>MU968411.1:74151196-74751196 GCA_034641835.2 Pinus albicaulis
AACCCTCTTGGTTGGGTAGTTGAGTCAAATTGTGTAAACCCACTTGGTTGGGTATTTGAGTCTCATCTGTAAATCCACTTGGTTGGATATTTGATGTAACTATGAGTCCTTGGTGATAGGAAGGTCATAGAGTCATGTACTTCATTAAAAAAAACGTATGTTTGAAGACTCAGCATGATCTCAGGGGGAGCATGGTAACTTCAGTGCACATCAGATCTACAACGCTCTCCTATCTACATGAGGAGAAAAACCTTGTTTTGGTTTTGATCCGCCCTTTTCCCTTGATGTCAAAGGGGGAGAGTGACATGGTGTTTGAATAGGGGAGAATATCATTATGCTTAATGTATCTATCTGTTGGGGTGATCAAACACCATCGTGGTTGCCATCAAGTCCAAAGGGGGATATTGTTGGCAATATGATGCGGAGTGTTGTCCTTGATGGCAACCCACTTGATGAATATGATGGCAACCTACTTAATGAAGTTGTTCTTGATGCTTGATGAGTTTATTAATGATGTAAATCTGATGTTCTACAAGTAGCTCAGACGTAACAGAAGAAATAAATATCAGAAAGAGCCAAAGCAATGATGAACAAAACATGTCACTGTGAATACGCATGTTCATTTAAGCGAAGTAGCGTGTGTACGCAGAAAAGTACGAGATAAGTCACGTATGCCTAATTGCGCTCTAAAGATATAAAACCAGGGGTTCTTACCATTGTATTGGCCCATTGTATTGAGCGCTGGATTGTTTATAAGATCCCGTCCAGGAATACCATCGAAAGTTATGTGGTTTTCACTCGTGGTATTGATAAAGGGTAAACCTATATAAGGAGAAGAAAATCATTGTGCAAAGAGGGTGCAAGTGTCTGGGTTGAATGAATACTTCACTCTGAAGTATGTCTGAATGGAAAGGGTAACAGTTTGATGATAGATCTGAATCTGTGATGCACCTATGAAGAAAATGATGAAGAAGCGACTCTAGATCTGAAATGTATTTGTATCTTCTAGATCTGTTTATGGAATGCTTAGATCTGAGATGAGGCGAACATCTGTCTGAAGTGAAGGGTTAAATCTGAGTGATATAATGTTTGAAAAGTGTGTTCCTTTATAATGTACGAGAATACACAAGTTTATGTGATGACAACGTGTGTACGTGTTCGATTAAATATTCATAACCCAACATGTCCGCAGGACGGAGAGAAGAAAGTGCGTGTGAAAAACTAGGGTTTCTTTAAATGCCAAAGTATGGAATGTCTAATTTGTTGCTGTAACATTATTCACACTGTCTTAATGGAAGCTATAGTATCGATTTGATGTGTATTTGAGCTTAAATGTGTGGAGTGGGTCCGAGTCCCCGAAAAAATATGATGAAATGTGGCCTGCAAGTTGTGTTCTATTGAAGTTGTTGGATCCAGTGTGAAAATTGATGAAACGTGGTCCATAGAGGTGCTGAGGGTTGTAGCCTTCGGTCAGGGGGTCGTAGCTCCCTTCCAGGTGAGGCTGGTAAACGAGATCGGGGGGTCGTAGCTGCCCGCCCGGAAGGGTTTGGTAAATACGAGAAGCGGTCGTAGCTCCCGCCCGGGGATAGAGCGCTGGTAGCGAGCGCCTCTGGATAACACGTCTTTGGTATGAGTACGCATGGATGGGTGTTGTAAGATGTTTTCTTTATAATAAAATATTGAAGGCTGAGACAATGGCAGCGATGTTTTTCTCCCGACTTGGGGTTCCACCTAAAATCCTGGTGTTCATGTGTGATGCTTATGTGTGATGGTTTATTCTGTTATTACTGCACATGCTCACTGATAACTAAGCATCAGATGAATGAATGTTGCAAAGAACTAAGCTAAGAATTATCTGCATAATTAGATCTCTATTCATACGTGAGTTTTATGAAGGATATCCGCGTATATATGATAGTTGGCCTCAGCAAAGTAGCGTATGGCTTTTAGTGAATGGAAAAGTGAAAATTTTTGAGTATGTCCTAAATACTGATTCACCCCCCCTCTCAGTATTTCTCCCAAAAATTGGTATCAAAGCAGGTCCTTCTGCAGAAGCTTGATCGCTTGAAGGAGATCCGTCGCAATGGGAAGTCATGAAGGGATAATGTCTATAAGGCCACCTCTATTCAATGGAAATAATCTGTTATTCTGGAAGATACGAACAAAAGCATGTCTACAAAAGTCTTGAGTGAGATGTGTGGAAATGTTGGAAGGAGGTTATGGATTTCAGCAAGTATTCCTACTGATGCAGCAGAAAGGAAGAAATATGAAGTCAATGCCAAAGCAGTCAATGTTTTGTTAGGAAGCATGTCTGAACCAGAATTTCCTAAAGTGATGCAGCTAAATTCAGCTAAAGAAATATGGGACAAAATTATTCTGAGCTATGAAGGAGATACAAAGGTAAAAAGTTGCAAAACTCCAAACTCTCAGAATTGAATATGAAAATTTAAGGATGCATAGTGATGAGAGTATTGCCAGTTTATTTTTACATCTAGATGATATTGTAAATCTTATGAGAAGTTTGGGTGAATCCATAACCGATACTACTCTGGTGGAAAAAGTCTTAAGATCTTTAACTTCAAAATTTGAGTCAATGTCGATTATTGAAAAACAAGATCATAAACTAATACTATTTTTCAAGCGCATGGTATTCGAGCGGTTGTAGAAATGAGACAAGGAGGTCCCTCTCAAATCAAAGAAGCTGCTTTTAAGGCGTGTGCAAAAGGAAAAGAAAAGGAAGTTGTCAAGGAATCAAGTTACATATCAGAAGAAGAAGAAGCAAATTTAGTGAGAAGACTCCAACCAGGAATTAGAAGATTCAAAGGTAAGCTTCCCTTCAAATGTTTTGATTGTTGAAGAGTTGGTCATTATGCTACTAAATGTCCTTATAAAGAAAATCATGATAAAGGAAAACTATTTGTAAAGGGAAAGAGTTATTATGCAAATGAAGATAATAATGAAATGTCAAGTGAAGATGAAGAAGATTATGACCAAGATCTACTAGTGATCATGGCAAGGAAGCAAAAGAAGAAGGCTACTCAAAACGAGATTTCTCAAAAAACATGTGCAGAAGAAAATGGAGAAGATGAAATAGGTATTGATTGTTGTTCTTGTGATTCACTTTCTTGTGCATGCAATGGTGAAGATAGTGAAAGTAACAGTATAAGTCTAGAAGCAAATCTCAAGATCAATGATGAAAGCAATGATTGGAATCAATTTCATAAGAGAGAATCTATCTACAAAGATATGATATCTAGAATGAATGAACAGAAAGAAATACTGAATGGAGAGATAGACAAGTATCAAAAGTTGTATGTTTATGCAACCAATCAAAGTGAAAGACTTGAAGCAGAAATCATCTCTATCAAATAAGATGTGGAAAAGTAAAATAAGAAGAATGAAGAAACCCTATCATTTAAAAAGGAAGGACTTGACGCAAAAATCATCTCTCTCAAAGAAGATCTGGAAAAATCAAATAAGAAGAATGAAGAGCTGTTACAAACATGTGAAGAAGAAGAAAATTGGTTGAAGGAAGAAATTTTAAAATTAAATGATCAGGTAGAAGAAGGAAAAAGGGTTGAAGAAAGCATGAAGAAGCAATGCCGAAAATTGGAGGTTGAGGTAAACATTCTCAAAGGTAAATTAGAATAAAAGGATAAACTCTGGAGGTTTCAAGATAGTACTAAGATTCTGGACAATATTCTTAGTAATCAAAGGTCTCCTACTATTAAACTTGGTCTTGGTTTTCATGAAACTGTTAAAGGAGAATCTAGTTCACAAGGAAGTGCTAAAGACTCAAAGGATGTCAATGCAAAACCTGAAGAGTTGAAAGAAACAAGAAGTCAACCGACAATCATGAACACTCAAAGGAAATCATTCAATAATGTTGAATGCTTTAAATGTCATAATTATGGACATGTTGCAGCCAATTGCAGAAGAAGATTGTTTCAGTCACAAACAAACAGATTCTACACAGAAAGGTACTCTAGTTTCTTCAAGGGATATTGTTTTTCATGCAACAAGTATGGTCATAAAGCAGTTGATTGCAATAGAAGGAAGAATAGAGAAACACACTATGATCCTTATGCTTACTTCTCTGGTCACATAAGATGCTATACTTGTAAAAAGTATGGAAATGTAGAAAAATAATTCAAGATGAATAGATCGGAGAAATTGAAGAACTTCCAGAACACAATAAGAAAGCTCAAGCAAAATTGGAAAAAGAAGGAGGACTGGTCAGAAACGTAGGGAATATTATCCCTACTGTAGTCATCCACTTCTAAAGCTTTCTTCTCTTAATGACTGCAGGAGGGATGTGAGATACATTATATGGATTAGTAATGTATCGTCACAGGGGGAGCGATGTATGGTGATTCCCATGATGGTTTAGATTATTCTGGTTATGTTTATTTCTGACTAAGCATCTGATGTAAAGAAGACAGGTACAGGTGGTACAAATTCAGGGGCAGATGAACGAATGTGAAATTTTCAGTGTTTCACTTTCCATACGCGGGTTTGATGAACTAAAGTCGCGTATACACGCGAGTTACAGTGGAGACAGACGTGTATGCAGTTATGACAAGAAAAATAGTATGACAGCTAAAGATCAGGAGCACAGGTTGCACAAGCTAAGGAGGAGCCTTGGTCATATGGAAAGGATGTTTTGATGCACATTTTCAGGGGGAGAATTAGCCTTGCTGAGCGTAATACATTGTTGGCATTATGATGATTCTGAAATAAGATCTGTCTCTCTTGAGGTCTTTCTGGTATTGGTCATAAAAATTCATTTGATGAAAAGGTCATGTTGAGACCTATGATGTAAAATTGTAATATTTATTCATGTAAGGACTTGTTCAAATGTGTAAACCCTCTTGGTTGGGTACTTGTGTCAAAATGTGTAAACCCTCTTGGTTGGGTAGTTGATTCAAATTGTGTAAACCCACTTGGTTGGGTATTTGAGTCTCATCTGTAAATCCACTTGGTTGGATATTTGATGTAACTATGAGTCCTTGGTGATAGGAAGGTCATAGAGTCATGTACTTCATTAAAAAAAAATATGTTTGAAGACTCTGCATGATCTCAGGGGGAGCATGGTAACTTCAGTGCACATGAGATCTACAGCGCACTTCTATCTACATGAGGAGAAAAACCTTGTTTTGGTTTTGATCCACCCTTTGCCCTTGATGTCAAAGGGGGAGAGTGACATGGTGTTTGGATAGGGGAGAATATCATTATGCTTAATTTCTCTATCTGTTGTGGTGATCAAACACCATCGTGGTTGCCATAAAGTCCAAAGGGGGAGATTGTTGGCAATATGATGCGGAGTGTTGTCCTTGATGGCAACCCGCTTGATGAAGATGATGGAAACCTACTTAATGAGCTTGTTCTTGATGCTTGATGAGTTTATTAATGATGTAAATCTGATGTTATAAAAGTAGCTCAGAAGTAACAGAAGAAAGAAATATCAGAAAGAGCCAAAGCAATGATGAATAAGACATGTCACTATGAATACGCGGGTTCGTTTAAGCGAAGTAGCATATGTACGCGGAAAAGTACGAGATATGTCGCGTATGCCTAATTGCACTCTAAAGATATAAAACCAGGGGTTCTTACCAATGTATTGACCCATTGTATTGAGCGCTAGATTGTTTATATGATCCCGTCCAGGAATACCATCAGAAGTTATGTGGTTTTGACTCATGGTATTGATAAAGTGTAAACCTATATAAGGAGAAGAAAATCATTGTGCAAAGAGGGTGCAAGTGTCTGGGTTGAATGAATACTTCACTCTGAAGTATGTCTGAATGGAAAGGGTAACAGTTTGATGATAGATATGAATCTGTGATGCACCTATGAAGAAAATGATGAAGAAGGGAATCTAGATCTGAAATGTATTTGTATCTTCTAGATACATTTGTGGAATGTAGATACGAGATAGAGTGGACATCTTGTACGAAGTGGCTTTGACGGAAAAAATCATTTGTATCTGATCTGAAGAAGTATACGCCCTATAATGTACGATTTCATGGATCGAGTTTATGTGTGGGCGGAAGCGCGTGCGCGCGCGGATCGTCTTCGAGAGAAAGCGCGTGTATGCGCGGGACCGGAAGAAAGGAAAGCGCGTGAAAAGCAAGGTTTGCTGAAGTATGAAAGCTATGGGATGTCCTGATTTATAACATGTTACGCTATACATCAGCCAGGTTTTTAGTATCAGTTTGATGTATGATTGAGCTTAAATATGTGGAGTGGGTCCAGTCTGAAAATATGATGAAAAGTGGCCTGCAAGTTGTGTTCTAAAGGAAGCTATTGGATCCAGTGTGAAAATTGATGAAACGTGGTCCATGGTGGTGCTGAGGGTTGTAGCCTTCCGGTCGGGTTGTAACTCCTTCCGGGGAGAAGAGGCTGATAACGAGAAGCAGGGTCATGACTCCCTTCCGGAAGGTGGTAACGAGAACGGTCGTGGCTCCCCTTCCAAGAGATGTTTCGGTAGCGAGCGCGGTGGGTGCACTGCGTGTTCGTCATGGTGGCTAGTGCATTGTTTTAAGATGTTTTTTATTTATAATAAAATATTGAAAGCTGAGACAATGGAAACGGTGGTTTCTCTGGGACTTGGGTTTCCACCTAAAATCCTGGTGTTCATGTGTGATGCTTATGTGTGATGGTTTATTCTGTTATTACTACACATGCTTACTGTTAACATCAGATGAATGAATATTGCAAAGAACTAAGTTAAGAATTATCTGCATAATTAGATCTCTATTCATACGCGATTTTTATGAAGGATATCCATGTATGTACGCTAGTTGGCTTCAGCAAAGTAGCGTATGGGTTTTAGTGAATGGAAAAGTGAAAATTTTTGAGTAAGTCCTAAATACTGATTCACCCCCCCCCCCTCTCAGTATTTTTCCCAACAATTGGTATCAGAGCAGGTCCTTGGGCTTGATCGCTTGAAGGAGATCCGTTGCAATGGGAAGTCATGAAGGGATAATGTCTATAAGGCCACCTCTATTCAATGGAAATAATATGTTATTCTCGAAGATAAGAACAAAAGCATATCTGCAAAGTCTTGGTGCAGACGTATGGGAAATCGTGGAAGGAGGTTATCAGTATCCGACAAGTATTCCTACTGATGCAGTAGAAAGGAAGAAATATGAAATCAATGCTAAAGCAGTCAATGTCTTATTAGGAAGCATGTTTGAACAAGAATTTTCTAAAGTGATGCAGCTAAATTCAACAAATGAAATATGGGACAAAATCATTCTGAGCTATGAAGGAGATACAAAGGTAAAATGTGCAAAACTCCAAACTCTCAGAATTGAATATGAAAATTTAAGGATGCATAATGATGAGAGTATTGCCAGTTTATTTTTACGTCTAGATGATATTGTAAATCGTATGAGAAGTTTGGGTGAAACCATAACCGATACTACTCTGGTGGAAAAAGTCTTAAGATCTTTGAATTCAAAATTTGAATCAAAAGTATCAGCTATTGTAGAAAGGAAAGATCTGCAAACTCTTACTATTTTTCAACTGCATGGTATTCTGACTGCTTATGAAATGAGACAAGGAGGTCCCTCTCAAATCAAAGAAGCTGCTTTTAAGGCGTGTGAAAAAGGAAAAGAAAAGGAAGTTGTCAAAGAATCCAGCTATATATCCGAAGAAGAAAAAGCAAATTTCGTGAGAAAACTCCAACTAGGTACTGGAAGATTCAAAGGTAAGCTTCCCTTCAAATGTTTTGATTGTGGAAAAGTTGGTCACTATGCTGCTAAATGTCCTTATAGAGAAAAACATGGTAAAGGGAAACAATTTGAAAAGAGGAAGAGTTATTATGAAAATGAAGATGATGATGAGGTGTCTGATGAGGATGAAGAAGATTCTGACCAAGATCTACAAGTGCTCATGGCAAAGAAGCAAAAGAAGAAGGCTACTCAAGGAAAGGAGATACCTCAGAAAACATGTGCAGCAGAAAATGGAGAAGATGAAACAGGTATTGATTTTTGTTCTTGTGATTCACTTTCTTGTGCATGCAATGGTGAAGATAGTGAAAGTAACAGTATAATTCTAGAAGAAAATCTCAAGATCAATGATGAAAGTAATGATTGGAATCAATTTCATAAGAGAGAATCTATCTACAAAGATATGATCTCTAGAATGAATGAACAAAAATAAATACTGAATGGACAGATAGACAAGTATCAAAAGTTGTATGTTAATGCAACCAATCAAAGTGAAAGACTTGAATTAGAAATCATCTCTCTCAAAGAAGATCTGGAAAAATCAAATAAGAAGAATGAAGAACCCCTACCATTTGAAAAAGAAGGACTTGAAGCATAAATCATCTCTCTCAAAGAAGATCTGGAAAAATCAAACAAGAAGAATGAAGAACTACTACAAACATGTGAAGATCAAGAAAATTGGTTGAAGGAAGAAATCTTAAAATTAAATGATCAAGTAGAAGAAGGAAAAAGGGTCGAAGAAAGCATGAAGAAGCAATGCCAAAAATTGGAGGTTGAGGTAAACATTCTCAAAGGTAAGTTAGAAGAAAAGGATAAACTCTTGAGGTTTCAAGATAGTACTAAGATTCTGGACAATATTCTTAGTAATCAAAGGTCTCCTACTATTAAACTTGGTCTTGGTTTTCATGAAACTGTTAAAGGAGAATCTAGTTCACAAGGAAGTGCTAAAGATTCAAAGGATGTCAATGCAAAACCGGAAGAGTTCAAAGAAACAAGAAGTCAACCGAAAATCATGAACACTCAAAGGAAATCATTCAATAATGTTGAATGCTTTAAATGTCATAATTATGGGCATGTTGGAGCCAATTGCAGAAGTAGATTGTTTCAGTCACAAACAAAGAGATTCTACACAGAAAGGTACTCTGGTTTCTTCAAGGGATATTGTTTTTCATGCAACAAGTATGGTCATAAAGCAGTTGATTGCAATAGAAGGAAGAATAGAGAAACACACTATGATCCTTATGCTTACTTCTTTGGTCACATAAGATGCTATACTTGTAACAAGTATGGATATGTAGAAAAAGAATGCAGGATGAATAGATCGGAGAAATTGGAGAACTTCCAGCACACAATAAGAAAGTTCAAGAAAAATTGGAAAAAGAAGGAGGACCGGTCAGAAACGTAGGGAATATTGACCCTACTGCAGTCATCCACTTCTAAAGCTTACTTCTCTTAATGACTGCAGGAGGGATGCGAGATACATTACAGGGATTAGTATTGTATCATCACAGGGGGAGCGATGTATGGTGATTCCCATGATGGTTTAGATTATTCTGGTTATGTTTATTTCTGAATAAGCATTTGATGTAAAGAAGACAGGTAGAGGTGGTACAAATTCAGGGCAGACGCGTATGCAGTTATGACAAGAAAAATAGTATGACAGCTAAAGATCAGGAGCATAGGTTGCACAAGCTAAGGAGGAGCCTTGGTCATATGGAAAGGATGTTTGGATGCACATTTTCAGGGGGAGCATTAGCCTTGCTGAGCGTAACGCATTGTTGGCATTATGATGATTCTGAAATAAGACCTCTCTCTCTTGAGGTCTTTCTGGTATTGGTCATAAAAAGTCATTTGATCAAAAGGTCATGTTGAGACCTATGATGTAAAATTGTAATATTCAGTCATGTAAGGACTTGATCAAATGTGTAAACCCTCTTGGTTGGGTACTTGCGTCAAAATGTGTAAACCCTCTTGGTTGGGTAGTTGAGCCAAATTGTGTAAACCCACTTGGTTGGGTATTTGAGTCTCATCTGTAAATCCACTTGGTTGGATCTTTGATGTAAGTATGAGTCCTTGGTGATAGGAAGGTCATAGAGTCATGTACTTCATTAAAAAAAAATATATGTTTGAAGACTGAGCATGATCTCAGGGGGAGCATGGTAACTTCAGTGCACATCAGATGTAGAGCGCTCTTCTATCTACATGAGGAGAAAAACCTTGTTTTGGTTTTGATCCGCCCTTTGCCCTTGATGTCAACGGGGGAGAGTGACATGGTGTTTGAATAGGGGAGAATATCATTATGTTTAATGTATCTATCTGTTGTGGTGATCAAACACCATCGTGGTTGCCATCAAGTCCAAAGGGGGATTTTGTTGGCAATATGATGCGAGGTGTTGTCCTTGATGGCAACGCACTTGATGAAGATGATGGAAACATACTTAATGAAGTTGTTCTTGATGCTTGATGAGTTTATTAATGATGAAAATCTGATGTTCTACAAGTAGCTCATAAGTAACAGAAGAAAGAAATATCAGAAAGAGCCAAAGAAATGATGAATAAGACATTTCACTGTGAATACGCGGGTTCGTTTAAGCGAAGTATCGTATGTACGTGGAAAATTACGAGATAAGTCACGTATGCCTAATTGCGCTCTAAAGATATAAAACCAGGGGTTCTTACCATTGTATTGACCCATTGTATTGAGCGTTGGATTGTTTATATGATCCCGTCCAGGAATACCATCGGAAGTTATGTGGTTTTGACTCATGGTATTGATAAAGGGTAAACCTATATAAGGAGAAGAAAATCATTGTGCAAAGAGGGTGCAAGTGTCTGGTTTGAATGAATAATTCACTCTTGGTATGCAGATAGAAAGAATGTGAGTTTGATGATGAATGTGAATGGGTAAGGTACTATTGAAAATGTTGAAGGAATCTAGATCTGAAATGTATTTGTATCTTCTAGATCTGTTTATGGAATGCTTAGATTTGAGATGAGGCGAACATCTGTCTGAAGTGAAGGGTAAAATCTGAACTGAATATCTGATCTGAAGAAGTATGCTGCCTTATAATGTCTGAAGATATATACGCAAGTTTGTAACAGCGGAAGCGCGTGTATACGTGGGTCGTCTTAAGAGAAAGCGCGTATATACGTGGGACCAGAGAAAGGAAAGCGCATAGGAAAAACTAAGGTTTGTTGAAGTATGAAGTATGGAATGTCTCATTTGTTCTGTTGTGTTACTGCTATCTGTCAATGATTTTTTAGTATCAGTTTGATGTATGATTGAGCTTAAATGTGTGGAGTGGGTCCAGTCTGAAAATATGATGAAAAGTGGCCTGCAAGTTGTGTTCTATTGAAGCTATTGGATCCAGTGTGAAAATTGATGAAACGTGGTCCATAGAGGTGCTAGGTTGTAGCCTTCGATGGAAGGTTGTTCCTTGAGCTGGTAACAAGAGCGAGGGGGGTGTGGCTCGCTCCAGTGGTGACGTAGTTGGGCTGCGTGCGGTATGAGTACGGGGCAAATCGTGTGTTATGAATGTTTTCTTTCTAATAAATGTTGAAGGGTAGAGAGAATGGCGGTGGTTTTCTCTGACTTGGGGTTCAACTTCTAAATCCTGGGTGTTCATGTGTGATGCTTATGTGGTGATTTATTAACATTATTCTTTGCGCCTTTATTAACTAAACATCAGGATGAAAGAATATTGCAGTAGCTAAGAATTATACATAATTAGATCTTATTCATCGCAAATTTTATTAAGGATATCCACGTGTATACACTAGTTGGCTTCAGCAAAGTAGTGTATGGGTTTTAGATCATGAAAAAAATAAAAGTTTTGAGTAAGTCCTAAATGCGGTTCACCCCCTCTGGGTATTTTCCCAACAATTGGTATCAAACGGGTCCTTGCGGAAGCTTGATCGCTTGAAGAGAATCCGTCACAATAGGAAGTCATGAAGGATAATTTCTGTAAGGCCACCTCTATTCAATGGAAATAATATGCTGTGGAAGATACGAACAAAAGAATATTACGAAGTCTTGAGTACGGTGATATGGGCAATCGTGGAAGGAGGTTAACGATGTCAAACAATTTTTCTCTTGATACGGCCAGAATGTGAAAATAACAAAATCAATGCCAAAGAAGACAACGTTTTATTAGGAAGCATGTCTGAATCAGAATTTGTTAAAGTAATGCAGCTAAATTCAGCAAAAGAAATATGGGACAAAATCATTCAAAGCTATGAAGGAGATACAAAGGTAAAAAGTGCAAAACTCCAAACTCTCAGAATTGAATAGGAAAATTTAAGGATGCATATTGATGAGAGTATTACCAGTTTCTTTTTACGTCTAGATGATATTGTAAAGCGTATGAGAAATTTGGGTGAAACCTGTAGAGTACTGCTACGAGTGGAAAAGGTCTTGGATCTTTGACTTCAAAATTTGGGTCAAAAGTATAAATTTTTGAAGAAAGGCAAGATACGCAAACTCTTATATTGTTCAAGTACAGCGGTATTAGGCACTTGCTGAAATGAGACGAGAGGGTCCCTGCGAAATCAAAGAAGGAAATTTGCTTTTAAGGGCGTGTGCAAAAAGGAGGAAAAGGAAGCTTTCAAGGTCAGTTAGATATGTAGAAGAAGAAGAAGAAAATTTTGTGAGAAGACTCCAACTAGGTACTGGAAGATTCAAAGGTAAGCTTCCCTTGAAATGTTTTGATTGTGGAAGAGTTGGTCATTATGCTACAAAATGTCCTTATAGAGAAAATCATGATAAAGGAAAACAATTTGTAAAGGGAAAGAGTTATTATGCAAATGAAGATAATAATGAAAATTCAAGTGAAGATGAAGAAGATTCTGACCAAGATCTGAAAGTGCTCATGGCAAGGAAGCAAAAGAAGAAGGCTACTCAAAGAAAGAAGATACCTCAGAAAAAATGTGCAGCAGAAAATGAAGAAGGGGAAACAGGTATTGATTGTTGTTCTTGTAATCCACTTTCTTGTGCATGCAATGATGAAGATAGTGAAAGTAACAGTATAAGTCTAGAAGCAAATCTCAATATCAATGATGAAAGCAATGATTGGAATCAATTTCATAAGAGAGAATCGACCTACAAAGATATGATCTCTAGAATGAATGAACAGAAAGAAATACTAATGGACAGATAGACAAGTATCAAAAGTTGTATGTTGATGCAACCAATCAAAGTGAAAGACTTGAAGCAGAAATCATCTCTCTCAAAGAAGATCTAGAAAAATCAAATAAGAAGAATGAAGAACCCCTACCTTTTGAAAAGGAAGGACTTGAAGCAGAAATCATCTCTCTCAAAGAAGATCTGGAAAAATCAAACAAGAAGAATGAAGAACTACTACAAACATGTGAAGATCAAGAAAATTGGTTGAAGGAAGAAATCTTAAAATTAAATGATCAAGTAGAAGAAGGAAAAAGGGTCGAAGAAAGCATGAAGAAGCAATGCCAAAAATTGGAGGATGAGGTAAACATTCTCAAAGGTAAATTAGAAGAAAAGGATAAACTCTTGAGGTTTCAAGATAGTACTAAGATTCTGGACAATATTCTTAGTAATCAAAGGTCTCCTACTATTAAACATGGTGTTGGTTTTCATGAAACTGTTAAAGGAAAATCTAGTTCAGAAGGAAGTGCTAAAGATACAAAGGATGTCAATGCAAAACCTGAAGAGTTGAAAGAAACAAGAAGTCAACCGAAAATCATGAACACTCAAAGGAAATCATTCAATAATGTTGAATGCTTTAAATTTCATAATTATGGGCATGTTGAAGCCAATTGCAGAAGCAGATTGTTTCAGTAACAAACAAACAGATTCTACACAAAAAGGTACTCAGGTTTCTTCAAGGGATATTGTTTTTCATGCAACAAGTATGGTCATAAAGCAGCTGATTGCAATAGAAGGAAGAATAGAGAAACACACTATGATCCTTATTCTTACTTCTCTGGTCACATAAGATGCTATACTTGTAATAAGTATGGACATGTAGAAAAAGAATGCACGATGAATAGATTTGAGAAATTGGAGAACTTTCAGCACACAATAAGAAAGTTCAAGAAAAATTGGAAAAAGAAGGAGGATCGGTCAGAAACGTAGGGAATATTGACCCTACTGCAGTCATCCGCTTCTAAAGCTTACTTCTCTTAATGACTACAGGAGGGATGTGAGATACATTATAGGGATTAGTAATGTATTGTCACAGGGGGAGAGATGTATGGTGATTCCCATTATTGTTTAGATTATTCTGGTTATGTTTATTTCTCACTAATCATCTGATGTAAAGAAGACAGGTACAGGTGGTACAAATTCAAGGCGAGATGAAGGAATGTGAAATTTTCAGTGTTTCACTTTCCATACGCGGGTTTGATGAACTAAAGTCGTGTATACACGCGAGTTACAATGGAGATAGACTCGTATGCAGTTATGACAAGAAAAATAGTATGACAGCTAAAGATCAGGAGCACAGGTTGCACAAGCTAAGGAGGAGCCTTGGTCATATGGAAAGGATGCTTGGATGCACATTTTAAGGGGGGGAGCATTAGCCTTGCTGAGCATAATGCATTGTTGGCATTACGATGATTCTGAAAGAAGATCTCTCTCTCTTGAGGTCTTTCTGGTATTGGTCATAAGACGTCATTTGATGAAAAGGTCATGTTGAGACCTATGATGTAAAATTGTAATATTTAGTCATGTAAGGACTTGATCAAATTTGTAAACCCTCTTGGTTGGGTACTTGAGTCAAAATGTGTAAACCCTCTTGGTTGGGTAGTTGAGTCAAATTGTGTAAACCCACTTAGTTGGGTATTTGAGTCCCATCTGTAAATCCACTTGGTTGGATATTTGATGTAAGTATGAGTCCTTGGTGATAGGAAGGTCATAGAGTCATGTACTTCATTAAAAAAAAAAACATGTTTGAAGACTCAGCATGATCTCAGGGGGAGCATGGTAACTTCAGTGCACATCAGATCTACAACACTTTTCTATCTACATGAGGAGAAAAACCTTGTTTTGGTTTTGATCCGCCCTTTTCCCTTGATGTAAAAGGGGGAGAGTGACATGTTGTTTGAATAGGGGAGAATATCAGTATGCTTAATGTATCTATCTGTTGTGGTGATCGAACACCATCTTGGTTGCCATCAAGTCCAAAGGGGGAGATTGTTGGCAATATGATGCGGAGTGTTGTCCTTGATGTCAACCCACTTGATGAAGATGATGGAAACCTACTTAATGAAGTTGTTCTTGATGCTTGATGAGTTTATTAATGATTTAAATCTGATGTTCTACAAGTAGCTTAGAAGTAACAGAAGAAAGAAATATCAGAAAGAGCCAAAGCAATGATGAATAAGACATGTGACTGTGAATACGCGGGTTCGTTTAAGCGAAGTAGCGTATGTATGTGGAAAAGTACGAGATAAGTCACGTATGCCTAATTGCGCTCTAAAGATATAAAACCAGGGGTTCTTACCATTGTATTGACCCATTGTATTGAGCGCTGGATTTTTTATATGATCCCGTCCAGGAATACCATCAGAAGTTATGTGGTTTGGACTCATGGTATTGATAAAGGGTAAACCTATATAAGGAGAAGAAAATCATTGTGCAAAGAAGGTGCAAGTATCTGGGTTGAATGAATACTTCAATCTAAAGTATTTCTGAATGGAAAGGGTAACAGTTTGATGATAGATCTAAATATGTGATGCACCTATGAAGAAAATGATGAAGAAGGGAATCTAGATATGAAATGTATTTGTATCTTCTAGATCTGTTTATGGAATGCTTAGATCTGAGATTAGGCGAACATCTGTGTGAAGTGAAGGGTAAAATATGAACTGAATATCTGATCTAAAGAAGTATGCTGCCCTATAATGTCTGAAGATATATACGCAAGTTTGTAACAGCGGAAGCGCGTGTATACGCGGGTCGTCTTCAGAGAAAGTGCGTATATACGCGGGACCAGAGAAAGGAAAGCGCGTCTTAAAAACAAGGGTTTGCTGAAGTATGAAGTATGGAATGTTTGATTTGTTCTGTTGTGTTACTGCTATCTGTCAATGAGTTTTTAGTATCAGTTTGATGTATGATTGAGCTTAAATGTGTGGAGTGGGTCCAGTCTGAAAATATGATGAAAAGTGTCCTGCAAGTTGTGTTCTATTGAAGCTATTAGATCCAGTGTGAAAATTGATGAAACGTGGTCCATAGAGGTGCTGAGGGTTGTAGCCTTCAGTCAGGGGGTTGTAGCTCCCTTCCAGGAGAGGCTGGTAAACGAGAGCAGGGGGTCGTAGCTCCCTTCTAGGAGAGGCTGGTAAACGAGAGCAGGGGGTCGTAGCTCCCTTCCAGGAGAGGATGGTAAACGAGCGCAGGTGGGTGCCTGCGTACTGGTATGAGTCTACGCCAGTACATTGTTGTAAGATGTTTTCTTTATAATAAAATATTGAAGGCTGAGACAATGGCAGCAGTGGTTTTCTCTCGACTTGGGGTTCCACCTAAAATCCTGGTGTTCATGTGTGATGCTTATGTGTGATGGTTTATTCTGTTATTACTGCACATGCTTACTGTTAAATAAACTTCAGATGAATGAATGTTGCAAAGAACTAAGCTAAGAATTATCTGCATAATTAGATCTCTGTTCATACGGGAGTTTTATGAAGGATATCCGCGTATATACGCTAGTTGGCCTCAGCAAAGTAGCGTATGGGTTTTAGTGAATGCAAAAGTGAAAATTTTTTAGTAAGTCCTAAATACTGATTCACCCCCCCTTGTCAGTATTTTTCCCAACAATTGGTATCAAAGCAGGTGCTTCTGCAGAAACTTCATCGCTTGAAGGAGATCCGTCGCAATGGGAAGTCATGAAGGGATAATGTCTATAAGGCCACCTCTATTCAATGGAAATAATCTGTTATTCTGGAACATACGAACAAAAGCATATCTACAAAGTCTTGGTGTAGAGGTATCGGCAATCGTGGAAGGAGGTTATCAGTATCCAGCAAGTATTCCTACTGATGTAGCAGAAAGGAAGAAATATGAAATCAAT
The DNA here is from genome assembly GCA_034641835.2 of Pinus albicaulis. Taxonomy (NCBI): domain Eukaryota; kingdom Viridiplantae; phylum Streptophyta; class Pinopsida; order Pinales; family Pinaceae; genus Pinus; species Pinus albicaulis. The sequence continues at coordinate 74,167,974 of MU968411.1, forward strand.
GCTAAAGCAGTCAATGTCTTATTAGGAAGCATTTCTGAACTAGAATTTCCTAAAGGGATGGAGCTAAATTCAGCAAAAGAAATATGGGACAAAATCATTCTGAGTTATGGAGGAGATACAAAGGTAAAAAGTGCAAAACTCCAAACTCTCAGAATTGAAAATGAAAATTTAAGGATCCATAGTGATGAGAGTATTTCCAGTTTCTTTTTACTTCTAGATGATATTGTAAATCGTATGAGAAGTTTGGGTGAAACCATAACCGATACTACTCTGGTGGAAAAAGTCTTAAGATCTTTGACTTCAAAATTTGAGTCAAAAGTATCAGTTATTGAAGAAAGGCAAGATCTAAAAACTCTTACTATTTTTCAACTGCATGGTATTCTGACTGCTTATGAAATGAGACAAGGAGGTCCCTCTCAAATAAAAGAAGCCACTTTTAAGGCGTGTGCAAAAGGAAAAGAAAAGGAAGTTGTCAAGGAATCAAGTTACATATCAGAAGAAGATGAAGTAAATTTTGTGAGAAGACTCCAACCAGGTACTGGAAGATTCAAAGGTAAGCTTCCCTTCAAATGTTTTGATTGTGGAAGAGTTGGTCATTATGCTGCTAAATGTCCTTATAAAGAAAATCATGATAAAGGAAAACAATTTGTAAAGGGAAAGAGTTATTATGCAAATGAAGATAATAATGAAATGTCAAGTGAAGATGAAGAAGATTCTGATCAAGATCTACTAGTGCCCATGGCAAGGAAGCAAAAGAAGAAGGCTACTCAAAAGGATATTTCTCAGAAAACATGTGCAGAAGAAAATGGAGAAGATGAAACATGTATTGATTGTTGTTCTTGTGATTCACTTTCTTGTGCATGCAATGGTGAAGATAGTGAAAGTAACAGTATAAGTCTAGAAGAAAATCTCAATATCAATGATGAAAGAAATGATTGGAATCAATTTCATAAGAGAGAAGCTATCTACAAAAATATGATCTCTAGAATGAATGAACAAAAAGAAATACTTAATGGACAGATATACAAGTATCAAAAGTTGTATGTTAATGCAACCAATCAAAGTGAAAGACTTGAAGCAGAAATCATCTCTCTCAAAGAAGATCTGGAAAAATCAAATAAGAAGAATGAAGAACCCCTAGCATTTGAAAAGGAACCACTTTAAACAGAAATCATCTCTCTCAAAGAAGATCTGGAAAAATCAAACAAGAAGAATGATGAACTACTACAAACATGTGAAGATCAAGAATATTGGTCGAAGGAAGAAATCTTAAAATTAAATGATCAAGTAGAAGAAGGAAAAAGGGTCGACGAAAGCATGAAGAAGCAATGCCAAAAATTTGAGGTCGAGGTAAACATTCTCAAAGGTAAATTGGAAGAAAAGGATAAACTCTTGAGGTTTCAAGATAGTACTAAGATTCTGGACAATATTCTTAGTAATCAAAGGTCTCTTGCTATTAAAATTGGTCTTGGTTTTCATGAAACTATTAAAGGAGAATCTAGTTCAAAAGGAAGTGCTAAAGATTCAAAGGATGTCAATGCAAAACCAGAAGAGTTGAAAGAAACAAGAAGTCAACCGAAAATCATGAACACTCAAGGGAAATCATTCAATAATGTTGAATGCTTTAAATGTCATAATTATGTGCATGTTGCAGCCAATTGCAGAAGAAGATTGTTTCAGTCACAAATAAACAGATTCTACACAGAAAGGTACTCTGGTTTCTTCAAGGGATATTGTTTTTCATGCAACAAGTATGGTCATAAAGCAGCTGATTGCAATAGAAGGAAGAATAGAGAAACACACTATGCTCCTTATGCTTACGTCTCTGGTCACATAAGATGCTATACTTGTAACAAGTATGGACATGTAGAAAAAGAATGCAGGATGAATAGATCTGAGAAATTGGAGAACTTCCAGCACACAATAAGAAAGTTCAAGCAAAATTGGAAAAAGAAGGAGGATCGGTCAGAAATGTAGGGAATATTGACCCTACTACTGTCATCCGCTTCTAAAGCTTACTTCTCTTAATGACTGCAGGAGGGATGTGAGATACATTATAGGGATTAGTAATGTATTGTCACAGGGGGAGCGATGTATGGTGATTCCCATTATGGTTTAGATTATTTTGGTTATGTTTATTTCTAACTAAGCATCTGATGTAAAGAAGACAGGTACAGGTGGTACAAATTCAGAGGCAGATGAACGAATGTGAAATTTTCAGTTTTTCTCTTTCCATATGCGAGTTTGATGAACTAAAGTCGCATATACACGCGAGTTACAGTCGAGACAGACGCGTATGCAGTTATGACAAGAAAAATAGTATGACAGCTAAAGATCAGGAGCGCAGGTTGCACAAGCTAAGGAGGAGCCTTGGTCATATGGAAAGGATGCCTGGATGCACATTTTCATGGGGAGCATTAGCCTTGCTGAGCATAATGCATTGTTGGAATTATGATGATTCTGAAATAAGATATCTCTCTCTTGAGGTATTTCTGGTATTGGTCATAAAAAGTCATTTGATCAAAAGGTCATGTTGAGACCTATGATGTAAAATTGTAATATTTAGTCATGTAAGGACTTTATCAAATGTGTAAACCCTCTTGGTTGGGTAGTTGAGTCAAATTGTGTAAACCCACTTGGTTGGGTATTTTAGTCTCATATGTAAATCCACTTGGTTGGATCTTTGATGTAGGTATGAGTCCTTGGTGATAGGAAGGTCATAGAGTCATGTACTTCATTAAAAAAAAATATGTTTGAAGACTCAGCTTGATCTCAGGGGGAGCATGGTAACTTCAATGCACATCAGATCTACAACGCTTTTCTATCTACATGAGGAGAAAAACCTTGTTTTGTTTTTGATCCGCCCTTTTCCCTTGATGTCAAAGGGGGAGAGTGACATGGTGTTTGAATAGGGGAGAATATCATTATGCTTAATGTATCTATCTGTTGTGGTGATCAAACACCATCGTGGTTGCCATAAAGTCCAAAGGGGGAGATTGTTGGCAATATGATGCGGAGTGTTGTCCTTGATGGCAACCCACTTAATGAAGATGATGGAAACCTACTTAATGAAGTTGTTCTTGATGCTTGATGAGTTTATTAATGATGTAAATCTGATGTTCTACAAGTAGGTCAAAAGTAACAGAAGAAAGAAATATCAGAAAGAGCCAAAGCAATGATGAATAAGACATGTCACTGTGAATACGGAGGTTTGTTTAAGCGAAGTAGCGTATGTACGCGGAAAAGTACGAGATAAGTCGCGTATGCCTAATTGCGCTCTAAAGATATAAAACCAGGGGTTCTTATCATTGTATTGACCCATTGTATTGAGCGCTGGATTGTTTATATGATCCCGTCCAGGAATACCATCGGAAGTTATGTGGTTTTGACTCATGGTATTGATAAAGGGTAAACCTATATAAGGAGAAGAAAATCATTGTGAAAAGTGGGTGCAAGTGTCTGGGTTGAATGAATACTTCACTCTGAAGTATGTCTAAATGGAAAGGGTAATAGTTTGATGATAGATCTGAATCTATGATGCACCTATGAAGAAAATGATGAAGAAGGGAATCTAGATCTGAAATGTATTTGTATCTTCTAGATCTGTTTATGGAATTCTTAGATCTGCGATGAGGCGAACATCTATCTGAAGTGAAGTGTAAAGTCTGAACTAAATATCTGATCTGAAGAAGTATGCTACCCTATAATTTCTAAATATATATATACGCAAGTTTGTAACAGCGGAAGCGCGTGTATACATGGGTCGTCTTCAGAGAAAGCACGTATATACGCGGGACCAGAGAAAGGAAAGCGCGTATGAAAAACTAGGGTTTGCTGTAGTATGAAGTATGGAATGTCTGATTTGTTTTGTCTGTGTTTCTACTATCTGTCAATGAGTTTTTAGTATTATTTTGATGTATGATTGAGCTTAAATGTGTGGAGTGGGTCCAGTCTGAAAATATGATGAAAAGTGGCCTGCAAGTTGTGTTCTATTGAAGCTATTGGATCCAGTGTGAAAACTGATGAAACATGGTCCATAGAGGTGCTGAGGGTTGTAGCCTTCAGTCAGGGGGTTGTAGCTCCCTTCCAGGAGAGGCTGGTAAACGAGAGCAGGGGGTCGTAGCTCACTTCTAGGATAGGATGATAAACGAGAGCAAGGGGTCGTAGCTCCCTTCCAGGAGAGGCTGGTAAACAAGCGCAGGTGGGTGCGTGCGTACCGGTATGAGTCTGCGCCAGTGCATTGTTGTAAGATGTTTTCTTTATAACAAAATATTGAAGGCTGAGAGAACGACAGCGGTGGTTTTCTCCCGACTTGGGGTTCCACCTAAAATCCTAGTGTTCATGTGTGATGCTTATGTGTGATGGTTTATTCGGTTATTACTGCACATGCTTACTGTTAACTAAACATCAGATGAATGAATGTTGCAAAGAACTAAGCTAAGAATTATCTGCATAATTAGATCTCTGTTCATACGCGAGTTTTATGAAGGATATCTGCGTATATACACTAGTTGGCCTCAGCAAAGTAGCGCATGGGTTTTAGTGAATGGAAAAGTGAAAAATTTTGAGTAAGTCCTAAATACTGATTCACCCCCCCCCCCCCCCTCTCAGTATATTTCCCAGCAATTGGTATCAAAGCAGGTGCTTCTGCAAAAGCTTGATCGCTTGAAGGAGATCCGTCACAATGGGAAGTCATGAAAGGATAATGTCTATAAGGCCACCTCTATTCAATGGAAATAATCTATTATTCTGGAAGATACGAACAAAATCATATCTGCAAAGTCTTGGTGTAGACGTATGGGCAATCGTGGAAGGAGGTTATCAGTATCTGGCAAGTATTCCTACTGATGCAGCAGAAAGGAAGAAATATGAAATCAATGCCAAAGCAGTCAATGTCTTATTAGGAAGCATGTCTGAACCAGAATTTGCTAAAGTGATGCAGCCAAATTCAGCAAAAGAAATATGGGACAAAATCATTCTGAGCTATGAAGGATATACAAAGGTAAAAAGTGCAAAAATCCAAACTCTCAGAATTGAATATGGAAATTTAAGGATACATAGTGATGAGAGTATTGCCAGTTTCTTTTTACGTCTATATGATATTGTAAATCGTATGAGAAGTTTGGGTGAAACCATAACCGATACTACTCTGGTGGAAAAAGTCTTAAGATATTTGACTTCAAAATTTGAATCAAAAGTATCAGCTATTGAAGAAAGGCAAGATCTGCAAACTCTTACTATTGTTCAACTGCATGGTATTCTGACTGCTTATGAAATGAGACAAGGAGGTCCCTCTCAAATCAAAGAATTTTCTTTTAAGATGTGTGCAAAAGGAAAAGAAAAGGAAGTTGTCAAGGAATCAAGTTACATATCAGAAGAAGAAGAAGCAAATTTTGTGAGAAGACTCCAACCAGCTACTGGAAGATTCAAAGGTAATCTTCCCTTCAAATGTTTTGATTGTGGAAGAGTTGGTCATTATGCTGCTAAATGTCCTTATAAAGAAAATCATGATAAAGGAAAACAATTTGTAAAGGGAAAGAGTTATTATGCAAATGAAGATAATAATGAAATGTCAAGTGAAGATGAAGAAGATTTTGACCAAGATCTACTAGTGGTCATGGCAAGGAAGCAAAAGAAGAAGGCTACTCAAAAGGATATTTCTCAGAAAACATGTGCAGAAGAAAATGGAGAAGATGAAACAGGTATTGATTGTTGTTCTTCTGATTCACTTTCTTGTGCATGCAATGGTGAAGATAGTGAAAGTAACAGTATAAGTCTAGAAGAAAATCTCAAGATCAATGATGAAAGCAATGATTGGAATCAATTTCATAAGAGAGAATCTATCTACAAAGATATGATCTCTAGAATGAATGAACAAAAAGAAATACTGAATGGACAGATAGACAAGTATCAAAAGTTGTATGTTAATGCAACCAATAAAAGTGAAAGACTTGAAGAAGAAATCATCTCTCTCAAAGAAGATCTGGAAAAATCAAATAAGAAGAATGAATAACCCCTACCATTTGAAAAGGAAGGACTTGAAGCAGAAATCATCTCTCTCAAAGAAGATCTGGAAAAATAAAACAAGAAGAATGAAGAACTACTACAAACATGTGAAGATCAAGAAAATTGGTTGAAGGAAGAAATCTTAAAATTAAATGATCAAGTAGAAGGAGGAAAAAGGGTCGAAGAAAGCATGAAGAAGAAATGCCAAAAATTTGAGGTTGAGGTAAACATTCTCAAAGGTAAATTAGAATAAATGGATAAAATCTTGAGGTTTCAAGATAGTACTAAGATTCTGGACAATATTCTTAGTAATCAAAGTTCTCCTGCTATTAAACTTGGTCTTGGTTTTCATGAAACTATTAAAGGAGAATCTAGTTCACAAGGAAGTGCTAAAGATTCAAAGGATGTCAATGCAAAACCGGAAGAGTTGAAAGAAGCAAGAAGTCAACCGAAAATCATCAACACTCAAAGGAAATCATTCAATAATGTTGAATTCTTTTAATTTCATAATTATGGGCATGTTGCAGCCAATTGCAGAAGTAGATTGTTTCAGTCACAAACAAACAGATTCTACACAGAAAGGTACTCTGGTTTCTTCAAGGGATATTGTTTTTCATGCAACAAGTATGGCCATAAAGTAGTTGATTGCAATAGAAGGAAGAATAGAGAAACACATTATGATCCTTATGCTTACTTCTCTGGTCACATAGGATGCTATACTTGTAACAAGTATGGACATGTAGAAAAAGAATGCAGGATGAATAGATCTGAGAAATTGGAGAACTTCCAGCACACAATAATAAAGTTCAAGAAAAATTGGAAAAAGAAGGAGGACCGGTCAGAAACATAGGGAATATTGACCCTACTGCGGTCATCTGCTTCTAAAGCTTACTTCTCTTAATGACTGCAGGAGGGATGTGAGATACATTATAGGGATTAGTAATGTATCATCACAGGGGGAGCGATGTATGGTGATTCCCATGATGGTTTAAATTATTTTGGTTATGTTTCTTTTTGACTAAGCATCTGGTGTAAAGAATACAGGTACAGGTGGTACAAATTCAGGGGGAGATGAAGGAATGTAAAATTTTCAGTGTTTCACTTTCCATACGCGGGTTTGATGAACTAAATTCGCGTATACATGCGAATTACAGTGGAGACAGATGTGTATGCAGTTATGAAAAGAAAAATAGTATGACAGCTAAAGATCAGGAGCATAGGTTGCACAAGCTAAGGAGGAGCCTTGGTCATATGGAAACGATGCTTGGATGCACATTTTTAGGGGGAGCATTAGCCTTGCTGAGCGTAATGCATTGTTGGCATTATGATGATTCTGAAATAAGATCTCTCTCTCTTGAGGTCTTTCTGGTATTGGTCATAAAAAGTCATTTGATGAAAAGGTCATGTTGAGACCTATGATGTAAAATTGTAATATTCTGTCATGTAAGGACTTGATCAAATGTTTAAACCCTCTTGTTTGGGTACTTGGGTCAAAATGTGTAAACCCTCTTGGTTGGGTAGTTGAGTCAAATTGTGTAAACCCACTTGGTTGGGTATTTGAGTCTCATCTATAAATCCACTTGGTTGGATCTTTGATGTAAGTATGAGTCCTTAGTGATAGGAAGGTCATAGAGTCATGTAATTCATTAAAAAAAAATATGTTTGAATACTCAGCATGATCTCAGGGGGAGCATGGTAACTTCAGTGCACATCAGATCTAGAGCGCTCTTCTATCTACATGAGGAGAAAAACCTTGTTTTGATTTTTATTCGCCCTTTTCCCTTGATGTCAAAGGGGGAGAGTGACATGGTGTTTGAATAGGGGAGAATATCATTATGCTTAATGTATCTATCTGTTGTGGTGATCAAACACTATCGTGGTTGCCATCAAGTCCAAAGGGGGAGATTGTTGGCAATATGATGCAGAGTGTTGTCCTTGATGGCAACCCACTTGATGAAGATGATGGAAACCTACTTAATGAAGTTGTTCTTGATGCTTGATGAGTTTATTAATGATGTAAATCTGATGTTCTACAAGTAGCTCAGAAGTAACAGAAGAAATAAATATCAGAAAGAGCCAAAGCAATGATGAATAAGACATGTCACTGTGAATACGCGGGTTCGTTTAAGCGAAGTAGCGTATGTACGCAGAAAATTACGAGATAAGTCCCGTATGGCTAATTGCACTCTAAAGATATAAAACTAGGGGTTGTTATGGTATTGTTACATTTGTTAGTGACCAGATTGTTTATGTAGTCTAAAATCCGAAATACCATTGGAAGTAATGTGGTTTTGGCTCATGGTATTGAAAAAGGGTAAACCTATATAAGGAGAAGAAAATCATTGTGAAAAGGGGGTGTATGAGTCTGGGTTTGAATGAATACTTCACTCTGAAGTATGTCTGTATGGAAAGGGTAACAGTTTGATGATAGATCTAAATCTGTGATGCACCTATGAAGAAAATGATGAAGAAGGATATCTAGATCTGAAATGTATTTGTATCTTCTAGATCTGTTTATGGAATGTTTAGATGCGAGATGGGCGAACATCGCACGGGAGGTGAAGGGTAAAATCTAGTGAATATAGGTGCGAAGAAGTATGATGCCTATCTTTATTAAAGATATATAAGAAAAGTTTGTAACAGCGAACGCGTGTGTACGCGGGTCGTCTTCGAGAGAAAAGCGTGTATATACGCGGAGACTGAAAGAAGCATATGAAAAACTAGGGTTTATTTAGTATGGTAACAGAATGTCTGATTTGTTTCTTTGTGTTACGCGGTCATCATTACGTTTTATAGGGTTGATGTGTGATTGAGCTTAAATGTGTGGAGTGGGTCCAGTCTGAAAATATGATGAAAAGTGGCGTGCAAGTTGTGTTCTATTGAAGCTATTGTATCCAGTGTGAAAATTGATGAAACATGGTCCATAGAGGTGCTGAGGGTTGTAGCCTTCAGTCAGGTGGTTTTAGCTCCCTTCCAGGAGAGGCTGGTAAATGAGAGCAGGGGGTCGTAGCTCCCTTCCAGGAGAGGCTGGTAAACTAGAGCAGGGGGTCGTAGCTCCCTTCCAGGAGAGGCTGGTAAACGAGCGCAGGTGGGTGCTTGTGTACTGGTATGAGTCTGTGCTAGTACATTGTTGTAAGATGTTTTCTTTATAATAAAATATTGAAGGCTGAGACAACGGCAGCGGTGGTTTTCTCCCGACTTGGGGTTCCACCTAAAATCCTGGTGTTCATGTGTGATGCTTATGTGTAATGGTTTATTCTGTTATTACTACACATGCTTACTATTAACTAAACATCAGATGAATGAATGTTGCAAAGAACTACGCTAAGAATTATCTGCATAATTAGATCTCTGTTCATACGCGATTTTTATGAAGGATATCTGCGTATATATGCTAGTTGGCCTCAGCAAAGTAGTGTATGGGTTTTAGTGAATGGAAAAGTGAAAAGTTTTGAGTAAGTCCTAAATACTGATTCACCCCCCCCCCCCCTCTCAGTATTTTTCCCGACAGTTGGTATCAAAGCAGGTCTTTCTACAGAAGCTTGATCGCTTGAAGGAGATCCGTCGCAGTGGGAAGTCATGAAGGGATAATGTCTATAACGCCACCTCTATTCAATGGAAATAATCTATTATTCTGGAAGATACGAACAAAATCATATCTGCAAAGTCTTGGTGCAGACGTATGGGAAATCGTGGAAGGAGGTTATCAGTATCTGGCAAGTATTCCTACTGATGCAGCAGAAAGGAAGAAATATGAAATCAATTCCAAAGTCGTCAATGTCTTACTAGGAAGCATGTCTGAACCAGAATTTGCTAAAGTGATGGAGCTAAATTCAGCAAAAGAAATATCGGACAAAATCATTCTGAGCTATGACGAAGATACAAAGGTAAAAAGTGCAAAACTCCAAACTCTCAGAATTGAATATGAAAATTTGAAGATGCATAGTGATGAAAGTGTTGCCAGTTTCTTTCTTCGTCTAGATGATATTGTAAATCGGATGAGAAATTTGGGTGAAACCATGGCTGATACTACTCTGGTGGAAAAGGTCTTGAGATCTTTGACTTCAAAGTTGAGTCAAAAATGTAATTAATGAAAGAAGGCAAGATACGCAAACTCTTACTATTGTTCATACATGGTATTCGTACATATGAAAATGAAGACAAGGAGGTCCCTCTCAAATCAAAGAAGGCACTTTTAAGGCTTAAGTCATGTGCAAAAGGAAAAAGAAGAAGTTGTCAAGGAATCAGAAAGTTACATATCGGAAGAAGAAAAGCAAATTTTAGAGAACTCCAACAGTGCTAGAAAGATTCAAGAGTAAACTTCCATTGAAATGTTTGTGATTTTGGAAACCTTGGTCATTATACTATAAAAATCATATAAAGAAAATCCAAGTAAAGGAAAACAATTTGTAAAGGGAAAGATTTATTATGAAAATGAAGATAATAATAAATGTCAAGTGAAGATGAAGAAGATTAGAAAGCCAAGATCTACTAGTGCTCATGGCAAGGAAGCAAAAGAAGAAGGCTACTCAAAAGGAGATTTCTTAGAAAACATGTGCAGCAGAAAATGAGGGAAATAAAACAGGTATTGAATGTGGTTCTTGTGATTCACTTTCTTGTGCATGCAATGGTAAATATAGTGAAAGTAATGTTATGGATCTAGAAGAAGCTCTCAAGAGTAAAGTTGAAGATCAACAAAGATCATTTAAAGAAAGAGACGATATCTACAATGAGATGATCTCTCAACTGAAAGGACAGATAGAAATTCTGAATGAACAGGTAGACAAGTATCAAAAATTGTACAATTATGGAAGCAATCGAAATAAAAGACTTGAAGTAGAAATCAATGACTCAAAGAAGATCTGAAAAAATCAAATAAGAAGAATGAAGAACTGCTACAAACATGTGAAGATCAAGAAAATTGGTTGAAGGAAGAAATCTTAAAATTAAATGATCAAGTAGAAGAAGGAAAAAGGGTCGAAGAAAGCATGAAGAAGCAATGCCAAAAATTGGAGGTTGAGGTAAACAATATCAAAGGAAAATTAGAAGAAAAGGATAAACTCTTGAGGTTTCAAGATAGTACTAAGATTCTGGACAATATTCTTAGCAATCAAAGGTCTCTTGGTATTAAACTTGGTCTTGGTTTTCATGAAACTGTTAAAGGAGAATCTAGTTCACAAGGAAGTGCTAAAGATTCAAAGGATGTCAATGCAAAACCGGAAGAGTTGAAAGAAACAAGAAGTCAACCGAAAATCATGAACACTCAAAGGAAATCATTCAATAATGTTCAATGCTTTAAATGTCATAATTATGGGCATGTTGCAGCCAATTGCAGAAGCAGATTGTTTCAGTCACAAACAAACATATTTTACACAGAAAGGTACTTTGGTTTCTTCAAGGGATATTGTTTTTCATGCAACAAGTATGGTCATAAAGCAGCTGATTGCAATAGAAGGAAGAATAGAGAAAAACGCTATGATCCTTATTCTTACTTCTCTGGTCACATAAGATGCTATACTTGTAACAAGTATAGACATGTAGAAAAAGAATGCAGGATGAATAGATCTGAGAAATTGGATAACTTCCAGCACACAATAAGAAAGTTCAAGCAAAATTGGAAAAAGAAGGAGGACCGGTCAAAAACGTAGGGAATATTGACCCTACTACTGTCATCCTCTTCTAAAGCTTACTTCTCTTAATGACTGCAGGAGGGATGTGAGATACATTATAGGGATTAGTAATGTATCATCACAGGGGGAGCGATGTATGGTGATTCCCATGATGGTTTAGATTATTCTGGTTATGTTTATTTCTGACTAAGCATCTGATGTAAAGAAGACAGGTACAGGTGGTACAAATTCAAGGGCAGATGAAGGAATGTGAAATTTTCAGTGTTTCACTTTCCATAAGCGGGTTTGATGAACTAAAGTCGCGTATACACACGAGTTACAATGGAGACAGACGCGTATGCGGTTATGACAAGAAAAATAGTATGACAGCTAAAGATCAGGAGCACAGGTTGCACAAGCTAAGGAGGAGCCTTGGTCATATGGAAAGGATGCTTGGATGCACATTTTCAAGGGGAGCATTAGCCTTGCTAAGCGTAATGCATTGTTGGCATTATGATGATTCTGAAATAAGATCTCTCTCTCTTGAGGTCTTCCTGGTATTGGTCATAAAAAGTCATTTGATGAAAAGGTCATGTTGAGACCTATGATGTAAAATTGTAATATTTAGTCATGTAAGGGCTTAATCAAATGTGTAAACCCTCTTGGTTGGGTACTTGTGTCAAAATGTGTAAACCCTCTTGGTTGGGTAGTTGAGTCAAATTGTGTAAACCCACTTGGTTGGGTATTTGAGTCTCATCTGTAAATCCACTTGGTTGGATCTTTGATGTAACTATGAGTCCTTGGTGATAGGAAGGTCATAGAGTCATGTACTTCATTAAAAAAAAAATATGTTTGAATACTCAGCATGATCTCAGGGGGAGCATGGTAACTTCAGTGCACATGAGATCTACAGCGCACTTCTATCTACATGAGGAGAAAAACCTTGTTTTGGTTTTGATCCACCCTTTGCCCTTGATGTCAAAGGGGGAGAGTGACATGGTGTTTGGATAGGGGAGAATATCATTATGCTTAATTTCTCTATCTGTTGTGGTGATCAAACACCATCGTGGTTGCCATAAAGTCCAAAGGGGGAGATTGTTGGCAATATGATGCGGAGTGTTGTCCTTGATGGCAACCCGCTTGATGAAGATGATGGAAACCTACTTAATGAGCTTGTTCTTGATGCTTGATGAGTTTATTAATGATGTAAATCTGATGTTATAAAAGTAGCTCAGAAGTAACAGAAGAAAGAAATATCAGAAAGAGCCAAAGCAATGATGAATAAGACATGTCACTATGAATACGCGGGTTCGTTTAAGCGAAGTAGCATATGTACGCGGAAAAGTACGAGATATGTCGCGTATGCCTAATTGCACTCTAAAGATATAAAACCAGGGGTTCTTACCAATGTATTGACCCATTGTATTGAGCGCTAGATTGTTTATATGATCCCGTCCAGGAATACCATCAGAAGTTATGTGGTTTTGACTCATGGTATTGATAAAGTGTAAACCTATATAAGGAGAAGAAAATCATTGTGCAAAGAGGGTGCAAGTGTCTGGGTTGAATGAATACTTCACTCTGAAGTATGTCTGAATGGAAAGGGTAACAGTTTGATGATAGATCTGAATCTGTGATGCACCTATGAAGAAAATGATGAAGAAGGGAATCTAGATCTGAAATGTATTTGTATCTTCTAGATCTGTTTATGGAATGCTTAGATCCGAGATATTGTGGACATCCGTCTCAAGTGATGAAAGTGAACGGTAAAATCTGAAATCGAACATCCGATCTCAGAAGTATGTCAGCCGAGCAATGTCTCAGATATATATGAAGTTGGGCCGTCGTAGAAGCGCTGCAGACATGCGGATCGTCTTCGAGTGCTGTGGTCGCGGACCGCAGAAAGAAAGCGCGTATGAAAACTAGGGTTTGCCGAAAGAAGAAGTAAGGGATGTCCGATTTGTTCCCGCTTTGTTATCGTTTATCTCGTCAATGAGTTTTGTATCGCCAGTTGATGTATGATTGAGCTGTTGGAGTGGGTCAAGTCTAAAAATATGATGAAAAGTGGCCTGCAAGTTGTGTTCTATTGAATCTATTGGATCCAGTGTGAAAATTGATGAAACGTGGTCCATAGAGGTACTGAGGGTTGTAGCCTTCAGTCAGGGGGTTGTAGCTCCCTTCCAGGAGAGGCTGGTAAACGACAGCAGGGGGTCATAGCTCCCTTCCAGGAGAGGCTGGTAAACGAGAGCAGGGGGTCGTAGCTCCCTTCCAAGAGATGCTGGTAAACGAGCGCAGGTGGGTGCCTGCGTACTGGTATGAGTCTGCGCTAGTACATTGTTGTAAGATGTTTTATTTATAATAAAATATTGAAGGCTGAGACAATGGAAACGGTGGTTTTCTCCCGACTTGGGGTTCCACCTAAAATCCTGGTGTTCATGTGTGATGCTTATGTGTGATGGTTTATTATGTTATAACTGCACATGCTTACTGTTAACTAAACATCAGATGAATGAATGTTGCAAATAACTAAGCTAAGAATTATTTGCATAATTAGATCTCTGTTCATACGCGATTTTTATGAAGGATATCCGCGTATATACGCTTTTGGCCTCAGCAAAGTAGCGTATGGGTTTTAGTGAATGGAAAAGTGAAATTTTTTGAGTAAGTCCTAAATAGTGATTCACCCCCCCTCTCAGTATTTTTCCCAACAATTGGTATCAGAGCAGGTCCTTCTGCAGAAGCTTGATCGCTTGAAGGAGATCCGTTGCAATGGGAAGTCAAGAAGGAGTAATGTCTATAAAGCCACCTCTATTCAATGGAAGCAATCTGATATTCTGGAAGGTACGTACATAAGCATATCTGCAAAGTCTTGGTGCAGATGTATGGGCAATCGTGGAAGAAGGTTATCAATACCCGGCAAGTATTCCTACTGATGCAGCTGAAAGAAAGAAATATGAAATCAATGCCAAAGCAGTGAATGTCTTATTGGGAAGCATGTCTGAATCAGAATTTGCTAAAGTGATGCAGCTACATTCAGCAAAAGAAATATGGGACAAAATCATTCTAAGCTATGAAGGAGACACAAAGGTAAAACGTGCAAAACTCCAAATCCCCGGGACCGAATATGTGGAAAATTTATGATGTATACGATGAGAGTCATGGTGAATTTTTACGGCTGATGATATTAAATCAGATGAGAAGTTTGGGTGAAACCATAACCGATACTACTCTGGTGGAAAAATTCTTAAGATCTTTAACTTCAAAATTTGAGTCAAAAGTGTCAGCTATTGAAGAAAGGCAAGATCTGTAAACTCTTACTATTGTTCAACTACATGGTATTCTGACTGCTTATGAAATGAGACAAGGAGGTCCCTCTCAAATCAAAGAAGCTGCTTTTAAGGCGTGTGAAAAAGGAAAATGAAAGGAAGTTGCCAAGGAATCAAGTTATATATCAGAAGAAGAAGAAGCAAACTTTGTGAGAAGACTCAGAGGTAAGCTTCCCTTCAAATGTTTTGATTGTGGAAGAGTGGGTCATTATGATGCTAAATGTCCTTATAAAGAAAATCATGATAAAGGGAAACAAATTGAAAGAAAAGAGTTAATATGCAAAAATGTAGATAATGAAATGTCAAGTGAAGATGGAAGAAGATTCTCGACCAAGATCTACTACCATGCAAGGAACCAAAAGAAGAAGCATACTCAAAAGGAGACAGTCTCAAAACATGTGCAAGAAAGTAAGGAGATACATGGGGATGATTATTTCAGATCTACTTTCTTTAACAATGGTGAAGATAGTGAAAGTAACAGTATAAGTCTAGAAGAAAATCTCAAGATCAATGATGAAAGCAATGATTGGAGTCAATTTCATAAGAGAGAATATATCTACAAAGATATGATCTCTAGAATGAATGAACAAAAAGAAATACTGAATGGATAGATAGAAAAGTATCAAAAGTTGTATGTTAATGCAACCAATCAAAGTGAAAGACTAGCTAAGAAATCATCTCTCTCAAAGAAGATCCAGAAATCAAATAAGAAGAATGAAGAAACCCCCTACCATTTAAAAAGGAAGAATTTGGCTTAAATCATCTTCAAAGAATATCTAGAAACTGGAACAAGAAGAATGAAGAACTAATACAAACATGGGAAGATCAAGAAATTGGTCATAAAGAAATCTTAAAATTAACTATTTACAGAAGAAGAAAAGGGTCAAAGAAAGCATGAAGAAGCAATGCCAAAAATTGGAGGTTGAGGTAAACATTCTCAAAGGTAAATTAGAAGAAAAGGATAAACTCTTTAGGTTTCAAGATAGTACTAAGATTCTGGACAATATTCTTAGTAATGAAAGGTCTCCTACTATTAAACTTGGTCTTGGTTTTCATGAAACTGTTAAAGGAGAATCTAGTTCACAAGGAAGTGCTAAAGATTCAAAGGATGTCAATGCAAAACCGGAAGAGTTCAAAGAAACAAGAAGTCAACCGAAAATCATGAACACTCAAAGGAAATCATTCAATAATGTTGAATGCTTTAAATGTCATAATTATGGGCATGTTGGAGCCAATTGCAGAAGTAGATTGTTTCAGTCACAAACAAAGAGATTCTACACAGAAAGGTACTCTGGTTTCTTCAAGGGATATTGTTTTTCATGCAACAAGTATGGTCATAAAGCAGTTGATTGCAATAGAAGGAAGAATAGAGAAACACACTATGATCCTTATGCTTACTTCTTTGGTCACATAAGATGCTATACTTGTAACAAGTATGGATATGTAGAAAAAGAATGCAGGATGAATAGATCGGAGAAATTGGAGAACTTCCAGCACACAATAAGAAAGTTCAAGAAAAATTGGAAAAAGAAGGAGGACCGGTCAGAAACGTAGGGAATATTGACCCTACTGCAGTCATCCACTTCTAAAGCTTACTTCTCTTAATGACTGCAGGAGGGATGCGAGATACATTACAGGGATTAGTATTGTATCATCACAGGGGGAGCGATGTATGGTGATTCCCATGATGGTTTAGATTATTCTGGTTATGTTTATTTCTGAATAAGCATTTGATGTAAAGAAGACAGGTAGAGGTGGTACAAATTCAGGGCAGACGCGTATGCAGTTATGACAAGAAAAATAGTATGACAGCTAAAGATCAGGAGCATAGGTTGCACAAGCTAAGGAGGAGCCTTGGTCATATGGAAAGGATGTTTGGATGCACATTTTCAGGGGGAGCATTAGCCTTGCTGAGCGTAACGCATTGTTGGCATTATGATGATTCTGAAATAAGACCTCTCTCTCTTGAGGTCTTTCTGGTATTGGTCATAAAAAGTCATTTGATCAAAAGGTCATGTTGAGACCTATGATGTAAAATTGTAATATTCAGTCATGTAAGGACTTGATCAAATGTGTAAACCCTCTTGGTTGGGTACTTGCGTCAAAATGTGTAAACCCTCTTGGTTGGGTAGTTGAGCCAAATTGTGTAAACCCACTTGGTTGGGTATTTGAGTCTCATCTGTAAATCCACTTGGTTGGATCTTTGATGTAAGTATGAGTCCTTGGTGATAGGAAGGTCATAGAGTCATGTACTTCATTAAAAAAAAATATATGTTTGAAGACTGAGCATGATCTCAGGGGGAGCATGGTAACTTCAGTGCACATCAGATGTAGAGCGCTCTTCTATCTACATGAGGAGAAAAACCTTGTTTTGGTTTTGATCCGCCCTTTGCCCTTGATGTCAACGGGGGAGAGTGACATGGTGTTTGAATAGGGGAGAATATCATTATGTTTAATGTATCTATCTGTTGTGGTGATCAAACACCATCGTGGTTGCCATCAAGTCCAAAGGGGGATTTTGTTGGCAATATGATGCGAGGTGTTGTCCTTGATGGCAACGCACTTGATGAAGATGATGGAAACATACTTAATGAAGTTGTTCTTGATGCTTGATGAGTTTATTAATGATGAAAATCTGATGTTCTACAAGTAGCTCATAAGTAACAGAAGAAAGAAATATCAGAAAGAGCCAAAGAAATGATGAATAAGACATTTCACTGTGAATACGCGGGTTCGTTTAAGCGAAGTATCGTATGTACGTGGAAAATTACGAGATAAGTCACGTATGCCTAATTACGCTCTAAAGATATAAAACCAGGGGTTCTTACCATTGTATTGACCCATTGTATTGAGCGTTGGATTGTTTATATGATCCCGTCCAGGAATACCATCAGAAGTTATGTGGTTTTGATTCATGGTATTGATAAAGGGTAAACCTATATAAGGAGAAGAAAATCATTGTGCAAAGAGGGTGCAAGTGTCTGGGTTGAATGAATACTTCACTCTGAAGTATGTCTGAATGGAAAGGGTAACAGTTTGATGATAGATATGAATCTGTGATGCACCTATGAAGAAAATGATGAAGAAGGGAATCTAGATCTGAAATGTATTTGTATCTTCTAGATCTGTTTATGGAATGCTTAGATTTGAGATGAGGCGAACATCTGTCTGAAGTGAAGGGTAAAATCTGAACTGAATATCTGATCTGAAGAAGTATGCTGCCTTATAATGTCTGAAGATATATACGCAAGTTTGTAACAGCGGAAGCGCGTGTATACGTGGGTCGTCTTAAGAGAAAGCGCGTATATACGTGGGACCAGAGAAAGGAAAGCGCATAGGAAAAACTAAGGTTTGTTGAAGTATGAAGTATGGAATGTCTCATTTGTTCTGTTGTGTTACTGCTATCTGTCAATGATTTTTTAGTATCAGTTTGATGTATGATTGAGCTTAAATGTGTGGAGTGGGTCCAGTCTGAAAAGATGATGAAAAGTGGCCTGCAAGTTGTGTTCTATTGAAGCTATTGGATCCAGTGTGAAGATTGATGAAACGTGGTCCATAGAGGTGCTGAGGGTTGTAGCCTTCTGGTCAGGTTGTAGCCTTCCGTGAGAGGCCGGTAAACAAGAGTGGTGGGGTCGTAGCTCCCTTCCAGGAGAGGCCGGTAAACGAGCGGTAGTTGGTGCCCTCGCGCACGGTATGAGTCTCGGGGCCAGCATACTTGTTGTAAGATGTTTTCTTTTCTAATAAAATATTATTATGTCGAGAGAATGGCATGTGGTTTTCCGAATTGGGGTTCAACCCCAACCTTTGGTGTTCATGTGTGATGCTTATGTGTGATGGGTTATTCTGTTCTTACTGCACATGTTTACTGTTTATAGAACATCTAATGAATGAATGATGGAATGATATAAGTGAAGAACTAATGGCATAATTAGATCTCTATGTATACGCAAGTTTTACAAAGGATATCCGCGTGTATACGCTAGTTTGATTCAGAAAAGTAGCGTATGGGTTTTAGAGCATGAAAAAGTAAAAGTTTTGAGTAAGTCCTAATATCGATTCACCCCCCCTCTCAAAGATTTTCCCAAATAATTGTAATGTGCAGTCCTTCTCGCGTGCTTCGATCGCCAAGGAGATCCGCTTCACAATGGGAAGTCAAAGAAGGGATAATTTATATGTTTACCTCTTATTCAATGGAAGACATAGTATTCTGGGAAGATACGAACAAAAGAATATCTGCAAAGTCTTGGTGCAGAAGTATGGGCAATCGTGGAAGGAGGTTAATAGTATCCGACAAGTATTCCTACTAATGCAGCAGAAAGGAAGAAATATGAAATCAATGCCAAAGAAGTCAATGGCTTATTAGGAAGCATGTCTGAACCAGAATTTGCTAAAGTGATGCAGCTAAATTCAACAAAAGAAATATGGGACAAAATCATTATGAGCTATGAAGGAGATACAAAGGTAAAAAGTGAAAAACTCCAAACTCTCAGAATTGAATAGGAAAATTTAAGGATGCATAGTGATGAGAGGATTTCCAATTTCGTTTTACGTCTAGATGATATTGTAAATCGTATGAGAAGTTTGGGTGAAACCATAACCGATACTACTCTGGTGGAAAAAGTCTTAAGATCTTTGACTTCAAAATTTGAGTCAAAAGTATCAGCTATTGAAGAAAGGCAAGATCTGCAAATTCTTACTATTGTTCAACTGCATGGTATTCTGACTGCTTATGAAATGAGACAAGGAGGTCCCTCTCAAATCAAAGAAGCTGCTTTTAAGGCGTGTGCAAAAGGAAAAGAAAAGGAAGTTGTCAAGGAATCAAGTTACATATCAGAAGAAGAAGAAGCAAATTTTGTGAGAAGACTCCAACCAGGTACTGGAAGATTCAAAGGTAAGCTTCCCTTCAAATGTTTTGATTGTGGAAGAGTTGGTCATTATGCTGTGAAATGTCCTTATAGAGAAAATCATGATAAATGGAACCAATTTGTAAAGAGTTATTATGCAAATAAAGATAATAATGAAATGTCAAGTGAAGATGAAGAAGATTCTGACCAAGATCTGAAAGTTCTCATGGCAAAGAAGCGAAAGAAGAAGGCTACTGAAAGAAAGGAGATACCTCAGAAAACATGTGCAGCAGAAAATGGAGAAGATGAAACAAGTATTGATTGTTGTTCTTCACTTTCTTGTGCATGCAATGGTGAAGATAGTGAAAGTAACAGTATAATTCTAGAAGCAAATCTCAAGATCAATGATGAAAGCAATGATTGGAATCAATTTCATAAGAGAGAATCTATCTACAAAGATATGATCTCTAGAATGAATGAACAAAAATAAATACTGAATGGACAGATAGACAAGTATCAAAAGTTGTATGTTAATGCAACCAATCAAAGTGAAAGACTTGAATTAGAAATCATCTCTCTCAAAGAAGATCTGGAAAAATCAAATAAGAAGAATGAAGAACCCCTACCATTTGAAAAAGAAGGACTTGAAGCATAAATCATCTCTCTCAAAGAAGATCTGGAAAAATCAAACAAGAAGAATGAAGAACTACTACAAACATGTGAAGATCAAGAAAATTGGTTGAAGGAAGAAATCTTAAAATTAAATGATCAAGTAGAAGAAGGAAAAAGGGTCGAAGAAAGCATGAAGAAGCAATGCCAAAAATTGGAGGATGAGGTAAACATTCTCAAAGGTAAATTAGAAGAAAAGGATAAACTCTTGAGGTTTCAAGATAGTACTAAGATTCTGGACAATATTCTTAGTAATCAAAGGTCTCCTACTATTAAACATGGTGTTGGTTTTCATGAAACTGTTAAAGGAAAATCTAGTTCAGAAGGAAGTGCTAAAGATACAAAGGATGTCAATGCAAAACCTGAAGAGTTGAAAGAAACAAGAAGTCAACCGAAAATCATGAACACTCAAAGGAAATCATTCAATAATGTTGAATGCTTTAAATTTCATAATTATGGGCATGTTGAAGCCAATTGCAGAAGCAGATTGTTTCAGTAACAAACAAACAGATTCTACACAAAAAGGTACTCAGGTTTCTTCAAGGGATATTGTTTTTCATGCAACAAGTATGGTCATAAAGCAGCTGATTGCAATAGAAGGAAGAATAGAGAAACACACTATGATCCTTATTCTTACTTCTCTGGTCACATAAGATGCTATACTTGTAATAAGTATGGACATGTAGAAAAAGAATGCACGATGAATAGATTTGAGAAATTGGAGAACTTTCAGCACACAATAAGAAAGTTCAAGAAAAATTGGAAAAAGAAGGAGGATCGGTCAGAAACGTAGGGAATATTGACCCTACTGCAGTCATCCGCTTCTAAAGCTTACTTCTCTTAATGACTACAGGAGGGATGTGAGATACATTATAGGGATTAGTAATGTATTGTCACAGGGGGAGAGATGTATGGTGATTCCCATTATTGTTTAGATTATTCTGGTTATGTTTATTTCTCACTAATCATCTGATGTAAAGAAGACAGGTACAGGTGGTACAAATTCAAGGCGAGATGAAGGAATGTGAAATTTTCAGTGTTTCACTTTCCATACGCGGGTTTGATGAACTAAAGTCGTGTATACACGCGAGTTACAATGGAGATAGACTCGTATGCAGTTATGACAAGAAAAATAGTATGACAGCTAAAGATCAGGAGCACAGGTTGCACAAGCTAAGGAGGAGCCTTGGTCATATGGAAAGGATGCTTGGATGCACATTTTAAGGGGGGGAGCATTAGCCTTGCTGAGCATAATGCATTGTTGGCATTACGATGATTCTGAAAGAAGATCTCTCTCTCTTGAGGTCTTTCTGGTATTGGTCATAAGACGTCATTTGATGAAAAGGTCATGTTGAGACCTATGATGTAAAATTGTAATATTTAGTCATGTAAGGACTTGATCAAATTTGTAAACCCTCTTGGTTGGGTACTTGAGTCAAAATGTGTAAACCCTCTTGGTTGGGTAGTTGAGTCAAATTGTGTAAACCCACTTAGTTGGGTATTTGAGTCCCATCTGTAAATCCACTTGGTTGGATATTTGATGTAAGTATGAGTCCTTGGTGATAGGAAGGTCATAGAGTCATGTACTTCATTAAAAAAAAAAACATGTTTGAAGACTCAGCATGATCTCAGGGGGAGCATGGTAACTTCAGTGCACATCAGATCTACAACACTTTTCTATCTACATGAGGAGAAAAACCTTGTTTTGGTTTTGATCCGCCCTTTTCCCTTGATGTAAAAGGGGGAGAGTGACATGTTGTTTGAATAGGGGAGAATATCAGTATGCTTAATGTATCTATCTGTTGTGGTGATCGAACACCATCTTGGTTGCCATCAAGTCCAAAGGGGGAGATTGTTGGCAATATGATGCGGAGTGTTGTCCTTGATGTCAACCCACTTGATGAAGATGATGGAAACCTACTTAATGAAGTTGTTCTTGATGCTTGATGAGTTTATTAATGATTTAAATCTGATGTTCTACAAGTAGCTTAGAAGTAACAGAAGAAAGAAATATCAGAAAGAGCCAAAGCAATGATGAATAAGACATGTGACTGTGAATACGCGGGTTCGTTTAAGCGAAGTAGCGTATGTATGTGGAAAAGTACGAGATAAGTCACGTATGCCTAATTGCGCTCTAAAGATATAAAACCAGGGGTTCTTACCATTGTATTGACCCATTGTATTGAGCGCTGGATTTTTTATATGATCCCGTCCAGGAATACCATCAGAAGTTATGTGGTTTGGACTCATGGTATTGATAAAGGGTAAACCTATATAAGGAGAAGAAAATCATTGTGCAAAGAAGGTGCAAGTATCTGGGTTGAATGAATACTTCAATCTAAAGTATTTCTGAATGGAAAGGGTAACAGTTTGATGATAGATCTAAATATGTGATGCACCTATGAAGAAAATGATGAAGAAGGGAATCTAGATATGAAATGTATTTGTATCTTCTAGATCTGTTTATGGAATGCTTAGATCTGAGATTAGGCGAACATCTGTGTGAAGTGAAGGGTAAAATATGAACTGAATATCTGATCTAAAGAAGTATGCTGCCCTATAATGTCTGAAGATATATACGCAAGTTTGTAACAGCGGAAGCGCGTGTATACGCGGGTCGTCTTCAGAGAAAGTGCGTATATACGCGGGACCAGAGAAAGGAAAGCGCGTCTTAAAAACAAGGGTTTGCTGAAGTATGAAGTATGGAATGTTTGATTTGTTCTGTTGTGTTACTGCTATCTGTCAATGAGTTTTTAGTATCAGTTTGATGTATGATTGAGCTTAAATGTGTGGAGTGGGTCCAGTCTGAAAATATGATGAAAAGTGTCCTGCAAGTTGTGTTCTATTGAAGCTATTAGATCCAGTGTGAAAATTGATGAAACGTGGTCCATAGAGGTGCTGAGGGTTGTAGCCTTCAGTCAGGGGGTTGTAGCTCCCTTCCAGGAGAGGCTGGTAAACGAGAGCAGGGGGTCGTAGCTCCCTTCTAGGAGAGGCTGGTAAACGAGAGCAGGGGGTCGTAGCTCCCTTCCAGGAGAGGATGGTAAACGAGCGCAGGTGGGTGCCTGCGTACTGGTATGAGTCTACGCCAGTACATTGTTGTAAGATGTTTTCTTTATAATAAAATATTGAAGGCTGAGACAATGGCAGCAGTGGTTTTCTCTCGACTTGGGGTTCCACCTAAAATCCTGGTGTTCATGTGTGATGCTTATGTGTGATGGTTTATTCTGTTATTACTGCACATGCTTACTGTTAAATAAACTTCAGATGAATGAATGTTGCAAAGAACTAAGCTAAGAATTATCTGCATAATTAGATCTCTGTTCATACGGGAGTTTTATGAAGGATATCCGCGTATATACGCTAGTTGGCCTCAGCAAAGTAGCGTATGGGTTTTAGTGAATGCAAAAGTGAAAATTTTTTAGTAAGTCCTAAATACTGATTCACCCCCCCTTGTCAGTATTTTTCCCAACAATTGGTATCAAAGCAGGTGCTTCTGCAGAAACTTCATCGCTTGAAGGAGATCCGTCGCAATGGGAAGTCATGAAGGGATAATGTCTATAAGGCCACCTCTATTCAATGGAAATAATCTGTTATTCTGGAACATACGAACAAAAGCATATCTACAAAGTCTTGGTGTAGAGGTATCGGCAATCGTGGAAGGAGGTTATCAGTATCCAGCAAGTATTCCTACTGATGTAGCAGAAAGGAAGAAATATGAAATCAATGCTAAAGCAGTCAATGTCTTATTAGGAAGCATTTCTGAACTAGAATTTCCTAAAGGGATGGAGCTAAATTCAGCAAAAGAAATATGGGACAAAATCATTCTGAGTTATGGAGGAGATACAAAGGTAAAAAGTGCAAAACTCCAAACTCTCAGAATTGAAAATGAAAATTTAAGGATCCATAGTGATGAGAGTATTTCCAGTTTCTTTTTACTTCTAGATGATATTGTAAATCGTATGAGAAGTTTGGGTGAAACCATAACCGATACTACTCTGGTGGAAAAAGTCTTAAGATCTTTGACTTCAAAATTTGAGTCAAAAGTATCAGTTATTGAAGAAAGGCAAGATCTAAAAACTCTTACTATTTTTCAACTGCATGGTATTCTGACTGCTTATGAAATGAGACAAGGAGGTCCCTCTCAAATAAAAGAAGCCACTTTTAAGGCGTGTGCAAAAGGAAAAGAAAAGGAAGTTGTCAAGGAATCAAGTTACATATCAGAAGAAGATGAAGTAAATTTTGTGAGAAGACTCCAACCAGGTACTGGAAGATTCAAAGGTAAGCTTCCCTTCAAATGTTTTGATTGTGGAAGAGTTGGTCATTATGCTGCTAAATGTCCTTATAAAGAAAATCATGATAAAGGAAAACAATTTGTAAAGGGAAAGAGTTATTATGCAAATGAAGATAATAATGAAATGTCAAGTGAAGATGAAGAAGATTCTGATCAAGATCTACTAGTGCCCATGGCAAGGAAGCAAAAGAAGAAGGCTACTCAAAAGGATATTTCTCAGAAAACATGTGCAGAAGAAAATGGAGAAGATGAAACATGTATTGATTGTTGTTCTTGTGATTCACTTTCTTGTGCATGCAATGGTGAAGATAGTGAAAGTAACAGTATAAGTCTAGAAGAAAATCTCAATATCAATGATGAAAGAAATGATTGGAATCAATTTCATAAGAGAGAAGCTATCTACAAAAATATGATCTCTAGAATGAATGAACAAAAAGAAATACTTAATGGACAGATATACAAGTATCAAAAGTTGTATGTTAATGCAACCAATCAAAGTGAAAGACTTGAAGCAGAAATCATCTCTCTCAAAGAAGATCTGGAAAAATCAAATAAGAAGAATGAAGAACCCCTAGCATTTGAAAAGGAACCACTTTAAACAGAAATCATCTCTCTCAAAGAAGATCTGGAAAAATCAAACAAGAAGAATGATGAACTACTACAAACATGTGAAGATCAAGAATATTGGTCGAAGGAAGAAATCTTAAAATTAAATGATCAAGTAGAAGAAGGAAAAAGGGTCGACGAAAGCATGAAGAAGCAATGCCAAAAATTTGAGGTCGAGGTAAACATTCTCAAAGGTAAATTGGAAGAAAAGGATAAACTCTTGAGGTTTCAAGATAGTACTAAGATTCTGGACAATATTCTTAGTAATCAAAGGTCTCTTGCTATTAAAATTGGTCTTGGTTTTCATGAAACTATTAAAGGAGAATCTAGTTCAAAAGGAAGTGCTAAAGATTCAAAGGATGTCAATGCAAAACCAGAAGAGTTGAAAGAAACAAGAAGTCAACCGAAAATCATGAACACTCAAGGGAAATCATTCAATAATGTTGAATGCTTTAAATGTCATAATTATGTGCATGTTGCAGCCAATTGCAGAAGAAGATTGTTTCAGTCACAAATAAACAGATTCTACACAGAAAGGTACTCTGGTTTCTTCAAGGGATATTGTTTTTCATGCAACAAGTATGGTCATAAAGCAGCTGATTGCAATAGAAGGAAGAATAGAGAAACACACTATGCTCCTTATGCTTACGTCTCTGGTCACATAAGATGCTATACTTGTAACAAGTATGGACATGTAGAAAAAGAATGCAGGATGAATAGATCTGAGAAATTGGAGAACTTCCAGCACACAATAAGAAAGTTCAAGCAAAATTGGAAAAAGAAGGAGGATCGGTCAGAAATGTAGGGAATATTGACCCTACTACTGTCATCCGCTTCTAAAGCTTACTTCTCTTAATGACTGCAGGAGGGATGTGAGATACATTATAGGGATTAGTAATGTATTGTCACAGGGGGAGCGATGTATGGTGATTCCCATTATGGTTTAGATTATTTTGGTTATGTTTATTTCTAACTAAGCATCTGATGTAAAGAAGACAGGTACAGGTGGTACAAATTCAGAGGCAGATGAACGAATGTGAAATTTTCAGTTTTTCTCTTTCCATATGCGAGTTTGATGAACTAAAGTCGCATATACACGCGAGTTACAGTCGAGACAGACGCGTATGCAGTTATGACAAGAAAAATAGTATGACAGCTAAAGATCAGGAGCGCAGGTTGCACAAGCTAAGGAGGAGCCTTGGTCATATGGAAAGGATGCCTGGATGCACATTTTCATGGGGAGCATTAGCCTTGCTGAGCATAATGCATTGTTGGAATTATGATGATTCTGAAATAAGATATCTCTCTCTTGAGGTATTTCTGGTATTGGTCATAAAAAGTCATTTGATCAAAAGGTCATGTTGAGACCTATGATGTAAAATTGTAATATTTAGTCATGTAAGGACTTTATCAAATGTGTAAACCCTCTTGGTTGGGTAGTTGAGTCAAATTGTGTAAACCCACTTGGTTGGGTATTTTAGTCTCATATGTAAATCCACTTGGTTGGATCTTTGATGTAGGTATGAGTCCTTGGTGATAGGAAGGTCATAGAGTCATGTACTTCATTAAAAAAAAATATGTTTGAAGACTCAGCTTGATCTCAGGGGGAGCATGGTAACTTCAATGCACATCAGATCTACAACGCTTTTCTATCTACATGAGGAGAAAAACCTTGTTTTGTTTTTGATCCGCCCTTTTCCCTTGATGTCAAAGGGGGAGAGTGACATGGTGTTTGAATAGGGGAGAATATCATTATGCTTAATGTATCTATCTGTTGTGGTGATCAAACACCATCGTGGTTGCCATAAAGTCCAAAGGGGGAGATTGTTGGCAATATGATGCGGAGTGTTGTCCTTGATGGCAACCCACTTAATGAAGATGATGGAAACCTACTTAATGAAGTTGTTCTTGATGCTTGATGAGTTTATTAATGATGTAAATCTGATGTTCTACAAGTAGGTCAAAAGTAACAGAAGAAAGAAATATCAGAAAGAGCCAAAGCAATGATGAATAAGACATGTCACTGTGAATACGGAGGTTTGTTTAAGCGAAGTAGCGTATGTACGCGGAAAAGTACGAGATAAGTCGCGTATGCCTAATTGCGCTCTAAAGATATAAAACCAGGGGTTCTTATCATTGTATTGACCCATTGTATTGAGCGCTGGATTGTTTATATGATCCCGTCCAGGAATACCATCGGAAGTTATGTGGTTTTGACTCATGGTATTGATAAAGGGTAAACCTATATAAGGAGAAGAAAATCATTGTGAAAAGTGGGTGCAAGTGTCTGGGTTGAATGAATACTTCACTCTGAAGTATGTCTAAATGGAAAGGGTAATAGTTTGATGATAGATCTGAATCTATGATGCACCTATGAAGAAAATGATGAAGAAGGGAATCTAGATCTGAAATGTATTTGTATCTTCTAGATCTGTTTATGGAATTCTTAGATCTGCGATGAGGCGAACATCTATCTGAAGTGAAGTGTAAAGTCTGAACTAAATATCTGATCTGAAGAAGTATGCTACCCTATAATTTCTAAATATATATATACGCAAGTTTGTAACAGCGGAAGCGCGTGTATACATGGGTCGTCTTCAGAGAAAGCACGTATATACGCGGGACCAGAGAAAGGAAAGCGCGTATGAAAAACTAGGGTTTGCTGTAGTATGAAGTATGGAATGTCTGATTTGTTTTGTCTGTGTTTCTACTATCTGTCAATGAGTTTTTAGTATTATTTTGATGTATGATTGAGCTTAAATGTGTGGAGTGGGTCCAGTCTGAAAATATGATGAAAAGTGGCCTGCAAGTTGTGTTCTATTGAAGCTATTGGATCCAGTGTGAAAACTGATGAAACATGGTCCATAGAGGTGCTGAGGGTTGTAGCCTTCAGTCAGGGGGTTGTAGCTCCCTTCCAGGAGAGGCTGGTAAACGAGAGCAGGGGGTCGTAGCTCACTTCTAGGATAGGATGATAAACGAGAGCAAGGGGTCGTAGCTCCCTTCCAGGAGAGGCTGGTAAACAAGCGCAGGTGGGTGCGTGCGTACCGGTATGAGTCTGCGCCAGTGCATTGTTGTAAGATGTTTTCTTTATAACAAAATATTGAAGGCTGAGAGAACGACAGCGGTGGTTTTCTCCCGACTTGGGGTTCCACCTAAAATCCTAGTGTTCATGTGTGATGCTTATGTGTGATGGTTTATTCGGTTATTACTGCACATGCTTACTGTTAACTAAACATCAGATGAATGAATGTTGCAAAGAACTAAGCTAAGAATTATCTGCATAATTAGATCTCTGTTCATACGCGAGTTTTATGAAGGATATCTGCGTATATACACTAGTTGGCCTCAGCAAAGTAGCGCATGGGTTTTAGTGAATGGAAAAGTGAAAAATTTTGAGTAAGTCCTAAATACTGATTCACCCCCCCCCCCCCCCTCTCAGTATATTTCCCAGCAATTGGTATCAAAGCAGGTGCTTCTGCAAAAGCTTGATCGCTTGAAGGAGATCCGTCACAATGGGAAGTCATGAAAGGATAATGTCTATAAGGCCACCTCTATTCAATGGAAATAATCTATTATTCTGGAAGATACGAACAAAATCATATCTGCAAAGTCTTGGTGTAGACGTATGGGCAATCGTGGAAGGAGGTTATCAGTATCTGGCAAGTATTCCTACTGATGCAGCAGAAAGGAAGAAATATGAAATCAATGCCAAAGCAGTCAATGTCTTATTAGGAAGCATGTCTGAACCAGAATTTGCTAAAGTGATGCAGCCAAATTCAGCAAAAGAAATATGGGACAAAATCATTCTGAGCTATGAAGGATATACAAAGGTAAAAAGTGCAAAAATCCAAACTCTCAGAATTGAATATGGAAATTTAAGGATACATAGTGATGAGAGTATTGCCAGTTTCTTTTTACGTCTATATGATATTGTAAATCGTATGAGAAGTTTGGGTGAAACCATAACCGATACTACTCTGGTGGAAAAAGTCTTAAGATATTTGACTTCAAAATTTGAATCAAAAGTATCAGCTATTGAAGAAAGGCAAGATCTGCAAACTCTTACTATTGTTCAACTGCATGGTATTCTGACTGCTTATGAAATGAGACAAGGAGGTCCCTCTCAAATCAAAGAATTTTCTTTTAAGATGTGTGCAAAAGGAAAAGAAAAGGAAGTTGTCAAGGAATCAAGTTACATATCAGAAGAAGAAGAAGCAAATTTTGTGAGAAGACTCCAACCAGCTACTGGAAGATTCAAAGGTAATCTTCCCTTCAAATGTTTTGATTGTGGAAGAGTTGGTCATTATGCTGCTAAATGTCCTTATAAAGAAAATCATGATAAAGGAAAACAATTTGTAAAGGGAAAGAGTTATTATGCAAATGAAGATAATAATGAAATGTCAAGTGAAGATGAAGAAGATTTTGACCAAGATCTACTAGTGGTCATGGCAAGGAAGCAAAAGAAGAAGGCTACTCAAAAGGATATTTCTCAGAAAACATGTGCAGAAGAAAATGGAGAAGATGAAACAGGTATTGATTGTTGTTCTTCTGATTCACTTTCTTGTGCATGCAATGGTGAAGATAGTGAAAGTAACAGTATAAGTCTAGAAGAAAATCTCAAGATCAATGATGAAAGCAATGATTGGAATCAATTTCATAAGAGAGAATCTATCTACAAAGATATGATCTCTAGAATGAATGAACAAAAAGAAATACTGAATGGACAGATAGACAAGTATCAAAAGTTGTATGTTAATGCAACCAATAAAAGTGAAAGACTTGAAGAAGAAATCATCTCTCTCAAAGAAGATCTGGAAAAATCAAATAAGAAGAATGAATAACCCCTACCATTTGAAAAGGAAGGACTTGAAGCAGAAATCATCTCTCTCAAAGAAGATCTGGAAAAATAAAACAAGAAGAATGAAGAACTACTACAAACATGTGAAGATCAAGAAAATTGGTTGAAGGAAGAAATCTTAAAATTAAATGATCAAGTAGAAGGAGGAAAAAGGGTCGAAGAAAGCATGAAGAAGAAATGCCAAAAATTTGAGGTTGAGGTAAACATTCTCAAAGGTAAATTAGAATAAATGGATAAAATCTTGAGGTTTCAAGATAGTACTAAGATTCTGGACAATATTCTTAGTAATCAAAGTTCTCCTGCTATTAAACTTGGTCTTGGTTTTCATGAAACTATTAAAGGAGAATCTAGTTCACAAGGAAGTGCTAAAGATTCAAAGGATGTCAATGCAAAACCGGAAGAGTTGAAAGAAGCAAGAAGTCAACCGAAAATCATCAACACTCAAAGGAAATCATTCAATAATGTTGAATTCTTTTAATTTCATAATTATGGGCATGTTGCAGCCAATTGCAGAAGTAGATTGTTTCAGTCACAAACAAACAGATTCTACACAGAAAGGTACTCTGGTTTCTTCAAGGGATATTGTTTTTCATGCAACAAGTATGGCCATAAAGTAGTTGATTGCAATAGAAGGAAGAATAGAGAAACACATTATGATCCTTATGCTTACTTCTCTGGTCACATAGGATGCTATACTTGTAACAAGTATGGACATGTAGAAAAAGAATGCAGGATGAATAGATCTGAGAAATTGGAGAACTTCCAGCACACAATAATAAAGTTCAAGAAAAATTGGAAAAAGAAGGAGGACCGGTCAGAAACATAGGGAATATTGACCCTACTGCGGTCATCTGCTTCTAAAGCTTACTTCTCTTAATGACTGCAGGAGGGATGTGAGATACATTATAGGGATTAGTAATGTATCATCACAGGGGGAGCGATGTATGGTGATTCCCATGATGGTTTAAATTATTTTGGTTATGTTTCTTTTTGACTAAGCATCTGGTGTAAAGAATACAGGTACAGGTGGTACAAATTCAGGGGGAGATGAAGGAATGTAAAATTTTCAGTGTTTCACTTTCCATACGCGGGTTTGATGAACTAAATTCGCGTATACATGCGAATTACAGTGGAGACAGATGTGTATGCAGTTATGAAAAGAAAAATAGTATGACAGCTAAAGATCAGGAGCATAGGTTGCACAAGCTAAGGAGGAGCCTTGGTCATATGGAAACGATGCTTGGATGCACATTTTTAGGGGGAGCATTAGCCTTGCTGAGCGTAATGCATTGTTGGCATTATGATGATTCTGAAATAAGATCTCTCTCTCTTGAGGTCTTTCTGGTATTGGTCATAAAAAGTCATTTGATGAAAAGGTCATGTTGAGACCTATGATGTAAAATTGTAATATTCTGTCATGTAAGGACTTGATCAAATGTTTAAACCCTCTTGTTTGGGTACTTGGGTCAAAATGTGTAAACCCTCTTGGTTGGGTAGTTGAGTCAAATTGTGTAAACCCACTTGGTTGGGTATTTGAGTCTCATCTATAAATCCACTTGGTTGGATCTTTGATGTAAGTATGAGTCCTTAGTGATAGGAAGGTCATAGAGTCATGTAATTCATTAAAAAAAAATATGTTTGAATACTCAGCATGATCTCAGGGGGAGCATGGTAACTTCAGTGCACATCAGATCTAGAGCGCTCTTCTATCTACATGAGGAGAAAAACCTTGTTTTGATTTTTATTCGCCCTTTTCCCTTGATGTCAAAGGGGGAGAGTGACATGGTGTTTGAATAGGGGAGAATATCATTATGCTTAATGTATCTATCTGTTGTGGTGATCAAACACTATCGTGGTTGCCATCAAGTCCAAAGGGGGAGATTGTTGGCAATATGATGCAGAGTGTTGTCCTTGATGGCAACCCACTTGATGAAGATGATGGAAACCTACTTAATGAAGTTGTTCTTGATGCTTGATGAGTTTATTAATGATGTAAATCTGATGTTCTACAAGTAGCTCAGAAGTAACAGAAGAAATAAATATCAGAAAGAGCCAAAGCAATGATGAATAAGACATGTCACTGTGAATACGCGGGTTCGTTTAAGCGAAGTAGCGTATGTACGCAGAAAATTACGAGATAAGTCCCGTATGGCTAATTGCACTCTAAAGATATAAAACTAGGGGTTGTTATGGTATTGTTACATTTGTTAGTGACCAGATTGTTTATGTAGTCTAAAATCCGAAATACCATTGGAAGTAATGTGGTTTTGGCTCATGGTATTGAAAAAGGGTAAACCTATATAAGGAGAAGAAAATCATTGTGAAAAGGGGGTGTATGAGTCTGGGTTTGAATGAATACTTCACTCTGAAGTATGTCTGTATGGAAAGGGTAACAGTTTGATGATAGATCTAAATCTGTGATGCACCTATGAAGAAAATGATGAAGAAGGATATCTAGATCTGAAATGTATTTGTATCTTCTAGATCTGTTTATGGAATGTTTAGATGCGAGATGGGCGAACATCGCACGGGAGGTGAAGGGTAAAATCTAGTGAATATAGGTGCGAAGAAGTATGATGCCTATCTTTATTAAAGATATATAAGAAAAGTTTGTAACAGCGAACGCGTGTGTACGCGGGTCGTCTTCGAGAGAAAAGCGTGTATATACGCGGAGACTGAAAGAAGCATATGAAAAACTAGGGTTTATTTAGTATGGTAACAGAATGTCTGATTTGTTTCTTTGTGTTACGCGGTCATCATTACGTTTTATAGGGTTGATGTGTGATTGAGCTTAAATGTGTGGAGTGGGTCCAGTCTGAAAATATGATGAAAAGTGGCGTGCAAGTTGTGTTCTATTGAAGCTATTGTATCCAGTGTGAAAATTGATGAAACATGGTCCATAGAGGTGCTGAGGGTTGTAGCCTTCAGTCAGGTGGTTTTAGCTCCCTTCCAGGAGAGGCTGGTAAATGAGAGCAGGGGGTCGTAGCTCCCTTCCAGGAGAGGCTGGTAAACTAGAGCAGGGGGTCGTAGCTCCCTTCCAGGAGAGGCTGGTAAACGAGCGCAGGTGGGTGCTTGTGTACTGGTATGAGTCTGTGCTAGTACATTGTTGTAAGATGTTTTCTTTATAATAAAATATTGAAGGCTGAGACAACGGCAGCGGTGGTTTTCTCCCGACTTGGGGTTCCACCTAAAATCCTGGTGTTCATGTGTGATGCTTATGTGTAATGGTTTATTCTGTTATTACTACACATGCTTACTATTAACTAAACATCAGATGAATGAATGTTGCAAAGAACTACGCTAAGAATTATCTGCATAATTAGATCTCTGTTCATACGCGATTTTTATGAAGGATATCTGCGTATATATGCTAGTTGGCCTCAGCAAAGTAGTGTATGGGTTTTAGTGAATGGAAAAGTGAAAAGTTTTGAGTAAGTCCTAAATACTGATTCACCCCCCCCCCCCCTCTCAGTATTTTTCCCGACAGTTGGTATCAAAGCAGGTCTTTCTACAGAAGCTTGATCGCTTGAAGGAGATCCGTCGCAGTGGGAAGTCATGAAGGGATAATGTCTATAACGCCACCTCTATTCAATGGAAATAATCTATTATTCTGGAAGATACGAACAAAATCATATCTGCAAAGTCTTGGTGCAGACGTATGGGAAATCGTGGAAGGAGGTTATCAGTATCTGGCAAGTATTCCTACTGATGCAGCAGAAAGGAAGAAATATGAAATCAATTCCAAAGTCGTCAATGTCTTACTAGGAAGCATGTCTGAACCAGAATTTGCTAAAGTGATGGAGCTAAATTCAGCAAAAGAAATATCGGACAAAATCATTCTGAGCTATGACGAAGATACAAAGGTAAAAAGTGCAAAACTCCAAACTCTTAGAATCGAATATGAAAATTTGAAGATGCATAGTGATGAAAGTGTTGCCAGTTTCTTTCTTCGTCTAGATGATATTGTAAATCGGATGAGAAATTTGGGTGAAACCATGGCTGATACTACTCTGGTGGAAAAGGTCTTGAGATCTTTGACTTCAAAGTTGAGTCAAAAATGTAATTAATGAAAGAAGGCAAGATACGCAAACTCTTACTATTGTTCATACATGGTATTCGTACATATGAAAATGAAGACAAGGAGGTCCCTCTCAAATCAAAGAAGGCACTTTTAAGGCTTAAGTCATGTGCAAAAGGAAAAAGAAGAAGTTGTCAAGGAATCAGAAAGTTACATATCGGAAGAAGAAAAGCAAATTTTAGAGAACTCCAACAGTGCTAGAAAGATTCAAGAGTAAACTTCCATTGAAATGTTTGTGATTTTGGAAACCTTGGTCATTATACTATAAAAATCATATAAAGAAAATCCAAGTAAAGGAAAACAATTTGTAAAGGGAAAGATTTATTATGCAAATGAAGATAATAATAAATGTCAAGTGAAGATGAAGAAGATTAGAAAGCCAAGATCTACTAGTGCTCATGGCAAGGAAGCAAAAGAAGAAGGCTACTCAAAAGGAGATTTCTTAGAAAACATGTGCAGCAGAAAATGAGGGAAATAAAACAGGTATTGAATGTGGTTCTTGTGATTCACTTTCTTGTGCATGCAATGGTAAATATAGTGAAAGTAATGTTATGGATCTAGAAGAAGCTCTCAAGAGTAAAGTTGAAGATCAACAAAGATCATTTAAAGAAAGAGACGATATCTACAATGAGATGATCTCTCAACTGAAAGGACAGATAGAAATTCTGAATGAACAGGTAGACAAGTATCAAAAATTGTACAATTATGGAAGCAATCGAAATAAAAGACTTGAAGTAGAAATCAATGACTCAAAGAAGATCTGAAAAAATCAAATAAGAAGAATGAAGAACTGCTACAAACATGTGAAGATCAAGAAAATTGGTTGAAGGAAGAAATCTTAAAATTAAATGATCAAGTAGAAGAAGGAAAAAGGGTCGAAGAAAGCATGAAGAAGCAATGCCAAAAATTGGAGGTTGAGGTAAACAATATCAAAGGAAAATTAGAAGAAAAGGATAAACTCTTGAGGTTTCAAGATAGTACTAAGATTCTGGACAATATTCTTAGCAATCAAAGGTCTCTTGGTATTAAACTTGGTCTTGGTTTTCATGAAACTGTTAAAGGAGAATCTAGTTCACAAGGAAGTGCTAAAGATTCAAAGGATGTCAATGCAAAACCGGAAGAGTTGAAAGAAACAAGAAGTCAACCGAAAATCATGAACACTCAAAGGAAATCATTCAATAATGTTCAATGCTTTAAATGTCATAATTATGGGCATGTTGCAGCCAATTGCAGAAGCAGATTGTTTCAGTCACAAACAAACATATTTTACACAGAAAGGTACTTTGGTTTCTTCAAGGGATATTGTTTTTCATGCAACAAGTATGGTCATAAAGCAGCTGATTGCAATAGAAGGAAGAATAGAGAAAAACGCTATGATCCTTATTCTTACTTCTCTGGTCACATAAGATGCTATACTTGTAACAAGTATAGACATGTAGAAAAAGAATGCAGGATGAATAGATCTGAGAAATTGGATAACTTCCAGCACACAATAAGAAAGTTCAAGCAAAATTGGAAAAAGAAGGAGGACCGGTCAAAAACGTAGGGAATATTGACCCTACTACTGTCATCCTCTTCTAAAGCTTACTTCTCTTAATGACTGCAGGAGGGATGTGAGATACATTATAGGGATTAGTAATGTATCATCACAGGGGGAGCGATGTATGGTGATTCCCATGATGGTTTAGATTATTCTGGTTATGTTTATTTCTGACTAAGCATCTGATGTAAAGAAGACAGGTACAGGTGGTACAAATTCAAGGGCAGATGAAGGAATGTGAAATTTTCAGTGTTTCACTTTCCATAAGCGGGTTTGATGAACTAAAGTCGCGTATACACACGAGTTACAATGGAGACAGACGCGTATGCGGTTATGACAAGAAAAATAGTATGACAGCTAAAGATCAGGAGCACAGGTTGCACAAGCTAAGGAGGAGCCTTGGTCATATGGAAAGGATGCTTGGATGCACATTTTCAAGGGGAGCATTAGCCTTGCTAAGCGTAATGCATTGTTGGCATTATGATGATTCTGAAATAAGATCTCTCTCTCTTGAGGTCTTCCTGGTATTGGTCATAAAAAGTCATTTGATGAAAAGGTCATGTTGAGACCTATGATGTAAAATTGTAATATTTAGTCATGTAAGGGCTTAATCAAATGTGTAAACCCTCTTGGTTGGGTACTTGTGTCAAAATGTGTAAACCCTCTTGGTTGGGTAGTTGAGTCAAATTGTGTAAACCCACTTGGTTGGGTATTTGAGTCTCATCTGTAAATCCACTTGGTTGGATCTTTGATGTAACTATGAGTCCTTGGTGATAGGAAGGTCATAGAGTCATGTACTTCATTAAAAAAAAAATATGTTTGAATACTCAGCATGATCTCAGGGGGAGCATGGTAACTTCAGTGCACATCAGATCTACAGTGCTCTTCTATCTACATCAGGAGAAAAACCTTGTTTTGGTTTTGATCCGCCCTTTGCCCTTGATGTCAAAGGGGAAGAGTGACATGGTGTTTGAATAGGGGAGAATGTCATTATGCTTAATGTATCTATGTGTTGTGGTGATCAAACACCATCGTGGTTTCCATCAAGTGCAAAGGGGGAGATTGTTGGCAATATGATGCGGAGTGTTGTCCTTGATGGCAACCCACTTGATGAAGATGATGGCAACCTACTTAATGAAGTTGTTCTTGATGCTTGATGAGTTTAGTAATGATGTAAATCTGATGTTCTACAAGTAGCTCAGAAGTAACAGAAGAAAGAAATATCAGAAAGAGCCAAAGCAATGATGAATAAGACATGTCACTGTGAATATGTGGGTTCATTTAAGCAAAGTAGCGTATGTACGCGGAAAAGTACGAGATATGTCGTGTATGCCTAATTGCGCTCTAAAGATATAAAGCCAGGGGTTCTTACCATTGTATTGACCCATTGTATTGAGCGTTTGATTGTCTATATGATCCCGTCCAGGAATACCATCGGAAGTTATGTGGTTTTGACTCATGGTATTGATAAAGGGTAAACCTATATAAGGAGAAGAAAATCATTGTGAAAAGAGGGTGCAAGTGTCTGGGTTGAATGAATACCTCACTCTGAAGTATGTCTGAATGGAAAGGGTAATAGTTTGATGATAGATTTGAATTTGTGATGCACCTATGAAGAAAATGATGAAGAAGGGAATCTAGATCTGGAATGTATTTGTATCTTCTAGATCTGTTTATGGAATGCTTAGATCTGAGATGAGGCGAACATCTGTGTGAAGTGAATGGTAAAATCTGAACTGAATATCTGATCTAAAGAAGTATGCTGCCCTATAATTTCTGAAGATATATATGCAAGTTTGTAACAGCGAAAGCGCGTGTGTATGCGGGTCACCTTCAGAGAAAGCGCGTATATACACGGGACCAGAGAAAGGAAAGCGCGTATGAAAAACTAGGTCTTGCTGAAGTATGAAGTATGGAATGTCTGATTTGTTCTGATGTGTTACTGTTATCTGTCAATGAGTTTTTAGTATTAGTTTGATGTATGATTGAGCTTAAATGTGTGGAGTGGGTCCAGTCTGAAAATATGATGAAAATTGGCCTGCAAGTTGTGTTCTATTGAAGCTATTGGATCCAGTGTGAAAATTGATGAAACGTGGTCCATAGAGTCTTTGAGGTTATCGCCTTGATCGAGGTTGTAGCTCCCTTCCGGTGGTAAACGAGGAAAGCGAGGTGTCGCAACTCCCTTACAGGAGGAGTTTGGTAAACGAGAGCGGGGGTCGTAGCTCCCTTCCGGGAGAGGCTGGTAAATGAGCGCGGGGGGTGCACAACGTCTTGGTATCGAGTACGCGCAGGTACATTGTTGTAAGATTTTTTCTTTATAATAAAATATTGAAGGCTGAGACAATAGCAGCGGTGGTTTTCTCCCGACTTGGGGTTCCACCTAAAATCCTGGTGTTCATGTGTGATGCTTATGTGTGATGTTTTATTCTGTTATTACTACACATCCTTACAGTTAACTAAACATCAGATGAATGAATGTTGCAAAGAACTAAGCTAAGAATTATCTGCATAATTAGATCTATGTTCATACGCGAGTTTTATGAAGGATATCCACGTATATACGCTAGTTGGCCTCAACAAAGTAGCATATGGGTTTTAGTGGATGGAAAAGTGAAAATTTTTTAGTAAGTCCTAAATACTGATTCACCCCCCCCCTCTTAGTATTTTTCCCTACAATTGTTATCAAAGCAGGTCCTTCTGCAGAAGCTTGATCGCTTGAAGTAGATCCGTCGCAATGGGAAGTCATGAAGGAATAATGTCTATAAGGCCACCTCTATTCAATGGAAATAATCTGTTATTCTGGAAGATACGAAAAAAAGAATATCTGCAAAGTCTTGGTGCAGACGTATGGGCAATCGTGGAAGGAGGTTATCAGTATCCGACAAGTATTCCTACTGATGCAGTAGAAAGTAAGAAATATGAAATCAATGCCAAAGCAGTCAATGTCTTATTAGGAAGCATGTCTGAACCAGAATTTTCTAAAGTGATGCAGCTAAATTCAGCAAAAGAAATATGGGACAAAATCATTCTGAGCTATGAAGGAGATACAAAAGTAAAAAGTGCAAAACTCCAAACCCTCAGAATTGAATATGAAAATTTGAAGATGCATAGTGATGAGAGTATTGCCAGTTTATTTTTACGTCTAAATGATATTGTAAATCGTATGAGAAGTTTGGGTGAAACCATAACCGATACTACTCTGGTGGAAAAAGTCTTAAGATCTTTGACTTCAAAATTTGAGTCAAAAGTATCAGCTATTGAAGAAAGGCAAGATCTGCAAACTCTTACTATTGTTCAACTACATGGTATTCTAACTGCTTATGAAATGAGACAAGGAGGTCCCTCTCAAATCAAAGAAGCTTCTTTTAAGGCGTGTGCGAAAGGAAAAGAAAAGGAAGTGGTCAAGGAATCAAATTATATATCAGAAGAAGAACAAGCAAATTTTGTGAGAAGACTCCAACCAGGTACTGGAAGATTCAAAGGTAAGCTTCCCTTCAAATGTTTTGATTGTGGAAGAGTTGGTCATTATGCTGCGAAATGTCCTTATAGAGAAAATCATGATAAAGGGAAACAATTTGTAAAGGGAAAGAGTTATTATGCAAATGAAGATAATAATGAAATGTCAAGTGAAGATGAAGAAGATTCTGACCAAGATCTACTAGTGCTCATGGCAAGGAAGCGAAGGCTACTCAAAAGGATATTTCTCAGAAAACATGTGCAGAAGAAAATGGAGAAGATGAAACAGGTATTGATTGTTGTTCTTGTGATTCACTTTCTTGTGCATGCAATGGTGAAGATAGTGAAAGTAACAGTATAAGTCTAGAAGAAAATCTCAAGATCAATGATAAAAGCAATGATTGGAATCAATTTCATAAGAGAGAATCTATCTACAAAGATATGATCTCTAGAATGAATGAACAAAAAGAAATACTGAATGGACAGATAGACAAGTATCAAAAGTTGTATGTTAATGCAACCAATCAAAGTGAAAGACTTGAAGCAGAAATCATCTCTCTCAATGAAGATCTTGAAAAATCAAATAAGAAGAATGAAG
Source organism: Pinus albicaulis (assembly GCA_034641835.2). Classification (NCBI taxonomy): domain Eukaryota; kingdom Viridiplantae; phylum Streptophyta; class Pinopsida; order Pinales; family Pinaceae; genus Pinus; species Pinus albicaulis. Next base: position 74,207,855 of record MU968411.1, read on the forward strand.
AACCCCTACCATTTGAAAAGGAAGGAATTGAAGTAGAAATCATCTCTCTCAAAGAAGATCTGGAAAAATCAAACAAGAATAATGAAGAACTACTACAAACATGTGAAGATCAAGAAAATTGGTTGAAGGAAGAAATCTTAAAATTAAATGATCAAGTAGAAGAAGGAAAAAGGGTCGAAGAAAGCATGAAGAAGAAATGCCAAAAATTGGAGGTTGAGGTAAACATTCTCAAAGGTAAATTAGAAGAAAAGGATAAACTCTTTAGGTTTCAAGATAGTACTAAGATTCTGGACAATATTCTTCGTAATCAAAGGTCTCCTGCTATTAAACTTGGTCTTGGTTTTCATGAAACTCTTAAAGGAGAATCTAGTTCACAAGGAAGTGCTAAAGATTCAAAGGATGTCAATGAAAAACCGGAAGAGTTGAAAGAAACAAGAAGTCAACCGAAAATCATGAACACTCAAAGGAAATCATTCAATAATGTTGAATGCTTTAAATGTCATAATTATGGGCGTGTTGCAGCCAATTGTAGAAGCAGATTGTTTCAGTCACAAACAAACAGATTCTACACAGAAAGGTACTCTGGTTTCTTCAAGGGATATTGTTTTTCATGCAACAAGTATGGTCATAAAGCAGCTGATTGCAATAGAAGGAAGAATAGAGAAACACACTATGATCCTTATGCTTACTTCTCTGGTCACATAAGATGCTATACTTTTAACAAGTATGGACATGTAGAAAAAGAATGCAGGATGAATAGATCTGAGAAATTGGAGAACTTCCAGCACACAATAAGAAAGTTCAAGCAAAATTGGGAAAAGAAGGAGGACCGGTCAGAAACGTAGGGAATATTGACCCTACTGCAGTCATCCGCTTCTAAAGCTTACTTCTCTTAATGACTGCAGGAGGGATGTGAGATACATTATAGGGATTAGTAATGTATCGTCACAAGGGGAGCGATGTATGGTGATTCCCATGATGGTTTAGATTATTCTGGTTATGTTTATTTCTGACTAAGCATCTGATGTAAAGAAGACAGGTACAGGTGGTACAAATTCAGGGGGAGATGAAGGATTGTGAAATTTCAGTGTTTCACTTTCCATACGCGGGTTTGATGAACTAAAGTCATGTATACACGCGAGTTACAGTGGAGATAGATGCGTATGCATTTATGACTAGAAAAATAGTATGACAGTTAAAGATCAGGAGCACAGGTTGCACAAGCTAAGGAGGAGCCTTGGTCATATGGAAAGGATTCTTGGATGCACATTTTCAAGGGAAGCGTTAGCCTTGCTGAGCGTAATGCATTGTTGGCATTATGATGATTCTGAAATAAGATCTCTCTCTCTTGACGTCTTTCTGGTATTGTTCATAAAATGTCATTTGATGAAAAGGTCATGTTGAGACCTATGATGTAAAATTGTAATATTCAGTCATGTAAGGACTTGATCAAATGTGTAAACCCTCTTGGTTGGCCACTTGTGTCAAAATGTGTAAACCCTCTTGGTTGGGTAGTTGAGTCAAATTGTGTAAACCCACTTGGTTGGGTATTTGAGTCTCATCTGTAAATCCAGTTGGTTGGATCTTTGATGTAAGTATGAGTCCTTGGTGATAGGAAGGTCACAGATTCATGTACTTCATTAAAAAAAAATATGTTTGAAGACTCAGCATGATCTCAGGGGGAGCATGGTAACTTCAGTGCACATCAGATCTACAACGCTCTTCTATCTACATGAGGAGAAAAACCTTTTTTTGGTTTTGATCTGCCCTTCGCCCTTGATGTCAAAGGGGGAGAGTGACATGGTGTTTGAATAGGGGAGAATATCATTATGCTTAATTTATCTATCTATTATGGTGATGAAACACCATCGTGGTTGCCATCAAGTCCAAAGGGGGAGATTGTTGGCAATATGATGCGGAGTGTTGTCCTTGATGGCAACCCACTTGATGAAGATTATGGAAAACTACTTAATGAAGTTGTTCTTGATGCTTGATGAGTTTATTAATGATGTAAATCTGATGTTCTACAAGTAGCTCAGAAGTAACAGAAGAAAGAAATATCAGAAAGAGCCAAAGCAATGATGAATAATACATGTCACTGTGAATACGCGGGTTTGTTTAAGCGAAGTAGCGTATGTACGCAGAAAAGTACGAGATAAGTCGTGTATGCCTAATTGCGCTCTAAAGATATAAAACCAGGGGTTCTTACCATTGTATTGACCCATTTTATTGAGCGCTGGATTGTTTATATGATCCTGTCCAGGAATACCATCGGAATTTATGTGGTTTTGACTCATGGTATTGATAAAGGATAAACCTATATAAGGAGAAGAAAATAATTGTGCAAAGAGGGTGCAAGTGTCTGGGTTGAATGAATACTTCACTTTGAAGTATGTCTGAATGGATAGGGAAATAGTTTGACGATAGATCTGAATCTGTGATGCACCTATGAAGAAAATGATGAAGAAGGGAATCTAGATCTGAAATGTATTTGTATCTTCTAGATCTGTTTATGGAATGCTTATATCTGATATGAGGTGAACATTTGTCTGAAGTGAAGGGTAAAATCTGAACTGAATATCTGATCTGAAGAAGTATGCTGCCCTATAATGTCTGAAGATATATACGCAAGTTTGTAACATCGGAAGCGCGTGTATACGCGGGTCGTCTTCAGAGAAAGCGCGTATATACGCGGGAACAGAGAAATGAAAGTGCGTATGAAAAACTAGCGTTTGCTGAAGTATGAAGTATGGAATGTTTGATTTGTTCTGCTGTGTTACTGCTATCTGTCAATGAGTTTTTAGTATCAGTTTGATGTATGATTGAACTTAAATGTGTGGAGTGGGTCTAGTCTGAAAATATGATGAAAAGTGGCCTGCAAGTTGTGTTCTATTGAAGCTATTGGATCCAGTGTGAAAATTGATGAAACATGGTCCATAGAGGTGCTGAAGGTTGTAGCCTTCAGTCAGGGGGTTGTAGCTCCCTTCCAGGAGAGGCTGGTAAATGAGAGCAGGGGGTCGTAGCTCCCTTCCAGGAGAGGCCGGTAAACGAGAGCAGGGGGTCGTAGCTCCCTTCTAGGAGAGGCTGGTAAACGAGCGCAGGTGGGTGCCTATGTACTGGTATGAGTCTGTGCCAGTACATTGTTGTAATATGTTTTCTTTATAATAAAATATTGAAGGCTGAGACAACAGCAACGGTGGTTTTCTCCCGACTTGGGGTTCCACCTAAAATCTTGGTGTTCATGTGTGATGCTTATGTGTGATGGTTTATTCTGTTATTACTGCACATGCTTACTGTTAACTAAACATCATATGAATGAATGTTGCAAAGAACTAAGCTAAGAATTATCTGCATAATTAGATCTCTGTTCATACGCGAGTTTTATGAAGGATATCCGCGTATATACGCTAGTTGGCCTCAGTAAAGTAGCGTATGGGTTTTAGTGAATGGAAAAGTGAAAAGTTTTGAGTAAGTCCTAAATACTGATTCACCCCCCCCCTCTCAGTATTTTTCCCAACAATATGAACTCTTGGAAGAAATAAGGATAGAAATAGATAGTTTATTTCTATTTTCAAAAATAAAAATGTCAAGAGTTTGCCAGTTCAAGTGCACTAAAAGAAGAAAAAAAATTTAGGACAAGTAGGTTGGGTAGGTAGAAATGTTGTTGAAAGAATAATATGTTGTAGATTATTAGGATTGTCACTTCAAAATAAATATCAAGCAAGTGAAAAGAAGGAAAAATATGCCCAGTGGAAAGTACACTGGTCTGCAAAAACTCAGAGAATTGATAAACTCAAAGTTCTGGACACCTCCAAAAGGGAGCTACCCTCCCCAATTGGAGCCACTGTTAGTCATCATTAATTTTTTCTGATATCAAAAGATGACTAAGCTATGATCCCAGATTTCTAATAACAAAATCTGAGAAATATTGTGAGTTTTAGAAATCTTACTACCTTCAATATCCTAGGTCAAAATGTTTCGCTAAATTTCCCCCCTCTTTGTCTTCTAAAGGTTTACCCCACTGCTACAAAGAATAACTTCATCATTGGTCCTATTTGCCTCATTCCACTGCCTTACCATCACTCTCATTTATGGCCTTTTCCTCTGAAAAAACCCATTTCTTCCTTTCTCCAAAACCTTTATAAAAACCCCCTTCATTCATCGTTTTCCTCTCACGTATTAAAGAATGTAAAAAATCCATTTTTACATTGTTTAAAGTTACGTTTTATCCTATCGGATCCTTTAAATTATGCATAAAACCATTTTTTCTGAATAAAACCCGCTCTTACTGAAGATATAGGCCGTAAGCCCATTTTCTCTTAGCCCCAACTCCCTTTTCCCGCATAAGACCTTCGCCTCTGCTATCCCTTAGCCCCTTCCCCATTTGAATTATACCTTTGCCGCTTTCATTTTATTAACCCCCCAAACCTTATAAAACCCCACTTAACCTTCAAAAATATTAAAAGGGTGGGCCCGCCTCTCACTATCCCTGGTTCCCTTCCCCTAAACCTTACCATTTAACACATTTTCGTTAAATATTAAAACTTTGGGCCCTGCCCTTCATTTAACCCCGCCATACAACCACAACCTGCCATTTGTCCTCCACCTCTGCCACCCAACTGACCATTGATCCAAGCCCTAGACCTTGATCCAAAGACTTTCACTCCCCCAACCTTTCCCTGCATATGTTTTAAACCCCACGCTAAACGAAAAAGTTCCTGCTACGTCACTTAAAACCTGGACCCCACCTCTTCACCTGTTCGCCACTCCCCTTAACCATTTTGCACTGTTGATCTCCAAACCCGAGATCCAATAGCCCAAGATGCATATCGAATTTTGAATTGCGTCAGGCTTAAATTTTTGAGACCCATGCAAAAAAAGTAGTTTTTCCCTACCATTTGTCGAACCCTGGGGTATATCGCGTCCATTTCGCCTAAAACCACAAACCACCCATTCTCTGTGTGATAAAACCATTCCAGGTTTTCAAAACCACCTGTCCTCTACGTGCCAATGTTCAAACCCTCCCACCTCCATTTTAATTTATCCCAATTCTACCTCTGGAACCTTTTCTCCCCGCACCCCCTCCACCTCTTCAAAATGCCTTCCAACATTCAAAACCCTGAAAAATGTAGTAAAACCCTCCCTGCAGGTTTTTAACTAATTATTTGTGTTTTGTGCAAGCTTTAATAGTAGAGGTAATTAAAATCCACTTCACATGACCAAATTAAATCAACTTGAGGCCCCGATGACGATCCAGGACCTCACAAAGGGTCGATAATTTCCAGAGGGTTTGTGTCAATGAATGGAATCGATGAAACATGATCATCAACCGATCAAAAGGAACCTCTAGCCACGAAGATAGCCTCCCCTGCACACATAAAACACAAACATTCAGAGAAACAGTGAAAGGAAGAAAGCAGAAATATTAGTGGGCTAATCCTAATCAGAAGACAAAACAAAAAGGCTAGCGAGCTAAGCAGAAGTCCAAGAAGGAAAAAGAAAAATAATAAAGTGAAAAAAGGATTAAAAGAACAGGACAGAGATCATAATCAGATTAAAGAAAATTGATAAAATCAGATAGTCAGAAGCATAAAAAACATAGTTTAAGGCATAATGACAGAGATTAAAGATAAAACGAAAGGCATATTTACCCAAAACATATTTGAATGACTCAGCCTATGGCAGTTACTCCTTTTAAAAGATATTTGTGCCACCTAGTGTTTTGTTTCCTTCAATAAAGCATTAAGAAATTATCAAGCTGAGCCATAGCTATTTATATCTACCAGACAACTATTGTAAAAGTTATGTATAGGCCTTAAAGTCAAACATTTCACCTATTTTTCCTTAGGAGTTAAGATAGAAGTTATTATTCAGAGGAATATCTACAGATATTCCTGCCTTAAGCCTTACATGGTCTTCAAGGTTAGGAATTCATTAACTCTGTAATAAATGATACTCAAACCCTAGCTTAGCTTCACCTCCTCATTTGTAGCATAAATACTACATTTGAACTCATTATCTTGTTGGCATTTGATGACTCTTTGAAGTAATACATAGTCTCTTGGAAGTTGAAAAGAAATTGATGTCTTGGAACTTGTGGATGCACTGATCTGTTTGTTGATGGAGGAGGCTAGATCACTGAATCCCTGAGCTTTGTTGTTGGTGAAGTACTTATAATATGTTATTGTTATTTCCTATTTCATTATGTTTCCACCTTTCTATGTTGCAGTATAATAAAATATGTAGACTAAGAATGTCTTCTGAAAGCACCTTAGTTATATTTATTCTTCATTACCTTAATGTTTTCTTTTGCTAAGACATTTTAAAGAATTATTATTTTCTATCTAGACCCCCCTAAGATTCTTTATTTCAAAAATAGTTGAATACAGTTGGTATCAAGCATGATTTATGGCTAGCCCTGCTTACTTGCTACCACTAAAACACTGTTTTTGAAGTCTCTCTCTAAATTACCATTCTTTAAAGTCTTCTAAAGAGGTTTTGTTTTGATCATACCCTTTGTACTTGCTTAAATAATTGTTTTAGAGATCTTCATAAATATAATCAAGGATTTTTAGGAGTTCCCTCTTCTCTGATTACAATTATATGTGTGTCTTAAATTTTTTCTGTCCTTGAAGGTGAAATCACTAGAAGTTAAATGAGTTTCTCGCCTTCTATATTTCACTAGAAAAGTTTGTCTTGAATTATCATTTGCATTAGTTGAATCAAAGAATTTATACTTTGGCTTGTCTATTTATTGCATCTCTATTTTTATGATATTTAAGTCCCTTTGTTGAGAAGTACATATGATAAAGGATCCTTGGTTTCCCTTTACCCTAATTTTCATTCTTACAATTGATGTCCATCTCATTACCCCTAAAAACTTGAAGATCCACTAACCAAGTTATATTTTCCCTATGATGCTCCCCGATCCATTGATGAACTTATCATGATTTCTGTTAGAATCCATTGCCCAATGACTTAGATATTTCCCCATTCTACTTATGCTTCTTGATCATTATACCCAACCAAAACAAACAACAAAACCTCACACTTAATAACTAGCCTAAAATCAACCCTATAAAGGAAAAAAGTTCATATCTTTGTAAAAAAATAGAGAGATCCCTCTCTGAGTCCATGAAGGATAGGTCTTAGGGCTCCAAAAACTAGTTTCATGTTACCTTGTCATTTGATATACCAATCTGCCAAATCATGGGAACCTAACAACTTATTTTGAAGATTTTAATATTATTTATGTTCCTAGAATTAGAAATGCTACTGCAAACAGATTAGCTAATGTAGTTGTGAGAATGTCGGCTTTGAAAAATGGTTTTTCTATAGAGATTATATATAAATCATATTTTCCCGATAATGTAACTAATTTTCATGTTTTCAATGATGGCCAAAATATAATTCATTTTATGGCTAATGTGGATGTGTTCAAAGAAGCAGCAATTGGAGAAGATGAGCGTGATAAGGCTTTGCAGTAAGTAGTTGATGAAATGAAAGGAAATACTATGCCTAAAGGTGTAGTTTCCCTAGAAAAATTATATGAACTAAAAAACCTGTTCAGGGGACCAAATAATACTAAAACAAAAAGCCTGGATTGGTCATATGAAGAAGTGATTATGGGAACTCAAGACAATCCGAAATATGTAATCCTATGTACATGTTTTCTCTGCAAGAATGAAAAAAATTTATTTTCCTTTTCAAAGAGTATTGTGATGTGTTTTCATGGACTTACTACTATTTAAATACATATGATACTCATATTATCCAATATGTAATTTCCATTAAAGAAGGAGTGAAGTTGTTTCAACAAAAGCTAAGGAAATTTCATCCAACAATTGAGACCCTAATCCAAAAGGAATTAAGGACGTTGTTTGATATTGAGATTATTCTTAAGGTAAGACATTCCACTTAGGTTTCAAAATTTTTCCCTGTCAAAAGAATTCTGGTGAGTAAGGTTATGTGTCTACTTTTGCAATATCAACCAGGAATTAGAAAAAGATGATTATCTAGTTCCATCCATGGAACGGATCCTCCAAACACTATATGGGTTCGTTATGTTCTCACTGCTAGATGGTTTCTATGGATACAATCAGGTGCTAATGGAAGAAACATATTACCTTAAAACCGCTTTCAGGACCAAGTGGGGAACTTTCTCCTTTAAGCAGTTCTCATTCAGACTTTTTAATTTTGGAATTACATTTCAGAGAGCAATGGAAATTGTTTTTCATGGCCCAACTGAACAAAATGTGATAGTTTATCCAGATTTTTTAAATATATTCTCTAAAAGAAGATCAAACCAGTTGCATCATGTGAAACAAATATTTGAGCGATGTCACAAGTATGGGATTTTTCTCAAAACAAAGAAAATAATCATTAGTGTGTCATAGGGCACCCTCTTCAGACACAGTACTTCCAAGAGAGAAATCAAATTTGAGCTAGAAATGGTCAAAACTATAGCCCAGATCTTGTTCCCTATAAATAATAAGGCTATGCAATATTTCTTGGGAAATGTTAATTTCCAGCGTAAGTTCATCTCATTGGAGAAATTTTGAGGTCTAAAATGAGCCTCCTATGAAAAATGTAAAACTAAAATAAACTTTGTAATAACCAATAGGATTCAAGATGATGATGTCAACCATGGGGGATGATTCAGCATTTTTGGGGTATAGAAGTGAAAAGATTAAAAAATAATAAAATAATAAAACTACTTTTTCAAATTGTATTTTCAACTTATCTCCCCAAGGTTTTACTCAAATTTCGAGTGGGAGTACTCATTGGATGCAAAATTTGATTCCTCATCCAAGGATTACCCATGTTACATACTTTTGATGGACTTTGCTACATGAAAAATGACAAATACATTAAAAAATGTGATTGAAATCACGTTTTTCATGTATTTCTCATTTTTTGTGTAGAATGGACCATCGAAAGTATGCAACATGGGTACTCCTTTGATGAGTAATCAAATTATTCATCCAACAAGTGTTACTACTCAAAATTTGAGTAAACCCATAGGGAGATAAGTTTAAAATACAAGTTGAAAAAGTAGTATTGTCTTTTTTCTCTAAAATCTGATGATGTAATCTAATATTATTTTATTATTTCCACTATTATTTTATAATTTCCTTAGGAGGCTCATTTTAGACATCAAACTTCCACTAATTTTGACTATGCTTAGAAAGTTACACCATTACAAGGGATGATAAATAAAGATCCAATCTATAAATGGAATAAAAGGGAAAATGATACTTTTGATCACATAGAACAAGCTATTGTGTATGCACCTTCATTGTTTACTCATGATTATGGCATGGATTTTATACTTTACATTTTTTCTTCGAATTCATCTATCATGGTCATGTTGAAATTAAATGATGTTGATGGAAACGAATGGCCTATTTCCTTCATGACTATTGGCTTATAGGGGTGAGAGTTGAATTACCCTACCATTGATAACAAAGCTTATTCTATATGTAAGGAATTTAAGTACTTTAGGCTCAATCTCCTCAAAAATTGCATGGTAATATATATGCCACATCTAGCAGTGAGAAGACTCTTTGTGCAATAGTATATGGGTGAGAAGAGGGAAAATTGGATGATTTTTTGAAAGAATATGATCTGGAGTTTAAGCTAGTTCATACTAAGGGCCATGGCCTTTCTAAACTTGTATAAGAAGCTAGAGATGTTGAAGAGAAAGATATTTCAGGATGGGAGCAGGAAAAAGAGATGTATAATGTCGAACTAGTTCCCCAGAAAAGCTCAACAATTCCATGGTATTCAACCATAAAATGATAGTAAGAGCATGGCATCTTTCCCACACATTTATCCAACAAAAGAACAAGGGAAATTCACCTTAAATATCTATCTTATCAACTCATTCATGGATTGATTTTCAGAAAGCGCCATAATGGTGTCATGCTAAGATTCCTAGAGCCTCAAGACATAGAGAAGGTATTAAGATATTTGTACGATGACCCGACAAGTGGACATTATGTAGGAGATGCAACTGCACATAAAGTAATGAGGGCTAGTTCTTATTATCCCACATTACTTACGGATTCTCATGCTTGCTTCCAAAAATTTCTAGCGTGTTAAATGTGTGTTATTCGAGACTATAATTCATCCATCCCACTACTACCTATAGCAGTTGAAGAACCATTCCAACAGTGGTGACTAGATGTTATTGGATAAATCTTTCCACATTCTCAAAATCAGCACCGATACATTTTGACAACGACAAATTATTTCTCTTGGTGGACTAAGGAAGTTCCTTTAAGACAAGTAAATGTTTAGGAAGTCATCAATTCCTAAGGAAGAACATCATAACTAGGTTTGGTATTCCAACATCTCTTGTCTTTGATAACACAACTTATTTTTCTTTGTTGAAAATTTATGAGTTTGCATTAGAAAATGGTATCATATTAAGGCATGCATCAAATTATTACCCATAGGAAAATGGTTTATGAGAATCAAGAAACAAGAATCTCATTCACATAATAAAAAAATTTGTTATTTTTCGAACAAAGGAACTGGCACAATGCTTTGGTAAATTCACTATGGGTTGATAGTGTAACTCCTAAACCCTCTCTTAAGACCTTACCATAATTCCTGGTATATAGTGAGGAAGCTATCCTACCACCTAACTTGTGTCTCCACACCTTGCAACTCTCCTAAGAGTCCCAAGGAAAAATATTCCTTATGGTTCAAAATAGCATAAATACCTTGCTTAAAATTGAGGAAGAGAGGCTCAATGAAAAAGAAATATTTTTCATACACCAAAATATTAGCAAGCTTTGAATCGATAAAAATATACATGGTGTAAGAGTTTAAATGTGTATGACTAAGGATTATACCATGAAACATAAACCTTACCATAGTTCCTTCAATCTAAGATAATTATATGGGAGGACTAACCCTCGTCTTGTTAATGACCAAGATTTGAATAATTTTTTTCAATAGCATATCTAAGCTCCATTCCCTGTAAACTCTGTTTATTTATCATTTATTTCTTGTCTTATGTTTTTCATGTCGAGTCATGTCTTGTCTTTTTTTTTTTGGTCATTGTACATAAATAAGACCTTGCATGAAAGAGTGCATGGATATGAAAGGGATTTTTGGTCGAGTAAAGAGGAAATGTGACAAGAACAACGATTGGATATTTGTTAGTTTTTCTTACTATTTTAGGAGGATGACATAGGTTGAGCCAAGTCTTGATGGAAAATATGATCCAGTGAAGAAGAAATCCTTGAGAGAACCTATAAGACCCGAATCTATTGTAGTATCCCAACTCCTCAACATGGTGTTCAATCTGATTAGTGTTTTTACATGATTATCCAATTTAGTAGAGAAAGGATAAGGGGACAATTTGAAGTGAGAAAACTAATATAAGATGTTATATTAATAATTATTTGAAGGGGAAACCTCTTCTGGCTTCAATAATTAAGGATATCTCTTCCTCCCATTGAAGTAATAAGTGTTGAAGCACAATCCTATTAAATAAATAAATAAAGGGTGAAAAAAAAGAAAGGATTCTTACACAGGGAAGTGAAACAAGTCACTTCGTCAGAGTTTAAGATCACTAGCAGTGAATCAACGCTTATTCTTCTATAGTGACTCCACTAGGGCAATATCCAGGCCATTTGGTAGAAGATAAACACTAGAGGTAAAAGTCATACTTCGAATATCTGAAACCCACAATGCATATATTACCCTTTCCTATATTGAAACAACTATGATATGCAATATTATTTTGTGTTTTAAACCAAGGAAAGGAATGTAAACAACTATGTATATAACCGGGTAAAAAGGGGAAGTTAAGGAAATTAGATTGATGAATCAATACTTCCTGAAGGGCTAACCCTTTAATTCAAAATTTATTCCTATATATAAAGTTGAAGTTCACCCAATGTGTCTCCAAATGTTCTTGCCTCTACAAAACCCCCCAAAACTTCACTGCATTCATATTTTGGATCCTACCAACCTACTATATCAAGTTTCACTTTGGTCGTCAAATGTTGCCTCAAGTCATTTCACATGTTTCTATTTTTCTTGATCATTCCTAAGTGTCACCACATTGTTTAGAACATCTTTGATGTAATTCATGGGTATAATACCTTTATTTGTTGTAAAATGACACTTTTGGTCACAGTTAGACACACACAACCTGTTACACAAGGGGAATGTTTGTAAATACGAATTTTGATGTATATTTTTACTATTTTATCGTGTGTATGTTTTTCAGATGACTTTCTATGTGTCGCACTTGATTTTACTCGACTCACGATGCTCCTCTTACCCTAACCTTATAGACTTTGAAAAAACTTATGGTTCACAAAGTTGGCTCACTAAGGCCAAGAAAGTGCATGGCATACTCTTAAGACTTATTTGGGATACATTACCTATTTGGAGTTTTCCCTGCACACTCCAAGAGTTCATATTGTACTCTACAAAAACATTCCCTCCTTCCTTTCTTGAATTGCACCCTTAAAGCAAGCCTTCCTCCTAGTTAGGTGCATGGCGCACCAACAATGATCAAGGATCCCCCTTCAAAATTTAGTAGTGCACCATGCTCCTTGACAATTACATATCACATAATTAGTATTCATTCAGGCAGTCCTTCCCTCTTCAAGATGTGTGTTGCACCTTCCACCAAATTCTTACCTTCACTACACCGCATGTCATATAAGCAAGCTTCAATGGCCTTAATTAACTTTTTAGACTTGTTACATGCACCCTCCATTAATATTTTCCTTCCTTGTTGAGTGAAAAACACATCCTCAAGCCTCAAACACTCAACCCTTCCTCCTTGGCAGTTCCCTCTGAACCCAAAAGTTTCCCTTGTTTTCCCGAGCACATTGTTAAAGCACAAATAGATAATTTACATGAAACATGTTAGAATAAGATATTTTTTAGACTAATTTTTTCTTGAAATAAATGGTCTTAGCTACATGTATTCTATAATAGTAGGGAGAGGATGCATGAAGAGACATTTCAACGATGACAGTCAAAGGAAACCTTTAAGAACAAAGAACACGTGAAGTGAAAAGATGAATAACATTGAAATATTGGTGATTGAAGCCATCCAAAAGACTCCATATGATCAACTACCATTTAGAGGGTAAATGCATCAACAACATGGAAGTTTCACGCAGGATTGAACACACAAATGGAAACATTGTCACCTCTCAAGGAAGTCCATGTAATCCGTTACTAAAAGCCCAAGCCATCAGTGTTAGAGACTTGTCATATTTCCACCTCATGATGATATGGACATCATGACATAATTATTTAATTATTTTAAATAAAAATAAGTGGAAGTCCAAGATTCATATATGGACAAAATAGCCAGACGGAGAATTCCAAAAGACACATGTAATTCAAAAAGTCACATGTAATTCCAAAAGTCATTTTCAAGTCCAAGAGTTGTATAGAAGACTAAAGGTCATTCGAAGTTGAAAATTCATATGAGAAACTCGGGAGTCATGAGGATATTAAAGGGCATGCCTCTAGTTATAAATAATCCTCATTTCACAAGAAAAGTAATTTTCACCTTGGCTTCTCCCACAACGAATTAGGGAGATAGAGATAGTAATTTTTTGGAGCAAGCAGTTGCTCTAATGCTCCACTATTGGAGATAATGATTTCATTTTACTCATATATGTTGCAATTTTTTCTTAATACTTGAAGCCATTCGACCAACACGTTTTCATGCATGGATCGTGGATGCTTTGGGACTATTATTCTAATGTTTGTTGTTGATGTTGGATTTCACATGAAGTAAAGTAATTGAAATATTTCAGTGAATTTGGATCTCAAATTGTTGGAAAGATGATTTTAATGATCGTAATATATATGTGAACTATTTCTCTTGATGTCTAATGATTATTCCGTGTTTATGTGTGCGTATTTACTAGACTAGTACTACTACTTTTTTTTTAGAGACACACGTTTATTTATTGTAATGAAATAAATTTGATACATTTACAATAAAAAATTCCACAAGGAACTCTCTCTTGCTCATTCAAAATCACTTGTGCACTACTCTCTCATGCCAATTCATTAAGCCAAGGTAAATCTCTAATTTAATGATAGTCGAGCCATGTTTCCATATGAGACTCCTACATGAAACAATGTGAGGTTTAATTCTAACCTCATATTCGGGAGATCTAGTGTATGTTGTTAGGTTACAGTACTATCAATAAGTTCCATTTTGGAGGAGAAATGTTATAGATGTCTCTAATGGAGGCAAGTTCAAGCTCCAAGCCACACGAACATCAACAAACACAATGATAGCCATAGGTTCCAAATCACCTAAGCCATGCCCTACTAGTGACTAATCCAAAGTGATGTGTACTCCTTTTAGCTAGTGCATGTGCAAAAAAGAGAGCTAGAGACATGCCCACTACAACCAAGGCAAGTGGGACGCACCATACAACAAGAAAATTCTATAAGAAGTTAGTTAGGAAAGGACTAGTTGTCTGTAAAGGATTCCTTGTGGTTACTTAATAGTACTAGTGGTTTTAGGGAAAGGGGTTGGGTCTAGAGAGCCTATAAAAATTCCACATTTTGATGTAATGGAATAAAAATTCTGATGTACTAAAACTCTACCAAGATTTTGTTTGAAATTGTTTGGATATGTTGAATTTATTGTAAGAAATGAATTCTAAAGTACATATTGGGTTGTTAGTGATCTTGTTTTGACAAATAATTTTGTGAACCCTTTTGTAATTTTTAAATGTGCATGATATTAGTACAATTGTAGAAGTTATTCATGGAAAATATTTTTGGTATAGTTGATGCTTGTGTGGAACCTAATTGTATTTGTATGAATTTAAGGAAAACTAGAATATTTTTTATTTATTTTTATTTGTATAAATCTATCAAGGTCACATGGAATATCCTTGTTTTTTTTTATGATTTTTCACTTGGGATGAAATTAAAAAGCATAAATTTAAGTCACTATGTGTTTTCTACAGTTAAATTCTTAATTTCTCAATTTTTGCTAAGATATCAGTAATCTAGGAATGGATTCTTAATTTCCCATGTTAGCTTATTGATATCTAGTCTCCATTCTGTCAATTTCTCTCTTAAAACCCTATGTAAAACCAAATGTGTGTGGATTCTTAGACTTGAAAATATGCATAAACATACCCAACAATTTTTTTATAAAATTTACTAATAACATGCATCATTTTCCAACAAAAAAAAAATCCTTAAAGAAAAAAATTCAAAAAATTAAATTTTGATGTTCACGCTCTGTATTGTAGCAAAACACATTGTGACTCTAGGGACCCAAAAATATGAGAAAAATTATAATCGATAACCCAATGGAAATATAATCAATTTTTATCAATGTCACCTATGGGATAGTACATAGACTTGGGTATTTAATGTCCTCCTCCTTGGGAGGGTTCTTTTGTTTCCTTATGCTTGAGGTAGTTTCTTTCTCTCTCCTTAGATTGCAAATGGGAAAAGAGGAAGAATGGTTGAAATTGAATGTGGAGATATCAAGATTTATGTGATCATAGTGATGATGATGATAATGATCATGTGTAACTAGTGAGGGAAAAACCTCTTTATTTACAACAAAATGCTAGGACAAATGTAGATATAATAAAAATATTAAACTATTATTAGACCAAATAATTATCTAACCCTTATGAGTATTTTATTATATTTAGGACATAAAAATACTAATGAAATGGTTGGTATAGTACAAGTGACCTCCTCATCAACTCAGAGGAGAATGACACATGGAAGGAAGAAATGGACCTAGACAAAGACCTATTTTGCAAGGTAACACACCCTATAGACTACTAGGTCAAGTTATAACACTTCTCTGCCTCTTTAAGGGAGCAGAAGGACCTAGGTTAATTCATTTTTTTTCCTAGAGGGTAGTGTTACCCATGTTTCATGAAGAAAAAGGGTCAAATTCTACAATAACTGACAGACATTTCATGCTTTTTCTCAAGGAGTAGTCCAAAAAGCAGGAAATTTGTGGTGTTTACTACGTCTAAGGAGATGAATAATCAGAAGGTGTTTACTGCGTATGAAAGATTGATATAATACTAACTATCATTGGGATGATATCCAAAAACAAATATCAACATGTAATGGGCTTACAGAGTTAAGAATCCATACATGGAAATATAATTTTAAAAAATAACATCCCATAGAAGCTAATCTAGCAGAAGTATGGTTGAAGTGGAAAATGAAACAATATATCATTCCTGAGCCATATTTAAAGTGCTTGATAGGTTCTTTCATGAGTATCAATAAGGATAAATTCATACCGAAACCAGTGAGCCACTCGCATTCCAGAACATGATATCAGAGAAATGGATGAAAACGAGATGAATAATTAAACTATCACATATAGGGGAGAGTTACAAACTGTGAAGCACAAAGACCAGAATCCTCGTTAAATATGGAACTCCTCATCACTGAAACCCAACGGGCTCTTTGCATTCATATAAAAGTTCAACAAAATGCATACAAAATTCTATCACCACATATTTTTCTGAAAATCTGGAACCTCATACAATCTATTCTTGGGGGTTCTTATAGGAGAAAAAACGAGTAACAGGAGTCGACGATGTACATTAAATTGATTCATTAAGATATCATGGAGGAATCATCCATGCCCATATTTCTTAATGCCACCGCATTGCTGTATTTACTTTATAGTATGGCTGAGGGGTCTTTGGAAAGTTGATATCTGACCTCTGATGTTTCGTGAAGTCCTTTTGGTTGTTTGGAACTCTGCACTAGCTTTCTGGAAATGGTGAACTGGATAGAAAGTTCACGAGCCTCCATACTCCTTAACTACTGGTTTTGACAGTCTTTAAGAAGCTTCTGTCAGTGTAATTAACTATTTTTGGGCTCGAGGAGGCATAAAGACTTCTGTAGGAAGGTGTACTATCTGGAGAAAAACGTCTCGCAGATATTCCAACACTGATATGGTTGTTACATGTGCTCTTTAGTCTTCCAACTACGCTTTCTTCCTTTGAACGCGGGGTTAAGCGTTAACTATTCAATAACAGGCTTAAACCCCTTTAATCCTCTTTGCTACTGATACACTTTGCCACTGCTAAAAGATTATGTATGTGCATTGAATCACAATGGCTATGACTGTGAAGGCTGAGTGATTTTTCCACTCTGTAATCCCTGCACAAATAAAATAAACCAATTATAAAAACTAGGGAAGGTGGCAAGAGATTTGTTGTGGAGGCCTGGAGAAATGGTGGCGGAATACTGGAAAATAGTGGAAACTATGAAAGAATGGTGGAAGAATGGTTGCAGACCGTTGTATTAGATGGAACAGTGGTGATCAACGGTCAGGATTTACCGTGTTGGAAGGTTAAACGGAGAAAATGGGCCTTTAGTGTTGAACATGAAAGTTTAGCTTTGGCCGAAATACAAAGGGAAAGGGGCGAAATGAAATGAAATCGAGACCTTTGGATGGCGGGACCCGGCGGGTGGAGGGTGATTGATTGTGAGTCGTTGGATCTCAGAAGGAGATCAACGACGAAGATTAAAATATGAAATTTTTGGAAGGTCCGATGGGACCAGGATGGATGAAGCATGATGCGATATGGACCGTATATCTTATTTGAATGGATGGTCACGATCGAATCGAAATATCACAATCGGGGGAGACAAAGGGTAACACTTTGAGTACTTCCGATTGGCGACGGTGCGATTGAGCGCCAACTGTCCGATCCGGTTCAAGATCAACGGCGGAGATTGCATCGAAGGATCTTAGATCGGGAGGAATGGAAGGTGGCTCCATCTGAAAATTGTGATTGCGATCAGAGCGGGGAGGTGAGGGTTGTCGGATTAAAAGGGAAATCGACGGTGGGAAAAAAAATCGGAGGATCGCAATCAAAAAGGGCGGAGGGGGCACCGTTTATGATTTGCGATTAGCGATCGGGCGATGGTGCGGTGACCGTCGGATCGGAATGGGAATAAACGGTGGAGATTATCATCGGAAGTTCACAAAGGGCTATCATGGGGTGCGCGAGAGGTTTTGCGCGGGCCATTAGATCTTAATAATATCGATGGTGGGGATCATTCCCGAAGCTCATAGAAAAATGTCATTGCATCAGAGGTTTTCTTCGTTTAACACAGGAATGTGCTTCCGTCCATCTCTTCGATTGCTATAAGTGCCTTATGGGCTAGTGCTTGTTCTTAGCACTGGGGTCATGTGGGGAAGTGGTTAAGGGGGCTAGCCGAAAGGGGCTAAGCCTACGTATGTTAACAAAGTGGGATTTGGCCTATTTTTAATGTTTTTTAAGGCCATGAAATGGATTCGGTAAGGGGAATGAAAGGATTTTAAGCCAAAGAAAGGTATTTGAAAGGCTTAAAAGGGGAATTGAATGATTAATGATGGATTAATGAGGAATTAAGAGAGGGGAAAAAAGGTGAATAAATAGAGGTTAATTAGGGATGAGATAAGAGGGAAAAGGCCTTTTGGGCATTCTTCTTCGCAAACAGAGAGGCTTCAAAACTGGGAACAGCAGTGAATGTTAACCATATGATCAATAGGTCCTAGGAAGGCCCAAGCAGGATCTTACTCCTATTACCACTTGTGCATTTTACCCATAAGAAGAATTAGCAACTCCATGGGGGACTAATCATTATTTCCCAGTTGTTTATTACTGAACCCTTGGTTCTTTACATCTATCACTTCTTGTTTTGCTCACATCCCTTTCTAACCATTTGATGTGCTCTATGACCATTTCATCAGATCACATTGTTTTGAACAAACCTTTCCTGACCATTATTTGTAATTTATCCTCAATAACGCACCCCTTGTGTGTGTTCTACTGCGTTATAATGCATCTCCTGCTTGAGAACATTGAATTAGTCCTACTATTAATGCATTGTACCCTTTTCTAGGCAACATTACTGAACCTAAAACTTGTTATTTCACCCTTATTATGATTTCCCTGCCTGTTGAGTTGTTGGCTTTCAGTTTGGCTTCTGTATACTAGATCTCTGTGCTTGGTTTCCTGCTAGCATATTAGTATTTTCTTCTTGAAAAGTTAGCTTACTTGCATTTACTTTTTGAAAAGAAAAATTTATTTTTTTTTAGTTTTTCTGAGATAGGTGATTTCATTCTGTAAATTTTGGGCTAAATAGCTGCCAGTGAGGCTAGATATTTGTATATTTTATAGGATGAATTGCATTATTGGATTTTTTTTTCTGCATGGATGTATGAAAAATTTCTCATTATAGAAATAAATATTTCATTGAACTAAATCTAAAAAGCATTTTCTGCATGGTTTGAGTCAGATTCACATAAAATTTTATATTTCCAATCCCCTCCGGAGACTTAAATCAAGTACACTAAAATTAAGTGCTAATAAAATCAATCAATAACTCATTTTTGACCTTACGCAAACATTAGTACATGCTAGGATCTTGGGATAGTCTGAGTGAGAAAACTGCCCAAGATCGCAAAAGTTGAGACTAGTATCATTAAAATACTGAAAATCTTACTGCATTCATACTATTCAGACCACTCCACTCATAATGGATTTAGGTGAGATATAACACTGTGGTGTGTGAGAAGGTAGCCCACCTTCGATCGCATAATAGTGGGAATTTTGTGTATTGGGTTTCCCTTCAGGGATGTCAAAACTAGATTGGGGATCTAGGTGTTCTTCCCATACAGCGTGTTGTCTACAACCATGACCCCCTGGTAGTGTCTGTGATTTAAGGTGTCTATAGTTTCCATACTTCTAGGGATGTACACAAGGTGACTCGGGTGAGCTACCTTGGTACCTGACATAGACAAACCTACTTTGTCTTCAGTTTTTGGGAGGTTACTCATCTTCACAAGAGTGCTTCGCCCCATTATCTGAGGTTTAGGCGAAGCTCAAGAGTAACCATAACTGTAAATATGACTAGCTCTCTTTGTTTTCTATTATGATACTGGGTTTCATATCCAGTTAATGGTAGTTCTCAGATAGGGTCTTACTAGTTTAGCTTCTTGATTGATTGACTTTAGAATTCTTTTTTTTAGGTGTTTGGTTCCACTATCACTGAGACTTAATTAAATATAACATTAAAATTTTGATAAAATTTACTGGTCATCTTGGCATCCTTCGACCCTCGTCATCTTTCTAGGCAGCAACAAGGTCTCCCTCCATTAACATTGGGGTAGGTGTCGAGTCTCAATGATGCAGTGCCTTCTTCAGAAGAGCAGTCTCTAGGGTTGACCCCTGATTCACACATTGATCCTCATATTACGGAGTTTTTTGAGAATCCTTTAATAGGAGTTGTGCCTCCTAATAATCCTCCTCTCACTGACCCATTGGGGCTACTATTGACTCAGGTACCACCAGTACCAACCATGTTTTTAGCTACACCCACATCCACTAGACAACATGTGACCTATGGGTCATTGTCGCTAGGGGCTAGCTCGGTTCCACCACCATCTTCCCCAAAGTTTTTAGTTCTTCATAGCTGATTGGAAACAATAGTAGAAATAATATGCTTGGTTCTAGCAACTTGGCTACAAAAACTACGAGTGGAACTAAAAAATATTTGGTATCCACTCCCATCATGTCTTCTCTTGTAATTCTGACTTTCGCTTCCACTAGCGAGGCTACCTCGGTTCCCTTCAACAAGGGCCTTTCGATTGGAGTCCCTTGTTAAGTTTGAACCATTCGACTGCTATGATAGGGGTAGTGTTACCAACAGTGGCATGCCATGGGGCACTTCTATACCCCTACATTCTATGGGACAATTAGGTCCATCCATTATTAATGCCATTCCTCTTAGTGGTCAACCTTATGGTGTAGGGTCTATGCAAATGGTAAATTATGCGATTAGTAGTATGCCACACACAAAATATATCATGTATATTTGGGAGACCATTCCCAAAAAAAATTTGAGGCAAGGGGGAAATTAGTTGTTTGTCCCCTAGTACAATATCCCCTATGGAAAACATCCTTACATCCGTACACCTCCACTAGCTAGAAATTATTATCAGACGAGGCCTACTTATATTGTTGGAAACACTTTGATGGGAGGACCCTATGGTAAAAATGTTAAGCCAACACCTCCTTGTTTACTCTTGGGGGAAACAAAGAAATTTCCATTCCTGGAAACTTTAGACATCCCTCATCTATATAAATTGACCAATGATCCCATCAATGATACCCCACTTTGGCCTCTTGTACCGCATAAGATTTCATCAGATATCCCTAAGTTTGAAGGGAAACAAGGGGAGGATCTAGCTACACATATCACCACCTTTAATTTATTGTTCGTTTCTAATTCCATGGTGGACGATAGTATCCTGCTCAAGCTCTCTCTCCGCACTCTCATGGGCAACACTGCTAAATGGTACATTGAGTTACCATGAGTTGCAATCAATACATTTTGTGCCTTAGAAATGAAATTTCTTAAAAAAATTTGACTAACTATCCGATATGAAACCATAATGAAAATCTTAACCTTACTGCGCTAAGACTCTGCCATGCACATCTCCGACCACATTCATGAATGGAGACGTAGGCGGAGGTTGGTCAAAGAACCAATCTCGGATCATATATTATCGAATTGGTGTTGTAAGTCACTCTTGCCTCCCCTTCCTAAGGATGTTTTCTTGTCTAGTGCGGTCATAGAGAACCAATCGATCTGGCATGCACAACATCTAGATCTCATCTATTCGCAATCTGGCACGTTGTATAAGTTACACCCCATACCCCTGGCAACCCGAATCCTCATGCTACTCAGAAACCTAGATCACATGATGACATCCTCATTGGAAAACCTTCTAGTGTTCCTATAAAATAACTCAGCAAGCACACTTCCTAACCATCTTCGGATGCCACCGCCACTACCCAATCGGCTGTTCTTCGTACTGCTGAGGTACACTATGTGCAATCTACACAAAAAAATAGCGGTAAGAATAAGAAGAATAAGAAAAAAAAAATTCATTCTGAAGAGCATCCCAACACTCAGAATAATCCAAATCAGAGTAGCACTATTGAAAATGACAAAGGGAAGGAAAAAACTATTATATTCACTTGAAAAATTTGCACGGAGGACCAATTGATATATAAATGTCCTCAGATGTAGGAATGCACAAATTTTATCGCACAAAAGGATCCTGGAAGGACACCTTTCATCCTTCACAACCCTTTCCCTAATCCACAACAACAGCAACACATGGTTACAAACCCACCACAACCCCTGCAAAGGGGAAATGGTGTTGCTCATCCTTATGGTGAATTATCATCTTCCATTTATGGCATGTAGACTGTTGAACTCCAAATCCGAGCCAAAGCCTATAGAAATCTAGTGTTTGATGCTCATGAGCTTGGTTCAAGTTCGAATACACTGCCACCCAACGATCTTCATATAGAAAGGCCTGTTGCTGACCCTATCATTTGTCCCCCCCAAAGGGACCCTTTGATTCATGACTCATAACACCTCTGCACATGGTACCCAGAAACACAACATTGTAGAAGACTTGGAACACGAACCGTCAGCTATGTATGCACTCGAAATGTTGCCAAACTGCATAGTGCAAAGAAAATATCTGCTTTCGGCCATTGGTGGAATTGAACCCTAGGATTCTATGCTAGCCATCTTTGACATGGAAAAATGTAAACCTTGCCTTTCACACCATCTTTATTTTCAGGTTCAAGTTGTGTCGAAAGGGAGGCTAATCCATCGTACTGTCATAGACAAATGTGCTTCGACCTGCGTAATGTCAACTCCGTGCTGGCTCACTTTGGGTTATCCTACTTTTTCTCCACTATGAAATTCCCTCAAAGCATTCAATGGTATAACCTTCCTCCCAAAAGGATACCTTGCTAGCTACCCCATTATACTTAGTGGGAAAATGATAATTGTGGACATCGAAGTTGTAGATCGTCATATTGATTATAATCTCCTTTTGGGTCGTAGTTGGTCTTATGTGATGACTTCCATTGTCTCCTTGGTTTTTCCGACTCATCCTTTTTCCTTTGGATGGGAGTATAGTTAAAATGGACCAGCTGTCCTTCCACACCCCAGATTATTCCACATTAGCTAGCAACATTTTGCCCCTAGTAGGAGGAGTTCCTGACTCTTACGTGAGCATTAGTACCCATATTATGAAGGCAACTTCCCTTATGGGTTTCTTTCCTCTCGTGCCGCCTGAGGTTCCACACATGGTTTCAATCATATTCACCATCTCAAATGGATTTATCAACCCTTGGATCCTATCGGCACCTTCAGAAATTGATTCCTACGGAGATCAGATGCCACTATCACCGAATGAATTTTCTTATCAAGCCATCCAATCAGCATCTCAACCCTCCACTGCTTTGGTTTCAACCAATGGTACCACACTCCCACCCAATATTTTTCCTTCTAAGTGTCACCTTAATGATGTCCTACCTTCGGATGAAACTATCTGAGAGATCATGTCTCTAGAAGAATGACCTTAGGAAGAGTTTCACCATCGCACCTCAATGTTTGATTCGGATGCGATCACTATGCAAATCCCGCGTATACGACTGCTCAAAATATTGATGCGGGCAGAAACATGGGAAATATTTCTAAGAAAATTCTCATAGATATCTCAGTCAAAAAGGGTATCATGGAAAATATATGGATTGGAGCATATTTCAGTCCGGAGGAAATTTCATGCTTCACATCCATTTCTAAGGAGTTTCGTGATGTTTTCTCTTGGTCTTATGATGAAATGACCAACATAGATCCTTCTATAGCTGAGCATGAAATAAATATTTACGACAATTCCAAGCATGTTTAGCAAAGGCTTTGACCTGTCCACCCTCACAAAGCAACAACTATCAAAACAAAAGGAAAAAAACTCTTACACGCTATTTTAATCTATCTTGTTGCCTTGACATAATGGGTATCCAATCCGGTTCACGTAGATAAGAAACAAGGCACCATCTGAGTCTATGTCGATTATTGTGATCTGAACACCGCATGTACAAAATAAAACTATCCTACTTCATATATAGATCATATTATCGATGATTTCACTGGATGCGGATCTTTCTCCTTTATTGATGGATTTTCAGGATATAACCAGAGTGTGATTAAAAAGGATGACCAACATAAAACCTCTTCAATTTTTCCTTGGGGAAAATTTGCATATTGAAAGCTCCCATTGGGTTTGAATAATTTTGGAGCCACATTTCAAAGGGCCATGGACTATCCATTTCACGATTTCAGACACTTTGTGCAAGATTACTTGGATGATATTCCTGCTCATTCCAAGAAAGGAGCTGAACACCTTGCTCATCTTAGAGAAATATTTTCTTGGTGTAGGTTCTAAAACATCTGTTTGAATCCACATAAATGCATATTTTTTTGTCGAGTATGGAGGAATTCTTGGATTCATTGTCTCTAAGAACAGGATTAGCGCTGATCTCGATAAGGTAAGGGAAATTATTGAATTACCTGCAACATAACCATCTTACAAATCCAAAGTAATTACACGTTGTGGTGTTGCCACCGGAGGAGATTAGGGAAAGAGGGCTGATGCAGTGCCACTGATCAGGAAGGATTCTGACAAGAAAGAAGGACTTAAACTGCAGAAGGAAAAGGAGACTTTCATTGATGGCAGGAAGGATTTTTCTACTGCAAGAGCGTCCACATCAAAATCTATCATGGAACCAAAGATTGATGATGAAGTAAAACCATTCCTACAAGAATGTATTAAGTTATTTCAAAAATAGAAGGAATTGGATAATCTTCATGCCCTGATAGAAATTTGTGTAGAAAGATAATTAGCTTGAACTAAGACTAAGGATGTGAACAAGATTTATAAGAATAAGAAGAGAAATGATCGAGAGATGCGCATGACTGTAAAAATTGGGGAGTCTAAAATGGATCAAGTCATCTTGGACTTAGAATCGGATGAAAATTTCTTGCCTAAGTAGAGCTCGTAGAATATGGGAGAACCAAAGCTGGAACAGTCCACCATTCAGCTATGTATGGCCAATCGACAGAAGATCGTTCCGCTTGGAAGACTTCCGAAAGTTTTGGTAGACATTGTTGAAGTAAAGGTACACGCAAATTTTGAAGTGATACAAATTGTGGATGATGCTGATACCTACCCTGTGCTGTCAGGGTTGGATTAGGCCATCAATATGGGAGGCATCATCAACCTAAAGTGTAGAAGCATGATGTTCGAAAATTATGATACACGATTAATAGTACCACTGGACCCGGAAGAAGGAGAGAGATATATAGATCCAGTGTGCGAAGGAGATGATGTCGACCATATATACAAGCTGACTATGCGAGATGAGGATTGGATAAAACCTGCAACTGATTAATGCTGAATTGGGAGAAGGATAGTTCGTGTTTTTTAGATTTGGATGGAGAGATGGAGAACGGGCAGAATTGGTTGCATGATGTTTCTGTGCTGGGCTGCCTTAAGATCACTAATAATTTCTAATGCATCTCCTAAAAGGTAAGATAACTACCCTATTTTTATGGTTCTGGTAGTGTCATATTATTTCTATAAGAATTGGAAAAGGTTGTC
This sequence comes from Pinus albicaulis, assembly GCA_034641835.2. Lineage (NCBI taxonomy): Eukaryota > Viridiplantae > Streptophyta > Pinopsida > Pinales > Pinaceae > Pinus > Pinus albicaulis. Next base: position 74,233,392 of record MU968411.1, read on the forward strand.
CCAGAAGAACGAAGTTTTTGGGCTCTTGACCTGGCTATGCATGCAACCCTAGCGATGTTACACAAAATTTTCTCCTCGTCCCTGAAATCCCCATCCCACACATTGGAGGAGCATTTTTGTGACTAACAAAAAGTGTCATGCCTTGCAAAGACCATCATTGCATCTCTTTCCATGAGGATAACTTTCCTTCCGTTGACAATTCCTTGAGCAGACCATTAGAAACACATGTTTTTAGGTTGACGTTGGTAGACCGTTATGCCCTCGCACCAATGATGAAGATTAACAATAGGCCCCACACCCATTGGTGTTTTGTCCTAGTTCGATACCCCTGCCAAGATGTTTTTGGATTTAAAAAAAAATTAGAGGCGAGGTTTCCATGATAACAACTTCGTGGGTGAGTCAGCCTAGGTGGTTCGATTGAATAACCATGACCATCCTCCTTTGGCCTCTTGTTTCCACCTTTTGGGGAAACCTCCAAAAGGATAAGGCCTCCCTTCCACCATTGTAGGGATACCAACCTCCTCCTCTCCCTCTATAAGTAAAGCTATCTCCTAGTGATACACTAGCTGAACAATTACAGTTGAAAGGCTGAAGAGAATTGTTGAAAATTTTTCTAGGGAGATAGAACATAGAAAGATACCTTTGTCAAGAGAGAGCTTATGCTTGTGTTCTCGCCTCATCCTAATTCCCCGACAATCCTTCGAGATGTGCTTCGACTAAACCCGCTAAAGGAGGCTACGACGTCAAGGCTCCGATTGTAATCTCTTTCTTCTATTTATATATACATGACTATTGTTTGGTTCCCATCTTGTGTTAATATGGGTTATTTTACGCAATTTGTTTAGTCCTCCTTGACTAACTAGTTAGCTACGAATGCAATAATTTTCTTGTATATTACTCTTGTCTTTGATATTTGTGAAGGAATACGAGTATCATTGCTGAAGGATCACGACCTGTTGGGACAAAGATAAAGAGGCCATCACTACTATAGCTGCGACAATTGCATTGGACTCCAGGTACGAAATTCTACCCCAACCTATTTCAATTGTTAGCTAGGAACCTACACTCTATCTTGTTCCCTTATTTCTAGACCCACTCTAGGGCTAAAGGGATTGTCTCTGTCCACAGAGAGGATTTACCTTTCCAACAAGTTAGTGACTCCACTGGGGAATCAGTGTGATTTTTTCGTCTCATTGCTCATTGGGAATTTGACTTGTCCAGTCGAATTCGGTCATTTGATTGCTTTTCTATCTTATTTGGCTTGCTTGACTATTTGGAATCCTCCTGTTAAACTCCAGAGTGTCAATATTGAACTCTACTCACTATTTTTTCCCTTTTCCCATAGTTTTCTGGCTTGGCACAGGTTTTCATTGAATAGTTGTACCAATTGGCACTTGTCGCTTTTGTTGCAGTAGCGCCAACCTCTGTTTGGCGTAGATTACTGCCTTATAGTCGTGTTGAATCCTGTAGGATTTGGTTTGACCTCCCTTATAATTTTTTGGTTGGTTGTGCCTTGAATCTGGGTTGTTTCTTTAATTTTCAATTGATATTATGGGCTTATTCAGACTACTGTAAGCTTGCTCTTCTTAGATGCTTTTCTATTCTCTCATCGTTGCAATTTGTAGCCCTAGGGTTTATAGGTGTCTTTTACTCACTGAGCCTTCTGATTGAAGTTCAAGTCTTTTGATTGTTGTCAGTTTGATTCCCTGATCTATTTTGTTGGTCTTTCTTGACCCATTGGGTTTTGGTTTGTTGAATGATTACTTTCATTTTTGTTTGACTGTCCATTTCTTCATTTCTAGCATAGATCACATTGCTCATTTCGGTCATTTTTAAAGCTCCATGTTTGTTTGAAAGAGTGCATCATTGGTTTGGGTACGTTTTTATGTCTGTATTTCTTTTGAATTATTCATTTTAATATCTCTACATTCACAATGCTCTAAACTAGTGTTCATTTTCTTTTGAATGTAGTAGTGCATCGTGTGCTCCATTCATTCAAAAAGAAAAAAATTGCATTCTTTCCTTTGCATCGAAAGTGAAAAGTTGTTTTTCATAACTAGCTCTTAGTGAACTAGGAAAGAGTTTTTTGTTTCTTGGTTGGTTGTATTAGATGCATTAGTGAATTTATTCTTATGATTTCATTGTTTTCTTTCTGAAAGATCTCTATCCTTCTCTTAATTATTGTTCATCGAATGGAAAATGGTGTTCTTTTACATAGAGCATGCATTTAGTAATTTCAAATCCCATTCGGTAGGGCCTTGAAACTCAAAACATTAATTCAAGATAAACTTTAAAATTTATTCAATCAATCTAAGGAAGCATTGGAAACTAACGCAAAAATTTTTAGAGGTCTAGGTTAGTGACGTGCTCCGGTGTCGTTAAACCTAGTAGCTGTCGTTCGCCACCTGGCTTTAGACAGCACTACTACAAACTTGTGCTCCCCATATCATCGTGTATATAAAGGGAGACCCTCATAGGTTAAAATCCTTTATCCATAGCAAGCCGATTCTACTACCCTGTAACCATGATACAACAAACACAGCATTCGGGGAGACTACCTACACGTACGTAAAGTCCTTGGTCATTTTTCTTTCATTTGATCGCTAAGGTGTATATGGAAGTTCATGGAAACTTGGTACACCCTCTTTCTTAGATTACCTGAGTAGTCATTTTGATCTTTTCATGACTCCTTAAAAGGGAAAAATGTCATCGAGCACTTGTCCTTTCACGCTCATTTAATTCTGAAAGTGACTAGAATCATATTTTGTCTGTTTCTCAACTCTTAAAACATGAAGCAACGAAGTTTTGTTCTAGTGTCATAAAATTAATGGCCTACGATCGCATACCCGTTAAAGTTTTATTCTTGGTTTGTTTTCGTATTTCCTTAGACTTTGATCTTGAAGCCTTGAATTGTCTATCTCAATTTTCTTCCTATTTTGAAATATTGTCACAGTGGCGGAACCTCTAGTTTTTTCGTCTTCTTCACTACCTCCTAGTGGTAGTCGTTTTCTTGAAGTTTCTTTCAAAACCCCTCATTCAACTAGGTCTGCCGAGCTTGTGCAGCCCATTTTCCCAAGTGTTCAACCTATCGCTACCAAGTCTCTTTTGGAAGAGTCATTTGAGTTCAATTGGCCACCTCAGGGTGCTTGGTCTGGTTTTTGGAGTGAGGAATAATTCCCTCTTACCTTAGGATCACCATTTATAGCTGCTATTGTACCTCGTAGTCCTCAATGTCTTTTCGAAGATATTACGGCTTCGTCAGACATGAATTCTTCAAGTCCTACCAGCATTGAAATACTGCCTATTTCTATAGGGGAATATCAACTTTTCCAAGAAGTTCTCCCACGTGTTTCTAGTCAATATTCTCCTCAATCAGTTTCACCTCCACCCAGTTGTCATACTTTGAGTCAGATTATCTCTAGTGTTGTGTCCATAGCAGAGTCTAGTACATCGACTCCTCCAAGGAGTTGGGCCCTTCCTTCATTAGGAATGTCACCTTTGACACCTAGCTCGTCGGTCACTGTTACATCTTTCCCTGTACAACCTACCATTTTTTTGGTTTCATTCGCACCGGTTGTTACAACTCAGTTGTCAGGATATTTTCACACTCGTAGGTCTATTTTTCTTAATCCTATGTGGCCTGTTAGACCCATTGTGAGTAGATCACAAGCTCACGATGTGGAAACCACGCCTACCTCTAGTACGACTATGGCTTCTACTTCTATCTCTGGTGGCCTTAATTTCTATGAGTATCTGTTAGTTGTTCAACAAAAGAAATTTCAAGGTTCTCAGTAGCCTCAAGCTCCTGTCATTCCTCTGAATCACTATGATGTCTACGGTAACCCCGTTTATTTTCCTCCCATTGATCCGCATCAAGTTGTTTATTTTCCTCCAATTGATCCTTATCAGACCGTTCCTCATCAAGGGCCATTGATACAGGCGAAACCCTCGGGCCTACAGAGACAACCTTTGGCCCAGCAGGGACAAACCTTTGGTCCTCAAGGAAAACCTTATCTTCCACAAAGGAAACCCTTATAGGATCAACCTTCTGTCCAATAATCTCAACCCTACGGTCCTGCTCTGAGTCAGCCTGGTTATCAGGGGAAACCTTGTTCATCGCAACCATCAAACCAACCTCTCCCAAAAGCGAAACCTGGTGGCTCTCAGTATCTAGGCCAACCTGCTCCACAGGGATAGCCTTAGCAGTTGATTCAACTTGCTCAACTCGCTCAGCAGCTGGTTTAGCCTGTTCAACCTGCTTAGCAATCGGTTCAACTTGTTTAACCAACTCAGTAGCTCGTTCAACCTTCTAATCAGGTACCACCTACTCAAAATCAAGGCACTACTTACCCTACTCAAGGTCAATATCAGGCCATATATAGTGCGCCCCAAGGTTTCACTTATTACCCTCAAAATAAATCCCAAATGGTGTATAATCCACCTCAAGGAAATCCTTACATTCTGTAGTAGAATCCATATGTTGCTCAACAAGGACCTCAATGGTATGCTCAGAATCAGTATCCTAGTTCCCAACCCCAGTATGGGTAGAACTATCAAGCTTGTAACCCCTATGGACATAATCCTCCAGGACAAAATATATGGGGGCATAATTTCTCCCAACCTGGGTGTTAACACTCGTCCTCATCAACGACATCCCATGCCTTTTAATCCTCAATTGCCATTTCTCGCAACGTTGGAACTGCCTGATGTGTCAAAACTAACCAACGATCCAATTATTCATAATCTGTATTGGCCTCCAGTTCCAATTGAAATTCCTGGTGATTGTCCTAAGTTTGAGGGAAAGTCTAGAGAAGACCCCCAAGCACACATCATGACATACCATCTTTGGTGTTCCTCTAACTCTTGGGCTGATGATTCCATCCAACTCCGTCTTTTCCAATAGACTCTTATTGGTGCTACTATGAAGTGGTACATCAAATTGTCTTATGTCATATTCAAGATTTTGACTCTTTAGCCATGGCGTTTCTTACGTATTTTCAGTTACTGGCTCAATATGAGACCGGAACGCACCTCCTCACATCCTTGAAACAGGACTGACCTACTCATATCTCGAATCATATTCATGAATGGAGACGACGTTGTCACTTGATCAAGTTTGATATTCTTGATTAGTTTCTAATTGATTGGTTCACAACATCATTTTTCAATCAAATCATTAAATACATGGCTATGGGGGCATGTGTAACTGAAGAACAGGCCATTGCTCATGCCTAGTACCTTCATCTCATGTACTCATAGCCTGTCACGTTGTATGATATCTTGCCTGATGCTCCTCGACCAAGAACTTCTAAAGCACCGGCGATGCCATCTGTCTATATTATTGGTTCCGTATCTCATACTTCTCGAAAGTCTTCTCCTTCAAACCATAGGAAGAAAAAATCTATTCCTTCCATTGATACTGATTTTCAGTCTACCTCGAATTTTGGTAAAACCACGGAAGTCAGTGCCGTTCAGGCCAATCCAGTGGATAAAACTTCCAAGGGAAAAAATAAGGGTAAAGGTAAGGTCAAAACCAATACCCCGAAACCAGATTCTTATAAATCTCATGCTGATGATGACTCACAGTGAAAACTGAAGTACCCTTGTTTGATTTGTGACGAAGAGCACTACACCAAGGACTATCCTCGATGGGCCGAAGTGAGTAGAATGCTCAAAGGCACCCAAGGAACTCTGGCCATTCTTAAAGAACCTTTTCCATCATAACAGGCCCAAATGGTAGATCAACCTCAGTCCTCTGCCCCATTTGGCTCTCAATTTTTCATGATTAACTATTCTACATCCATTGTTATCGCTACCCGGTCGAAAAATTATATCGAACCACGTCAAGCAGCAGGGAAGGAGATCACTGATGGTCCTCCTCCTCCACCTTCTTCTGGCCCCCTTCATATTGAAAGACCTAGTATTGAGCCCATTATACAACCACATTCCAAAGGTGTACTCCATAAGTCTTCTTACAATCCCAACGCCCGTTCTGCTCAACATTATAGTATTGTTGAGGATTTGGCTCAGGCGCCATATGCAATGTCTGCATTAGAAGTACTTCACAATTGTCTATCCCAACGGAAGGCTTTTCTATCTACGATCGGCGAGGTTGATCTTGCTAATTCAAGCCTTATCACTTTCGACTTGGATAATTTCGTCCCACGTCTCCCGCACCAGCTTGCGCTCATTATACAAGTTGGAATTAATGGAATGAATATCCATTGTACGGTTGTGGACGAGGGTGCATCTATGTGTGTCATGTCATATACCTGCTGGAAAGCCATTGGTTCTCCAACCTTGAATAAATATCCAAATGCTCTAGAAGCATTTGATGGAAGGGAATCTAAACCTCTTGGTGTTCTCGCTAGTTTACCGATTACTTTAGAAGGGAAGATGGTCAATGTCGAGGTTGAAGTAGTTGACACCAAGCTTAATTACAATATTATCCTTTGTCACAGTTGAACTCAAGCCATGATATGCGTTCTGTCCACTATATTTCATGTTTTGAAATTCCTGCATGAAGGAAAGATTGTTACTGTTGATTAGTTTTCATTTTTCACTTCTTCTTCCGAGAACAATGTTCCATATGTGGATAAAATTCCTACACCTTACGAGAGCATTAGACTGGGTATTTTCAAATATCTCACCCTCATGTATATTTTTCCTCTTCCTCCACCCAATACTATTGAGATTAATATTATCTCTTGGTCTTACGACCCGTGGATCATCCCTTCACCTGAGAAGATCGATTATTTTGGAGATTTGATGCCATTAAGTTAGATCAAGATTGACTATTGTGAACTTATTTCGGCTTCAGAGCCTCCACCTCCTAATCATGCTCCTTTGGGCATGTCTCTCGACACTTATTCTCAATTCCCTTGGCTCGACGATTCAGATTCTCCCGATCCCTTGAAAGAGATATTTCCCTCCGATGAAGCCATCATGGAAACTATGTCTCTTGAGGATACTCCGTGGGATGATAGTCGTCATCGTTCCTCATTCATCCCTAGCCTCAAGGCCATGTTTATGTGTCTGGAGAGGTTCACTTCTCAGGTTCCTTCTCCTCCACTTCAAAAGCCTATTATGACACATGAATTTTCTACGTAGGGTAACTTGACTAATATCACACAAACGATGCCTATCGACATTTCTGTGAAACTGAGAATTGTTGAGACCATCCATATTAAGGTCACTTGTTCTTCAGATGAAGTTCAGGTTTAAACTAGCATTTTCTGTGAGTTTCATGATGTCTTTGCACGATCTTACAAAGAGATGCTCGACATCGATCCTAGTATAGTGGTGCATGAGATTCCAACATATCCTGGTGTGAAGCCTGTTCGTCAGCGTCTTCATCCTGTGCACCCTAGAAAGGCTGCCACTATTAAAGGTGAAGTTGAAAAACTTCTCAGAGCTGGTTTTGTCTATCTGATTCCCTTGACATAATGGGTGTCCAATATTGTCCCTATAGATAAGAAACAGGGCACCATTCGGGTCTGTGTTGATTATCATGACATTAACCGGGCTTTCCCCAAGGATAATTATCCTACTCCCTTTATTGATCAAATCATTGATGACTATGCGAGGAGTGAGATTTTTTCCCTTATGGACGGCTTTTCTGGCTACAACCAAATTAACATTCTCCTGACTGATCAACATAAGACTGCCTTTAACTATCCCTGGGGTACTTTCACGTACAAAAATCTCCCTTTCGGTTTCAAAAATGCTGGGGCTACATTTCAGCGAGCGATTTCGTATGCCTTCCACAATATTAAACACCTCATTCAGCCTTACTTGGATGATCTTTCAGCTCATTCATCTAAGCGTAAAGACCACCCTAACCATCTTCGTCATATTTTTCTTTGATGTCAATCTATAACATCCGGCTAAATCCGCATAAATGCATTTTCTACGTTGATTCTGGTAGAATCTTAGGTTTTATCATTTCCAAATATGGAACTCGCCTCGATCCACTCAAAGTTGAGGCTATCATTAATCTCCCCTCTCCTTCCTCATTAAATCAACTGCAGATTCTATAGGGGAAAGCTAACTTTTTACGTCGTTTTATACCTAACTATGTCGAAGTGGATAAAGGATTCTTGCGATTACTAAAGCAGGGCATTCCCTTCCTTTGGGATGGGATCGCTCAAAATTCTTTCGATGCCTTCAAGACATTGCTTGTCAATGCTCCTTTATTGCGTCCTCCGAATTATCATCGCAATTATTCCCTCTATTTTGCCGCCACTTTCAACACGATTGCCATGGTTTTGGTACAAGATGATGATGATGGTGACAAACATGTTATTTACTATCTATCTCATAACCTTCTCGATACTGAAACATGATATGCGCATGTTGAGAAGTTACCTTTTCCTGCTATTCAAGTTGTTCAACATTTTCTTCACTACATCCTATTGCGTATGGTGACTGTGATTTCTGACTATAACCCTATGACCTAAATATTGTCTCGTCAATTGCTAGGGGGAAATAACTTGAAGTGTATTTTTATCCTCCAAGAGTTTGATTTGGAGTTCACCACTACCAAGTCGAAGAAATAATTAGTCTTTTCTGATCTTATCTTCTCTCTCCCTTCCAAATCAACCCCTTCTGGTTCCAAGGAAAACATTCCAGACGATACTCTTTTTCTGATCAGCACCCTCGATATTTGGTACGGTGATATCATCGTATATCTTCAAAATTTTACCCTTAGATCTAAGTTGAAGAAGTATGATCGCCGATGCATCCGTCATCAATCGAAACCTTATCTTATAGTTGGAGATACACTCTACCGCATCGGATTTGATTCCATTCTCCGCCAGTATTTGACTCTCGAGGAGGCTGAGAAAGCCCTGAATGACTGTCACAGTGGTGCTTGTGGCGGTCACATGTCTGGTTACGCTACTGCATAGAAAATTCTTCGTGCTAGGTATTTCTGGCCCACCATATTCAAGGACTACATTATTGCTTCTCGTAAATGTCATGACTGTCGGATCTTTCAATGCAGTCCTTCCCATCTCCATCCTGTCATTACCATTGGTCCCTTTACAAAGTGGGGTATCAATTTTATGACGTGTAACCCTCACTCGGCCGGGGGGCATGCTTATATCATCGTAGCCATTGACTAATTAACCAAATGGACTGAAGAAATGCCTATACTTATGGCTGACGGTAAGACAACAACTTAGTTCATATTCAATCACATCATTTCTAGGTTTGAAGTCCTCAAGCCATCGTTACGGATCATGGCTCCCATTTTCGGCATTATATGGTGGTGGAGTTGACTTCCAAGTTGGGTCTGCGTCACGACATATCAATGCCGTACTATCCTCAGGCCAATGGCTAGGTTGAAGTTGTGAATAAATTTCTTGTCACCATGCTTCAACGTACGATTGGGATGCATAAATAAAACTAGCATCTCATGTTATTTTCAACTCTTTGGGCATACCGAACCTCAGTTAAGGATGCGACTGGATTCACTCCATTTCAGCTTGTTTACAGTCTTGAAGCTACCCTTCCGATTGAGTGTGAGATACCTTCACTCAAGTTGGTCGTTGAATTGCTGCCCAACACTTCACCAGAAGAGGAGCATCTTCTCTACTTAGAAAGGCTGGATGAAACTCACTGCTTTGCTGCTCTGGTCGTTCAAACACAAAAGAAGTGGGTCAAAGCTCATTTTGACCAGTTAGTTTCCCCTCGCTCCTTCATAGAAGGAGACCTAATCCTCTTGTATGACCAAGCTCATGATAAGCTGGGGGCAGGGAAATTTCAACCCATGTGGCATGGGCCCTACATTGTTAAACGCATTTTGCTGAATGGGGCCTATGAGCTTATATATTATGAAGGTCATCCTTTGGATCAGCCCCGAAATGGGTTGTATCTGAAGAAATATTAAGCATAATTCATTCGTGCATGTTTTGTGTACATAGGTGTTCTTTTCATTTTTGTACATTTTTGGCTTAGTGTGATTTGCGAGCATTTTCCTGCTTATTGGGTCATTGCGTTTTGTGCAAATGTATATTACCCCTTATGTCGGTTTCACGGATGGTGCTTCCTACATTACCCGGAACCTATCTTCAGCAGCCTAGGTGATTTATGATCCTGCTCGTGAGATGATAGATCTTCAAGGTATCTGTCTAGGATGAACTACAAACAATGTCGTTGAGTATGATGTTGTTATTGAATTATTAACCGAGGCGATTACCTTCGGCATTTGTGCATTGGTTGTAAATCTAGACTCGCAGCTTGTCCTTCTTCACCTTAATGGAAATTATTTAGTTAGAAACCCTTCCATATTAAGGTTGTATTTATGTGTTCGTTTGTTGGAAACACATTTTGATTACATTACATATCAACATATTGCTAGGCGAATGAATGCATTAACTGATACAATAGCTAACATTGTATTAGATAGACATTTGGGTAATTTGTAAAATCATCATCACATGACAATATCCATAAAATGAAAGTACATGTATATATATATATATATATATCAAATGTTTGCATTGATGTGCATCATAAATTTCAAAATATGTGTTTTCATGCTACATCCTGAGACACCATGTCTCTCAAAATATTGGAAATGAAACCTAGGTATCTACTTAGAATTACGCTCATGATAGCATGTCACTACCCATATAAGCCACCTCAGCAAGTGGTGAAATTGATTTGATACCCGTGCAATGTGTGTCTGGTATGCCTAAGGAACATTGTCAAATCGCACATAATCTGGGATCCCACGAGAGATTCCCTCCAAATTGCGTATGATTTCCTCCTCCTCGCCTCCCTCACCATGAGGGGAAACATCAAAGTCTCAAGGAATCCACCTGGCTATTGGGGACATACCTGGAGGTCTTTCTGGGCCAACATCTGCATATATGGATTCAATGTCAAGACATGCATAACCAAAAAAATCATAATACTCATGAAAATAAAAAATGAGTCTTACCAAGTACTTCATCCCAATCCTCTCTTTCTGGTAGTGGGAGATCTAGATCACCATTGAAATTTGTGCCAGACTAGGGCCAATACTCCATGTCAATTAGCTGTCGGAGGAGCCACTCAAAGAACTCCAGTCTCCAGGACATCTATTGACCACCCCCTAACTTTGGCATCAGAGCTACCGAATGGGCCATCCGTGGCTCCTGTGCTAGTTGTGTCGGGACTATAACCTCATGACGCTAGAAGATTGGTGGTTTTTCCAGGATGAAAGATACCATAATGGACCCATAACCAAACTGCTTCAGTTTGCATTTCTTTCATTTTTTCAGTTGATGTTTCATGTTGATTATCACTGCCTCTTCCTAGTTGTAGAGGATCAGTGTCAAGAAATCTACACCAATAAGTAGCTATTTCTTTGTAGCTTCGTGCAGTGCTTGCAATCATTGAGCTCGTGTGATGGTGTGCAACACTGCTTTTAGTGCCAAGTTTGGAATAGTCTGGATATCCACTTTTTCCACTTCCTAATCCTTTCCTTACCCCCGAACACACACTGTCGATCACCATACTCATGTTATCCATTATGGGCCAGGTTTCGATCAGGATTGGTACTGCTGCCCTCTGCGACAGCCCTCTAATGAAATAAACATGAGAAAATTCGATCTCGAGTTCTTGATCATGAATGATAAACTTTTCCTTATCAACGTCCCAAACACTGATCAAGTATTGTAACAGCTCCGGTTGACCTCTAAGGCATGGTGTCATCAAGAATTTCTTGAACCCACAATCTCTAAGAGCTTCCATGCATCTTTCATTCTTCATGGCAAGTTCGTCTTCTTCACTGTGTTCTCATTCTTTCCATTTGATCACCATTTTTTCACTTTATGCCTACAAAAACATTCATATGACTGTTATTAGTTGAATTAAAATATTTTGTTTGGTTAGAATGGACCTATTTTCTTTCATTTTTAAGTGAAAATTGTTTGACGCAGTTGGCGCGACTATTTTATAAATAATCGCACCAATGGGCAATCCCTAGTTCGAAAAATTGGTCGGTTGGCACGAGTCCGTGCCTCATACCCATGCCAAATTCCCCTATGGACATATAAAATTGGGTTGTAGGTAATAAAAAGAGAATCAACATGTACGAAATGATGCTAGCTCTTACCTGGAACTGAAGGATTCGAGATTGGTCTGCCATATTTCCCACTATCACTGCCGCAAAATCACAGTCTAAAATGGGTGACTATTGCTCCACAAGAGATAAAAGTGAAAAGTAATTATTTTTTACCATTTTTGGAATTTTATAGCTTTTCATAACCCTAATTAGGTTTTAAGACATATTTTTCTATTATTTCACCATGTTATTTTGAGAAATATGTTTTACGTGCATCTCTTGTGCAGCGACAGGTTTTTAATGTAACAACGATGAAATAACGAGTTGTATTTTTCAAACTCGGTAAAAACATGAAAAAGTCACTGTTGGAGTCATCTTTCAACTCTTTTTTGACTCTCTAAAATTTAAAATATTTTCGAGACTCTTGTTGTTTTGAACTCATTAAATGGATGCGAAATGATATCTACCCAGTATACATTTACCCCTTTTTGAGGCTGGGATATATTATTTATGAAAAAGGAATACCTTAGTCTATCACGACTAAGAGGTTCTCTCGGATATTGTTTTCTACCTTTTCAGATCTGAGGGACTACTTACGAAAAGGGACCTGCTGGAGTTTTCTTTATTGCTTCTTTTCAAACTCTCTAAATATGAAAAGATGCCGAGTTCTTCCTTTGTGAGACTCGTTAAACCCCGATGACATTGGAAATCGTCACCATGAAGTTAACAGAGTTTTTCCTTCCTAGGGTTCATAAAATGTAATGGGATGGATTTTTCCAAAGGAAAAACTTACATCACAAGCATATGTTATCCCCTTCAATCTTGTTTTCAAAAAATAATTTGGGTACTCACCAGAAATGGTGGGGAAAAATGGAACGAGTCTTTAGTTGTGTCGGCAGTATGTTGCTCTTGAACATGCCACTCATATGCATTCGTGTCAGGTTGGGGACATCTCATTTCATCATTTTTTACTCCATGGGTTTGGGTATTTTGTTTGGCTTCTCATCTACTCTTTGCCACGTCATCATGACCTCAGATCCCTTGATGTCAAACACTGCCAAATCCAGAGTCATGTCACTGATATGTTCAAGAGAAGTTTTCCTCTGCATTTTTCAACCTTCCTCTGATCCTATGTTTAGTCCTGATTAACTATCAACATGTTCCTCTGTCTCGTGTCGATGATGTGGGAAAAATTATGAGCCTCCTTCGACTGGGTCACTTACTGTCAACCTCAACTCGTTATCCAGGAAGTTGACCTAGGGACTCCCTTCTGGGACCTTGGAGCTTGTATGCCTCAATGGAAAATTCTTCACATTCGATGACAGGTCCACATCATTAGCCTTCGATCGAATGATTCTGTGAGTGTTCGATGCCATATCACTATTCACATTTCATGGATTGTACCTGTTGTACCTTGAGAGCCATTTTCATTATTGGTGGTTTCTCTTGTGCCTATTAACAACTTTCATCATTGGCTGGTAATCAAGTAACTTTCTATCATGTTGGACCTTAACTCACATATTCACATGCTTGAATTTGTACTTGTTCAGGTCAAGATGGAGTGCAAGACCTTGGGTTTTTTCTGATAAGATCAAAGCTGTGGGATATTATGGTTTATCATGACTTATTGCATGACTCTTTTGATTGGTTGGCTATGACCATATTTGAGTCTATTTTTTGATCCTTACTGCTGGATGGTTGTGTCCATACCTTAGATCTCAGTTTTTATAAACTCTATTATGGATGGCTGCACCCATGCCACATGATCATGTGTCAGAGATATCAATTGTATTTGTACTTGCAGGTCTTTTGACAACGGTGTTTTGTTCAAACGTGCTCTCGTAAATCATTTCACCCCTCCCTCTCTCTTGGACCTCATGCTTTAGGGAGCAACTGTTACATAGAATTTTTTCACCATCCCTACAATCCCCATCCCACACATTGGAAGAAAATTTTTGTGACTAATAAGAAGTGTCATACCTTGTAAATACCATCATTGCATCCCTTTCCATCAGGACAACATTCCTTCTGTTGAAAATTCCTTGAGTAGACCATTAGAAACACATGTTTTGGGGGTGGCACTAGTAGACCATTATGCCCTCGTGCCAATGAGGAAAATTAACACTGGGCCCCACACCCATTGGCACTCTGTCCCAATTCACTACCCGTGCCAAGATTTTTTCGGATTTTTAAAAAAAAATAGAGGTGAATTTTCCATGATAACAACTTCGTGGGCGAGTCAGCCTGCGTGGTTTTATTGAATAACCACGACCATCCTCCTTTGGCCTCTTGTTTCCACCTTTTGGGGAAACATCCAAAAGGATAAGGCCTCCCTTCCACCATTGTAGGGATACCAACCTCCTCCTCTCCCTCTATAAATAAAGCTATCTCCTATTGATGCACTAGTTGAACAATTATAGTTGAAAGGCTGAAGATAATTGTTGAACATTTTGCTAGGGAGATAGAACAGAGAAAGATACCTTTGTCAAGAGAGAGCTTAGGATTGTGTTATCGCCTCATCCCAATTCCCCGACGATCCTTCGAGACGCGCTTCGACTGAACCCACTAAAGGAAGTTGTGACATCAAGGCTCCGATTGTAATCTCTTTCTTCTATTTATATATACATGACTATTGTCTAGTTCCCATATTGTGTTAAAATGGTTTATTTTATGCAATGTGTTTGTCCTCCTTGACTGACTAGTTAGCTACGAATGAAATAATTTTCTTGTATATTACTCTTGTCTTTGATATTTGTGGAGGAATATGAGTACCGTTGCTGAAGGACCACGACCTTTCGGGACAAAGATCAAGAGGCCGTCACTACTATAGCTGCGACAATCGCATTGGACTCCAGGTAGGGCATTCTACCCCAACCTATTTCATTTGTTAGATAGGAACCTACACTCTATATTGTTCCCTTATTTATAGACCCACTCTAGGGCTAGAAGGATCATCTCTGTCCGCAGAGAGGTTTTACCTTCCCAGCAAGTGCATTGGTGGGATACGCACAAGGGAGTTTTTAAGGACTAGGAGGAATGTAGCAAAATGATGGCGTTGCGCTTTGAGCCTCCTGCTACCCCACCAACTTAGGTTATCTATGGTAACAGAGACCCGCACAAGCACCTGACCATGTGGGTGGAAGTTTGGAAGGAAAATACTTGGAATGAGTGGGTTCATATGTTTATTCATTCATTGGGGCTGGTACCTACTACCTAATATCTAGAAATGAAGATGCATCAAGGAACTCGCCATTGGATTACAATCACTGATGATTTCCTATCAACCTTTAGCTTAGTTGGGGGATTGCAAGAGTTGGATGAAGCTCTGCAGGATATAGATGCTCTTGTATTTGATGAATCTCGACCTCGAAGGGAATGTGCTAGGCTAGCATGGGATGTGCAGATGAAAGACATTTGTCAATTGCAGGAACCTATCAATAGAGGATAACGAGGATGATCCAGGAAATGTCAACATCCTTGAATATGTAGGGGAAGGCGCAGTTGCAGGGCCCTGATTAGGAACAGTATATGTTACTAAACCTCTGAAGTTAAGGGAAGTCAACATTGGGATAGAAGAATGACCCAAGTTGGCCAAAATTGGTGATTACTAGGATGATGATACTTTAGGGAAAATCACGGAGCCACTGACAGAGTATCAGGACCTATTACCTATAAATTTATCTGAGCTCAAAGAAATTTTAGGAGACCTAGGTGCTATGAAGGTCACGTTGAAACTATATGCATGCCCTGTCAAGCAATGACCATACCTTTTGAACGCAGAGTATAATCAGAAAGTAAAATAGGAATTAGAAAATATGGTGGTTGCAGGCATCATTGAGCCTATAGATCAGTTTGATTTGGTGAGCCCGATGGTGGTTTAAGAAAAGAAGATCAAAGGAGAGATAAGGATTTATGTAGATCTGCACAAGCTTAATTATGCCTGTGTGCATGACCCCTTCCCTACTCCATTTTCAGATGAGATCCTAGATAATGTGGGAGGACAAGAGGCTTATTCGTTTACTGATGGATTTTCGGGGTATCATCTGATAAGAATTGTGCCTGAAGGCTGCAACAACATCACCTTTTCAACAGAATGGGGGACTTTCCAGTATACTATCATGCCTTTCAGATTGAAGAATGCACCTACAATATTCTCTCTTGTGGTAGTGGATGTGTTCAAAAAATTCATTCATAAATTTTTGGAGGTGTATTTTTATGACTGGACAGTGTTTGGGTTGGTAAAGAAACATGTGTTAAACATGTGCATGATGCTTGACACTTGCAGGAAGCACAAAATTTCTCTTAACTTGAATAAATTTATATTCTACGTACCTTTTGGAATATTTTTGGGGCATATAGTGTGTCAGTAAGTATTGATGGTAGGCCCAACCAAGATAGAAGTTATCATCAACCTATAAGTTCTCACTAATGAGAAATTGTTGCACTCCATCCTAGGACACACTAGATATTACAAGAAGTTTATTCAAGGCTATGCTCTGATCACTGTGCCAATGAAGAAGTTAATGAAGAAGGATGTGTCATTTTTCTAGGATGAGGAATGTCAAAAGAGCTTTGAGATGCTGAAGGAAAATATTGTCACTGCACCCATTCTGATATTCCCAGACTGGTCTAAGGTGTTCCATGTACATGTGGATGCATATGGTATAACGCTTGGGGTTGTTTTAGCATAGCCAGGAGAAGGAGACATTGATCACCCTGTTGCTTTTGCCAGTAGGAAGCTCTACATTGCAGAGCACAACTACTCAACCACATAAAGGGGAGGGTTTTCCATTGTCTATGCTCTACAAAAGTATAGGCACTACCTAATAGGAGGAAACTTCAAAATGTTCACTGACCATTCTACTTTTAAATACCTGGTCAATAAGCTTGTTTTGGGGGGGGGAGATTTGCTGATGGCTGATGTTATTTCAGGAGTGTGACTTTGAAATCATTGTGAAGCCTGGAAGATTAAATGTTCGACCCGATCATTTGTCACGCATTGAAAATGGGGAAGAACCAACCAGTCTAGAGGAGGGGTTACTTGATGCGTAGCTCTTTGCTATGAATGTGGTTGATGAGCACTTTGTTGATAGTATTCACTTTCTGACCATTAGAAGTGTGCCTACTGAATATTTGGTGGAGCAGAAGAAGGAGTTAGTTTCACGCAAAAATTATTTGACCTTGATTGCAGGTCATTTGTATAAGCTAGGAGCATATGAAGCATTGAGAAGATATGTGTTGGAAGATGAGAGAAAGGATATCTTGGCTGAGGCTCATGGAGGGGTGGCAGGAGGCCACTATATTGGGAAGGATACTGTGTAGAAGGTGTTACATGTTGGGTTATGGTGGCCCACACTGCAAAATGATGCACATGTGTACTGTTGAGCCTATGATGCATGTCAGAGAAAGGGGAAGCCCTCGCGCAAATATGAAATGCCCATGCACCCACAGATGGCCCTACAAGCCTTTGATAAATGGGCTATAGATTTTTTTGGACCTATCAATCCTCCAAGGAAGAAGACTATAGAAAGTTATATCATCACTGCCATAGATTATGTAACCAGATGGGCATAAGCTATAGCAGTTAAGGACTCTACTGCAAAAATTATGACACACTTCATTTTTGAACATATTTTGACTAGATTTGGATGCTTGAAGATATTGATGACTGATATGAGTATGCACTTTGTTAATGAAACCATTGAAGCTCTGATAGAGGAATTTTAGGTCCGTCACTAGAAGAGTACCCCTTATCACCCACAAGAGAATGGTGCAGTAGAGGCTTTCAATTTCTTTTTGGAGAATGTGCTCACAAAGATCTGTAATGAAAATCAGAATGATTTGGATGTGCAGATCCCTTCTGTGTTATGGGATTATAGGACCACATGAAAAATGTTGACTCTGAAGACACCTTTCAAGATGGTTTATGGGCAAGAATCAATCATGACAATGGAGTATATCGTCCCAAGTTTGTGCATCGTAGCATTCACTAATATGGTTTAACCTAACATCATGGAGGAATGTCTGGCGCAATTGGTTGCCTTAGAAGAGTATCGATACATTGCTAAATTCCATCAGAAAGTGCAGAAGGCGCATGAAAATTCCTGTCATGATAAGCACATCAGGAAAAAGGTGTTCAAGGAGGAAGGCTTGGTCTTGTTATATGATAATAATTTTTCGTGCCACCTAGGGTAATTCAGGAAACATTGGTTGGGTTTATATATTGTGAAGGAAATCACTGATGGAGGTGCGGTGCACTTGGCCACGCTACGCGGTGATAATATTCTCGGGTATTTCAATTGAAATCAGCTAAATCCATATAGGGACAATCCTATGTCGATAAAATGACTATATGGATGGAGCATATGGATCCAATGGTCTGTAAGTGACACAGAGGAAAGGCACAGACATGTGCAACGAGAGGATAGGGGTGATGCATAGGAGAAGAAACTAGCCGTTGGAACAGTGAAACTGGGTGAAAAAGTGATTTTACCATTGGATGGAGTGGGTTTTCTACATTTAATGAGGTGATCATGGGGATTTTTACTGTTTTTATGGAGGTAAGTTGCAATTAATGACGATCCGACCATTTTCAACTTGGATTCCCTATAAAAGGAAGGGTGTGGGTCATATTTGGTTCCTTTTCTTTCTGAGTACATTGCGCCCTGATCTTATCTGTGATTCGTGTCATAAATTTGTCTGTGAGCACTGTATGTCTGGCTAAGAGACCCCGTCCGATATGAGATCCAGAATTCATCTTTCACCCAAGAATGATGACCACCAATTCAGAGAGAGCACTTACTGAGGAGCACTCTGCACCCCTAACAACATCGACCGAGCCGGGGTTGGACAATGTTCATGAAGTGGTACCTAAGGTTGTAGAAGTCATGTCTACGTCGACTAAAGGAAAGGCTAAAATATCGAAGTGGTCCTCCTCCAAGCTACGGACCTCTTCGAGGAATGTGACATCCCCCTGTCAGGCTACTAGGGATAGGTCACCTATAGGTGACCCTTCGAAGGGACCAATTAGCGCCAATAAGGAGGTTGTGTAGCCAATCTCATGGCGACCACTGTTGGGTGCAGGAATTACACTTAAGAAAACTCCTCAACACTTAATTTGTCAACCTCAAGGGATTCGTAAACTTAGAGACGAAGCACGGGAAATGCCAGAGATGGTATAAATCTTCCTAATATAAATCCCTACTTTCTTTAAAGGAAAGATTACAGAATCAAATCAAAATAGAAAAAGGAAACTTGAACCATAAAAAATAATCCAAGATTGGAACGAGGAAGTATGCATTTGCAAGAGATAATTAAAGATAGAAGGAAATCACTCTCACTAATGGTTGTTTAATCTACTGATTGTGTGTTTTCCTTTAGCATAGACACTTTAGCAGTCTCATTAGATGGGCCCTTAAACCTGCTTCTTTAGAGATTTCCTTCTTGCATTAATCTGTCCTGCACTAGTGCAGGATCAAAGATTTATGTAGAAGGTATAAATAGTGTCTTTACTGAAGGATTTTTACTTCATGCAAGGGCTTGAAATTTTCAAGGTTCAAAGCATTCAGATCTTGTGGCAAGAAACTAGTTCTTGCACCGGATCAGAGCTTCCTGCACTTAGCATTTAATCCTTAAAATGAGTGTTAAATTAATACAAGTGATAGTTTACTATCGAATCAAATTGCACACATAAAAGTGAATGTTTTTTATCTTAACAAAATGCATAAATAAAGAAACAATCATTTATCCTGTCATAAGAATTTAAATAAAGAAAGAAGATTGCAGAAAGTAGACTAAGAAAGCTTGCTGCATCACACCAACGTGCACTGGTGTAGGTTCATTTCTCTTGGTTGGACCAGGCAGAAAAACTAATTAAACAGAATTGTAAGAAAAGGAAATATCACACCAATGTGCACTGGTGCAGGTTTGTTTCTCCTTCTTGTACCAAGCAGATGAAAACCAATCTGAAATCAAGTGCAGGAAAGTAAATTGCAAGGAAATAAAATGTATCTACTTCACACAATGGATCCGTTTTCACTCAGACAGGAATACATGTGCTGAAAGTTAAATCACACTTTGAAAATATAAACACAAATTACAAGAAACAGAAAATGGGGTAAACGTGCTGGGTTGGTTGGGCCCTAGCCAACAAACACGTTTCCCTTTTAAGTTAAAACGTTGCTCAATAAATTAGTCAATTCATCAGCTTAAAGACAGAAACACAATTTCTGAAACATGAGGTGGGGCTCCCTTTTATTAATTCATTGAGGCAAATACATGAGCTAATACAATGTCCAACCAAGATTCAAGCGATAACAAAACAACTTGTTACCTCCTATCAAACTTCGCTCTATAAAGTCTTCTCAAAAAATCTCCTCTAAGTCCTATTTACATTTTACATTATATATATTTGTTGGCCAAAGGCTAAAACAGATCGTTCAACTGATTACATAAGCATCGCAGAATTTAGCATTCGGCCTTCAAAATTAGGAAGCTAACAAAACTGGCCGTAGCTAATCTCCAGCTTTTCGCCCTTCACGGATTCGGTCTTGGCTACCTTTGGATCAATCGTACTGTCATGGCTAAAGCTGCTCGAGACAAGGTGGTGATCAAGGAGGTTTGGATCTGCTGTGAAGATTTGTTGTGCTGGCAATGGTGCAACATCTGATCTTGCACTAAGATCAACGGTCACGGTAAGCATTCTAAATATAAAATAACCATTGGAGATATCGATAATTTAAAAAAGTGATTCAAAAGTAAGAAATCATTAATAAATATTTAATTAATGCTAAATTGAATTAAAACATGAAGAATAAAGTTTCATATGAAATATGTCACCGTGCTTGGACTAGTGCAAGATGAGGGTGCATAAAAGAGGTGAAACAGAGGTAAATGGTTATGATTTAAGAAGGGGAAAAAGGTAAAAAGAGAGAAAATCAGGGGGCTAACATCCTCCCATTCCTAAGCTGTTGTGTGTCCTCACACAACTCTTTACCTATGCAAAAAACCTTAAAAAATTTGAGCATTGTAGCTCAATCTTGCTTTGTCATACTAGCATCAGCCTGCAATGTTTTGGACTTCTTCTTTTTTCTTTTCTTTAGTTTCTTTGTCACCTTTCTAAGTCGTTTAAAACACTACGCAACTCAATATTTCCACACTCTGACTTCTCCTTTCCTTTTCTGGATCTCTGCCATTAAATTTTCTCTACTTTGTTCTTTATCCTCCTGCGCTTTACCTATGAGCTTCTCTAAGTTCTGTACTTGAAGCTCCAGTTCAGTTATCCAAGCAGCGGGAGTTACCAAATCTTCCTATTTTTCTATCTCAACAGGGGTTATGTTTTCCTCAAGGACCTCAGTATCCCTCATGACTTTGGAAAACTCTTCATATTCTTCTTCTTTCCCTTCCGGTTCTTCTTCTTCTTCTTGCTCTTCAGATTCTTCTTCTTCTTGCACTTCTTCCAGTTATTCTTCTTCTTCTTGCACTTCTTCTTCTTGCACTGGTGCAGGAGGGGATTCAACGTTTTGTAGGGACTGTGGTTCTGCACCAGGTTCTTCATTCCTTTTCCGGGCCTTAATAAAATCGGCCAACAGAGTGTCATCTCTAACTTCCACAAATTTTCTGCGTCCGCAAGGACTGATATGTTATCTTCTTCTTCAGGGCTCTGTTCATATACTGGTGGCATCGGAGGAGTTTCTTCAACAGTTGTACTGGTTGTCTTTCCATATTGTTTCTTTTTTGCACTGGTGTAGGAAGGACTCCTCTTTACACTCAGACTCGGGCCCTTGCTTGTACTAGTGGGGTCTTCTATATTCTTTTCAGCAGTTGTCTTCTTTTCTGCAAATGGCTTTTTATATAGTTGCTTCAACAATGGCTTCCAGGTCATGCCCTTAATTTCCAATTTTTTCTAGACCAAGATTTTGATAAGGTCGTGGTGATATAATTTCTTGTCGGCCTGATCCGCCTGTGTGCCTTGAACACTCTTAGCCATATTTTCCAAACTCTTAAGAAAAAAATGGGGGAAATCAATTCTCCATCGAACATGATGGCTGGCTTCGAAGTGTTGCAACATCCTGAAATGATACACAAAGGTGAGGGAGTACCTTCCCTTGCAAGTCATGAATTTTTGGAGGACAAAAAGGAGGTCCCACCACTGTCCCAACAGTGCACTGTGCGGAACTCCTTTATTCTAGTTTACCTTCATATTCTTATCAACGATGAAATGCTCTTAGCACTTCCTCTCGAGCTTCTTATTTTTGAAGTACTGCTCACTAGTGTTTTGCAAGCCCGTCGTTGCTGCTATCAATTCTTCCGTGACCTTAAATTTCATGGGCCCAATTTTTACACGGCCATTTTTAAAAATCTTTGCAAACTGTAGGGCCACTTCATTGTTGTGCCCATCAAATTTCTGCAAAAACTTAATAAAGCCTGAGTCTCGCAATATCGCAAGACTATTACAAAACTCAGTGGTCTGATCTACCTCACTGAGAGATGAAGGTTCACATCGAACAGGAGGCATCGCTGCTTAACAGTTATGAACAGTCCAAAAATTGCATGCAATACCAGAAAATTTGGCTCTTTATAGATAGGGATCCAACCGTCCACCATCCCTTCTATCTTATCATCGATCCATTCCACCAAAATAGCCGTGGATGCGCGACATGTTTGAAATCGTGCAGGATTGGTACTTGCAGCATCGTTTTTAACGGCTAGGTGAGGCAATCATTATAAGTGAAGGAAATTTAGGATCATGGCAGAAAGGGTAATTATATCCAAGCAATGGTTAAACATTTCCATACTCCTTCATAATTCAAAAAAAGAACTGTAGCATTTATTAAGAAATGATCATGATTCTTTAACTAAAAATACTTTGTACTTTAAATAATTTTCTCCTAGTTAATATGATAGCAAAAGTACTCCTTAAATAAGTGAAAAGGCTTCCTGTAAACTTTCATGATGACCACTTTCCTATGACATATACTTATGAAAAGAACAAATTGTACTCTGCTTCTGTCAAGGTGCATGATTGCACCGATCTGTTTACACCACTTACTATGCTATTCTGCTGGTACCCTTCTGCTTGTATTATTATATAGGATGATATGCTTGCACTAGTGTAAGCATATCGTCTGAAAAAAATAACAGGGAATTAAGTAAAATATAGGCTGGACTTATAACATGGCTTCCTCAACTTATACTGGAAATTTTCTTCGCCCTTTCTTGATGCTTCAGAGCATTTTTTTGCTCTTTGTGTATGAGATCCTGCAATGAATTCATGAGGGAACAAAGAAGTGGGAAAAGGGGAAAAAAAATCAGAATGGGATGGAATTCTGTTACAGGGATTCCAAGAATAGTACCATAAGAGGGGATAAATAGAAGTGGGATAGGGAAAAAAATTCATGGGTAAAGTGGGATTTTTACGAAGAGGGTAGGGTAAATTCAGAAGAATGTGGGAAGGTTAATCATTTTGGGATTTAAGAAGAAAAATGAGGGAATATTATGAAATGGGATATGAATAAAGGAAAAAAAAATTATGGAAGGTCTACCTGCACTGGTGCAAGAAAAATAACTACAGCGAGAATTAATTGTTACTTGAATAAAAATATCCATGATAATTACCCCAATGTATAAAGGTTGGTCCCATTGAACCTGCTTTTACTCAGTGGTCGCTAGCATATCTAAAGATCAAGCAACATTCTCTTTTTATTATAAATTTTTGATCTTCCTGCCAGCAAGCCGGTTTTCAGGTTGACCCTTCTGCAATTATGTCAGCAAACTGATTTTCACAATTACAGGAAAATATTTTTTCTTCACTTTTTTTTTTATTATTTTTTTTTTTTCTGTATTTAAAAAAAAAAAATTCAAGAGAAGGATTCATTTCTTCAAAAGGTTGGTATTACCATTCACCACTACCATCCCGAATTGCTATTGGACTTGCCATGTAAAATCTTTCTTGGCAAGTGGCTAAAAATACTTCTTTAATTTGTGTCCATTTACCAAGAATACTGAATTTTTTCCATCAATATTTTTAACTTCTACTACTCCATTCTTGAATACTCGGATTACTTCATAAGGTCCCATCCAGCGTGTATGGAACTTCCCTTTAAAAATTTTAAATCTAGAATCATAAAGGAGTACCCAATCACCTGGTTGGAACTGCTTTTTCTGAATAGACTTGTCATGCCACCTTTTTTGTTGCTGTTGAATTAGGATGTTCTGCTGAAAAGCATCTCTACGAAATTCATCTAACTCATTTAATTGGAGAAGATGATGTTGTTGTGCCTCAGAGAGATCTAGTCCTAACTAAACTGCAGTTCTGAAAGTTTTGATCTGGAACTAAATTGGTAGAAGAACTTGTTTGCCACATACCAGCTCATATGGTGTATGTCCCGTGCTATTTCTCCAAGTGGTTTTGTATGCCCACAAAGCTTCTGGTAATATTTCAGCCCAGTCTTTTCGATGCATATTGATTGTCTTTGTAAGAATGGACTCGATCACTTTGTTTGTAGATTCCACCTGGCCATTTTCTTGTGGGTGATACGACATGGATTTCCTATGCTGGATCTTGTATTGCTCCATCACACCCTGTACCAGATCAGAAATAAACTGTGGACCATTGTCAGAAACAATTTCTCTAGGCACACCAAATCTAGTAAATATTTCAGTAAAAATAAAATCAACAACAAATTTTTATGTAGCAAAAGAAACAACTTTAGCTTCTACCCATTTTGTAATGAAATATATACAAACCAAAATATTCTTTTTACTTAAGGATGTTGGATTTATTGGCCATATAAAATCAATAGCCCATTTTTCAAATGGCTCAATCATAACTTAGGGGCATAAAGGCATTTCATTGGTTTGATTATGCTGGCCCATTCGTTTACAACTATCACATCTCCTGACATATTGTTTGGCATCATTAAATAAGGAAGGCCAAAAGTAACCAGCACGTAATACTTTATATGCAGTCCACTTATTAGCAAAGTGGCCTCCACAAGGTTCATCATGAGCAGATTTCAATATTTCAAACACTTCCTCCTCTCTTACACATCTATGGATAATCAGATCTGGACCAGTGTAAAAGATATCTCCTTGAATCCAGGAATATGCAGCACTTTTCTGAATAATATTCTTCTTTTCACGAGCGGACAAGTGAGGTGGTGTTTTTATAGTGACCAAATAATTAGCAATGTCAGCAAACCACGGAGAATCTGTAGACATAGAAAAAATATGTTCATTTGGAAAATCATCATTAACAAGAGTTTCTTCACCAGTATTATCTAATCTAGAAAGAAAGTTTGCTACAACATTAGATTTTCCTCGTCTATCAACAATAGTAACATTGAATTCCTACAAAAATAGCAACCAATTAGCCACTCTATAGCTAATCAATGGTTTTTTCATCAAATATTTAATCTCAGAATGATCAGCATGTACAAATACTTCATATCCTGTAATATAGTGCCTGAACTTATTAATTGCAAAAATCATAGCTAAAAACTCTTTCTCTGTAACTATATAATTCAATTCAACGGAAGAAAAATTCTTACTAATATAGTAAATAGCATAGGATTGCTTATTTTCCTCTTGTCCCAAAGCTATGCCAATAGCCAAATCTGAAGCATCATAGGAAATGTGAAAAGGCAGGGACTAGTTTGGACCTCTCAAAACTGGTGCCTATACCAAATTTTCCTTCAATGTTTCAAAAGACTGTTGGCAAGCCATGGACCAAGAAAATTCACTATCCTTAGCTAGAAGTCAGAAAATAGGAGCAGCTATCTTCGAAAATTTTTCAATGAATCTTCTATAGTAACCAGCATGTCCTAAGAAACCTCTTACTTCCCTTTGAGTTTTGGGTGCAGGAAGATGTATAATAATTTCAATCCTTGCTGGATCAACCTAGATACCTTTATCAGAAATAAAATGGCCAAGTACCACTCCCGCTTTGCACATTAATCTACATTTATTGTCACTCAAAGTGAGATGGGCTTCTTGACAACGAAGAAGTACTTTCTCCAAATTTTTGAGAGCTTCCTGAAAAGAATAACCAAACACAGAAAATTCATCCATATAAATTTCTACAAATTCTAGATCAGCAAAAATGGCCAGGGCTACCCTTTGAAAGGTAGCTGAGGCATTACATAAACCAAAGGAGAGAAATTTATAATTGAATGTACCCCATGGACATGTAAAAGTAGTTTTATCCTGATCTTCAGGTGCAATTTGTATCTGGTTATAACCACGGAAGCCATCCAAAAAGGAAAAATATTTCTTTCCTGCAAGGGTATCAAGCACCTGATCAATGAAAGGGAGTGGAAGTAATATTTAAGAGTGGCTTTATTCAATTCTTGATAATCAATAAAAATACACCATATTCCATCTTTCTTAGGTACAATTACTAATGGAGAGACCCATCAACTATCAGAAATAGGATAGATAAAATCGACATCCAAGAGTTGTTGTACTTCTTCCTTCACAATATATCTTAGAGCTGGATTCATTCACCTTTGGGGTTTTCAGATAGGTCGGGTTCCTTCCTTAATATAGATATGATGTGTACAAGTTTCAGGAGGGATAACCTTCATATCTTCATAGCCCCAAGCAAAGGCACTAAGATGGTTTTGCAACAAATTCACAAGCTGCTCCTGCTGAGATGAGTCCAAATCTGAACTGATATGCAAGGATTTACCAGGGCTAATCTCCACAAGAGTAGTTTCGGGCTCAGGATTACTCAAGGGAGTGGTCAAATGTAGTGGTACAGAAGAATGAGAATCATGATTTTCTTGAAAATCTAGGCTGAAAATATGGCTCAATGGCTCAAAGTTAGGCATAGTATCTAGATTATTCAGGAAATCTTGAATCTCATCTTCTTGTGAAGACCCAGTATAATGAGGGATAAGGGAAATAGACCGAGTCTTCTCATCACTTCTTTGATCCAACTATAAAGTATCTTGAAGGTCCCGAATAGATTTGGGAGGGTGGTATAAGGTAACTTTCTTCCTAGAATCTCCATGTGTGATATACATATCACTGGAACGACATCCAATATATGCATTGGCCGTAGCAAGCCATGGTCGACCCAAAATCAAGGGATGTCCTCTTACTGGTTTCTTTGGCTGAAGCACAATGAAATCAGCAAGATATTCCCAAGAATCTAATGAGATGATCACATCATCCAATACTCCTTCTGGCTTAATTTTAGATCTATCTGCTAATTCAAGCACAATGGGAGTAGGGAAAAGATGAGATAACCGAAGTTGATCCATGTTTTGCTTAGTCATGACATTAATGGCTGCCCCAAGGTCTATAAGAACATTAGAGACAAGGAAATTACCAATATGAACTAAGACAATAGGGTTTCCGGGATCAGTATATTTTTCCACAGACACACATCCCATCATCAACTCTGTTGCCCTACCAACAAATTGAATGGTTTGGGGTTCCAATCTCTTACTCCCGGGTTTCTTGAGACAAAGTTCCTTAATAATATTGGTACAAATTGGGATCTCTTTTATGGCTTGAAGCAAGGGTATCTTAATGAAAATATTTCGAAGCTCAGATGCCAAACTAGTATCAGAAATAGGCTCACTCCTTTCCAATACTAGCCTCTCTAGTAAGGGAGGCTGGTTGGAAGAAGATGGCAAGGATTTAGAGGGTAAGGTCTGCTTAGTGACATCTTTCGGAGAATGGTTAAGAGTTTCCTCTTCTCCTTTATCTTCAATGATCACCATAGTTTTCTTCTGATTTTCTGATGTTACAGTCATTCCTGATATTAATTGAATATCATGAACCCCAACAGGAATAAACTGGTATTCAAATGGTAAAGGTGGGTTTTTTACATGGATCATTTGCATTGCTTTATTATTATTAGGATTAGGCATATTTTGAGCAGGAAATTGAGGAGGTTGAAAGGGTGGAGTTCAAGGAAATGGTGGAGTGGACTGACTCAGAAGTTGAGGCATTGAATAAGGTGCATGTGTAGATGGATATGACTACATAGGTGGTTGGTAGGAATATGGAGAATGATTTGGACCTCTCCAACCTTGTTGCCATGGTTGAGAAGGTTGCCCATGCTGATATTGATTCCCATACTTCCACTACTAATGAGAGTTAGGATAAGAATATGCATGTGAATTATAACCAAAATAGTGTGGAGAAAATTCAAAAGTCATACATGTACCTACCTGAGGCCAATTCCTTCTTGCTCCCATAGCATTCAAGTATTTAGCTTCAGGCTGTCCCCCTGTAAATATAGCTTTAAGTCCTGATATAGAGGGAAATTTTTCTATGATATGGTTTTCTGCACAAATAGCACACTTATTATTTTCTTTCAAATTAAGAGGACACTCTTTAGGAGGATGCTTGTCTCTACATTTAGGACAAAAAATTCATAATGACTCTTGTTCCTTCATGAGTTTTTGCTGAAATTGTAAAGAGTCTAACTGTTTGGTAACAGTGTTCATTATACCAATTTTCATGTTTTACATTTTATTTTCTAGTCCAATAATCATAGCATCAGTAGATTCAGTGTTTCTATTTCTATTTTGAGTTCCTCTACTAGATCTATACTAGTTTCTTCAAAATTTCCTGCATAATTCACAAATTTGGTCAAAATTTTGCGGAGAAATATCACTTTGTCCTAACCGATTCAAATTATTTCTAGCATTATCAGTAAGTCCTCTTAAGAAAAAGGTTCTAATACTATTGGGATCAAGCTTAAGTTTTGACCTTTGTAAAATATACAGAAATCTTTCCAGATAATCTTCAAGAATTTCATCATCATTTTGTATGATTGTAAAAATTTCATCCTACATGTCCCAAGTTTTGCAATATTCTTGATATTTAGACAAAAATGCTCTCTTCATCTAATCCCAAGACATTATAGTGTTTCCTTCTGACCCCATAAACTAGCGTAGAGCTGAGTGCTTGACAGTAACAGGAAATAATCTTAACTTCTGAGCATCAATTGCATAATCATAACTTCTACATAGAATATGAAACACGAATAGAAAAGATTCAGGACCTTCATGAACTTTACCATGTAAATGAGGGAGAGTTGATGGTGGAATATTCTTCATTTGTGCCACAGTATTAGGATCCACAATTGGAAACACAAAAGTGGATTATTCTTCACATACCTGGTTGTCACCAGTCCCTTCCAAATGATCTTCTTGGTCCACCATTGTTCCCATTTTACTTGTACCACTCTCAATAGGCTGATCCACACCTGAGCTGTTATCACCAGAATCTAGGTGGATTGTTCCTGTGTGATGGGTTTGAATTGAATTGGGTTTCCAAATCAAATTTCCTCCCCGGCAATGATGCCAAAATGTTGGGTGCAGGAATTACACTTAAGCAAACTCCTCAATACTTAATTTTTCAACCCAGGGGATTCGTAAAATTAGAGACGAAGAACAGAAA
This sequence comes from Pinus albicaulis, assembly GCA_034641835.2. Classification (NCBI taxonomy): domain Eukaryota; kingdom Viridiplantae; phylum Streptophyta; class Pinopsida; order Pinales; family Pinaceae; genus Pinus; species Pinus albicaulis. The sequence continues at coordinate 74,262,868 of MU968411.1, forward strand.
ATGCCAGAGATGGTATGAATCTTCCTAATATAAACCCCTAATTTCTTTAAAGGAAAGATTATAGAATCAAATCAAAATTGAAAAAGGCAACTTGAACCATCAAAAATAATTCAAGACTGGAACGAAGAAGTATGCATTTGCAAGAGAGAATTAAAGATAAAAGGAAATCACTCCCACTAATGGTTGTTTGATCTACTAAGTGTGTGTTTTCCTTTAGCAGAGATACTTTAGCAGTCTCGTTAGATGGGCCCTTAAACCTACTTCTTTAGATATTTCCTTCTTGCATTAATATGTCTTGCACTAGTGCAAGATCAGAGGTTTATGTAGAAGGTATAAATAGTGTCTTTACTGAAGGATTTTTACTTCATGCAAAGGCTCAAACTTTTCAAGGTTCAGAGCACTCAGATCTTGTGGCAAGAAACTGGTTCTTGCACTAGATCATAGCTTGCTACACTTAGCATTTCATCCTTAAAATGAGTGTTTAATTACTGCAAGTGCTAGTTTACTATCGAATCAAATTGCACACATAAAATTGAATGTTTCTGATCTTAAAAAAATACAGAAATAAAGAAAAAATCATTTATCCTATCATAAGCATTTAAAGAAAGAAAGAAGATTGCAGAAAGTAGACTAAGAAATCTTGTTGCATCACACCAACGTGCACTGGTGCAAGTTCATTTCTTCTGCTTGGACCAGGTGGAAAAACCAATTAAATAGAATTGTAGGAAAAGGAAATATCACACCAACGTGCACTAGTGTAGGTTTGTTTCTCTTGCTTGTACCAGGCGGATGAAAACCAATTTGAAATCAACTGCAGGGAAGTAAATTGAAAGGAAATAAAATGTATCTACTTCACACAACGGATCCATTTTCACTCAGACAGGAATACATGTGCTGAAATTTAAATCACACTTTGACAATATAAAAAAAAAATATAAAAAACAGAAAATGGGGTAAACGTGTTGGGTTAGGTGGGCCCTAGCCAACCAGCGTGATTCCCTTTTAAGTTAAAAGGCTTCTTGGTAAATTAGTCAATTCATCAGCTTAAAGACATAAACACAATTTCTGAAACATGAGGCAGAGATCCCTTTTATTAATTCATTGAGGTGAATACATGCATTAATACAATGTCCAGCCTAGATTTGGGCGATAACAAAACAACCTATTACCGCATATCAAACTTCACTCTAAAAACTCTGCTAAAAACATCTCCTCTAAGTCCTATTTACATTTTACATTATATATATCTGTTGGCCAAAGGCTGAAACAAATCGTTCAACTGATTACATAACCATCGCAGAATTTAGCATTCGGCCTTCAAAATTAGGCAGCTAACAAAACCGGTCATAGCTAATCTCCAGCTTTTTGCCCTTCACGGATTCGGTCTTGGCTGCCTCTGGATCAATCGTGATGTCATGGCTCAAGCTGCTTAAGACAAGGCGATGATCAAGGAGGTTAGGATCTATCGCGAAGATCTCTTATGCTAGAAATGGTGCAAGATCTAATCCTGCACTAAGATCAACAGTCATGGTAAGCATTCTAACTATCAAATAACCATTGGAGATATCGATAAGTTACAAAATTGATTTAAAAGTAAGAAATCATCTAATAAATATTTAATTAATGCTAAATTTAATTAAAGAATGAAGAATAAAGGTTTATATGAAATTAATCACCATGCTTGGACTGGTGTAAGATGACGGCACATAAAAGAGGTGAAACAGAGGTAAATGTTTATGATTTAGGAAGGGGAAAATGGTCAAAAGAGAGAAAATTAGGGGGATAAAAACCACCATATTTCAATCCATGCAGACCCTCCGTGCACATGCCAAAGGATGTAGATTCAGTATGGGACTAGCTTCATATGCCTCTGGTCCCATAGGTTGTTCCCCTTATTGACGATATGTTTGACAAAAAGGGGCCCCAAGAAGGGGCCCACCTGATGGCTCGTTTTGGAAAGAGAAATGATCTTAAGGTGGCTGCAAAGGTAAAACAATATTATCATGTCGAGAAAGATGCCAGAGGATTCTTGGTACACACAATTATAGACCCGAATGTGTGCCTAGGAACCTTAGTCCTGTGATGCAAGCTGATGCGCAAGTGCCACCCAAAAACAGTCCCTGTGCATGTGATCACCTTAACAGGCCAATGAGAGAAGGGGGTCAACTACAACTGGTCCTAATACCTCTGTAAGAAATTCCTGGAAAATGTGTGCGGATTACAAGAGAAAGGGAAATAATTTTTATACTGCTATCTACTATTGCGCTGATAGCATGGGAGTCTCTAGATGGTCTAGTCCTCTCGGAAGTGAGGCCTCACGTATGCAAAAACATACAAGAGAGTGTGAATCAAGTGAGGCCAATTCAATCAAGACTTCCTACAACAATGGTCATTATCACGTCAGATAATAGAGTCTTCCCCTTCCCAGGCACATCAGTTACATTGGAGTAGTGGAATCCATGTGCGCAGGTGAAGACTTGCCCAGAGGTCGGGATCAATTTATCTAAATTTCCAAGTGGAAAGATAGATGTTATCCAAACTATCATCTCCGACAAGTTGCAGTGCTAGGAGGCGTGCATGTAGTAACCGTTGAGTGAAGCATAACAGGCGGTTGCAGCTAAAACCAAATAATCACTCTAGGCACAGTAAGTGTAGCAGGTGGCTGTGGCTCAGCATGCAGAGTCAGAACATTTGATCGACAAGCTGTGCAGTGACCTCACATAGGCAACCATTCCTGCATCAATGACGCTGTTGGTAAACATTAAAAGCTTGGTTGCAGCATTTAAGGTGTCCTAGTCAGAGGTGCAGACCATTAAGGAAGAATTTGAGTAGCAGATTGTTGCACTAAAAGATAAGTTGTAGCCAGAGACTCCCTCGGAGCTGCATGCACAGCGGGAAGCCTTGGTGAAGGAAGCATCAGAGAGCATCTCTGCTAATGTTGACAAGGGCTCCACGCTACTATAAACAACAATGGGACCATGGACCTCTGTGCAAATAGACCCACTAATTAAAAATAACTCTCAGGAGTTTCCCGCTAAGGAGTAGGCTTTAGATGACCTCCAAGAGGCTTTGTCCACTTTTTTCCTTGCTTAGCACATGGCCAGCTTGAAAATCGTTCAATTCTTGTGTGATGAAGTAGAGGAGTTGTGAAGAAAGAAGCAGATCATGACAGAGGACATGAAGCCATTGGCAGAAGAGGTGACGAAGCTAGCACAAGACATGAATGCAGCCATGAAGAATCTGAATCAGACCCTACAAAATATAAATCTATTTGTAGAAGGGATGACATCATAGAAGCTAGTGGATACTGTGTAGAGTGCAACAGATCAAAGTGTGGGCATCCTGGCACCCTTTGCTACTACCATTCAACAACTGTAGAATAATATGAATAAACCATAATTTCTATGACTCAGCATGAGTCACGAGATTGTGTTTGGGGCCTATTGGAGTGGGGTCCCTTAGGACAAAATTTGGATAAAAACACTATATTTTTTGTAACGTTTTGTAAGTTTAGTCATGTACACTAAGAAAAGCACATGTCAAGGGGCTTTGGGGCTGGTCAAAGCCCCTCTTGAGTTGAGATAGGCCAAAGGGTAGAAGTAGGGGCCGAAAACCACAACTTGCAGACCTTAGATGAGCATAGGATAAAGGTATATATAGGAGTCTATATCGATTCAATATGAGAAATGATGTAAAATATCTCACTATGTTTTTATGTTTTGAGAAATCTTGTCTGGGTTAGAAGGCTCTTGTTGGCTATGTGCATGGAGACCTTAGTCTTGATGTGTGTAGACCTCATTAGCTATGTGCATGGGTATATTGAAGGTGTTGTAAGGAAGATCTGAATTGTGTAGGAATAAAGGAATGATTTGGATGATATTTGAGTAACAAATGCATCTCTCATTTGCTTTACGATCTATTTCTGCATGTTATTTATGATTACTGTATATCTATGTTTAGATGGGTTGCACGACTGTATTTTACCTTAAATGAATGATGAATATTTGTATCTATTGCTATTGAACACTATTGTTATGTATTAAGGACTATTGGAAGGGACTGTAGATATATAACTATGCACGTGCATGATAACCTGTGTAAATTGACCTAAATCTATCTTGTTAGGGTTTATGGTTAGGGCTTCTGTTGCAAAGGTCCAATCACAGTTTTTTTAGATATAAAGACACCCAAATCATTTAATTCTCTCTCAGGGTGTGGAAAACTAGTTCCAACACCCCCCCATACTTCTTCGAGTGAGACTTTAACTTGCGCAAGAAGGTCACTGCCGAAAGGGCCAGTAGTAAGAGGGTTTTTTTGGTTAGCCTTAACTTCGATCCTGGGTCAAGACCCCTCAAGCTAACAATCACTTAGGAATAATTTCAAAGTAATGATTTAATAATTATTTCATAGGATAAAATTGTAATGATTATGGAATAATAAACAAATAATGATTTATTTAATTATTACTAGGTGATATGGTCAAAATGGGTTATAAATAGTTAAGAAATATTGATTTAACAATTATTTCATTAATAAACCATAATCCTTTGTCCTGGAGTTTATGAATTTTGGGTTCCATCGGATTCCTAATGGGCTTCACTATTCCTAAATTGATCTCCTAACTCCTATACTCTAGCCCCTCCTTTCACGCTAGAGTTGAATATTTCTCCTACTATTTCTTTCCATGACATTGGGCTACTCATTCTCCTTTCCACAAGTCTGTATCTCTCAAATTTCACCTATATATTGCAAATCCATTCACCTTATCCTAATCTCACATAACATTTTCTCCATTTTTTCATCAGATATATGCAGCCTCCTAATTTCTCTAAAGTCTTTTGCTTTCATAAAATCCTCCACATCCATCGTTCTCTTTCAACATATTCTGCAATTGGTCAATATCTCCCCAAAATGCCCTACCACAAGAACAATGGTTTTACTCTTCCATATTGGATTGTTGAAACAACAAAAATATTTCCTCTACCATAAAGACCTTAATCCATGTGGGAATCAAATTGATCAAACATCCACTTAATTTTATTCAAACACATCTTTTTCCTTATAAAATCACTGGTGATTATCTATAAAAAACTCATTAATATACACTTTTAACATAACTTCCAATGAAAAATTGATGGCCTAGTGAGTTCGTGATCAAATCTATATAGAGCTACTACATCTGTCGTACTCTAAGTTATGAATATTTTACCAGCAGTTCCAAATCCTAAAGTTTAGTGCAACCTACTCAGCCAATGATACAATTTCTCAGGAAATTTACACAAAAAGATATCATGTTGGTCCCACGCTGGCTCTACAAAGATCATTTCGTTGCAGACCCAATATAGGTTTTCATGCCCTAGCTCTACCTATTGACCAACAAAGGAATCTACCTTCTCCTCCCAATTTTTTATCGAAATATTTTCTTGATGGTCCTAGTCACCATTTTCTAAAACCCAAAATAATGCCCAAGTATTTACAACACAACAATTTGTTGGAAAATTTTTTAGTACAAAGACCCAAGTTTTGACTATATGATGCCAAAAAAAGACCCGTTGAAGTATAGCATGACGCCAACATTTTTCGATCTTCCACAAGGGAAAAACGTGTCACCCAAGGCATGTCGACACTTATATGTTATGATTAGGGTTTAGAGTGTGGCACAATAAAAAATTTCAATTAAAATATCCTTCATGCTTATTATCATTCATAGATATAATAACCAATCATAATTGTGCAAGAGATTAAAAGAAATACATTTCATAAGATCCTAAAATTTTTAAATTAGGCACATAGACACAATCACATTCATGCATAAAACATAGGAATATTTCCCCACAACAATCTCCTTTTCATATTCAAGTTGTTTCAATATTACATATATATATCCATATTAGCTCAATCAACTCTATCTATATTTTTTCATAGGAATCTCATTATAGACATATAATTATAACAAGATTATAGGAGAAATATATTTACATAGTGTTGGTCTTAATTTTGGCAGCATGATCACCTTATTTTAATATCTCTCTCGAAACTCACCTTACAAGTCTATATATTACTTTTGTACCTTTTAAATTTTCCATGATGGCTTGACATGGTCCACACTAACCATCTTAATGGGATCTACACCTGCTTGGTCCACATTCCCTTGATATCTTCAACTTAAAATGTTCAATCCTACTTTTTCGAAATAAAAAATTTCAATCATAATCACATTGTCCTTTGATTATCACTTTCTTATTTTTTGTTGCTAATTTCCTGATAGATTAACCATTCGATTTAATAACTTGTGCTATTTGTTTTCTGCAGCTATGTTCCACCAAAACTATTCACAAAAATGAAGGAACCCATAGGCCAGGACCATAGGTGATTGAATCTCCCTAGAGTAAGCCTTTTTCTTCTGTACTTGGTCCTTCCTATGACTAGACTGATGTTGATCCTTATTTTACTTGTGAAAATGTTTCTCCTTGAAATAAAGGACCCAAATCAGGAATAATTTCTAACACATTTTGATGGAAACAACTATACATATCTAGTTTATCTTTCCATGTTCGAGTCAAGGTAGATTCCTTACTGATGAAATGATTAATTTTCTCCACATTTGGTCTCTCGGGACATGTTTCAAGAAAAACATTCCATTGTGGATATGCATTAATACTAAGCTTGCACAACTACAAATACATTTCTTGGGCCAGAGTATTAAGAAGCTATTATTTTTGTGCAAGATCGATGGTAGAAATAGATTCCTCTATCAAAGTTTCACTCCACTCTCATAGGTTGTATAATGGTTGATTATTCTTAGCTAGCAACCTACACTAATATTGTAATTGGCACAAAGAATCTCGAGAGTCCATTCTCAGTTGATGAAGAGTAGCTCTAAGTGTATACCCATGCTTTAAAATTTGATCTAATTGTTGATTGAACTACTATGTGGTGTAAAAATCATTTTTTCATATGTTATAAAGAATATAGTGTGGATATTTATTACCAGCAACATGTCCAGTCACCTCATTTTCAAAAAATTCTACACATTCCATTGATTCATAGGATGAGACATCCTCTAGTGCACAAGAAGAATTTTCCATGATGACTGTTCACATCCTTTTCAATTTAACATTGATATCTGCTATTTGTTGCTCAAGATACTCTTTTTGAATGAAACATTGGTCTCCTTCCTCTGTATCTCGAAGGATTTTTTTTTAATGCTCATATGTTAAGGTGAGTTCATTATGCTTTGAGTTTGTGAGAATCAATCAATCCTCCATCCATACTAATGAGGATCTTATAAATCAAAATAATTTATTAGAATATCAATGTTGAAAGTATTCATTAGATAGAGTATCAATTGATGGTAGCTTGGACTACACGGGTTCCCGCATGCAAAAAACTTATCAGATTAAGCTTATGGTGAAGTCTCAAGGATTTCTTCATGATCGTAATGTAAATCCCAACGTACTTTTGTGAAGTAGCGGAATTATGTCCAACATATAAGAACACAACTGCAAAATTTCTTTACAGTTAATAGGGCCTAAGATAAAATTGAAGGTTTTTGTAGAAAGGACACTACTTGTTATATGCTATTTAGGATTTCGGAAAAAGGTACCTCCCCTAGGTTAGGTGCTCATACTATAATAGCAGAGAGACAAGGAACTCAATGATTTTCCTTAAATTAAATAGATGGTATAGTGAGGCCTACCTAGAAACTATCACTCATTTCTCTCCTTATTTAGCTTTGAAGCTCCAATTCCAGCTCTGATTTCCAAAATTATAACCTGCACAATGAGATAACAAAAGCCAAGAAACTATGATATGTATACATTATCATATAAATACTCTATTGAGTAGATCAACATGGTATTGAAATAAGTGAAATAACGAAATCACATATAGGAAAAAAAACAATTATTTGCATTAATATAAATGGAAGGATATTACAACCATAAGCGGCAGTTGATCTTGTATAAGAGCTCATCCAAGTTGTTAACTCATGCTTTCGTTGTCACAATATGAACCTCCAGTCACTCTATGCATGAGATGATAACTATTTACTGCAACAACATAAGGGAATAATCACTCTCCAAGTCCAATTACTTCTTGCATATGAGAGGGTAAATATATAGAAGAGTGGAGTAAATTGGGAGCTCTTATCCAATTAGCATTATAAGGTTTTAGATACACCTTTGATGGAGGGATAAGATCAAAGGATAAGTGGTGAAAAATCCAAATTAGGGTAGGATAGGATTTTAATTTTAATCCAAGGTAAGTAGTTGAAACAACTTCTGTAAACTCCTAGAAGGTGAAGCTTCAGGAATCCGGATCATTCTCCCATAATTCTAGAGCCAACACAGGTGCAAAGGATAGAAACTTTCTGGTGACCAATGTTGTCCAAAGTGGAGCAACCATTAGGTGGTCACACCCCAGTCGACTTGCAGGGAGTGTTAGCATAATTTCTTAACGCAAGTGTACGAAAAGAGATAACCTTAGCTTTGTGTGACAAATATCCATAAAAACAAATATGGCTGCTCAAATTCCTTAGATTTGTAATAGATGTTCAAAACAAATGCAACAAAAACCCAGATCTATTCAGTAAAATAAGTTAAATGGTAAAAATAGATAATATTCTCCTGAAATATCCAATGGGCAAGAAAAGATATATAAATAATTGTATATATTAACACTTTGGAAGGGAAAAAAGGATGATGTTACTAGTCCCCCTCAATTAGATGGGTTCATGGCTGTCATCAATGCTTCAGATCCAGAATTTTCTCTATCTCAATGGTGTAGAAAACCCAAGACATGTTGAACTCTATGGGAGATCAAGAAGCAAAATAGTAATAAAAGCGATCAAAGTATGAAAATGACAAAAGGACCAAAGTTAATAATGAATGGAAAACTCTCCTATTTATAAAAAAATATTGAGTTATCCTTCATAATGGTGCACAATAAAATATTATTAATCGAGATCTAGATCTAACTGCTTGGAATATTATATTATATTTTGTTGGAGGGAAAAGGATTTAAATTGGCTAAATCCCTTTATTTAGAAATAATAAATAAATAAATGATTTCTTTATAATTTCAAGAATGGGGTGAAGGAATAATTTAACAGATAATGAGTTATTTTATTATTCCTAAATTATTTAGTCAAATTTAACAAGGAATACTAATTAAATAATGATTTAATTAATTATTCCTAAAGAATAATAAGATAAATAATTATTTATCTAATTATTTCTCATTAATTGGGTTAAATATGATCACGAATATCATTTTAAAAATGGTTTAATTAATTATTCCTAGAGGAAAATCAAATAAATAAGGATTTCTTTAATTATTCCTCATGGGGTTTCTTGTTTGAACCAGAAATAACTTAATTAAATATGGTTTATTAAAGTATTTCTTATAGTGAAAGAAATTTTATTATGGTAAAATTGGTCTTACATTGTGTACTTCGATATTTTTAATTCTAAATGGTTAGATGACCAAAAATTGGTGTAATATATTGCCCCCCAACATGCAAGCATTAGGAGCTAATCGTATGACTGAAGTACGTTGTAAGAACACAATCACTAGACATTGAAGGGGAGAAAGAGAGAGAGAGAGAGATACATAAACAAAGTGAAGTGAGAGAGGACAATAGCCTGAGGTGGTGATATCTAGAAATGATATAAGTCTTCTTTAATGTTTGGGTATTGGTTCTCAGTGAGGCGGGGGAGGCATACCTATGCCCACCGAGATGAAAAATTACAAAGAATAATGGTGCACCCAAAAAAATGGGGCTGGGCTATAAATTACATGATAAATGGTACATGACATGGTGGCATAAAATGGGACAAACAAAAATATAATGGGTCCCACATGCATACTGCGCCTCGGGCAACATCCAGGACTGAATACAATAATATTTGAGTATATGAGATATAATAAAAAACCAAGGAAGCCCTGATAAACATGAAAGGGCTCTAAAAATATGAAAGGATTGTCTAAGTGATACATAAATGCTATAGGTTTTGCAAGCAGCTGAAACCGAACCCATCAAATCTGCGGAGCTGCATCTCAGGCTGTAGCATAAAATTAGGTCATCGAGGTATGTGGGGGGCTTCCTAAAGGGCCGCCCACTCATGAGGTATGAAACATCTCACACACACCTGGGAATGAGTAGAGCAATCTGCTAGATCACCGAAATATCAAGTGCACGAATCTCGATCATCCTGAAGTGGAGCGGATGAGAAACAACAAAGCCAAAGGGAAATGATGAGTCTCTTTTCCTAATCCAAGGCACTGAACAATAATGGAACCTAGAAACAAAGTACAACACCCTCTAGGCCTGTCTTCTGGAATGAATGTGTCGATGTCGACAGAAGGAAGTATGTCATAAGTGAGTCAATGAGGGTCCTCAACTAAGGCACGAGTGATCATAGTAGAGCGACTAATGGACTGACACCAGGGATGATAATTCAATGGGGGATATGGAGTATCAAACAAACAATTTCCCTTTTTAGATCATATAAAGCATGGATGACTTGACAACGACTGGCTTGACTCCTGAGGGGATGGGGGACAGTGTGAATGGAGGCCAAAATGGGCTACACGAGAGAGGTATAAGGCATGAATGAATGGAATACTATAACAAGAGGCAAAGGGACTCGATATAGACTCCATGTATGCCATGATGACTCAACTTAGATGCTCTGATCAGGGGCGACTCGATGATGCTTCCACATAGAATAGGCCCGGTGGGGACCATAAAAACATGAGAAAAATATGGTTACTCATGAAGAAAATTGGCACACTCGTTGAAAAGTATGAAAGAAAAGTGGTGCCCCAAGTACAAGTGGCCCATGTCTAGAAATTCAACTTTGAGAGGCGGCGAAGTGACCCTTCTTGGAAAAAAGGCTTCTAGGTGAAGTATCAAATAACCAAAAATAAAAGGATACCCATTATAGAGCTCGATGAGAGCTTTCGAATGGTGCTGACAATTCGTCAAAAATATCTCTGGTTTGGTTTCAATTGGTAAAATAAAAAATAGGGTTTCTCTTTTACTGGGGTGATTTCCCTCCAATTTGGTTCATTTTTTATTAGAGTTGTGCTGAACATGGAGAGGAGAAGAAGGTCGTAAATCTTATGGAATTCGTAGCAGACAAATTGACCATTATAATCGAGATCCATTAGTTTCAAGTAGGTGACCTGACATTACTCTTCATTTTCAGTAGATTAGAATTCCAAGTTAGGTCCCTAGAGCCCAGGAGCAACATGTTGTCATTCCTCACGGCCGAATCGCACTTCTTGGGCCTTGCTCTGTGAGCTGGGTCACAATTTTCAAAGAGAAAAACTGCAAGCTTGTAGTTACAGAGCTGGGAAAATGCGAGCTACCTTAGGTTTTTTCCTTTTTTTGGTTGAGAACTAGTGCTTGATGGTTTTGATGCATTTTTTCTTCCCCTGAACTAACAAATATGTTGGGTTCATGTAGGTATGGTAGTGTTAAATATCAACTGGAGAGAGAGAGATTTGCATGTACTTCATTCTGAGATCTAGGGGGATTAGGTGGTTAGAGGCACACTCGCAAGGTATGGGGTTCTCAAGTTGGTTCAGAACCCATTGATGAGGGCAGGGGAGCCCTTGCTATCCAGAATAGTCAGCTATTGGGACCCAGACCTAGAGGTCTTTGTAGTGTAGGGGCACCGAATCGAGTTGACTATTCAGAACATCTATTTCTTGATTCGTCTCCCACCAGTGGGGGTGGTGGGAAAAATCCAACCAGTATTACCGCAGGGGCAGAACATATCGTAGTTCGTAGAATGCCATTGCCAACCATATGTTCGTGTCAAGGGCATGGATATTCCAATCATTGATTGAGAGAGGCTATAGACTCAGGCTGTCACTACAACAATACTGTGGATCCTAGGAAACCAGGTGTTCCACCACATCACCAGAGGGTAGATGATGTTAGTTGAGAGTGTGTTGAGTGGGACTTACTATGGGTGGGCTCAAATGATGCTAGCGTCAATGAAACAAAAAATGTCACTATGCAAGAGACAAGTGAACCATGACTATGCTTTTGGTACAGTGTTTTGATCATTCTTCTTTGAGAATATCCCCACACTTTGACCTCATGTAAATATCAAGGATGGGGGCCCTCAAGAGCCCAAGATGTGCCACTGGGAGAAACTAGTGCTGAGAGGAGGAGGCAGGTGAGTCATACAAGTGTTTAGACTCGATTTCTTCACACATTGGGATCAGATTCCGCTATATATAGATGACTATCCATATACTGGGATGAACTATCAGGCAGGCTTAGACTTGCCTCTGTCGCTTGGTTTAGCATGGGGACCAGATGGTAAGTGACAAGTTTCTATATTTTATGGTGGATTTAAATTCTTTAGAATTATGTATGTGGTACTGATTCGTTACTTTTGGCATGAAGATATAGCACCATTGAAACCGGATAGGTATATGGGATGACCCACAGCATCTGAAGCTGTAGAATCTAGAGGAGAAATAGGGGATTAGAAGACTGAATTGGAGGCTTTGCAGGAGGATATCTGCCGCAGATGTGAGCTGTTGATGTCTGGGGTATCATAGCGTGGCTGGCATGATCTTGATGACCATTACATTTAGGCATGTGTCGGGGTACCCTCTGAGTGGCGAGGTGTGATGCGGCGCATTGATATGGTCATGCAAGCTATGTGAGATCTGCAGGCTGTAGGAGTCGATCCATTTGCTCGAGACCCTCCAGATAGTGATTATATGTGGGGATGTATGGTGGCCCTAGTTTTGATTTTTGTAACGTGCTATGGGCATGTCATATGTATTAGAGTAGACTCAAAAACATTTATGATTTTGTGGACACATATTATGGATATGCATCTTTTTATATATGACAAGTAGATGGTTCACCATTTGTTTATGATTATTGTCTTGTGTTAAATGCATGTGATAATTTCCAATCTAGAATATTGTTTGAAACGTTATATACATAGTGATTTTGGGATCTAGGTACATGACTGAATGTAATGGTTTCAAATTCACACACTAAGAACTTCACTCATAAATATCTTCTAAAAAGGACATGGTTATTCACACGGTATATGCCATTCAATTGGATGACAAGAAACAAGGAATATAAAAGAACATGAAGATTAAGGATGCGATGTTGAAGGGAATTGAATAACAAAACTATCATTACATCATATTTGTCATGATTATTGGTGGCAAATCTAATGCATACGCTATTGGAGAGGACTAACGAATGCATGGGGGTAAAAATGGCCCAGGTCATCGAGGCTAGATTCCGTGAGAAGAGACTTGCACCATCAGCATAGTCGATATACGGTGTGCATGATGGATCCATATGAAAGGTGCCCCAAGAAAAAAAAATGAGATGATGTACAATGAAACCTACCTAAATTCATGAAAGAAATAAACTACGCATCTCGATAAGAGATGCTATGGGTAAAATCTCTTAAGGTAGAGTTCATTACGAGGGTTAGGAAGGAGTTTTCCTTTCAAACACTCTAGAAGGTATGCCCCCTTTCCCAAGTCCTTACTAATGATGTAAGTTCCTAGCCATAATGATTTGAACTTCTCATGACCAAGGACATCATGAGCCTGGTCATACACTAGAACAAGATTTCCTTCGTGAAATGTACTAGGTTCGAATTTTCGGTTATATTGAGATTTGTTTCACTTCATAGCCACTTCGATGGTTAGCAAGGAAACACGACAGTCTTCAGAAGCATGCTCAAGAATGATAAGTCTTCATTCTAAATGTTGGGTGTCATGGAGATGCTCGATGGCTAAGTGAAGGGAGGGTATTTCACACTCAATCGGTAAGACTGCCTCCTTGCAAAAAACAAGGTGGAAAGGAATAAACCTGGTGGAAATTTTAACAGAAGTTCTATAGGCCCACAAAGCAGGGAAGGGCATAATTTGAAAGTTGGTTTTATTCTTGTTCACCGTTCGTTGAAGCTTTGTTTTAAATATTTTATTGACTGCTTCAACTTGACCATTACCTTGGGGGTAATAGGACGATGAAGGTTGGTTCTCAAAGCCTTATAGAGAGGATATATCATGCCATATCTCATCTTCGAAATTCCAGCCATGGTCAGAGACCAATTTTTTTGGAACCTTGAATCGAGTGATAACATGGTTAAGGAAAAAGAGAGTTCTAGTAGTTGTCGTGTTATTGAACATTGGCATGGCCTCAGCCCATTTGGTGAAACAGTCAACCGCCACAGTGATATAATTGTGGCTACCACTAGACGGAGATTGATACTCCTTAAAGTCAATGGCCCACTTGTAGAATGGATCGGCTGGGATGACAGGATGGAGGGGAGCATGAGGACCTTGCACCTTTAGGGTGAAAATTTGGCAGTTGGAACAATGTTTAATTGCTTCAAAGAAATCACAGAAGAGAGAAGGCAAAAAATACCCAGCGTGCCTGAAATTCTAGGCAGTATCTAAATTGGAGAGGTGGGCACCACAAGCGCCTCTATGGCAGGCACTAAGGAATTTATCAGCTTCAGTGTGCATGAGACAATGATGGATGACATAATCAACATTGCTAAGATAGAGATCGTCACTAATGAGAAGATAGCGAGGGGATTGGTGTCGTATACATCGTCGAGCATTAAAATTGAGATGGGAAGAATAATTTTTGGTTCGCAGGTAGGTAAGGATGTAGCCATACCAAGGGTCATCTGAAGTAATGGTGAACAAGTGTTCATCTGGTAAATCATCATTAATCAGCAGATCTTGCGTCCTAGTAGGAAATTCAGAAATGAGTTCAATAAGAGCTAAACCTTTCTTACTCTTGGGTGTGACAAATTCGAGATCAAACTCCTGAAGGATAACGATCCAATGAGCGTACTTCCCATTAATGATCCATATACTCAATAGGAAAGCCATAGGGTATGAATTGGTGACTCCCTTGGTGGAACGCTTATGGATATAATGACGAAGTTTCTGGACTGAGAACATAGCGGCCAGTGCCAAATTTTCTTCATGTGATTAGGGCACAGGGGGACCCATAAGGTTCTTACTGACATAATAGATAAAATGTTCATTTTTGATGTCATCTTCTTGGATAAGGACCCCAATGACAGAATGGGTGGAAGTTGAGATGTACATGATGAAATCCCTTTCAAATTTAGGAGGACTAATGAAGGGAGCAGAAGTGAGATCATGCTTTAGTGTATCAAAGGACTATTTTTCATGGTCATCCCGAATTAATGTAATGTTAGATCAGAGGAGTCTTAGAAACCCATGTGAAATGGTGGCATAGTTCGGGATGAACCTGCGAAGGAAGTTAGCTTTTCCTTGGAGACTTTGTAAATGGCACAAGATACGAGGAATATGAAGCTCAGTGATGGATTGAAATTTGAGGGGATCATGTGTTATACCAAATTTGGACACAATGAAGCCCAAAAGACACACTTCAGTGGGTTGAGACGGATATTATACTTGTGACATCGAAGGAAGTCAGTACCCAAATCATGGATTTGTTGCACTCGATGCCTCGGATGAGAAGTGAGGTCTTCAAGGTAGGGAAGGATAATATGAGCCAAATCATGGAAAATATATGACATAGATTGCTAGACTATGGCTCCAAAATTATTTAGGCCGAATGGCATGACCCTATAAGAAAATGTTCCCCACAGACTAATGAACAGAGTTTTTAACTGATTAGTATGGTGGATAACAATTTGGTTGTATCTGAAGAAACCATCCATAAAGGATAGAATCTCATGCCCCGTACACTCATCTATGATCTAGTCGATGAACACTGTGGGGAAATTATCTTTGGGAAAAGAATTTTTTAGGTCGTGAAAGTTAGTCCAGACACGGATGGTGCCTTCTTTCTTGAGAACGGGAACTATGTTAGAAACCCAAGTGGTGTATTCAATGGGATAGATAAAACCATCCTGATTGAGCTTATTGATTTTGGCTTTGATAGCCTCTCGTCAGGAAGGATTAATGGGTTGCAAATTTTGACGGACATGATTCATATTAGGCCATGTATTGATATGGTGTTTGATAATGGCAGGATCAAGTCTAGGAATCTATGAATAGGACCATGCCAAAACATCATGAAATTCCTTGAATAGCTTGGTGTAAATTTCAATTTCTTGTGGGTTGCAATGTGCCCCCAAGGTAATGTTTTATTCTACCCTTGCTTTATCAAAAATGTTAATTGTAATGGTAGGAGAGACATCGGCCATATTTCCTTCTTTGAAATCATCAAGTGTAGGAATGGGATTTCTAAACCAATAAACCTCATCGTAGATGAAGTCTTCAGACTCCACAAAATATTAGTCAAGGTATTGCTGCATAAGGAAGTACCCACGCTGGTGCATATCATCCCAAGGAAAGTCAGGGGTGGTCATTGCTTCCATAATGTCTTCATCAGAATGAAATATGGGGGGATGAGTAGAAGAAAGACCGCATGATGCAGCGGGGCTACCTGATGCATCATCATGAGAGATATGGATCACATACACATCGATACAGAAGGTAGACAAAGAGCTAGTATATGAAACATATACCGATGTTGAGCCCAAGGTGATCACCGAAGAAGGTTAAGTTGAAATAGAATGGAATTCCCCAGAGGGGTTTTCCACCATGGATCTCATGGACGATGACAGGTAGAGGATGGCTGAAGGTTCCATCATCTCGACATCATGGGGAGGTATCACAATGGGTGCAGAAATGTCCTCTGGTTATGCTGAAGAAAAACTTGTGAGTAAAGGAGTAGAGGATCCACTATGTCTGGTCTCTATTTGACGAACAACCTCAATCATGTCTTTAAAATCGTCAAGATGGAGACAAAGCTGAGAATAGTGGACATAAATATCACACAAAGCACAAGGTTGATTCGTGCGCAACAATTTGAGTTTATTATCTGAATCAGGTAAGGTAAGATGGACCTCCAAGATATCAGATTCAGGAAATGTCTCATTGATCACAGGTTTGAGACGAGGAAGCTTAGGACAATTATGGGTAGCATGCCCAACAACATCACATAAAGCACAGGGAGGTGAGTACTTTGGAGGCTTTGTATTAACAAGAGTTATTTGGGTGGCCTTGTCCTTCGGTTCCCTATTATTATCCTTGCCCCCCTCACCAGAGGCTTTTACAATAGGAGTAGATTCCTGTTGAGGTGGCTGAGGCACATAAGCAAAGGGAGGGGTCATAACGATCGGTTGGACTAGGGTCAAAGAAGTATAAGGTTTGAGCTGATCAGGCGGGGTGTTGGCTGGGGGATCAATGTACCATACTATGATCTCAAAGGTCAAATTAGGAAGGCTCGATGTAGCCATAACAGGAATCGAAAAGACTCTCAAGGGGTGAGCTAGAAATGGTATCTGACCAGAAGGGTAATGGCCTGGCAGAATGGATCCCAAATGGTTAAGGCTAGGGGGAACCGTTCCTGGTTGAAAAGGGGTGGAAGAGATGCTAATAGAGGGAGAAGGTCCTTAAAAATAAGGTATTTAAGGCTCTATTGAATTAGCACCAGCAAGTTGTGGAGGCGAAGGCTACTGGCTAGTTCAACCAGACTACTTGTGGATAATCCAAGATGATTGCATCATGCAAGAATTTGACGATCTAAGATCGATGATAAGAGGGCGGTGACCACAGAATGCACCAAGTAAGGTGGAATCCTTAAAGACTCTAGGTGAAACACTGGTAATAGGTGAGACTAATTGTTTATCGGCCACCCAAGATATGATAAACTTGGGGGAGGTTTGAGACTTTGTTTCGTAATATGTCAACTGATCGATGGTAACGATCTTTCCATTGTGAGGAAAGCACATCTTATGGTGAGCCGTAGATGCGACAATAGACACCGCATAGGTATAGCTATGACCCAAGAGGATATTGTAATCCAAGGGGGTTTCAATGACTTCAATGTCAACACAAACAATCTTTCCCGCAAGAGTAACAGGAAAATTGCAGTACATGCTAAGGGGCTGAGAAGGGTGAATCTCCCAAGCACGCAAAGTGATGGTGGATGGGGCTAAGTCCGATGATCCAATTTTATTCCAATCAGAGGTGGAAATCACGCAAGTGGATGCACCCTCATAAATGATACATCGTGAGACATGTGAATTACGAATCTTGATAGGTATTTGAAAGGTGATGGAGGAAGGTAAGGGGGTATGTTTTGACTTGTCAACATCAAAGACGATCAAACAAGCATCTGAAGGATCTAAAACACCCATAGAACTTAATAGAGCTTTACGTTGTGAAGGGAATGACTAGGGGACTTCTAGCGCTGACATGGAAGTAGGAGATTGTTCCCAGTCATCTATTATGCTTAAGTGTGGGTCGTTTTGGCAAAAGCAACATTTCAGCGTAATGGCCCTTTGACGCTCTTGCGAACAACCTCAACCCATGGCTGAGGGATCTATAAGGGAGAATTGGGTGTCTAAATGGACTCTATGGAAACTTTGGTTTGAGAATCGGTTGCAGATGAATCAGGTGGCTTGCCATATTGGCTCGACTGAGTCTAAAGGTTGACATTAGTGGTATTAACCTCTTCATAATTCATCATGATAATCTAGTATTCAGGCGTACCATATTGTGAATATTGAGGGTCGGTGTGGCCTTGATGGTGTTTGGCATCTACATATCCTTGTTGGGGGAAAGGATTAGTGAACACAGTCAGTTGAGCTGGCACAATATTTCGAGGAACGAAAGCGATGGCTTGTTGTCCTCTAGATGTTGCTTGTACTTCCCACAACTGGTGCATCTAGGGTAAGTGTGGACAATCGTGAGTATAATGGTTGTGGACGCCATAACAAGAACAAGGCTTGTTCATACAAAGAGGCATGTTCTTCTTGGGTTGATTGCCCTACTGTTAGTTGTTAGTGTTAGGCTAGTTCCCTTGGGGTTTGTTTGGTTAGTTACCTTGGCGCCCTTGATTACCTTACACTAGTTCATTTTGGTTTCCTTTCATTTTTTTCTTGGAATTAGGAGGATTGGTTGAACTCTATTTTGCAAACACCTGAATTTGAGGGGGAGGTAGTTGCTGTGATGGAGGTTGAGAAGGCACATGAGGCTAGGGTGTTGATGGCAGAGGGGCTGGAGAATCGGTTTGTGGGTAAGGATAGAAAGGAGGTTGAGAAACATTGGTGTAAATAGGTTGAGCAATAGTTGGCCCTAGCATCGATTAAGGCAATAGGGTGAATGTGTAATGTGTGATTTTTCCTAGATACATGTTGTCGGGAGGGGGATAAGTGCTAGAGGAGACTTCCCCTCCCTTAGGGAAGCCATAACCCATGGGAGGATGAGTATACAAATGTGAAAGAGATCCAACGATACCGTCAGTGGCGTGAGATGCCTCCAGTGCGTTGGCAGCACCAGGGCTTGGAAGATACCGTAAAACGGTATAAACATAACCATATTGGTTGTATATCAAGTCATTTTTCAATGTGACTTGGAGAGCTTATTCCTCGGTCTGAGGAAATTGAGACGAGACATATTTACCAATAGAAGGAAAAAGCGTTATGAGAAACCAATCCATATAGACACGATCATCGAACGCAGGAGCTCGACATAAGCTCCTCCTTATACACTATTCTTGGACATGGTCAGAAAGGCGAGTGGCAGAAGTTTGAAGGAATGTGGTAAAAAACTCCGTACCAGTATCATATCGGAGAGGTAGCTGTAAATAGGATAGAAATGCTTTAGAAAGAGTCACAAAAGTGGAATTTGAGGCAGCAGTCTAATAGACATACCACTTCGCAGCTTCTCCAGTGAGCATACGTTGGAGTAACCAAAGACAGATGGAGTCATCAGTGATAGAATTGGACGAACAACATGTGATTAGTAGGGTCCTCTCCAATATTTCCTTCGAACTTAGGGATGTCTAAAGGAAGCTTAGTTTGCATAACATGCCAACCCGGACTGTGGAGTATAGGTTCATTAATCAACTGGCTGAAATTGGGGAGGCTTAAACCTCCCATAGAAGGTAGAAAAGGAGTAGACAGAATGGTTCTAGTAGTGGTTCCACTAGTAGCAGATCTAGAATTAGGGCCGGGGCTACCACCAGCTTGAGGACTAGCACCTTCATTAGCACTTGACATGGTGACTGAATGGGGTGGAGGAGAACCGAGCTTAGAATCAGAGGGAGGGCCCGATGAACCAGAATGAGAGTTGGTATGGGTACTTTGTGGAGGACTAACTCAGATTCTACGCTTTGGAGTAAGTATTCCTAATGGAAACTAAGGATGAAGGCATAAAAGTCTCGGGGATAAGTGCCTTGGGGGCACAATGATGGTAAGACACAAATAACCCAAAAGGATGGAAGAGTGATAGGCAAAGCCTCAGAGGGGTAGATAGATTAATTAGGAAGTTTATTTCTACACTTGGCGATGTAAACCAATTGCTCTTCGCTTTAGGTATGCCTGTGTGGATTCCATGTGTTAATTTTAGTTAAGGCCACATGGTTTTATAAAGAAAAATAAGAAAGTTGAATTACTGTAAATAAAATTGAAATGACAGTAAAATAAACATTTAAATATGCATAAATTCAACCCAAAAAAAGGGTTTCCAAACACATTTTCTAAGAGGCAGGAAAAATTGACTCAAAACACATAAGACAAACAAAATATCTAAGATTTAAGGGAGAGGGATCTAATGATTCATATCTACTAAAAATGGTGCAAAAAAACAAAAATAAACCAGAGGGAAATATGCTGCAAGATGAGGGGTGAAAGGTTAAACCCTAAGGGAAACAAGGGGAACCCTAAGGGAGAGACAAAAAAAACTCAAGAGGGAGTTGTGGATGGAATAATAACCAATCTAAAAGCATCTGAAAGAAGGATAGACCAGACCCTAAAAAATGGCTGGAAGCACTCAAAAATCTCAGACTACCT
This sequence comes from Pinus albicaulis, assembly GCA_034641835.2. NCBI lineage: Eukaryota > Viridiplantae > Streptophyta > Pinopsida > Pinales > Pinaceae > Pinus > Pinus albicaulis. The sequence goes on from MU968411.1 coordinate 74,283,750, forward strand.
ACTCAGCTAAACCCCTCCTAAAATGGTGAAAATGTACTAAAACCCTAGGGGGTTTTGTCCTACATAAAGGAGACAAACTAAGCATATCCATTCCTTAGACGGGCTAAGAAGGAGGTCAGAAAACCCTAAACAGTGCTTGCAGAAAACCATGATAGTCACATAAAAAATCTTGAAAAAAGTTGCAACTCATAGGTACTAACCTTTTAGTTGTTAAAATCACAATTTTTGGCCCCACAAGTGTGACCTGAACTTGAAATCACAGGTTCTGGGCTGAATATTTTGACCTATAGTTCTGGGATCCTCATGCAGAAGGTTGCAGAAAAAATTATTTTCTATGGCATGACTGATACCTGTTACCTGTGGAAAACACCCGAGAACACCCTGAAGTTATAATTTTTACTATTTTACGGCATAAAAGGTAAAAAAAACATGAAGAGACTAACAATAGCTGAAGAAAAACCCTAGTTACTGAAGTAGTTGGTCACGCGGGAATCTGAATGAAACCTAGTGGAGTCGCCAATTGTTAGCATAAATTCTTAATGGAAGTGTACGAAAGGAGATCATGTTAGCTATGTGTCACAAACAGCACTAACAACAAATATGGTTGCTTGACTTCCTTAGATTTGTAATATATGGTTGAAACAAATGCAACAAAAACCTAGATCTATGCAGTTAAAGAATAAAAAGAAATAACAGTTTCTCCAAATATCCAATGGACAAGAAAATATATATATAAAGAATTATATGTATTAACACATTGGAAGGGAACAAAGAATGATGTTACTAGTCCCCTTCAATTGGATTGGTTCTTGGTTATCCTCAATGCTTCAGATCCAGAAGTTTCTCTCTATCAATGGTGTAGAAAACCCAAGGCATGTTGAACTCTATGGAAGCTCAAGAATCAAAATAGTAATAAAAGAGATCAAAGTATGACAATGACAAAAGGATCAACATGAATAATGAATGGAAAACCCTCCTATTTATAAAAAATACTTAGTTATCCTTGATAATGGTGCATAATAAAATATTATTAACCAAGATCTATATCTAACTGCTTGGAATATTTTATTATGTTTTGTTGGAGGGAAAACGAATTATATTATTATATTATATTTTATTAAATTGGTTAAATCTCTTTATTTATAAAAATAAATAAATAAATTATTTTTTATCATTTCAAGAATGGGGTTAAGGAATACTTTAACAAATAATGATTTAATTAATTATTCCTAGAGAATAATAAGATAAATAATGATTTATCTAATTATTTATCATTAATTGGGTAAAATATGACTAGGAATATCATTTAAATAGTGGTTTAATTAATTATTCCCGGAGAAAAATTAAATAAATAAGGATTTATTTAATTATTCCTCTTGGGGTTTCTTGTTTGAACCAGAAATAACCTAATAAAATATGGTTTATTAAATTATTTCTTATAGCGAAAGAAATTTTACTATGGTAAAATTGGTCTTACATGGATTACTTGGTCCATCTAATTGTAAATGGTTCGATGACCAAAAATTGGTGTAACAGGGAGCGTTGGTCCTAAATTTGGCTTAGATAGGGCAGTTTAGGGTTGAAACTTTTAGGGATTAAAGGTACATTCTTAGGGATTTGTACAAGATGATGAAAAAGGGAATAAGATGTTGATTGATCCCATTAGGAGGCTCGCTTAATCAGATGTGACAAAATGGCCTATAACAGAATTGTCTATAAAGCACAAAGTTAGAAATGGTGACTGATGACTGTAATTTTTTACCTTATGACAAGTAGGGATCAAGAACAACTGCTGAGATTCATCTGTTATAATACATTTATCCTGACATCTGTATGTTGAGGGAGGCATACCAATACTCATATCATAAGCTAGCATAACATGTACAATGACCAAAAGACACATCCACAGATGCAACTGTTGGACCCATGACACGATGATTGTCTATATGATCATGGCCATCATACATTGTGATATTTGTATAGCTCTTGAAATCGTAGCCCGGATGGATGAAACTAGATTTGGGGTATTCTATCTCATTCACATGACCAAATAATGTATGAGTTTATCCATGTCAATTAATCTACTGGAGTCAAACATGGTAGACACTTGTAGATCACCATCTAATGATGTAAGTCATTAACAGATGCGAGAGAAACCACTGATGATGTTAATGGATCTCAAGGTACAATGGTACAATCGATATGATGCGAGTAAATGAGGTGATTTCAAACACCACACAAAATATTTTGGGTGAAGGCCTTTGATGTAAAATTGTCTTGGAGAGTGAAGAAAATTTACATTGATGTATGCAAGCACAAATGTACCAAAAGGTTGTTTCTAAGTCAACTTCTAGGATTATGTGCTGAAGTCAATAGGAGGTAACCCATCGTGGGAGGGCCTTGATGTATCCACCATAAACGACACGAAATGGGTATCATTATTGTGATAGAATGATCATAATGATGTTGTTATGGAATTGGATCAGGAAAGGCAGACATGAAATGAAGTATTAAGAGTATTGTAGGAGAGATCAACTGAAAGACTTCTCTTGAACACATAACAACACCGAATGGGGCTGGAAACATTGACCTAAAACCAAAATGGAGGTTATGAGAATAGTGTGATAACCAATAGACAAGCATATTACCTAAACCAACGTCGAAGGAGGCGAAGAGTAAAGTTTTGTGTTTAAGAGTGACTCGGTACCATTTAGAAAAGTGAAATCCTCTATTTTCCCAATTTCCCCAGCCATAATTGTCAATACGTCTTTATTTTTTAACAAAATTGAGGAGGATAACATATACTTTATCTGCAATTTCATCCTCTGGATGAATCCCTCCATTTATATTTAATGAACTGTGAGAAGGAGTGGTTCTTCCTTGTCATATTTGACAATTCCATCGCGGTTTGGTTTTTTAACGAATCAAAAAAAGGTAAAACTTGACATCTTTTTCATGTTTAGAGAGTTTGGAAAAAAGGCACAAAATAAAACTCCACATGTTTCATATATAGTCTCTTAATTCTAAAAAGGTAGAAAACAATACTCAAGAGAATAGATTGTCCATGTTCGACTAAGGTATTTATTTTTCGTAGTTAGTCTACCTAGTTTGGAAAAGGGTTAAACATACACTCAGTAGACGTCTTTTCATTTACTTTTCTGAGCTCAAAAGAACAAGCGCTCGAAAAAAATTTCATATTTTGGGAGTCTGAAAAGAGTTGAAATATGACTCCAGGGGGTTCCTTTTTCGTTGGTTTATAGATTCTGAAAAAGAGATAAAAGTGTACTCCTTAGCTAAAGTAACTTGTTAAAACATAATAACCTACTCACAATTATCAACATGCTAAAAACACCACAAGAAGGATTAACATACCTATTTCATAGTAAGAATGAAGCATATATAAGTAAAAATGTTAAGAATGAATAAAATAACAAGAAAATGACCATAAATATCCAAAATGACTTTTCATTTTTACCATTTCACATTTTACCTTCACCAATGAGTATTTGGAGCCCTTTTTCACTCGATCTTCTATAGCTAATTGTGAGTAATCTAGGGAACCATTTAAAGTGTCTTTAGATCCAGTATGAGCTAAAACCTTTCTCTATATCTCCATGGTTCATTTTTATGTTTTTATGCAAAATTTCCAAGTTTTTGAGGCCCCTTGGGTTCATAAAAAATCCCTTGGGACCAAGACACCCCCTATATGTCAAAAAGGGCATTACACAGAATAGGAACACTACAGAAATAGGTGCAATGCTCTGTGTAAGCCTTCTCAAGTGCATAGGGGGCATTTGTCCAAGTTTGTTCTCAGTTTTGACTAAAATTTTGTCATGTGTTTTGCATGGGGAAGAGCCAAATGAGTCCTTTGTTGATGTGTCAAGTTCACATTATCACAAAATTTCACTCACCTGGAGAAAAAGAAAGCATGAAGCATAATACTTAAATTCAAAAAATGACCCTCATATTATCTGAGCACTTAAAAACTGTGGGTTGCTAAAAAAATTATGGCTTCCTGGTTGATGCAAAAAATGGAGTTCTTTAAATACCTTGTGTGTTCATGGGATGTTTAGGCACAAGAGTTTAGGTTTGGGGAAAATCTACTTGAGATATAGGTATATGATGTTTAATTTCTGAAAGGATTGTCAAAGCGAGGTGCCCCCATCTCTCTTCTAGGTGGAAGAAGTGGAAGTAAGACAGTGAAATATTACATTTCTACCTATTAGAGACATTGATCCATTCCTACTAGGATGGAAATATTAACATAAAGGATGTAGCCCAAATACCTTTCAGAATGATCTTGTTCATCATAGCAAGAATGGCAAGAAACTCCACATTACATGTGGCAAGAATATCATAAATGCAGTATGGGGTAGAATGTCTAGCACCAACAATATTCAATTGGAGATAAGGTGTATTGGTTAACTTGAAGGAAGAACTTACTAGAAAAAAGGAGGGAAAGTTGAAGAAATTTAGCTATGGTTCCATTTTCGTCTCTTTTTCCTTAGAGTGGGTACCATTATTATAGCCTGACTATATTATACTTGATCCCTTCGATCCAAGGGTCCCACAGATGAGGAGGTGGATAGACCACATGGCCAAATATGTAGGTCCATCAAGGACCAACTTTAAGCCAGCCCTCCTTGGGTGTCTGCGTAGACAACTCTTATGATCAATTAATATCATTATGCAGTGATGGATTTATGTGATGAGCCCAAGCTCACGTTGCCTAAGGGCGAGCAATGGGATGCTTCAGGTAAGATAATTTAACCATTAAGTTTTGAAAATTCTTACAATATTTTTTGTTTTTTCATGTTTCTGAGATTGGACTATTTTATGTTTTTATGAATATATTGGACGTGTTTGACTAGTGGGTGATACATATCTTCTTCGCACAGAGAGACAACCATAGGAGGAGGCAGTCAGACCAGTACAGGTCACTACAGTGGGATAAGAAGCACTACGGGATCTTGAGGTAGCGGAGGTCCTATTCAAGTTGGAGTGCCCCATGGAGGGATTGACCCATGGGGTTGATGAGACCGTAGTTGATCAGCTTCCATTGTGACTTCAATGACATACCATCGAGGTACCTAGTCGTATTGGTTGATTGTTGTGCATGATAGCTCATGCAGTGTCATTTTATCAAGAGCACCAGTAATTTTCTACTTAGATGTTTGCATGTAGTTTTCTTATATGGGCAATGTAGCCAAATTTGTCTCAGGGCACACATGTTGTGAAACCAAACTTATCATATATATATATATATATATATATATATATATAGCATTTCCTACTTTCTATTCTACTTTCAATAAAATGTGATGTGAGTTGAAAGTTACTAAAATTCATTGCAAATGTCCATCGCAAACTAAATCAGCTAGGGAATTCACTAAAGTGTTTATATTTCTGGAAATGTATTCATTTGTATGAAATTAAAATTCCCTTCCAGAAGACGCACTCTCAAAACCATACAAAGGATGGTGGGATTTCTCACCGAATATATATTAACGAGTTGTAGTACTATGAACTATGATTCAAGCTTGATGACTATATGATGGATACCATGTGAAACAACATTAGATAGTAGCTAAATCATTTCGCTATAATAAATTATTTTTTTAGTAGAGTAGCCAATGCAAATCCCTTGCATACTCACTAGCTTTCCATTGGGAGAAAAGATGGCCCATTTGTGAAGGATATTTATGAGTACTATGGCTAGCACCATCAACATAACCAATGTATCGTTCGAGAGAGGTTTACGTTTTCAAACCAAAGTAAAGAGAATCAATAGAAACCATGGGAAAATCTGAAAAACACACTACAAACACACTCAACACACCTATACAAAATATGTACACAATGTACTACACATGGGATCAAGCATAGTATTGTTTGAGATAGAACACATTTCTAGGCTACGATAATGGAATTCCATCAAGTTCTACTAACTCGTAAGCCCCTTTTTAAAGGACATGCTTAAAAATTAATCTTTCCAACCAGATATGCTGGAAATTTCTTGGGCCTAACTTATTGGCTTCCTGGTCATATAAGAGTACCATATCTCCTTCCGAGAAGAGTCTAGGCTTGACACTTTTGTCATATTGTGCTTTGATGTGTCTCTTATGAGCTTCGTTAGCCAAAGTGACATTGTGTCAGGTCACATATAATTGATTAAAGTGTAAAATGCATGCCTCTTCTATGGAGGTAGCAGGGAGAATTTTGATAGCTAGTTTTAGCGATGGGTTTTTTCACTCAATGGGAAGCATTGGTTCCACACCGTAACCCAACTAAAAATGTATGAATCTAGTAGTAGTCCTTACTAAGGTTTGATATGCCCACAAGGAAGCACAGAGAAGTAAATTTCCGTCTGATTCATATACCTCTATCATACATTGAAGAATATTCTTAAGAAATTTATTAATAGCTTCAACTTGTCTATTAACCTGAGGATAATAGGGAGTATAATTTTCATGTGAAAATCCCAATTTGGCAGTTAATTTGATCATCATCTGATTCTGAAAATGGTTCCCATGATCTATAAATATCTCTTGCAGAACACCAAACATAGCAATCACATGGTTAAATAAAAAGTATGCAATATTTTCACCACTATTATGGAATGTAGGCATCGCTTCGGCCCACTTAGTAAAGTATTCCAAAAACGCCAATAATATAACCATTCCCCCTGTAGGAATGGGTGTTACATGTCACAAATTCGATATCCCATTTTTAAAAGGGACCAACAGTGATAATGAGATGCAGTGGAGAAAGTGGAGCATGAACTTTGCGATGGTATATCTGGAAAGCATGACACTTATGGACTGCAAGGATACAATCATGAAAAATGGTGGGCCAAAAGCAAAAAACACGTAATTTTTTTGCATGATAGCATAGTTGGATAAATGTTTGCCACATGATCCTTTGTGGTAATTATTTAGAACTTTCTCAGCCTCCTTGAGGTTGAGGCACCTCCATAAAATCATATCGATACCACCATGGCAAAGGGTGTCGCTAATAATCATATAATTTCGGTTGGAAATTTTGGGTTTAGATATTCATCAGGTAATCCCCATACCACATGTCAAATGACGATATCAGAAACAATCATTCATCAAGGATGGAATCTTTAGATGTATATTCTAAATTATGGGAGGGAAGATCAGACATAATTTCGGTGAAAACTAGTGATTTTTTTGACTTGGATTTGACGAATTCCAAGTCAAACTCTTGGGGAATAACTATCCATTTCGAGTATTTCCATCCCAACAATTGACATGATAGTATATATGTCATCTTTTTGTAATTTGAAATGATCGTAGTCTTACAAAGCAATATGTAATGGGGAAATATCTGGATGGCTTAAACAGTCACCAAAGCCAACTTTTCGACATGATTATAATAGATCTCAGAATCATTGAGGTTTTGACTCAAATATTAAATGGGATGTTCAATCCTAATGTCACCTTCTTGGAACAAAACCATAGCTATAGTAAATATGGAGGCAACGCGATACAGGAAATAGTCGCACTGATATTCAGCGGGATATAAGAGAGATGCCTTAACCAATACATATTTTAAGGCACCAAACCCTTTCTGCATAGTGTCATCCCAATGGAAGGGAATCCCATTCTTCAGTAAATAGGGACGAATCTCCTCAAGAAGTTAGCTTTCCCTTGGATTCTTTATAACTGAACTAAGGAAGAGGGTAAAGGCAAATAAAAAACATCCTATACTTTGAGATGATCTATATGAATTTATTTTTTGGAAATAACAATACCAAGGAGTCAACCAGACCCAACATAGAACACACATTTGTGCAGGTTAAGTCAAATGTTATAGTTCCTATAACGAAGAAGAATGGCTCGGAAATGCAATGGGTGATCAACAAAATGTTTTGAATGAGTAGTGATATCGTCCAAATAGGGTTGCATGATATGATTAATATCATTAAAAGGATAATCAATCACATGTTCAAAAATGGCCCCATCATTATTGATATCGAATGGGATATTTTTATAAGAAAAAGTATGATAGGTACAAATAAATGATGTCTTGGGTTCGTTCATCAGGAGAATGTTGATTTGACTATAACCCGAGAATCCATCCATAAATGAATAGATCTTGCAACCAACACAATCATAAACAATCTCATTAATAAACGAGGTTGGATAGTTATCTTTTAGACAAGCTAAATTAACATCTTGATAATCCACACATACTTGAATCGTGCCCTGTTACTTCACGACATGACCTATCTTTGAAACATAGTCGGTTAAAGGAATGTGGGGTATGAAACCAACCCAAAGAATCTTTTCAAGTTCAGCTTTTATCCTAGTAGCCTTCTTAGGATGGACCATATGGAGGTGTTGCCAGATGGGTTTGGCATCAGGATACATTTTAATTTTGTGCACCACTATGTTTGGGTTCACACCTGGTATTTCTTCATACGTCAAGGTAAATACATCTATAAACCCAAGAAAAAGGGTTGGTACATCTTGACTTCAGATGAAGAATAAGATGCTCTGATGTAAATATTTTCGACTATTCTTGGTTTAATCAAAATATCAAGAGGAATGGTTTCTTTGATATTCAAGACGTTAATTTAAAAGTTGATCTCATGAGTGGAAACAAAATCCATAGAGGGTTTGAAAAAATTAGGCAGGCACAAACCACCAAGATTATCTTCCATGGAATCAGGAATGGAGGAACGATGGTGATGTTCATCCCACAGTGTGTCTTCTGACATCATGATCTTTATTATGCTTTCATCAGTTGAAAATATACATTAGAAAGGATCAGAGGCCATGCCATAATCTAGAGATCAATCTAACCAATTAATGGAATACAAAATATGGGATGAAAAATCCAAGTAGATGACTTCATAATATTTCTCAACAAGGCTAAGTGACATTCAATCGCCAAACATTTGGATGTCATTTTCACCTAGTACAATCCATGAATAAGCTAGGATCATATAATATGCTATCATATTGATATAAGAAGCTAAAGTTGGGGAGTTGGATGGGGGAGGAGGAGGGAGGGAAAATGTCCCCATAAGCGATGGGTCCTTTAGTCATCCAACTCCAATATTCTGATAGGAATGTAGGGCTTCCTATACAATAGGGACAATTCTAGTAACATTGGAATCAAAGGAAAAGAAGTTGTGTTGATCTATGGCTACCATATCTCCTTTATGAGGAAAGGTGATCATCCAGAAGTAAGTTGAAACAACGACAACCATAGCATAAAAACATGTATGCCCTAGTAGAATATTATAATCAAGAGGTCCATAAATAACTTCTAATTCAACAGAGAGAATTCAAAATCCCACAGGGTTTATATGTCCTTTCATCAAAGGATTTTAATTTGGTGGTTGATTAATTCAGTTGAGGTGAACCAATTTCATTCTACTAAGACATAAACATCATGCAGGTCAAGGCTCCCTTATCCAAAATAGAAAAATGAATGTTTTTACCATGGACAGTGACCTAAATCATAAAATCTAACTGAGTTGGAAGTCTAGGAGTATAGTTTTCATGGGAGAAAACCACTACATGGGAATTTAATGGATCCATACATCTGATATTCGACAATAAGGTGTTTTTTTGGGTGGGGCAGTTCTGCAACACCTCAAAAGTTGACATAGCTAATGGAGACTCAGCCGTGTCTTTAAATATGTTGTAATTTTTGGCAGCTTTTGAACGAGGTTTGTAAGAAAGCTTCTGGATAACACTCTTTGTAGGTTTGATAGTAAATTTTGGAGGTAGAACAAAATTATATGAGGTCGGTGCCAAACTAGAATTTTGATTATTAGCCTGACCATTTGGTGGATTCACATTACCACAGTATTTTCTCTGAGTGGTCACCAAAACATCAGATCTAAGATTTAAGGAGAAAAACATCAATACCGTATTAGAGGAAGAGGGGTCTTGGGAAACCATATGAGTATCCTGATTGGAAAATGCGTCGGTCAACACAAAGTGAGAAGTGTATGATTTAAGAAATTAATTCATTTCATCACAATGTGGAAAATCACGTGTAAAGTGATCCTCATTCCAAATCAAGCATGGGTATTGAGGCTTTCATTTCTCATCGGAAGACAAATTTGTTTGTTTTTCATGCAGAAAGGAATATTTATTTTTCTTACCTCTACCTTTCTCCTTGATTCTAGGTTGTTGTTTAGATTTTCCTTTATCATATGAGATGGAATTTATCTCTAATGTAGAAGTTGTAAGAGGGCAGGATTGAGGATTTTGAGCAGGAGCAATGAGACCTATACCAGATGGTTTACTCGTCGGCTAAAAATTTGAAGAACCAATAATTCCATCAATGACATCATATTATTTTCCAGGTGGAAGAGGATCAGTTTTTGAAGGTCATGGATCATTTGGTATATTATCATAGAGTGTGCTTGATTGGGTATAAACCAGATCTAAATATTGAGCATGAGAAATAAATTTCTCTTCAGTCAAGACTCCACCTTTGGCCACTTCTTACGTTATGGGAGCTAACATATATTTGAGAAACCATTCCACCAAAAAATGATCAGGAAGAAAGATCTTGACCAACTGGCGATGACTCCTCTTCTCATGAATGTGATATGAAATGTCATTGGAATCTGATTGTTTGAATTTAGCCAATATTTATGTTCCAGTTTCGTATCTGATGGGAAACTACAAATGTGTGAGGAAGGTGGTGGATAAAGTACTGAAATAGTGAAATGACACTTTAGGTAATTCAATAAACCATTTAGCTATGATACATGTAATAATTTTATAAAAAAGAAAAAATGGAATGGAATCATCATTGAGGGAATTTGATGAACACCATAGATGATACGTCATGACATGTGTTGACGGGTCTTCTCCAAGATTCCCATTTAACTTTGGGATATCATATGGAAACTTGGTGGGAATAATCAGTGACCATGGTGAATGAGAGATGGGGTCATTAGTAAGGCAAGTTCAATCAAGTAATTCAAGTATGGCCATAAAAGGAAACTACTGATTAGAATCTAAAGGAGGATGACCTAGGTAAAGGAATAACCTTAGCAATGGGAACTTGCATGCCCATTTAAGGAGGGTTATGATAATAAGGAACTTGGTTATCGGAATATGGAGGATTCTGATAACCTGCATAGAAGTGAGTTTGTTTCCCAGCCCCAGGATGATGATAAAGTTGCTGGAATGGCTAGGTTTGGATTTTCTAGCCTTGAAAAGGCACGTGATGAGGTCCATAATGTTTCCTAATAAAGGTTTTTATTCCCCCCTAGTATGATGGGTTCAATTCATACTGCACCAAAATTTGAATAATTTGACCTACCGAAACTTTAGAAGCACTTTGCGCAAGAGATTGAGAAGATGATGCACCTTGTACATTTTGACTAAGTGGTACCTCAGAAGAACTAGATATAGTAGAAATGGGATGTAAAGGTCGGCTAAAATTTATTTGAGCTTGTTGAGGTGTTTCTGGATAAATAGGAATGTGCGGTGAGGATGGCACAACCTAAGGATTCAGAAATGGATCCCAAAATGAACCAGGTTGAATGGCTGAAGTAGGTTTCCAAAAACTGGTAGCCATTCTGGGACAAGGTGGATTATAATTAGGCGAATTACCATATTGATGAATACCGAAAGTAGGTTTCCCCCTTACATAAGGAGGAGAGTATGCTAAAGTCAACTGTGATCCAGATGGATGGTACCCAACATAAGGAGAGTTAGGTTGTTGAGGGTAGCTTTGTCAACTGATATAAGGACCAACTTGCTGCTATCTTATAGGTGTACTTAGATGAAGAGGAGAAGTCTATGTGGAATTCATAATATAAGTACTAGACATTATTCCTGAATTAGATGACATGGGATATTTCCAAGGCCTGGAAGCTGCACTAGAAAATCCACGAGGTAATGACTCATAACTAGGAGGGACAGACGAGCCACCATACAAACATGTTTGCAGTGATGTCGTGAACATAGATGAGGAAGTGACACTTTATGTATCAACCATAATGGTGGACAAAAGTTGGGAGTTTGAGGGATCTCTTCAATAATCAGAAGTATGTATGGAATAGGTTCAACGTTGGGTTCGAGATATATTCGTTATGTCTGAGATAAAGGAAGAGAAGGGGAAGGTCCCACAAAATCAGGTGAGAATGGTTGAGGCTTCTTAGGTTCAAAAACATCAAGAAAGAAAATGTTTGACTCAGGAAGGTCAAGTTCAATGAATTCAGGGAACAAAGTTTCAGGGAACTCTATTTCAATTGTGTCAGTGTAACCAACAAGAGTGTTAGGTAAACATGCCTCAAGGTAGAGTCAATGTTGACTAGGGTAAATAGTAGTGGTTTTTGGGCACATGGTATTGTGCACCCATGGTTTTAGCCCATGGTATTGCATGTAATGGAGTCTATAAGAGGCTGGGAATACTTCATTGTAATGTAGGCTTGGAGGTGAGCGGTGAAGGCTCACTTAGCCGGATTGGCCAGGGTTTTGGCCAATGTTTAATGAAATTTCATTGGTTTGGGTTTTCCCTGGAGTTGGGGGTTTTCCCAGATAAACATTTGTGTTTATTTTTATGATTTGTTGCTAGCTTTCTTTGTTTATTTCTCTCGATAATTTTTTTTATTATTTCTGCCATAATTTCTAACAAATGGTATTGGAGCCATATTTGGCTACAGAGAGACGCTTTTGTAGCCAAGGGTTTTATGGGCCTGTGAATGAAGATATGACTGTAGATGTAGAAACAAACATGGAAGCAAACATTGAGTTCCTGAGTTATTTTTTGTAATATGTTCATGTGATCCTGCAACTGCAAGGGATGACTCGAGGTAGAGTCAATGTTGACTAGGGTAAATAGTAGTGGTTTTGGGGCACATGGTATTGTGCACCCATGGTTCTAGCCCATGGTATTGCATGTAATGGAATCTATAAGAGGTTGGGAATACTTCATTGTAATGTAGGCCTGGAGGTGAGTGGTGAAGGCTCACTTAGCCGGATTGGCCACGGTTTTGGCCAATGTTTAATGAAATTTCATTGGTTTGGTTTTTCCCCGGAGTTGGGGGTTTTCCCAGATAAACATTTTTGTTTATGTTTATGATTTGTTTCTGGCCTTCTTTGTTTATTTCTCTCGATAAATTGTTTATTATTTCTGTCGTAATTTCTAACAAATGGTATCGGAGCCATATTTGGCTTCAGAGAGACACTTTTGTAGCCAAGGGTTTTATGGGCCTGTGAATGAAGATATGATTGTAGATGTAGAAACAAACATGGAAGCAAACATTGATTTTGCGAGTTATTTTTTGTAATATGTTCATGTGATCCTGCAACTACAAGGGATGACTCGGGGTAGAGTCAATGTTGACTATGGTAAATAGTAGTGGTTTTGGGGCACATGGTATTGTGCACCCATGGTTTTAGCCCATGGTATTGCATGTAATGGAGTCTATAAGAGGATGGGAATACTTCATTGTAATGTAGGCCTAGAGGTGAGCGGTGAAGGCTCACTTGGCCGGATTGGCTAGGGTTTTTGCCAATGTTTTGTGAAATTTCATTGGTTGTGTTTTTCCCCAGAATTTGGGGTTTTCGGGGATAAACATCTGCGTTTATGTTTATGATTTTTTGCTGGCATTCTTTGTTTATTTCTCTCAATAATTTTTTTATTATTTTTGCCGTAATTTCTAAGAAAGAGTAGATGTAATCTCGTGTTTAGAACTACAAGGGACAAATGATTCTTGCAGATTAATATTAGGAGGAGGGCCAGAAGTAGCGCCTGAAGTTCCTGATTCAATAGTTTGTGTTTTATTATGTTTTTGAAGATGAATAGGAGTAGCCTCTGGAGGTAGAGGAGGCTTATTTTTCATTCTACATGAATGATGGGGAGGGGGATTTTTTTCTTCCATGTTGAATAATAAATTATATTAACACTAAAAGTAATAAATCAAAAGAGGGTAATCTAGGCATAAAGGATTACCAAGCAACTGTGAACTAAAACATACACCTTGGTGAACCAAGGAGTTAACATACGGCAACTAATATCCCAGAATGATGTGTTCAGCGTATCACGGTATAAAAGGAGGCAGACTCAGTTACCTATGGATGTATTGCAACCTTTTAGGGACTTCTAAAATATACTCGATGGTACATGGGAGTGTATTCCATAGTAGTGATGTCTAATGTGTAACCATTCGATGAGCGCGTTCCCATATAAATTTCATGCATGGAGAGCCATCCAATATACCTGAAGGTACATTGAGAACGATCCTATACACTTACGTATGTGGAACGAGATTTCATCCCTAGAATGCAATGTTGGAAAACAATGACACCTCCTAAATTTAAAGACATTGGAACACATCTCTAGCATAGAACTCTAAATGTTTGTGTTAATGTTACAAATTCTCCTTAGGTTGATTCAAAAAATTTGATTGTTTACCTTTGATTAAGTGACAATTTTCTGGCTCACCACGAATGTCACCTGAATACCCTAAAATGAAAATCTAGCTCGGAAAAATAGGAATATTTTCTCTTTCAATGAAAATATAGCTAATGAAGGTTAGAAATGATCAAGATGCAGCACAAAATATGTAGCCCACAAGACGCAAGATATAATTTCCCTTTCGATGCAACTATTCTTAATCTAATGCACATCCAAAACCCTAAATGCAAAATGCAATTTCTTTTCTTTTCACCACACTTAATTTTCAAATTGAATAAAACTAAGATGAAAATGTTCAATTATTGAGTCAATTACACTTTTCAGAATGAGGACTCAAACAAAAAATCATCCAACTGATCAGTAATAACAATTTTTTTTTTTGTAAGTGACCAAAAGATAATAACAAAGGAAAATAAAAACCAATTCTTATCAAAGGAAAATAAACACAAATTAAAACTGAATGGGGGTTTTATAGAGACCACAAGACACCAAAGACTCAAGGAAACTCAATTGGAAGCAGGATAATGAAACAGGGGCTCAAAAACCAAGGAAAAACTAGTGCAAAAAGGGGGATCAACATTTGTGTAGAGAGAGCACTAGGGCTTTGCAACAATGAGATAGAGAGGGCTTGGGTGAGATGAAACCCTCTATCAGAAGCACTAGGGGAGCATTGGGCCTAGGAAAGAGGATTTTGACACTAAAATTGCAAAAATGTTTGAATGAAGCCACTTCCTAGATCTGTTATTCATTTGATGATGCAACAAATGTATGTCAAGGACACAATCAAACACAAAGGACAAGTAAAACCACCAAGGGAATACTATGATCCCATGTAGAGTTTCCAATTTGTTATATGAGATTTATGATTGTGGAAAAAGGTACCTCCCCTAGGTTTGGTGGTAAACCTAGAAAAAAGGAGAGACAAGGAACTCAATGCTTTTCCTTAACATAAATAGATGACAAAGTGAGGCCTACTTGGAAACTGTCGCTCACTTTGTTCCTTCTTTAGCTTGGAATCTCTAATTCCAGCTCTGACTGCCAAAATTAGAACCTACACAGTAAGATTACATAGGCTAAGAAACTACGATATGTTTCCAATATCATATAAATACTCTATTCAATATATGAACATGGTATTGAAATAAGTGAAATAGTGACACCACATATAGGAAAACATAGAATTCTTTGCATTAATATAAATAGAAGGAGATTACAACCATAAGTGGCAGTTGAACTTGTAGAATACATCCTCTAAGTTGTTAAATTGTGCTTTCCTATTCACAATATGCACCTCCAGTCACCTTATGCATAACATGGTAACTACTTACTGTAGCAGCATAAGGGCATAATCTCTCTCTAAATCCAACCATTACCTATTGCATACAAGAGGGTGAATATATAGAATAGTGGGGTAAGTTGTGAGTTCTTATCCAATTACCATTATAAGTTTTTATATACACCTTTTATGGAGGGATAGGATCAAATTATAAGTGGTGAAAATTCCAAATTAGGGTATGATAGGATCTAAATGTCAATCCAAGGTAAGTAGTTGAAGCAAATTCTAGAAACTCCTTGAAGGTGAAGATTCTATAATATTGATCATTCTCCAAAAATTCTAGAACTAATGCAAGTGTAAAGGATAGGAACCTGTTGGTGAATGAATTTGGCCATAATGGAGCAACCTTTAGGTGGCCACGCCCCACTGGGCTTGCAGGGAGCATTGGTCCTAAAACTAGCTCAGATAACGAAGTTTAGGGTTGAAAATATGAGGGATGAAAGGTAAATTATTAGGGCTTTGTGTAAGATGATGGAAAGGGGAATAATATGTGTATTGATCCCATTATGAGGCTCACTTTATTGGATTTGAAAAAATTTCCTACAAGACTACTACTTTCTCCCAGTTTTAGTACTAAAGGTGGCTAGGTATGTGGAAAAATTACTCTCTCGCACTTCTTCTGTTTCCTGTGAATCCTCTAGTTTTGAGGTCATATTTATGTAATCCACAACTTCAAGGTATTTTAGTTTGTTTGTGGACTAATCTGAATTACAGTGATGGGATGGTACATCAAAAACAATATCATAAGGTACAAGTGATTTTAGTGATGAAATGAGACTATGCAGATTGGATGTCAGAAGTTGAGCAACATTGAGTTCCTAAAAAATAGTTGTTGGAAAAATGGACTCTACAATTTCATCATTAGGGATGTGGATGAAATTAGAAGGATTTGGAGTGGGAGGAGGGAAATTTGACACAAGAGCTTCTAAAGTAAACAAAGGAGGAATTAAGATATAAATATCAAAAGATGTAGGAATAGAAGGTTCAATAGTAGAATCGGTTGGAGGTGCAGATAAAGGAGCCATTTAAGCTAGAGGAAGAGCCTTTGGTTTAAATTTTTTACCCTAAAAAGGAACAACATCAGGAACATACAAAGTCACGATAGGTGTGCTTACTAGATATTCTAATCTAGAGACAATGGAATTGATATAAGACAAACAAGTATGGAGTTTCTATACTAATGGATTAAAGTTAGAACCAACTGTAGTGGAACTTTTCCGAGATGAATATGAAAAAGTGAAAGAAAAATATCTTGGAATTAGGCCCTCAACTAAATATGAAACACTTACAGTGGTTTCCATGCATTGAATATCTATGCAAGGCCTAACTTCTCTGTGAAAGGACTCTTTTTTCATATAAAAAAATAGTTCCTACATATGAAATGTGTTCTTGTGGGTGACCTTCAGGTGGAAATGAGAATGATTATATTCAATTCTAAACCACATATGGTATGCATGCTTGTTCAATATGGATTCAGGAATTAGTATGGTCTCAGTAGGATGAATAATTTTACTACACTAAGCTCCAAAAGTCCACTCATTGAAGGAAATATTGGCAGAGTCAGAACAAGATTTCCAAGGATCAAAAGAAAGAGTTATAGCCTCAGCACTTTTTATCTCCACCAAAACACAGCCTTCAAGGGCGCGCCACTTCATCATGGTGATGGAAATAACTAAATGTCCATAAATAAAATATCCACCTTGATTGTAAAATTCTTTTCATGCAAATAAGATCTTATCAAGTAGAAACTTACACCATTTCAAGCATTCATGCTAGGAAAAAAAGTATATAACAAAGATAACATCAAGGGTTCACTTACCGTTAGTGCAGTGTCAGGTTATTTTTAATATAATTATATAGCAAGAAAAAACTATCATTTCACTATTGATAAGTTCAATGATGACTCTGCAACACCAATTCCTAGTACCATACTTATCATAGAGGCTAGTAGTCCCTATCTTATTATCATGCTTAGAAATTACTTAGAAGGTCATTGAAATGTCTTCCCCATCCATCGATAACCTTGTAATATTATGAGTTTTATTCACATGTATTGGGTACTCCTTTTCCAACCATAGAGATACATTATGGATTCTACTAATTAGGAACTTGGTGCATCCCTAGAAATCTTTAGTGGTCCCAAACACTCGTAAATCTTGCTTTAATATTCCCAATTTTTGCAGCTCATGGGAATATTGCATTTTATTTTTCAGTTTTCTTTATTCATGAATAAAGTATGGGAAGGTGGTTTAATAAAATCCTAAGTTGAGAATAAATACATGCCCAATGTGAAAGGAGATAAATCTGTGTTATTATATTAAACACCCCTAAGTGTGAAAAGGGGAAATTCATTTGAATGGGTCAATCTTGGCCCCACCTACAACACAGTTTGGAGGGAATCTTATCCATCAAGTAAAAAGTAATTATAGAAGAGGATATCTAGTGTGAAAGAGGATAAGCTGAAGAATATGGTTTAGGGTTTTGGCAAGCCCTCATATTATAAAAATAAGGAGAGGCAACAAGCAAAGTTTGTTGAAAAATTTTAGAAGTTGCTGTAGAAACTCTAGTCTCTTGGCTGTTTAGCCTAAGGGAAGAGGGTTTCTTGTTTAGGAATCCTCTCTCCTTCGATGGAGTAGCTCTTTGGAGGAGATTGTGATGCATCCCTCCACTATCCGGAATTGTGGCCAAGCTTCATCTTTATAGCAGTGCTGGTCCTGTTGAGGGTTTTGCACTTGCTTGTGAGTTGCAGCAAGTGGGTGAACTAGATCTGCAAGATCTAGTTCTTTAGAGGAGGTTTCTCTCAGGGAGGGTGTCTTGTGACCACCTAGAAGAGGAGATCACTCTCATTTTACTTTCAGATCTGTAATTCTTATCTGTTGTAACATTTCAGTTAAGCTAATGCGTTGTTTCTATAAAGAACTGTGTTATTTTCATGTACCTGTTTTGTATAAATTTGAATAATAGTTAGATTATTCACCGAGATTATCTTGATCACACACTATTTGTTCTTCATGCATAATACATAACCTCTCCTACCATTGATCATTAATTGCGGAAAATAAACAATCGCATGCGCACATTAAAACCACATAATCAATCACACATATAAACACAGTGTTTATGGGAAAGCTTGAAAACCCCCAAATATACGTATATTATATTAGATTTCCTAACAATACATAGCACAAAGCCCCTCACAAGCTCTCAGCACTATCTCACATGCTACACACTACACAAGCTCTGATCAAGCAAGTCACATGCTCCAATCCTGTCCACCTGTTAGCCAGCCTCTACTGCGCAATCCAATATGGATAATCATGAGATCCAAGTTCAAATCCCACCAAGATGTACTGCGCAATCCTCATTGGCTTCTCCATCAATGTGTGTGAAAATCTCATGCACCAGTATAGTCACAACTGATAGTCAACCTGCTCTTTCACCTACCTCCATCACTGATCTCCACTAAAACTAGACATGCACTGAAGTTAACTGATGTGTTCATTAGTTGATTTATGAGTTAATAATTAGTGAATTAATTAATAATTAATTCACACCACTCATCACTAGTGTATTAATCAGTTAGACTAAATACAACTAGTTCAACTAAGTCAAACTGAACACAACTCCATCAACTCCTCAATCAACTCCACCAAACTCACTCACATGAGTTCTAACTGAAGTCATCATGCAATAGCTTCACTTAGACCCTAGGAAGAGTGTAATTCCTTCTGTGAACTACATGTGCCACATCGAGGCATCAAACTAAAGTGCTCCAAGATGATAAGATAATGTTTATAGTCCAAATATTATTAAGAGCTAATAATATTCGACATATCTATTTTTAGACTGGCAATCTAAAAATAGATTCCACCCAGTATGTCTAAAAATAGAAGTCCATATATTTTTCCAACTTGACCATCCCTCCAAAAATATCATCCTGCAACTCAAAGCATCATGATTGACATGTCTAAAAATAGACATAGTCTAAAAATAGACTTTGCGCCAAAAATACCCTGTGGGCCCACTTAGTGAAGGTGACTTCTTTCCACTAAGCTCTGTCATCTTGTTGCATTCTCAACACTCCATCTCAACAAGATAGGGATTATCTTCAACCCCTATCCTGCCCCTGTGGTATTCTAATTTTCTCCTGGTGAGCGCCTTCGTCAAGATATCAGCATCCTGATCCTCTGTAGGAATGTATCAAAGTAACATGATCCTCTGCTGCACACAATCTCTGATATGATGATACCGGATGTAAATGTGTTTGGATCTATCATGAAATACTGGATTAGTAGAGAGTTTGATGCAACTCTAGTTATCACAATAAATCACAGTAGGCTCCAAGTGTGAACTGAACAACTCGACCAAGATCTTCCTCATCCATATAGCCTCGCATGCAGCCAAACTTGTTGTCATATACTCGGCCTCTGCTAAACTGAGTGCCACAGATCTTTGCTTCTTGCTGTACCAAGAAACTGCTGTTGACCTGATACTGAAAATCCCTCTAGATGTGCTCTTTCTGTCCATTGGGCTCCCTACCCAATCTTCATCCGTGAAGCCACATAGCCTCACCTCATCCTCCTATCTGTACCACAATCCATACCTCGATGTGCCTCTGAGATAACGCAATACATGCTTGCCTGCCTTCCAGAAGAGCTTGGTTGGCTTAACCATAGCTTGTGAAAGCTGGTTAACTGCATAGCATATATCGGGTCATGTATTGACCAGATACATAAGTGACCCCACAGCTTTCGATGTGTGGGCATCACTACCTACTCCGTTTGGGATCAAACCTCCTTCCTCCAACCACTAGGAAAGAGGAGTATCAACGGAGCTTGCGGCCATGCATGTTCAAATTCTCCGGTATCTAGAGACGCCTTACCCTCGAAACAAAATTCCATCAACACAACGTACGCAAATTTCAATCCGGGGGAAATAATGAAGGAGGCGAGTCCTTCGTCCTCAAACTCTTTTGCAAGATCCTCCTTGCATGAGAGCCTCAACGACTCATCACTGTCAAATCAAATCATCTACATAAAGTACAATGATCGGCTCAACTTACCCTCCACCACAATCTGGTATAGGTTCGGATCTGCCTCACTCTTGGAGAATCCAAGTCCAGTGAAATAACTGTCTATCCATGTGTACCAAGCACGAGGTGCTTATTTCAACCCATACAACACTCTCTTGAGCCTGCACACATGCAACTCGCTGCTGAAGATCTCAAAACCTTTGGGCTGCTCTATGTACACCTCCTCCTCAATGACTCCATTGAGGAATGCAGTCTTCACATCCATCTGATGAATGTGCCACCCCATCTGTGCTGAGAGAGATAGGATCGTCCATATGGAAGAATACCTTGCGGAAGGTGCAAAGGTCTCCTCATAATCGATCCCCTCTATTTGTGAAAAGCCTTAGGCAACAAATCTTGCCTTTTACTTCTCCACACTCCCATCAGCTGCCTGCTTCACTTTGTAGATCCATCTTGAACCCACCACTGATTTCCCCTTCGGCCTTGGGACAATCTCCCATGCACTGTTTCTGACAATCGAATCATACTCTTCCACCATGGCATCTACCCATGCGGGATCCTCCACATCTTCCTCGAAAGAGGATGGCTCTGTCATGATACACTTGCTCACAAGAGCCATGTATCTAGTATATCAGTCGGGTGACTATCTCTGTCTACGTTGTGATGTAGGTGCTCCTACAACCTTCTCTGCGTCTTGAGCCAGTCGCTCAACTTCTGTAGTGCACTTCCGCCCTCTGATGGTTGGTGCTGCATGAGTGGTCTCTTCCACTCCATGAACTTCCTCTTGTGGCTGATCCACATCCTGAAGTTCATCCTTAGGAACTAATAGCTCCTCATCTGCATGCAAGTGTGGCTCCCTCTCAAGTGAACACTTCATGGCTTTCTCCTCCTAAAATTTGATATCCCGTCGCACAACAGTCTTGTGACTGTCAGAAAAATACACACGATAGTTTTGGATCGTATCAGTGTACCCCAAAAATATCCCAACCTCCGCAGTCGGCTCCAGCTTCTTCCTGGCATCCTTTGTCACATGAATGTAAACAGGTGAACCAAAAATCCTCAAATCGGAAATATCAGGCCTCTTACCAGAAAACGCCTCCTCGGGTGTACTCATGCCAAGTATACTTTGAGGACAACGGTTCTGCACATATACTGCAGTATTGCATGCCTCAGCCCACAAGTGTATGGGAAGGCCCTGATCATGCAACATCGCCGTCTTAGCCTTGCCAATCATTTTGTTCTTAACAATGACAGCGTTACAAGCGTGGGTTATGAGGTGCTATAGACTCTCCTTAAATTCTTCTGCCTTTGAAAAAATTCATGAATTCGCCAGAGATGAATTCACCACAATTGTCGCTCCTAAGAGCCTTCACCTGCTTCCCCGATTCTTTCTCAACCAGTGCCTTGAACTCACAGAACTTTGAGTATGTCTCGCTCTTCTTCTGCATGAAGAAGATCCAGCACTTTCGAGAAAAATCATCAACAAATATCACATAATACCTGTGCTTTGCTGTCGAAGCTACTGAGAAAGGTCCACACACGTCTGTGTGAATTCTCTCAAGGATCGTCGTGGCGTGACTATCCTTCTCGTGAAAGGTGGCTTTCACAAATTTTCCTAAGGTACACCCCTTGCACTGATCTGACTACGCAAGAGTGCCTTTAGGAAGCCCAGTAGAAATCTACTGCAGTATCTTCAAAGCTCCATGGTGAAGGTGGCCCAATCTCCGGTGCCACAACTCGCCATCATCCCGGCTCACCACTCCTTCTGCCTTGCCTACCATTGCTGCGCAGCCATCTACCTGCAATTGATAAATGTTCTTAACTGAAACCCCTATCCTCCGGGTCTCACCAGTTGCCTTACTGTGCAGGAAAGCCTTTCCCTCGCTAAAGACAACATCATATCCCTTGTCTTCTAACATCGCCACGGAGATAATATTATTCTTCAATCCTGGAACATGCATCACTTCCTTCAATATGAAGGGTTTACCAGACTCCCTCTCAAATGAAATGGTTCTGATACCAGTTGCACTGTATCTACCATCATCGCCCATCTCGATGTGCACTCCAAGATCTTTCTCATCCAGATCAGTAAACAAATCTCGATCTCGTGTCATGTGAAAAGACGCACCACTGTCCAGAAACCATACTGATCCCACCACACTTGACACCAAGCATGCGATCAGTGAAAAATCTAGTTCAAACTACGAGGCTAAGGCCTCTCCAGTTGCAGATCCAACAACCTACTTATTTTTCTTCTTCTGCGGAAAATTTGTGGCATAATTTTCGTGTTGGTGACAGTGAAAGCACTTCACCTTGGACATGTCCTACTTCTTTCCTTTCACACCAGAATGAGAAGCTTTCTTGCTCTTCCCCTTCTTTGCTTTGGTAGAAAAAGCACAATTCTCTTCATCAGATGCCTTTGATGAAGATCCGTCCCTAGTACTTCGCCTTATCTCCTCTTGCACAAGATCCGACCAAAGTCACTCCCATCCTGGCAATTTCTCCCGACCATTGACAGAGTCCTGATAGGAATGCCAACTCTTCAGAAGCCCAAGGAGAGCCAAGCTCACCAAGTCCTCGTCATCTACAGTCACCCCCACACTTCCCAGCTCATCCCTGCATTGGATGAACTTCGTGAGGTACTTGGGCATACTGTCTCCTTTCTCCATCTTTATGTTTCTGAGTTTATCCTTGAGCGCCAACTTCCTCTGGTCGCTCTTGCTTTGGAATAAATCTGTCAAGGCTTTCCACATCAAGAATGGAGAAGCCTTACCATTCAGGCTGGACACTATGTGATCCTTCATGCCCTCCAATAGAATCCTTCAACACTTTGCTGTCTTCTTTTTCCAAGCCTCAATTACGGCAGCATCGCTAGAAGTAGGCTTTGGGACTTCAGCATCTATGAACTCCTTCAACCCATTGTCATCTAACACTACCTCCATCCTATCCTTCCATGCAATATAATTCGAGTTTCCCTCAAGGGAATACTCCAATCACAATCCGTTGAAAGACATTTAAAATTCGACACCAAGAAAACACTACTGCAAATTCGAATTCCACCAGCACAAAACTCAACCGCTTCAATGTCTACATTTGCTCCAATGATCAATACTGCTCTGATACCATGTAGAAATTTGAATAATAGTTAAATTATTCACTGAGATTATCCTGATCACACACAATTTGAGCTTCATTCATAATACATAACCTCTCCTACCATTGATCATTAATTGCGGAAAATTAAACAATCGCATGCGCACATTAAAACCACATAATCAATCACACATATAAACACAGTATGTAATGGGAAAGCTTAAAGCTGAAAACCCCCAACTATCTGTATATTATAATGATAGATTTCATGTAACAATACATAGCACAAAGCTCCTCACAAGCTCTCAGCACTATCTCACATGCTACACACTACACAAGCTCAGATCAAGCAAGTCACATGCTCAAATCTCCTCCACCTGTTAGCCAGCCTCTACTGCGCAATCCAATATGGATAATCATGAGATCAAGGTTCAAATCCCACCAGTATGTACTGCGCAATCCTCATTGGCTTCTCCATCAATGTGTGTGCAAATATCATGCACCAGTATAGTCACAACTGATAGTCACACTTGCTCTTTCACCTAACTCCATCACTGATCTCCACTGAAACTGTCCATGCACTGAAGTTAACTGATGTGTTCATTAGTTGATTAATTAGTGAATTAATTATTAATTAATTCACACCACTTCCACTAGTGTATCAATCAGTTAGACTAAATACAACTATCTCAACTACGTTTAACTGAGTTAAACTGAACACAAATCCATCAACTCCTCAATCAACTCCACCAAACTCACTCACATGAGTTCTAACTGAAGTCATCATGCAATAGCTCCACTTAGACCCTAGGAATAGCGTAATTCCTTCTGTCAGCTGCATGTGCCACATCCAGGCATCAAACTGAAGTGCTCTAAGAGGATAAGATAATGTTTATAGTCCAAATATTATTAAGAGCTAATAATATTCGACATATCTATTTTTAGACTGGAAATCTAAAAATAGATTCCGCCCAGTATGTCTAAAAATAGAATTCCAACTATTTTTCCAACTTGACCATCCCTCCACAAATAGCATCCTGTAACTCATAGAATCATGATCAAAATGTCTAAAAATAGACTTTGCGCCAAAAATACCCTGCGGGCCCACTTAGTGAAGGCGACTTCTTTCCACTAAGCTTTGTCATCTTCTTGCATTCTCAACATGTTTCACTGATGTTTATATTTCTCATTGTACTTGCTTTCTGGTGATTGAGGCTTGCCTCTCACTTGAAGATTTGTAAAGTAGTTTGCTGATATATTCATGTTCAGATATGATATGTAATGTAATGAAAGCCATCTTTGAAAATCTTTGAAGTTTTCTGCAGTTCAGTGTATTAAAAGCTAGATCTACACTTTATTATTCAATATTTTGATAAAACCCGAGGGGGATCTTGTTAATAAGGCTGAGTGATTTCCATATCTGGTATGGATTTGATGTTTCAGTCATATATCAGTTGTATATATGATTTTTAACCTACAACAGCTGAATCTCCTCATATAGAACACTGTCAAGTCTTTTCTGCAGCTTTTCCATGTGTTACTGCTATAATTTCTGAAGGATTCTTGCTCTTGCTTCATGTAAATTCAATTCTTCTACCAAGGAACTTCATTATGGATATAATTTATTTCTTTCATACTGTAATATGAGTTTTATGGCTGATTTCTAGTGACTTCCAACAGAAACTTCACAATTCATGAAGGAGGGTTTCTCTATTAACGCAGCCCTCTCCTTTAGCTGATTTTCAGTTAGTGTTGATTGTGGGAGATCTGTTCAAGCCCTTGAAACACAATTTTTTTTGCTAAAAATATGTATGGAGGTCCCAAACAGCCTAAAATAAGGGAAACCAGCCCTATTCTGCGTTATTTTGACACTGGCTTACTTATACAACATCCTCCTTAAGCATATTGCTGATTTTCCTCAGAGTGGAATTTCTCGCTTCTTCCCTGTTTGGTTTTTGCTTCTCTTTTGGATCCATTATTTAGATCTGTAGTTATAAGGTTCCTAAGGGTAGAAAACTCTAAGATGAGTGTGTCATTCCCACACTTGCTGTGTTTCACCAATCTTCTATAGACAGAGTCTGGAATGGGCCAGGAAGCCTCTGGTTTTCACCCTCTCTTTAGAGGTGATATAACCAGTAAATTCCCTACCAGTCTATCTCTAGTTTATATCTATTGGTGTGATTCCATATTTTTGTGATTCCATAATGGAATATCTTAATATATTCCCTACTGAGCCTATTTTTCCCCATTTGGAACATTACACTTGCATCTTCATAATAGTAGAGTTGTATAGTAGCAGAAAATCCTATTTGATTTATAGAGTGATTTTTCTAGACCAGGTTGAGGTGAAATCCATATAAAATTTACACTTAATATATGGAAAAAATAATGGTTAGAGAATTCTAGGTAAACAAAAAATTCTTTCTCGTATTTCCCTAACATTTCGCCATGGGGATCGATGTGGTGATCATAGAAATAAAAGGAAAAAAAAAACTTAGAATATCAACCCATATCGAAATTATTATGGATGTAGATTAGAAAAACAAGACAACACTGAAATAAGAAAGAGATAGAGGGCTTGGGCATAGATGTCAGGTTGAAAGGTTTAGGTTACTATTTAGAAATTAACGAGTAATACACCTTTGAATCCTCAAACATATAGAAAATTCCCATATTGCAACAATGAACTTGATTGCTGGAAACTAAATGAAAATGTTGAAAACATCAAAGCTGGATTTATAACTATATGATGAATGAGACATAACTTCCAAACATATGACATAAATGACCAAAAATAACTTGACATAACAGTGACAAAAAAATAATATTACAATTGGTGAAATAAAACAAAGGCAAAGTTAGCAGATTCTACCGTTAGAGGGAGAGGAATCAGCAGAATGAAAAGAGACACATTAAATGAATCAATAACCAATAAAAATACATGACCTTTATCTCACCAACCACAATCACCTGTAATATATAACAACAAGAGAAAAAACACTATCGACACAAATAAATTAAGCAAATGGAAAAATAAAAGATAAACGAACTCTATCCTAATACCTAATTTACACTCTTGGATATAGAAAAATTAAAATCATATAAAATTAGTGACCATAGTAGCGATTTAGGCGAGTGCCATTCACCCAACTAGGCATGAGTGTTAATATGAATCTTAATCGCCAGTGTACGAAAAAATACCACTTTAGCTGTGTATAAAAAATAGCCCTAACAGTAAAGATGGTTGCCAATATCTTCAGATCTGTAATTAGTTGATCAAGATAAATGATGCAAAAATCTAGATCTATGCATTAAAAGACATTAAGCATTAAATAAAAACAAGAGTTGCTCCATGCATCCAAAATACAAGACAAGAATATGTTAAATGATTTTTTTATTAAGGGCACCTAGGAGGAAAACATAGAATGATGTTACCATTTCTCCTCAATGGGGTGGGTTCTTGTAAGCCCTCAACACTTCAGATCTAAAATTCCTCTCTCTTGATGGTGTAGAAAACCTAGACAAAAATGGAACTCAAAGGGAGCTCACAAAAAAAAAGATAAAAAAATATGACAATGATGGTGGATCAAAGTCAGACCAAAAGTATAGATCCAGAGTGATCTTTAGGCAAAAAAAGGTAGTGAATGAATGGAAAAACCCTTCTATTTATAACAAAATATTGAGTTAGTATAGATATTGGTGCATAATTAAAATATTATTAACCAAATCAAGACCCAACATTTATGGAATATTTTATTATATTTGTTGGAGGGAAAAGAATTTGACTTTGGTCAAACCCCTTTATTTATAAATAATAAATAAATAAATGATTTATTTATTATTTTAAGGATGTGGTTGAGTAATAATCAAATAAATAGTGATTTATTTAATTATTTATGAGTGATTTGGTCAAATTTAACAAGGAATATTATTTAAATAAGGTTTAAATAATTATTCCTAGAAAATAATAAGATAAATAATAATTTATCTAATTATTTTTCCTGTTTTGGGTTAAATATGACCAGGAATATTAATTAAAATATTGTTTAACTAATTATTCCTTGAGGAAAATCAAACAAATGTAGATTTATTTAATATTTCCTCATGGGGTTTCATGTTTAGACTATAAACAACTTAATAAACGTGGTTTACTAAGTTGTTTTTCATAGTGAAAGCAATTTTACTTAGGGTAAAATTGGTCTTACATGGTGTAATTAGGTCCATCTAATAGTAATGGGTTAGATGACAAAAAAATGGTGTAACAAATTGCCCCCCAACATGCGACTGTTAGGAGCTAATCATATGAATGAAGTACGTTGTAAGAACTCAATCACTAGACACCGAAGGGGAAGTCAAAGAGAGAGAAATATGAGATAGAACAGAGCCCTAAAGGACTAGACCCTAAGGAGGTGAGACTTACAGGTGCGACAATTCTCTTTTATGAGTGAGTACCTGTGCTATACGTGGTGGGGGAGGCATACTTATGCCCACCAAGACAAATTACAAAGAATAATGCATCCAGTAAACAAGGGACTCAACAATATAGTACATGCTGGCATGAACATGAGACAAGTAAAAACATAATAATGAATCCCACATACATACTGTGCCTGGGATAATAGCCAGGACTTGTCCAATAATATCTGAGTACATGAGATATAAGTACAACCCAAATTCCCCTGTAAACAGGAAAGGGCTCTGAAAATATGACTGATACATGCAAACAAAAAGGCGTTGCAAGCGGCTGAGGCTGACATCATCAAATATATGGAGCTGCATCAAAGGTTGTAATGAAGAGGTCATCTGTGCATGTGGGGGCCTACCTGTAGGGCCACCCCCTCATGAGGGCTGAAAACATCTCACACACACCCGGGAATCACCGATATCAGCTGTTGTATCACTGAACCATCAAGTATACGGATCTCAATCATGCTAAAAGGAGCTGGAGCTCAGAAACAATCAAGTTAAAGGGCAATAAGGAGTCCCTTTTCCTAAACAAAAGTGGAAGCTGGAACCAAGGTACACCACCCTCTAGACCTGTCTTCTAGAATGAATGATCTGATGTCGACAGAAGGAGGTCCATCATAGGTGAGGCAATAAGGGATCCTCAACTAAGGCACAAGAGAAAACAGTAGAGCGACTAATAGACTGACACTAGGGATGATGATGAAATGGGGGGTACTAAGTAGCGAACGTTAAACTTCCCTTGTTAGAGCATAAAGGGCATGGATGACTTGGTAGTGACTGATACAATATCATAAGGGATAGGAGATAGTGGGACTGAAGGCCATAATGTGCGACATGAGAGAGGAACCAAGTAATGAAGGATGGAGGACTATAGCAGGATACAAAGGGACTCAGGATAGAATCCATGGATGTGATGATGACTCAACTAGGATGCTATAAACAAGGCTGACTCGATGATGTTGCCACACAGAAAAGGTCGAATGGGGACCATAAAAACATGAGTACATGATAGTTACTGATGACTAAAATCAACACGAGCATGGAAAAGTATGAAGGAAAAGTGGTGCCCCAAGTACAAGTGTCGCAAGTGAAGAAATTCGATTTTGAGGAGTGGTGAAGTGACCCTTATTGGACGAAATGCATCCTGGTGAAGTACAAATCACAAAAAACTAACAGATATCCATTTAAGGGCTCGATGAGAGATTTCCAACGGTACAGATGGTTTTTCAAACTGAGCTATGGTTTGGCCACAGTAGGCGAAGCAAAAATTAGGGGTTTTTCTTTTAATAAGGCATTTTCCCTCTAAATTCATTCATTTTCCAATGTTGCTGTGGTGAATGTAAAGAGGAGAGAAGGCCCTAAATCTTGCAGCAATCGTAGCGGACAAACTGACCATTGGAATCAAGGTCTATCAAGTACAGGTAAGAGGCCTAACCATACTCTTTCAATTAAGGGGATCAAAATTTCAGTTTTAGGCACCCAAAGCTCATGAGTAGGCCAGGTCGCACTTTTGGGGTATGATCGGTGACCTGGGTAGCAGGTACTCAGCAGAAAACTGTGACTTGTCCCATGAAATGACCTAAAAAGTGTGATCTATTAGATAAATGGGGTTTCAGTGTTGTGTTTGGCTGAGAGCTAGGATTTTTATGGTTGAGGGGCATAGGTGCCCCCAAGCATGTTATGGTCATGCCAAAATGTATTTAGAAAGGGGGAATCTAAACACATTTTTATGATGTGGTGCGGCATTTAATTTTGTTATGGATATGTAGTTCGAGAAAGAGAATGGAGGATTACCAATCTCTTTTGGTACTGCATATATGAATAAAATGGACTTAAATTTCTTGGTTGGCATACATGGTGTCACTATCCCAAAGAGTGGATTTGGAGATAGTGAACTGGTGCTCTCCTAGAAAGCCCACAGGTTGGTCAACAACAATGTCGAAGGGACTGGGTTGTTGATGTAAGATGAAGGAATGATGAGGGGTATCATCCCTAGAGTGATCTGAAGTGATATCGGACTCTAGAGGATCTTCTAAATGGGGAAGAATAATGGTACTAGATTTGACATGACCAGATATACTAAGAGAGTTGTGGAGAATTACTTCTCCTAGTCTCTCGAATATGGGTGCCCCCTTACCCAAACATTGGGTGTCAATGTAATGGCCACAAGGTTTATGTGGTTCGAATGCATGGGTTCGATGTAAGGGGGGATAGATAAAGTCAGGGGTGCTAACTACTTCCATAATGTCGTCATCGTAATAGAATATGGGGTGAGTGGTGGAAGAAAGACCACCTAACGCAATGAAGCTACCTGACTCATCATCATGAGAAGAGAGGTTCACATGCACATCGTCACAAGGGGTGATGGAAGAAAAATTAGAAGAAGGATCCACTCATGTTGAGCCCAAGGTGATCGCTGAAGTGAGGTTAGGCAAAACAAGAGGGGAAGGCCCACGAGTGTCTTCCATCGAGGATCTCATAGATGATGATAGGTAGTGGACACTGGCCGAAGACTTTTTCATTTTGACATCCAGAGGGGGAATGTCAATAGGAGTGGATGCGTCCTATAGTTCTGCTGAAGAAAAACACGCAAATATGGGACCGATGGACTAATTTTTCTTGGCCTCAAATTGGAAGACTGCTTCCAAAGAGGAGTGGTACTCTTCAAGGCGGGGATAGAGGTGAGTATAGTGGCCATGGAAATCACACAAAGCACAAGGGTGATTTGTGTGCAAATACCTGTGTTTTGGGACTGAATCAGGTATAGTGACATATACCTCTAGGATATCAGACTCCAGAAACGCTTCGTTAAACATGGGCTTGAGACGAGGTAATTCATGATAGGTATGGGTGGCGTGACCGACAACATCACACAAAGCACACCGAGGTGTATGCTTTGGAGGTTGAGGAGGAGCATGGTTTCTCGGGGCAGCCTTGTCTTTTGATGCCCTCTTGTGAGCTTTTCCCTTCTTACCCAAAGTTGTCACAACATGAGAGGGTTCCTGTTGAGGTGGTTGAGGCACTATAGCAGTGGGAGAAGTCATGGGGAGTAGTTGAACCGAAGTTAAAGCAACATAAGGTTTGGGTTGACCAGGTGGGGTGGCGACTGGAGGATCAAGGTACCAGATGGGAATCCCAAGGGTCAGGTTAGGAAGAGAGGGGTAGCCATGACAAGTGCCGTGTATAGTCCTAGAAGGGGAGCTAGGAATGGTATCTGACCATAGGGGTAACAGCCAGGCGGGATGACGCCAAGATGGTTAAGGCTTGGAGGAACCATTATAGGAGGGTAAAGAGGCTCATGAATACCAGCTGTAGGTGAAGGGATAGGAGGAGGGGGTATAGAAGGCTGAATCGAATGGCTAGGAGTAGGTTGTGGAGGGCGAGGAGGTTGTTGACTAGCCGAAGCGAGCTGCTTGAGGGCAGCCCAAGACAATTGCATCATGCAAAAATTAGATGAGATGGGATCAGAGAGAGGAGGAGGAATACCAGGGAATTTACCAAGGAATGAGGAGTCTTTGTAGACTCTGGGTGAGACACTGGTGAAAGGATTGACGGTTTACTTATTGGCCACCGAAGAGATGATGGACTCAGGGGAGGTCTGAGACTTCGCTTCGTAATATGTCAACTAGTTAATGGTGACTATCTTTCCATTATGAGGGAAGTACATCTTGTGGTGAACTGCAGATGGGACAGCAGACATTGCATAGGTGTAGCTATGACCCAATATAATATTGTAATCGAAGGGGGCATCTATGACTTCTACTTCAACGCAAACAGTCTTGCCCGCAAGAGTAATAGGACAATTGCAGAATAGGCCAATGGACTAGGAGGAATGGCCATCCCACGCTCGGAGAGTGATCATGGAAGGATCCAACTCAGGTCATTCGATTTTCTTCCAAATCGAAGCGGACATCACACTGGTGGATGCCCCCTCATCAATGATGCACCGGGAAATGTTGGCGTTCTAGATCTTGACTGGGATTTGGAAGGCGACGGAACAGGGAGAGGAGGATTTTCTGATTGGTCAACATCGAATATGATCAAGTGATCATCAAAAGGATCTACAGTTCCCATGGCAGATAGTAGAGATTTTCGTTGTGAAGGGCATGACTGGAGGAGTTCCAACATTGAAATGGAAGCAGGAGATTGCACCAGATCATCTACTATACCATACGAATGGGAATATTTTCCAGAAGCAACATTTCGGTGTATTGGTCCCTTAGGGATCTTGGTATGAACCTCCACCTTAGGCTGAGGGTTCTGCAAGGGACCATTAGGTGTCGAAAGATGCTCTGTAGTGACCGAAGGGGGTGGCTCAGGGATAGACATAGAGGGAGGCTTGCTGTACTGACAGGACTGAGTCTGAAGATTGATGTCTACGGTTAGAGGTTGATCAAAATTCATCATGAGAATTTGGTAATCGAGGGTACCGGATGGAAGAGGTTGAGTGGCCACTTGACCTTCAGGTGGTTGGGTAGCCACAAAATGTTGGTGAGGGAAAGGATTAGTAAACACAACCGGCTGACTAGGTGCATCACTAGGAGGGACGGAAGGGGAGGCTTGTTTTCCTCGCAATGTTGCTTGAGACTCCCACATCTACTTCATCTGTGGTAAAAGAGGACAATCATGTGTGTAATGACCATAAACACCATAACAAAAATCAGGCTTGTTTGTGTGAACAGGCCTATCATGCTTGGGCTGAGTGCCCTATTGCTGGTTAGCAGTGTTAGGAGCATTATTTTGTGGATTAGGTCTAGGATTACTGGGAGCATATTGATTTTGAGTGCCTTTCCTCTTCTTTTTGGAAGGAGGAGGATTAGTCGTGCCCTACTATGCATACACCTGTCCCTGAGGGGGCGGTGGCTATTATTGCGGGGGTTGAGAAGGCGAGGCAGGAGGAGGTGCTAATGCTTGAGGAGTTGGAGCACCAGGCTATGGATACGGATAATAAGGAGGTTGGGAAAATGGAGGAGGAATGATGTATCCTGGATGCATGCTACCAGGAGGGAGAAAAGTGTAGGAAGTGTTGGCCCCCCCTGAGGAAAACGATAGCCCATGGGAGGCTAACTGTATGGATGAGAGAGAGCTCCAACGATACTGTCGGTGGCATGAGATGCCCCCATTCCGTTGGCACCACCGGGTCTAGGAAGATTAGGTAGAACGGTATAAACATAACCTAACTGAGCATAGATCAGGTCATATTTTAACACAATTTGGAGAGCGGATTCTTCAGTTTGAGGGAAATGTGAGGCGACATATTTGCCGATAGGGGGCAAGAGAGATATAAGGAACCAGTCCATGTAGACATGGTATTCGAAGGTAGGGGCTCGACATAGGCTCTTTCCTCTCTGCCATTCCTGGACATGATCAGATAAGCGGGTCGCAAATGACTGATGGAAAGAAGTCAAAAGTTCTGTACCATTGTCATAATGAAGGGGAAGCTGGAAAAAATATAGAAAAGCCCGAGAAAGAGTCGCAAAGGTGGTATGAGAGGATGAGGCCTGATCAACATACCACTTAGAAGCTTTACATGTAAGAGTATGTTGGAACAATCGAAGATAGACAGGGTCATCGATAATGGAGTTAGAAGAACACCACATGTGGAAATATCTAACATGATTTGTAGGATATTCTCCAGCAAGGCCTTCAAACTTGGGGTTACCTGAAGGGAGCTTGGTTGACATAACAAGAGAACTAGCGTCATGGTGTATAGGGTCATTGATCAATTGGTTAAAATCAGGGAGACTAAGGCTTTCCATATAGGGGAGCAAGAGGGCAGGCGGAGTAGTTCATGTTGCGGTCCCACTAGTAGTATTCCCAAGATTAGGGCCGGGCTACCACTAGCATTAGGTTTTGAACCAGACATGGTGAAGGTGACATGAGGATAATCTGGGGCGAAACCACAAGAGGAGTTGGAGTGCAGACTCGGTGGAGGACTAACTTGAATCCTACGCGAAGGAGTAAGTCTTCCTACTGGAAACTAAGGATGAAGGGCAGGAAGTCTCCAGGATAAATGCCTTGGTGGCACATTGATGACGACAAAAACACAACATAAGGGGAAGAGAGACCAAAAAGGGTGGAGAGGTGCAGGATC
Organism: Pinus albicaulis; assembly: GCA_034641835.2. Classification (NCBI taxonomy): domain Eukaryota; kingdom Viridiplantae; phylum Streptophyta; class Pinopsida; order Pinales; family Pinaceae; genus Pinus; species Pinus albicaulis. The sequence continues at coordinate 74,318,199 of MU968411.1, forward strand.
AATTGATTACAATGTCGAAACAAGGGCAGAGAGGTGTAGGATCAATTGATTTCAATGTTAAAGTATTTGCTTGACGGTGTTAACCAAGCTCTTCTTCACTTAGGGTGTGTGTGTAATATGTGTAAATTTTAAAATTCTAAACCCAGACGTTTGTAGAGAAAAAGAAAAAGTGTGATGTATAATTGTAAATAAACTTGTAGATAATAGTATATGAAACTGAAGTAATAGAAAATCAACAGCTAATAATGCAATAATATAAACCTAAGGAGGTGGGCCTCTCAACAAGTAGTCTATAGGTGGGAAAAAAACTAGTCAAAAAACACCAAAATAGCCAATAGATCTAAGGTTGGGAGGGATAGGGATCTAAAGGTAAAATCTGCCAGAAATAGGTGCAGATAAAAAGAAAAAAATCAGAGGACCCTAGATGAAAACCAAAACAAAACTAAAGGAGGTGATTTGGATGGATAAATATCCAATCTGAAAAGGATCTGAAGGTGAGGTATCAAATCTGAAAAGTGGCTAAACGCTATGAAAATTTCAGAAAAACTGCAATAGCTAAAACTCTTCCAAAAAGTGTGGAGGGTATTGAAGCCCTAGGGGGCTAGGTTCCCACTTAGATGAGTAAAAATTAACAAGTACAGGTCCAAAACGAGCGGAGATGAAGGTCAAACAACCCTGAATAGAGGCCCAGACAAACCCAGAAAACTTTCAAAAAAGCTCCCGCAAAAAGTCCAGGTCGTAGTTTCTGACCCATTTCTTGCTAAGGTCGTAGGTTTTGGTCAATTTTCCGCGTCCTAAAGCTCCAGGTCACAGGTTTGGGGCCAAAAAGTGCGACCTACACTTTCGGCACTCTCGGGAGCAGGTTTCAGCTGAATGTGTCATCTCAGCTGCGACTGATGTCTGTCACCTGCGCAATAGGTCTGAAAACACACAGAAGTTAGAATTTTTAATGTTTTAGGGTTTTATAGGTTAAAAAAAACATCAAGAAAATCAAAACAAGAAGCTGAAGAGAAATTGTAGGGTTTGAAATAGATGGATATGCAGGGATTTGAAAAACGACAGCAGTCATAATCGTAAACCTGTGTGGAGTTGCCAGTTGTTAGTATGAATCTTAATTGCCAGTGTACGAAAAAAAACCACTTTAGCTGTGCATATCAAACAAACCTAATAGAAAAAATGGCTGCCAATATATTCATATCTACAATTATTTGATCAAGATAAATGTTGCAAAAGTCTAGATCTATGCATCAAAAGACATTAAGCAGTAAATAAAAACAAGAGTTTCTCCATGCATCCAATAGGAAAGACAAGAATATGTTGAATGAATTTTTTGTTAAGGGAACCTGGGAGGAAAACATAGTTCTCCTCAATGGGACGGGTTCTTGTAAGCCATCAACACTTCATATCTAAAATTCCTCTCTCTTGATGGTGTAGAAAATCTAGACAAAAATGGAACTCAAAGGGAGCTCACAAACAAAAAGATAGAAAAATATGACAATGATGGTGGATCAAAGCCAGACCAAAAGTATAGATCCAGAGTGATCTTTAGGCAACCAAAGGTAGTGAATGAATGGAAAAACTCTTCTATTCATAACAAAATATTGAGTTAGTCTAGATATTGGTGCATAATTAAAATATTATTAACCAAATCAATATCCAACTTTTATGGAATATTTTATTATATTTGTTGGAGGGAAAAAGAATTTGACTTGGGTCAAACCCCTTTATTTGTAAATAATAAATAAATAAATGATTTATTTATTATTTTAACGATGTGGTTGAGTAATAATCAAATACATAATGATTTACTTAATTATTTATGAGTGATTTAGTCAAATTTAACAAGGAATATTATTTAAATAAGGTTTAAATAATTATTCCTAGAAAATAATAATATTAATAATAATTTATCTAATTAATTTTCCTGTTTTGGGTTAAATATGGCCAGGAATATTAATTAAACTATTTTTTAACTAATTATTCGTTGAGGAAAATCAAACAGATGTAGATTTATTTAATATTTCCTCATGGGGTTTCTTGTTTAGACCATAAACAACTTAATAAAGGTGGTTTACAAAGTTATTTTTCATAGTGAAAGCAATTTTACTTAGGGTAAAATTGGTCTTACATGGTGTACTTATGTCCATCTAATAGTAATAGGTTAGATGACCAAAAAATGGTGTAACAATGAGAACTCCATTAATTTTTGTGAGCTTAACAACTCTATACTCCATTATCTACTTAATTATAAAAGGTCCCAACCAATGAATCTAATGTTTCCCAATATGATTTAAATGCTTATTATTGTAGAGAATACCTTTATCTCCAATAGAAATATACTTTACCTTAACGTGATGATCATGGAAATCCTTCTTCCTTTCTTTCTCCATTGTCTAATGGAAACATTGTAAAAAGTGTTGCTCATCAAGCTCCCATAACTCTTCAAGATGCTCCACAATTGAATCTATCATAAGACATCTTAGTATCTTGCATAAAATATAAATTGGGGCAAAAACAAAACTCAACAATAACCATAGCTTCTCTACCATACACGAGCTAAAAAGGAGTATACTTATACAACCTCTTTGTGATAGTTCAATAATCCCATAATGTAACAATGACCCTTTCATCTAGTCATCCATATTAGCAGAGAAAATGTTAATCAATCCTTTCTCAAAAATTCTTTTGAAGGCTTCTACCATTCCATTTGCTTATGGGTGATAATGAATACTCTTGTTATGTTGGATCAATAATTCACACATTAATATTGCAATAATGTCATTGTTGAAGTGAGATCTCTGATCGCTTTTCAAACTCCTTGGGAAACCAAATTTGGTAATAATATTCTCAAATATAAATCAGGTTGTAGTATTTTTAGTGTAATATTTCACAAGGGTTTCTTATGCTCATTTGGTAAGGTATTTTGTTGTGATAATGATATACCTAGCGCGTGAACGTTGCACATGAGGGTTTATAGGACCAATGATATCAACAACCCATTTCTAAAAATCTTGAACTTATATAACTAGATGCAATGGAAGATTATATCGATGAGAAGGCCTCCCAAATCTCCAACAAACATCACAATTTATAGAAAAATCCTTCACATGCTTAAAAATAATCGGCCACCATAGTCCTTCTTGTAGCACCTTTCTTGCTGTGGATTTTCCTCCTACATGTCCTCTTGCAACACTACTATGAAATTCCTAGAGTATGTCATCCTTTTCATTTCTCAAAATAGATTTTTCCAAGATACTATCAAGTCCCAACTTATATTTGAAGCCTACAATCAACAAATAATCCACTTCCTACACCACCAAATGAGTGGCAGAATAATCATATAGGAACTTACCAGTGGCTAATAAAAGTTCAATGTCTTCAAGATAATATGGAGAAACTTCAACTCTAAAAGAATCTACCTCGGGAAGTTTATCATCAATGGATCCTCCAAATTCTAGTCACTCTAGGCAAGACACATGACCCATTCCTAAATTTATGTGACTTGGATTTAAAATAACTTCAAAAGAAAAATCTTGAAATAACAACAACCATCTATAAATTCTCACTTCTGGGATAGAATTATTGACTAAGTACATGAATGCAAAATGACCAGTGAATAATTTAAAATGACCCCTATGAAAATAATTACGAAACTTTTGCAGTGAATAAATCGTTGATAGAGGTTCATGCTCAGTTGTCGTATAATTTTGTCCCATGATATAAATTGTTTGACTAGAAAAATAGATGGGGTGATTAAGATTAACATCTCCAGGTTGTGCAAGGATGGGGTTGAGGGGAATACCAGATGCGTCAATGTGCACATGAAATTCCTTATTATGGTGAGGATAGAGCAGAATAATATCTCTTGCTAACTTTTCTTTTAGAGTATCAAAAAACTCATCATTCCATATAAATGTCTCAGTCATTTTCAACAACTTCTCTAATGGTGCAATGATGAGAGACTAGTTACCAATAAATATGTAGTAGTAAGGCATATGCCCAAATGTATATATCAACAGATTGATACTTGTAGGAGGTTACATATTAAGAATTACTACGAATTTGGTAGGACCCACTGATACACCATCCTTACATACAATGTGCCCCAAAATAGTTCCAAAAGGTATGACAAAAATACACTTCTACAACTTTAAGGAGATCTATAGTTTCCTACAGTGGTAAAACCTTACTCTCAACAAACTGGAGTGCTTATTTAGGAGGCTATAAATTGTCTAGTCACACATATAGACCTCAATAAACTTATGTATATACTCATGAAAGGATACAATAAATATTCGAGAAAAAATATTATAAGCATTCCATAGGCCAAAAGTAATAACATGATAGGAATATGACCCCCATTCAGTTTTGCAAGTAGTCTTCTTCTTATTTTCTTCCGCAATTCATACTTGATGATATCTTAAGAACCCATCTGTGAAGGATTAAGTTTCCTGTCCTACATAATTATCTAGCACTTTGTCACTAAAAGAGTGGTGAATAGATCGCGAACATAAGCATTATTAAGGCTGCAGTAGTCAACACATGCACATATATCATATTAATCTTTCTGATCTTAAATAATTGTGGGGCTGATCCATTCAATTTCATCAATATGAAAGAAAATTCATGTTTCCAACATATTATCAATTTCCTTCCTGACCTTTTATTTCACTCTACGATTCAAATGATACTGGTGATATTTTCACTAGTACAAAATGGATAATTAGTTACTAAAAAATTGACAAATTTTTTCATATAAACAACTATTTTTCAGTACGTGACCAGTAGTAGCTAATTTACAATATTTTATAACGTGACCAACTTTTAGTTATTTTTAGCTTAGTCATTAATTGGTTGCCTCAATTTTATTTTCTAGTAGTATATTTAGTCATTAATTTAGTTATTGATTTAGTCATTCATTGTCACAATTAATAACCAAATATACAACACAATATATTATTATATGATGACCCAATAAAACCAATTAATGACCAAAAAATATCACCAAAATTTTGGTCGTGTTATAAGATACTGTAAATTAGCAACTAATAGTCATATATATGTGAATTTTAGTCATCGTTTGAAACCAATTAATGACCGAAGAAACATGACTAAATTTTGGTCATGTTATAAGATACTGTAAATTAGCTACTAATAGTCATATATATGCAAAAATTAGTCATAATTTGTAATAAAAAATTTATCATTTATACTAGTCATTTATATTTTTTTAGTAGTTTAATATTCATTATATAAATGAATAGTTTAGTAGTTTATATTCATTTCATTTACTTTCATTTATAATCATTATAAATCACTAATTTAGTCGTATGTTCATTTTATTTGTGTTCATCATTAATCAATATAAACTACTAATTTAGTAGATTTAAATTGATTTTGTCTGTTCATTATTAATCAACATAAATTAATTAGTATGATTTTGTGACTAAATTAAAAAATGTCATACAATGTGCATGTTCATCTAATATGAAAACACAAAATTACATATGTTAATTACAATAAAAAATAATATCAAGTGCAAATATAAATAATTTCAACCACATAAATTATATTATATGAAATGTCAAGTATTACAATATGAGTTTCCAACATAATATTGGTTGGACTACAATTTACACATGAAATATTGTTTCATCACTTCAAAACATTATCATTGTGTTGTCAATGCACTGTAGGTGAATTCACCAACTATGATGATTTGATCATCATTCCGTATATGCGTGTCTAATGTGAGATATTGTTTTTAAGGGTATAACTGGACCATTTCTCTTCTCTCTCCCTCATTCTGCATTTGTCACTCCAATGTTATTGTTCTCCTCTTTCTAAAATTCCTGCTTTTAACCATAAAAGGCTGAGTTCCTCTTTTGAAATGAAAGAAGATAGAATTCAAAGTATAAGACATGAAATATGATAAAAATTGGAATATAAAATCAAGTATAGTATAAAGTATATATACGAAATATACCTCAACATTAGCTATGTCAATGCTATTTTTCCCAAGAAAAGCAAGAAACTCGAACAAGTTTTCTTCAGTTGAGTGATAGTGGGCATTATGTGGCTAGATGACATGTATAAAAAAAAAAAAAGCATCACCATAGAAAAATAACACCTTGAGAATTTAATAACAATGATGTCAGCTAAGTTACAATCTAAAAAGATCAAGTTGTAGATATATTGTGAAAACAAATGGAAAGAAAAAGAGAACATATAGTAAATAATGTATGACAACTAGTTGGAAAATTACATCATAGAAGAAAAAAATTATCCTATGTTTACCCATACATGTGGATGGGTAACATGTCCCAATATGCCATGATCCTTAGGGTCTAAAGGAAATAAACCTCCTATTCATACATAATGATTGATTGGTTGCATCTTGGCCTTGCCTCTCCTTTGTGAGTCAAAAAAATAAAAAAAAGTTACAACATTAACTAGTTGTGCTCCATATTATCATTTCCTCATGTTATCTCCACATACCTACCAAAAATTTCATATATGCCAAACAAATTAAATTTTGGAATTATATCTATAAATTTCATTTATACCCCCTTCCAATGTATCCAACCAAATGCACCTACTTGATTTTGTTATTTCATATTCATTTACATCCTAAAAAGTATTTGTTTAAAAAACAATATCCTAATGCTCATTTATATTTTCCATAAATCATAAGAATTAATACTCTCTTATGATCAACATTGTACAACAATGAAGCTACACAAAACTAACTATTTGTATAAAACAAAAATGAAACTATTGGTATAAAAGAAACAATGAAGCTACACAATGAAGCTTAATTTCTATTGGTATAATGAAGCTTAATTTCTATTGATAACTACAAAAAATATGAATGAAGTTATTGGTATAAAACAAACAACAATGAAGCTACACAAAACAATCATTCAATCGGTATAAATTCCAAGCATAATGAGAAGATGAGAAATGCATCATTCTCTACCATGTGTTCTATGAAATAAAATGTTAAAAATACTATAGGAAAACTCTCTTATTTATAATGCATTTCAAGAAGACTAAATCGATATTCAATTGCTTATATCATATTTTAAGAAATCCATTTTCATTCCAATGTTGAAGTATCTCCACATAAAGAGATATAACATTTCAAGTTTGCACATACATCATATAAATTCAAGATGATACCTCCATAAAGAAGAAAATAAATTATACTGAGACAAATCACATACTTGTGACAAGTAAAGGTATGCAGAACATTGGTTACCTCGCACATATCAAAAAATTTCATTGTTCTGTCTACGGATCATGTAGCCAATACCCACTCATTGAAGAATTGAATGCAAGATAGTTAAATTGAATAAATAGGAATATAATTTTTTAGAAAAAACCAAAATAATACCTCAACCCAAAAAAAAACTCATAATACAATAGAAGAAAGAAAATAAACCTTATTGATCTGTGCATGTATTGAAAGAGAAATGAGAACAAGCACACAAGAAGGAAAGTGCGAGAGAAAATAAAACTGTAAACTCTATATTATATTAGGTATATACAAGAGTATAAAATTGGTGGATAGAAATATTTTATGAGTTACGAGAGTGATAATATTTCACCCACCTCATTGTAATAAACTTACATATATGATAAATATTGGACCAAATCAACAATGGCCTGAGTCTCATCACTCAACTAAGTTACTAAAATGACATCATGGAAGAATAACCTAGCCTCAAAAGAAAGTTTTCATCCAAAGAAAAAAAGGGGTTATTATCATTATTGGCTCCATTATATGTCTGATTCCTACACCTTTTTTGGATGGTATTTATAACTTTATCATTCAATATAATTCAAAACCTTATAAGTTATATCTTGTTTTATGTCTTATATATTTCTCTTGGTTTAGAATCTAGCTTTTATAACAAACATGGAAAATAATTCCTGGATAATAAACCTCAAAAACTAGTATGATTTGCAACAATCTTGCATGGTAACAAGGTTAAAAGACAAATTTTTGAGTTTTTTGAGTTAATGAAGAAAATCTTAATCCTTTTACCCTTCTCTATGTATCACCAAAAGCAAAACAAAAGCAGGGCATGTTACATCTATCTAACAAGATATCCTATTAACCCCAACTCTGTAATTAATGGAATTTTAATCCTTGGGATACCTGATATATATCACATACAATGGATAAGTTTTAATCAAAGGCACTCCCCTTCCTAAACAAGGAACTAGGAAGCCAACTAATGGAAATTTTGCAAATTATTCCTCACATCCCAGAGGAACATGAATGAGTGAAAAATATGATGGCATTCCTTCGAACCTACCTTCAAATCCTTGGATTGATGCTTAATATTTTCTTCTCCAAAAAAATATTCTCCTCTGCAACAAATAAATAAAAAAAGAATGCATCGAACTTAGAATAACACGGTGATTTTCAACTCCAGGCATTCAAGGCCACATGAAGGACACAGTGATATCCTTGAAAAACTTACATGTGATTTTGGATCTTTCGAATGCTCCAACTATTCAAAAAGTTTTATTTGTTTCACAATTGTGGCCTCTACTTTCTTAAGTTGTGAAAATTCAAAAGAAATTAGCCTTGCAATAAATAAATAAAATAGAAAAACTTTTAATAAAAAATGAAAATTTGAACCAGTTCAAACTTACTTTATTTGTCTCTTTCAACTCAGTTTCCAAGTGCTTAATATGGTTTACATAATCATTCAACATTTTTTATTTTTCAGGTGGAATTTGGGGAGGTTTTGCACTTAGTTGACTAAACAATTCTTCCACGTTCTCAAGGAGCTCCAACAGTGAAGACATAATACCATTTTTAGAACTATATTTCTTGGGCATATGATATGATTTCTCCTTGGGTGTTGAATATGTTATCACTCGGATTGAACCTCAGGCTGAAGAAAGACAATTCTGAGGTAACCTCAAACCATGCTTAGCCAAGTAGCTAGCCCTAATAGGTAAGGAGAGGTATCTCTCTGTATAGATCACAACCAGATGACTAAGGAAAGAAGATTTTAGGCTAGGTATAGTAGCTTAGGGTTTTGATTTTTATTTTATAGGGTTTTGCTGAATCAGGAGGAGTCAAACAGTCAGGGCAAGGAAATTAGGACAAGATTTACAGGGTGTTCTATGGGGCAAGGTAGGTACATTGGTTTAGCACTTTAGGGTTTTGATGATGGGATGATTAAGGTTGCTAAGGAGCTAGAAAGAGCACAGTGAATTAATGGTTTCTTTTTAAATTGAAGAAATTACAGACTGTGAATGTTTACCCAAAACAAAGCATAGAAGTTATGGATTTTTCTCATATAACTTGAAAAAATTCACTTAATAGCAATGAAATTATGGATGAAATAAAATAAAAACATTCTAACATACGATCACAAAAGAAGAAACTAAAAATAAACACCATACCACATGGATCCCATAAAAATAGCTGCAAATTTGATTAATGTCGAAGCCAAAACTGATACAAAAATGTGTCTCTTCGAAAGACAAACATCCAAATGAGTCTAACTGCTAAAAATGACATAAAAAATACATGAACTAGATGGTACCTAAAAATCACTCTCCTTATCCTCAGGGATTCGAATCCACGAGATGAGAATCAGTTACACCAAATGCCAAAAAAGAAACTGAAGACTAGGAAGACACAACAATTTGCCTCTAAAAGAGAGGAAACTGATTCATTTGACCTCTAGAGGACTCACCTAATGTATCTACAATAGATAAAAGTAAAAACACGAAATTTACATTCATCATGACCATTTACATCAATAATTTCTTCATTTTCCAAATTAAAATTAAAACTGGAGTGAAACTTCAAAATTTGTTGAACACTGTGAAAATGCATTTTCCTTGTCAAACGTGTAGCATCTAGGCAGAAAAAATGGCCTTTGTTCAAGGCTATTTTTGAGTTCCTTCTCAGTGTCCAAATCAGCTCCATCATAACTCATTGTAAATGTCTCTAAGTCTAGTTTCCAAATCTACATCCATTTTTCAAAATGGTTCTCATTTTCCATGTCAAAAATTCTATCTCCCAAGACTAGGAAACATGTAGCGACCAGGTCAAAAAGAAGACAGAAGCATGAAAATTTGGTAGTTTTTTGAATTTTTGAGGGACCAATTCTTCTCCAAATTTTTTGAAACTTGCTAGGGTTGATGTCCTCATCATTATGAACATGATGGTGGTGGACATTTGTAATTTGGAGGCCCCAAAAAAGAGCATAGCGTCTAGGTCGTTGTGCCTTGGGAAAACTTTCTGCGTGCAAAAAGACTCAAAAAACCAAAAATGAACTAAAGTGCCAAGTGTGCCAAAATTTTATCAAAATTGTGAGGGTACTGGTTTATTAATTTCTTAAGGCATGAAGAGACACCTTAGCAACTATATCTAGCCTCTCTTTCTCCCCTTTCTTAGTCAAACTTTCAATCGTAGCATTGGTTTTTTTGAGCTTGGTCAATGCAATTCTCTCTTTCCGTGCATGAAGTTTGACTCTTGTCCTCAACAAGTCATTGTCCTCTTTGGCCTTCTCTAGCAACCTCTCCAAATTTATATTGGCTCTATCAAGCCATGATTTTTGTGTCCTTGCTAATCTCTAGGGAAAGCAGCTCACTTCGTGTGAGTTGCTCTGCCAACTCAGCTTCTCTCTATCTTTCCCGAGCTAAAGCTCTCTTCAGCCCTATAGTATTTGGTTTCTGTCTTGGAGGTTGATCCTCCTCAACATCCATTTCACCAAATATTTCCAAGGTATCCTCCAGTAAGGCCTTGGCCTTTTCTGCCTCTCTTCGTGCTTTGATGGTCTTTACCTCATTGATCATTTGCTTAGTTTTCAACTGCTGATTTTCTTGGTCAAGAAAATCAATCACATATTTTTCTCTCTCAATATTAGCTTGAAGTTCACTAATATTTTCTTCTTTGCCTTTTATTGTTGCATTGGTGATTTTGTCCTCATATTCCTCATCTAGGTCAATCAGCTAAAATTCATGCTCTGTTTCATGTTTTCCCTCCTGTTCATCAATGATTATCTCTTTAGCCTTTTCCTTGCCTTTGTCCACCTGTTTTTTTGATGAAAAAGTCATGGCCCCTTTCATTCCAAGCGAAGAAAACACGTGCATGTAGCCTCTCTGATAAGTCTTGGGAAATGGCTCAACATTAGTCAAATTAGCCCAAGTTACCTCAATGTCCTCCTCACTGCTTGATGAATCAGAACCATGATGTGATGTTGATGAAGGGTTATAGAAAGGTGAAGAAGAAGGATCAAAATAGGGTGAATGAAACTGACTTTGTGATGATGTATGAGAAGTAGGCTGAGATGGAGGAGTGTATATGGGATGATGAGATGATGAGGGGATATTCTAATCAAGTTGACTAGGTGGGGTAGTGAGAATTTCATTTTCTATAAATGTGTCCCATGGAATGTTCTTTTTCTTAAGCTTATGCATGATTATCATCTTGATGAGGTAGTGGTGGAAAGACTCTGAATTTGATGATTATAATCCCTCTTTTGTGTAATGTATGCCATCTTGTCAATGCGGTGAGACAGATAATAGGGTATGTGAAGCATTATGACTCTAGTGAAGTGCATGAGGAGTCGGATATGATATGAATAGAGTCGAGAAAACCTCCCCTCACAGGTGAAGTATTTCATGATTATTTTCATCATAGGGACATATCGGTCAAGAAGATGAGAGAAATGGAAAGTGGCCTTTTTTTAATCCTTGTATCTAGGTTTAAGATATGGTTCATAGTATCTCTGATCAAGGTTTCCTTTTTTAAACCATTTCTCTCCCACATTAGGGATCCTGTAGAAGCTACAATGATATTCGTGGACATGGTAAAAGTAACCCCAGTAAGATTGACCTACCTATCATGAAGATTGGTAATTAAAAAACTTGTCAACATAGGGTGATACTAGATCTGTTGCACTTTCTCACAAAACTCAAACTAGCCAACATGTTTAAAACATGACACAGTGAGGGGAGAAACCATGAGCCCTTTTGAGGTTGTCGGTTCATATCTAATGATTCCCCTCCTTTCTTACATGATTTATTCTTTGGCTTTTTTTCCTCATTGACACTTTTGTCTTCCTCTTCAAACATTTTGAATTTGAAGCCTTGAAAACCCTAGGGTAAATGGACTGAGATGAAGGGAGTGAGAGATGAAATGAGTAGCTTAGGAAAATGAAGGGAGTGAATTTAAATGAAAACCTAAATCTATGAAAACCATAGGGTTTAACAATGTTTATGACTGATATGTTTTTATGGAAATGAATATGGATATGATGCATGAAAATGGGAAGGAAATGAAAACTTGCTGGAGGTTGTGAAATCCTTTGAAACCTTGCCTGAGAAAACATGCAGCGTCTTGGAGGAACGCGCAATGCCCGGGAAAACGTGCAACACCTATCTTATTTGGTCAGTAGTTGTGAGGCAAGGATGTGCAAAGAGGATTTTAGGCAAGGGAGGGATTTTTTCGTAGCAAAGTCTATTACAACCCATTTGAATAGTTTGGAGATGAAACCCAGTATCACAATAGCATCCAGAGAGAGTTCGTCATAATTACAGTTACGGTTACTCTAGAGCTTTGCCCGAACCTCTAACGATAGGTGTAAGAACTCTCATGAAGATGAGTACCGTCCTAAAGACCGAAGACATAGTAGGTTTGTCTATTTTAGGTACCAGGACAGCCCGTCCCAGTTGTTGGAGTTCCCATTTTTTGGCAAGTTTGGCAATACCAAAAGATGAGACAACATTAGAACCACTTTCAGACCTCAAGATCTAGCCCTCCAGGGTCCATAGAGGGATCTCTCTATATAGGCAAAGGTTTTATGTCCTTTAAGCTCTGTGTTAAGATATTAGGCTAGTTATAGGCATGAGTTTGTTTGTTTAATTGTTTTTTTGGTTGTTGGGAATCAGAAAGGAAGGGTTCAATGTGAGGCAAGGATGTGCAAAGAGGATTTTAGGCAAAGGAGGGATGATTTCAAAGAACACTCGAGACCATTGGGAAATGGAGTCAAGAAAGGTTTTACTTCCTATTCAACATGCAGGCTTTCAGTTGGGCTAGTCATCTAAAGAATTGGATCTTAAAGATGATAGTGTGGCATGAAATGGTAAGAAAGAAGGTGGAAAGCAAGGAAACCTCCAAGGTGGCCTTTTAGGAATCAGGTCCAGGGACAGGACATGCCATTGGATAACCTGTGATCCAGAAACCTAAGAGGTTAACTCTTCGGACAAGGAGACATTAAAGGTTTAGACACGAAGGTGAAGGCCTTGTTAGGGTCCCGTGATTTGGCCGATTGGCTAGCCAAATGACGATGTAACATCAAACCAAGCTTTGGAGCCCGAGGACCTAGCCTTCCTGGACTCAGAGAGGGCTCTCTCTATATGTGCAAAAGATGTCGGTGTGTTTACTTGCGATGTTCTGATATTAGGCTAGTTATGAAGTGTGTTTTTGGTTTTTTTAGTTTTTAAGTTTGTGAGGGATGAAACTGATCAAATACATAAACTGGATGACAAGATGTAGATAAATTGGGCTATGGGGTCAAACAGATCAAGGAAGCTAATGAGGCGATGATGTAAAGCTGCTGTAGGGCCGATTTGATTCACAGTAGAAGGGATCTCTGGGCAAAATGGATTAAATGGACAATAAGTTGGTGAAAGACAAGGGATTTCAAATGAAAACTAGATAATAGCAGACATAAACATGTAATAGCAAGCCATTGATCATGCTAGGAATAACTATAAGCTAATCAATACATAGAAATCAAACATTCCAGCCATACATAGAGGTATAAGACCCTCTAACTTCGGGAAATGGCTATCAGACTTTGGGGAAAACACATGAGACAAACTAACAGCTCATAAACTATGCCGGAATGCCTAAACATAGTCTCTAAGTCATTGGGCACTTGGACAAATAAGTTTTCATAGTTTTAGGCAAAGGGCTAGATCGGGACTAGGCCTCCTTGGTTCAGCAAAATGATCAACAAATCAGTCAAAGAGAAATTTTTATGGACTGAACTATGGGCAGCTGATAGGTAGGTAGGGAAAACCATACATCCTACTCAACATACATAGAACTGATGAATAAAACTTAGCAACAATACCTTAGGTTACTAAAGAGCAGCTAAGAATTCCTTAGCATAACTAAGGGAGAAGAAAACATCAAGCTATGAAGATTCAGGGATTTTGAGGTGCCTCCATGGGCATATCTCAAAATCAATCTTTACTGATCTATAGCAGCAAGAAATATTAATTATGAGTGAAAACTAGAAGACAAAACACATTAAGAAGCACTATACCATTCTACCATGTCAAGGAATCCATCAACAATCCTTCATCATTCCTCAAAAGCATCCAAGAGGCAGTCCAAAAATCATAACTCAAGTGTATTCATCAAAGCTCATATGACCAATGTATTATTTCTTCTCTCAAGTTCAGCCTCTGATTTACAATGAGAACCATGGAATAAATAGGCTTGAGGGAGGAAAACCTCATGGAGCAACTAGCTATTCCATTGGCCAAGTCAAAATATCTAAACTTGTCCTTGAGGCTTTGCAAAGCCCAAGGCACAAAATATCCCATAAAATATCTATAAAACTGCTAAAAATGGAAATTATATTGACTTTACATGATTTCCCAATGATAAAAATAGCTTAACGCACATTTGGGAAAAGCAGATTTTTGGAGTTCAAAAATTACAAAAATACTTCATATTTATGCCTGAAAAAGGTCCCCTGACTTGCTAGATGCAAATGGCAGCCTTCCTGATGTCGAAACGAGGCTCATGATGGCCCGTTGGAAATCTCTCTGTGTCTGCTTTCCGGCGCAAGTGAAATCACCTCAATCTGATCTCGGGAAGTCCCTCAAAACTGTACCTGTGTGCAAAAACCCAGAAAATAGCAGGCTGCTGATATGGCGGGCAGAATGTGCAAAAAGAGGGTGTTTTTCGCCAATTTGAGGGGGCGAATGATCTTCAAATGCCCTGAAAATCGCTGGAGACCTGCTCATGGAATTATGGCATCCATTGGTATCATCCTCCTCCCTTGAAAACTCATCAAACTGAAATGGCAAAATTATGAGTTTTCGGCCAAAAACCCAAAAAATGCCAAAAAACAAAAAGTTGCCGAAACAGGCCCAAAATTGGCATGCATGACCCTCAAGGGTCCATAGAAACATGCTCCGAAGTTGAGGCCAGAATGTCAAGCGCTGATGTGCTTTTCTTCTCTTTTCGTGCCGGGCGGTTCCTTTTAGCCTTCTTTTCCATTACTGTTTTGAGTTTCTTCATGGCGCTGCTCTTTATCATTGTGCTGCATATCATCAATGTGTTCTCCTTTAACTTGCTGCGCTGCCTCACTATGATCCTCTTCAAAACACTTCCCTTTCTCTTTGTGTGCCACTTAATCCAATAAACTCAACAATATGAACACGGTCAACCTTAGTGTATTTACACAGTCAGATTTTACTGCTCATAGGACAAGTTGGCAGAGTTTAAAAAGTTTCTGAGGTGGTAGCAAAGTTCTTGCAACAGTTATAAAACTAAGGGACTTTTCTTTGAGCAAAGCACTACCCTCTTGTACACAGCCCATCCAATATATTTAACAATGTAAACACAATTAATCAAAAGATATCTACACAGTTAAAACCACTGTGTTTAATAAGTGACATAGTTCATTTTGCTTTTGATTGGCCATATAGAATCCAGGAGCATTCAACAACGATAAACCCTTTCTTGAACAAAAATACTGCCTTCACTGCATGCAAAATGCCCTTCTGGATTGAAACTATGGCAATATGTTGTTTGGACAGATAGACAATGTGGTTAGGAATAAAATGTAACAATGTCTCCTTGAATAAACCACCTCAGTACTTCTCAAAAACAGTCCTTCAACTCTGGATGCACTTCAGCCATGTAAAATTCTCAATAGGAAACCATCAATTAAAGATGAGACAATATGCTGTATAAATTTCCTGTATGTAGTGTTAAGCAATCATTCCTCCTGGTGAGTTTGTTAGAGATCAACCAACCCTTGCATTTTGCATCTATAAGACCAATCTTCAATATTAAAACCCTGCTCCTTAGTACCTCTGTCTCAATGTTAAAAGCAATCACCAACAACTCTGCCCTTTAGAAAGTGGCCCTTTTCATTTGTGAAGTTTTAAGAAATTACACACTACTTTTGTACCTCTGCCTCCAAAGTTAGAATCCCATCAACGAACTATGCTCCTCAGTGTACTGTTCATCCTTAGAATCTCTTTGTCAATCAGCTTTTCAACATGATAATATGGTGAAAAAGAGGGCAGACCTAGGTTAGATGAAAAAACAATACACAGTGCTTTATGAAGGACACTTTTTCTTTGTGAAGTTAAAGGATCAACCATCACCTGTGTACTTCTGGCTTCAAATGTTAAACTTGATCATCAACAACCCTGCCTTCTTGAAAATGGCCCTGTTTCACCCCTAGAATCTCTCTGTCAACAAATCTTCAGAATGATACAATACAGTGCAAGGAAGAAGCAGACCTAGCTTGGGTGTAAAATCAGTGCACAGTGGTTTAGAAAACACACTCTTTGCTTGTGAGTTTAAGAGATACACCAACACATTTATACCTCTGTTTCCAATATTAACTTCAAATACTAACAACTCTGCTCTTTAGAAAATGGCCCCTTTCACTTGTGAAGTTTTGAGAAATCCAACACCACTTTGGTACCTCTGCCTTCAATGTCAAAATTTAACCATCAACCACGTCTGTCCTTCAATATGTTGTTCACCTTTGGAAACTCTTTGTTAACAAATTCACAGTGGGAGAATACAGTGAATGAAAGGCAATCTGCTTAAGTAGTGTGCTGTGAGAAAATGCCACTGATTACTCTGTTTTTAAAGTCTTTGATGTCAACCTTAACACAAAAACTCCTTGTTCAAGGAGACTTTCAAACATCTAACAATTATGTCCTGTGCAAGTGTGCCCACTTTCCCCTGTTTTGCATCTCAAGCAAATCACCATACACAGGTCTAGACAACAAAAACACAGGGCTGAGGTAAAATGACAGAGCTTTAGAAGACTAACAAGCTTTTAGACAGAGATTACCAGAGTTTTCTCTTTCAAAACAATAAAAATGTCAAAACCCCCTCACTGAGTGCACTTCACTGTTTTAGTAGTGTGGAATTGTTTGGATGATAGTGTGAAAGGTTCTTCATTAGAATTAGGTCTGTATTTCTGCAACGAAACCTCCCTTTAATCAAAACACTGTTGTTTATAGGAAAACTTCTGCCCTTTGATTTATTTGAAGATGACACAAGCTGTCCTTAATCTCAAACCCAGTCTTTCTCTGTATGTGTTCTTCGAATAACAACTTAGCCCTTACTTTGGATGTAAAATAACTCTGTTTAAAAATATAAACTCTGTTTCTTCATAACAATTTTCTTCTGCCTTTTAGGTGCCTCCCTTTGGAATTTCAGTCAGAAAACTTTTGAAGTCGAAGGGGAATGATGCGAAAATACCTTGATTTTTGGTGAAACACCGGTTTTGGAAGGCTGAAGAATCGTTGAAGACCTCGGGCACTTGCGCGACATCCTTTGGAAAACCGTCGCGCGAGAAGGTGTTTGTCGGGCCGGCTTTGTCGTGTGGTCGGGCGGCCTTGTACGGGCACGTCGCGCCAACGTACATGCACGTCGCGCGGAGCAAGGTGACTATGGCTTTGCAGGCACGTCGCGCCGAGCCCCGGGCACGTCGCGCGGCCTGCTTAGGTGTAGACAAACTACTCGTGCTCAAAAATGCCTTATTTTCAGGGGGTTGCGGAGATTTTGTTTTTGAATTTCGAAAATGACACATTTACTTTCTATTCCCTCTTTTAATCACACTTTCAACGGGTAGCTGAGAATTTGTCTGGCCCAAATCCATAAATAAAGAACCCACGGCTATCCTTTTGATCATAGTGAAGTCTTCCTTTCAAATAGTGGCATTTCCTTGCTTTGAGAGTTGATGTCTTTATTTGCGTTCTTGATTTCTTTATCACTGTAAGTATTTAAACTTTGCCAGTCCTATTTGGACTTGATGATATCTCTGCCCTTCTAAATGATATAAAACTGTGTTTGCTATCGAGCTATTTTAAACAGTGATAGTAATCTCTGTTCTTAGGTGGTTTACAGGTTTCCCTCTGGACTGTAAGTGCCATCTTTTGATGGCATTTTTTCACACTAGACTTCTCTGTTTACTCAGAAGGGATTTCTTGCCTTTAACCATCTTAAAGCAACTGCTCCTTTTGGCATCAATAGCATACAATATGTTCAATATCTTCTTTTTTTCTACTACAGGTACTGTCTGACAGACAGTTCTTTGAAAAGGGAAAACAGTACCTTTGCCTCATAAACATAACACTTACCTGTGCAATGACTTCTTATTCAATTTATTTGTATCCTTCCATTGTATTTCAAATCAATCAGCTTCAGCAACTTGCAATGGCTTTGGCCATCTACTCATGCATGGAGGAGGCTCTTCATCAGGTAAGGTGTCCGAAGGCTTTTTGACCACTATGTTTGACACAGCCTTTCTCTGAATGTGGTGGTAAGTAAACCACTTGAACAACATCAATCTTGGCATCACTACTTGCAAGTATCACTGTAATTCAGAAGAAACCCTAGCCACAGTGACACTGTTCCTCTGCACTGTTCTAAGGGTGACTGCGATATTTATCAATTGGCTTGTTCAACTCATGATAGATTTACTTGACAAATAACCTTAGTGACTATGAAGGTCAGTGCTTTTTTGAAACCAAGAGCTTTCCTCCTGCCTGTGTAATGGCATTTTGTCAGCATTTACTCTATTTAATCTTGTGGATAAATAGGCTTCTCATGATTGGAATGTTTTACTGATGACAGGCCTTTTTAAAGTTCAAAAATTTACATGACTTGAAAGTTTCAGATGATCTCTTTTATCAAATCAGACTCTCCTTTCTTTTGAGCTAGCATATTTCAAAATCCATTCATGTTATGATCATCAATTACACTCATAAAACCTGAAGATATTGTTTCATTGTTTCAGTAAATGAAAACCTGGACTTTTGCAACCTTCTGAGTCAATACTGGCCTGCGCCCTCTGCTTATGGATGAAGGAGGCGCCCTAAACCTCTGCTTGTAAATGAAGGAGGTTTTAGGCCTTGAAAATTTACCAGTTTGATGAGACAGTGGTATCCCTTTTTTCCTGTGATTTTCATGCTGGAAAGAGCTATAAAGTCCAGATGAGTAGCTTTCTGTTTTGCAGACATATCTAAAGGCTCAAGTTACATTTAGAAGCAGCTGTTCCTCTAACTGTAAACTCAAACATTTACTCCATGAGATGAAATATATTTCCTGCCTTTGTAGAACCATAGAACACTGTGACAAACCTAATAGTCAGCTTGAGGTTGGGTTTCATGCAGTGCTGAGATCTAGGGGATACAAGTGGCGCGACTTAGGGCTGCTTGTCAATTTCATTTGCAAAGTAAGAGGTCAGTCATGGTAGGCCTGTAGCAGATGGAGGCTTTTTGGCTTTTCGATGATTGCCAAGGGTGAAATGTCTTAAAGCGCCACTTCCTAACATAGGGGAGACTTTTGAAACAGATGTGGATTTGCCTTTTAAAGCTAATGGGCATATCAAGAAGGCTGAAGCTAGATAGGATAGTGAAAATGAGGTTTTGATTTCGCCAGGGGTGGACTGAATAGGTAGAAGGGCGAAAAAAGTTTTGGGAGGGTTTTCTGGATGACATATTGACATAAGGAAATCAGTTTCTAGAAAACTCAGCTGAAGATATAGTCATCACTAACATGTAAAAAATACTAATGGCTAACAGTGGCTCCATTTGGGGAGGGCAGCTCCTCATCAGGAGGTGTCCAGAATTCAGATCTTTGGCTTATGAAGACCAATGCCTTATCCATTGGTGCAAAATTTTACCCTTCTCTTGATGTTATTTCTGAAAAGTGACAGCATGGTTAATCATCAATGATACTTCTACCTACCCCACTATCTTTCCTAACATTTTTTCTTCTCTTTGGCGCATTTGAACTAGCAGCCTTTTGACAATGTATATTTTCTTTTTGCAAAATGAACCTATCTATTTCTACTCTTATATCTGCCGGGAGTTCAGATTAAGCTGATGAACTCCTTCATTTCTCTACCTAAAACTAGATCGACTGTCAAGATTAAGCAGTTTGACAAGATTTCATTCTCTAATCTACAACATGAAATTGAAAAATGATCAAATCAGGATTAGGCAGTCTGATTTGTCATGCATTTGCGGCATAAAAGACAAGCTGCACACAAATGTTATTCTGCAACAAAGGAAACTAGACAAGCGGGGTTAAGATGTACAATTTGTTTTTCATCCGTCGCTTCTCTCTTTGGTTCTGTTTTAGGCATGTGGAACCAGAATCTCTCCCTAATCTAAGCTCTGTGATAAGTCAATCTTACACAATGTTGACTATCTTGGCACTCATTAACTTATCAGCAAATAAATTTAAACATGCTCAGCTATGATTAGGCTAGATAGCTGAACAAGACATTGAAGTATTAGTAGCGGCATTTAGACTTGCTCGCTTTCCGAAAGACTATTTTTTGGAACATGGGGCCTTTGTTCTATCTTCACTGGCCCTCTTTTCTGTTTTTTACTGTTTTTGACTTTTCTATCTTTTACTGTTTTTTACTTTTCTATTTTTTCAATATTTTCAAACAATGGTATGTACAATGACTGAAAGTGTTTCAAACTCAAAAATCTTGGAAATGACGGAATTTCAGCATCTTATCCTCGTAAGGATCTCCTCTCACCCTTGGCCCACTTAGCTCTTGAAAAGAAAAATTTGGGAAATTTTCTCTCTCTAACATGACATAGGGATTCATGCAAGAATCTCTAAACAACCCAGTATGCTCCCTCTGTACCTCTCTGAATATATGATTTCCACTCCTTTCCTTACTGTATGCTTTCTTCAGGTAATGTATGTACTCTTGGTAATTCTTGAAATAGATAGTGACATCATCAAGGTATGCAAAAACACAGAAATTTAAAACTGGGAACATGGCCTTTATGAACAGATTTTTGATATTGGGTGGTTTTGCAATTTTGAACTTGAAATCAGATCTACCACCTGCAAACTGGAAAAAATCTTTAAGTTGTCTACTTTGCAAAGGAATTTTATGATTATGACCTGAAAAATGATCTTGTAAGAACCCGTGATTGAAAGCACTTTTAATCGGTGAATCATGATCTTGGGTAGAAAAAACATGATTTTTGTTATATGGAGATGCAGTATTATTCCTAAAATCAAAGCAGATTCTATGGCCACTAGTTTTCTCCTTGATCATTTCAGTTTGTTTCAGTTTGTTGTGTTTGTTTTTGTTAAAGTTGTTCTTTGAGGAAAAGGTAGTGATACAATGTTTTCCCTTGTTTTTCCTATAGAAATTAGTATTTTGCATGAGATTCCTGATTTTAGCATTTCTAAGTTCTTCATGAAAAGACAAAATATGAGCCAATTTCAGTAGTTCAGGTATGCCGGGATTATAACTGTCATCCTTGCTCATAAAAAGTTCATTTGGCATTTTCTCAAGATGTTGAGCTACTGAGGTTATGGTCAAAGTTTTATTTGCAGTAGGAGGGTCGCATGATGGTAAATCTTTGAGGTATGGTAGAAACATTAAACTCCCTTTCTCCCGGGTTCCAAATAGGTTTATGATGTGTAGATCTTCTAAAGCTTTTACTCGGAAGAAATTTCCACAAGTTACTGCTGGTGTTTGACTAAAACTAGAACAATTTGTTTGATAGTACATGAGGGTTTGTGCTTCTTGCTCTAATCCTACTTTGGGGAGGGGAAATTTACTTTCCTCAAGAGACAGCTGTTCATGATCATGGTAGTTTTGAGTGTCCAGTTCATCATAAGGTACCAGGGACAGCTGATGTGGTGGATCTAAGTCTTTATCAGTTTCTTCTGATTCTTCTTCTATGTTTACATCAATATGCATAATGAAAGAGTTTAGGTCGGACCGCAAAGAACACATTGGAATGTTATCTGGCCTATCTTGACTGCTGATCATGTATTTCATGTGTGATTCGCGGTACAGTATTCTGGTCTGACCAAACACAG
Organism: Pinus albicaulis; assembly: GCA_034641835.2. Taxonomy (NCBI): domain Eukaryota; kingdom Viridiplantae; phylum Streptophyta; class Pinopsida; order Pinales; family Pinaceae; genus Pinus; species Pinus albicaulis. Next base: position 74,340,322 of record MU968411.1, read on the forward strand.
GAATGGTGGCATATGACATGTCTAGTTGGATGTTCCCTTGGAGTTTGGCTCCCCAATATCTGGATAGGAGCATCCCGTACTTGGGAGGAATGTCTGCCACTACTATATCCATGATTAGATGTTTCGCGGGTATTTGGGCCAGACTAAAACAAAGGTCTTTGATCAAACCCAGGCATTGGACTCTGCTTGAATCAAATGAATACAAGTCTTTGTATGGTCTTGTGATTTCCAAGCCTAACCTTTCCATTACTACCTTCGGCATAAGATTATGCGAGGCGCCGGAGTCTAGCATGGCATTATGGAGGATTTGGTCGTGGATGTTTAGGCTAATGTAAAATGGAAGAGTAACTCCCTCCTGGAATTTTCCTTCTACCTTTGGTCCAAACAATACTTCAGGAATGTCATCAGTGAGATTAACAGTGATCGCATCATTCCCTAGATTTAAGACTTTTAGTACTTGGGATTTATAAGAGTTTTGGGCAATGAGTTCAGTAAGAGGCATGGTGATTTTGATCTTAGCGATCTCGCCTTCAAAGCTAAAAGGCACTTGAAGTTTAGATATGTTTGTTTAAGCTTTTTCGGCTAAGACCTTGTCTATGTTCTGAGTTTGTTGACCTTGTTTAGGGGTTTTGTTTGCCATAGTTGTTTTGGTGACCTTTGTAGAAGTATCAGGAGTATATGAGAGAGGACTAGTTTGGGTAACTTTAGCTTGGCTTTGATCAGTCTTTTCAACCTTGATTTTGTCACTGCTTGATGCTTTTTTGAGGATGGTATCTGGAGCTTTAGCAGTATCAGAGTTACCTTTCTTGACATTATCTTGGTTTCTTTTGCTTCTAAGGTCATATTGCCTGTGGGCTTCTATAATAGCATTTTGAAACTCTATGGCAGGGTCATCAAGATCTTCATAATTAGTCTCATCTTGATCATGCGAAAAGAAGGCTTGTTCTTCTTCGGTGAGGTACACCTCACCTTCATTGTCAGACCCTATGAGGTTTAAATGATGTTCATCAAGAGGTTCTGAGTCCCTATCATCTTCTTCCACATAGTTTTCATTGAATGGTGGCCTGATCTGTTGGTCATTTTCCCTTGGTCTATTTTGGGGCTGTTCCCTCCTAAAGTTTTGGTTTCGGTTTCTGATTGGAGGGTTTGGTTGGTTGTCCCTAACAGGAGCTTTTTCATTGATCTTTTCCCACATTTTAGCCATGGATTTGACTAAGTCATCTATTCTGGGATCTAGGGAAGGTGACGAAGTGGAGACCTCATCTCTATATCTGACCTTTCTTTCTGATCTAGTTCTAGCCCTTTTTTCAGCTAAGTTGGCATCTGCTTTTATAGCTATTTGTTGCATTTCCTCCAAGGTAGGGGGATCCTTATCTCTCAGATGATATGTCATGTCCGGATCAAAACCCTCAGGAAATTTTGCCAAAGCTAAACCAAGTGGAGGTTTGAAATGAGGTGGGAGGGAGTTATATACATTGTTGAACCTAGTACAGTAAGCTTGGACACTTTCCCCATTTTCCCGTTTTAGATTGTTATATTCTGACAGGATTTGAATGGGGTTTCTTCGGATTTCCCACCTATTTCTGAAGACTTGATGCAGTTCGGGGATATTATGGATGATGTTTGGAGCTAAGCTTTTGAACCATGCTTTAGGTTCGCCACCAAGACTTTGGGCAAATATTCTCATTCGGACAGTCTTGTCTTGTACCTCTAGGTATTCATAAGCATCAGTCATTCTACTTATATGCTGTTGAGGTGTGGTGGTGTCTTCTCCAGTAAAGTGTGGGATCTTGTCTTGATATTTGTTTGGGAGAGGAGCTAAAGGTGGTGGTAACACCAAAGGTGCGTACCAGGCTGCCATGACTGGAGCTAATGGATGATGTGCAAGATGAGGACTAGTAGGCTGAAATGAAGTGGTTTGAACAGTGGTGGTTTGACCAGGTGTGGTGGATGAACTTAGACTAGTGATCTGGTTTTGAGCAGATCTGGGATGATAGGAGCCAAATTGATAAAGAAGCTGGAAATCAGGAGGAGTGGTGGGTGAAGCTTCTCTAATAGGACTCTGTGGTGGGTTTAGGGGTTCAAGATCGTCGAAGTTTATCTTACTATATGATTTGCTTCTGGGAAGAGTTTGTGATGACTCTAATTCAAAAGGTGAATCTAGTAGGATAGTGCGATGTTTAGGTACAGATCTTGTTCTACGGGTGAATCTACCAGAAGCTAGATGATCAGTTTCAGAAGCTTGCCACAGAATCTTCTCTGGGTCATCTACTATGATAGGGGGATTTGGGTCTGGATGGGATCTGGTATTGATTCTTCGGGAAGCCAGATTTTTAGATCCAGAGTTTAGAGAGAATGATATTGGTGAATGTTCTGGATGAGTGGGCTTTCTAAGGTTTTACTAAGGTGAAGGATGGTCCAAAGTAAAGGGATGGATTAGTGGAGTCGCCAGGTGAAAATGAGTTGTTTTTGTGAAGATAGCTATGGTCCACCAACAATAACTATTTTGAGAATGTTTTTTGAATTTTCTGAGCTTATGTGCAGCCTATGGTTAGTTAAAGTATCCTAGACTTGTTTCAATCACTTTGCTAGGGTGATGAGAACAAGAAAGAGTTTACTCTAAAAAATGAGTCTATGGACTGCTTGCTTGTTTATGGTACCCTAAAGACCAAAGAGTCTATAATAGTTTGCTGGACTATTATGTACTCAGTGTATTACCATCTCCCACTATGTTAGTGAGTGATGTGAAAGGTTTATCGGATAGTAGCCTAGAGTTTGGTGAAATAGTAAGGCTTACTAGAAGTTAGTGGAGTCGCCAGGTGGAAAATCAGGTTGTTATGAGATATATTTGTATGATCCACCACCAGTAATGTCAAAAACCAATCTAAAGGAGTGTTTTTGGGGTTTTTGAGTTTTATGTGCCTACAAGGTTTGGAAGAGTTTTCCTATAACTGACTCATCATTTTGCTAAGATGGTGAAAGAGCTATTTTATACTCCTCAAACAATCTCTAAGTTTACTAAGCTTGATTGAGACTTCGGGAGTTACTAAATTGTACTTAGATTGCCACTAACTCGGAAGGTCCTACTGTGAGTGTCACTATGTTAGTGAGCAGCGGGATAAGTCAATCAGATAGTATTCTTAAAGGCTTCTAAAGATGAGGGAAACTAAGCTTTTTAATCACTCAGAGTCCCACCGTGATCGCCATTATGTTAGGGTGGCGATGAGGTGGCAAAATCAGATGGTATTCTAAAATTTAGCAAGGTAGTAAGGCCTACTAGAGGCTAGTGGAGTCGCCAGGTGGATTTTTAGTTGTTTTGAGGTATATTTGTATGGTCCACCACCATTACTGTCAAAATCCAATCTAAGGGAGTGTTTTGGGGTTTTTCTGAGTTTTATGTAGTTCTAAGGTTTGGAAGAGTTTCCTATAACTGACTCATCATTTTGCTAGGATGGTGAGACAACCAGATTCTACTTTTCTAAGTTTGAATGAGATTTTGAGAGTTCCTAAGGGATACCTAGGACGTTTTGACTCAAAGTCCCACCGTGATCGCCATTATGTTAGGGTCCCGTGATTTGGCCGATTGGCTAGCCAAATGACGATGTAACATCAAACCAAGCTTTGGAGCCCAAGGACCTAGCCTTCCTGGACTCAGAGAGGGCTCTCTCTATATGAGTAGAAGATGTCGGTGTGTTTACTTGCGATGTTCTGATATTAGGCTAGTTATGAAGTGTGTTTTTGGTTTTTTTTAGTTTTTAAGTTTGTGAGGGGTGAAACTGATCAAATACATAAACTGGATAACAAGATGTAGATAAATTGGGCTATGGGGTCAAACAGGTCAAGGAAGCTAATGAGGTGATGATGTAAAGTTGTTGTAGGGCCGATTTGATTCACAATAGAAGGGATCTCTGGGCAAAATGGATTAAATGAACAATAAGTTGGTGAAAGACAAGGGATTTCAAGTGCAAACTAGTTAAAAGCAGACATAAACATGTAATAGCAAGCCATTAATCATGCTAGGAATAACTATAAGCTAATCAATGCATAGAAATCAAACATTCCAGCCATACATAGAGGTATAAGACCCTCTAACTTCGGGAAATAGCTATCAGACTTTGGGGAAAACACATGAGACAAACTAACAACTCATAAACTATGTCGGAACGCCTAAACATAGTCTCTAAGTCATTGGGCACTTGGACAAATAAGTTTTCATAGTTTTAGGCAAAGGGCTAGATCGGGACTAGGCCTCCTTGGTTCAACAAATCAGTCAAAGAGAAAGTTTTATGGACAGAACTATGGGCAGCTGATAGGTAGGTAGGGAAAACCATACATCCTACTCAACATACATGGAACTGATGAATAAAACTTAGCAACAATACCTTAGATTACTAAAGAGCAGCTAAGAATTCTTTAGCGTAACTAAGGGAGAAGAAAACATCAAGCTATGAAGATTCAGGGATTTTGAGGTGCCTCCATGGGCATGTCTCAAAATCAATCTTTACTGATCTATAGCAGCAAGAAATATGAATTATGAGTGAAAACTAGAAGACAAAACATATTAAGAAGCACTATACCATTCTACCATGTCAAGGAATCCATCAACAATCCTTCATCATTCCTCAAAAGCATCCAAGAGGCAGTCCAAAAATCATAACTCAAGTGTATTCTTCAAAGCTCATATGACAAATGTATTAATTCTTCTCTTCAAGTTCAGCCTGCGATTTACAATGAGAACCATGGAATAAATAGGCTTGAGGGAGGAAAACCTCATGGAGCAACTAGCTATCCCATTGGCCAAGTCAAAATATCTAAACTTGTCCTTGAGGCTTTGCAAAGCCCAAGGCACAAAATATCCCATAAAATATCTAAAAAACTGCTAAAAACGGAAATTGTATTGACTTTACATGATTTCCCAATGATAAAAATAGCTTAACGCACATTTGGGAAAAGCAGATTTTTGGAGTTCAAAAATTACAAAAATACTTCATATTTATGCCTGAAAAAGGTCCCCTGACTTGCTGGATGCAAATGGAAGCCTTCCCGATGTCGAAATGAGGCTCATGATGGCTCGTTGGAAAGCTCTTTGTGTCTGCGTTCCGACGCAAGTGGAATCACCTCAATCTGATCTCTAAAAGTCCCTCAAAAATGTACCTGTGCGCAAAAACCCAGAAAATAGCAGACTGCTGATATGGCGGGCAGAACGTGCAAAATGAGGCTGTTTTTCGCCAATTTTGAGGGGGTGAATGATCTTCAAATGCCCTGAAAATCGCTGGAGACCTGCTCATGGAATTATGGCATCCATTGGTATCATCCTCCTCCCTTGAAAACTCATCAAACTGAAATGGCGAAATTATGAGTTTTCGGCCAAAAACCCAAAAAATGCCAAAAAACAAAAAGTTGCCGAAACAGGCCCAAAATTGGCATGCATGACCCTCAAGGGTCCATAGAAACATGCTCCGAAGTTGAGGCCAGAATTTCAAGCGCTGATGTGCTTTTCTTCTCTTTTCGTGCCGGGCGCTTCCTTTTAGCCTTCTTTTCCATTACTGTTTTGAGTTTCTTCATGGCGCTGCTCTTTATCATTGTGCTGCATATCATCAATGTGTTCTCCTTTACCTTGCTGCGCTGCTTCACTGTGCTCCTCTTCAAAACGCTGCCCTTTCTCTTTGTGTGCCACTTAATCCAATAAACTCAACAATATGAACACGGTCAACCTTAGTGTATTTACACAGTCAGATTTTACTGCTCATAGGACAAGTTGGCAGAGTTTTAAAAAGTTTCTGAGGTGGTAGCAAAGTTCTTGCAACAGTTATAAAACTAATGGACTTTTCTTTGAGCAAAGCACTACCCTCTTGTACACAGCCCATCCAATATATTTAACAATGTAAACACAATTAATCAAAAGATATCTACACAGTTAAAACCACTGTGTTTAATAAGTGACAGAGTTCATTTTTCTTTTGATTGGCCATATAGAATCCAGGATCATTCAACAACGATAAACCCTTTCTTGAACAAAAAATACTGCCTTCACTGCATGCAAAATGCCCTTCTAGATTGAAACTGTGGCAATATGCTGTTTGGACAGATAGACAATGTGGTTAGGAATAAAATGTAACAATGTTTCCTTGAATAAACCACCTCAGTACTTCTCAAAAACAATCCTTCAACTCTGGATGCACTTCAGCCATGTAAAATTCTCAATAGGAAACCATCAATTAAAGATGAGACAATATGCTGTATAAATTTCCTGTATGTAGTGTTAAGCAATCATTCCTCCTGGTGAGTTTGTTAGAGATCAACCAACCCTTGCATTTTGCATCTATAAGACCAATATTCAATATTAAAACCCTGCTCCTTAGTACCTCTGTCTCAATGTTAAAAGCAATCACCAACAGCTCTGCCCTTTAGAAAGTGGCCCTTTTCATTTGTGAAGTTTTAAGAAATTACACACTACTTTTGTACCTCTGCCTCCAAAGTTAGAATCCCATCAACGAACTATGCTCCTCAGTGTACTGTTCATCCTTAGAGTCTCTTTGTCAATCAGCTTTTCAACATGATAATATGGTGAAAAAGAGGGCAGACCTAGGCTAGATGAAAAAACAATACACAGTGCTTTATGAAGGACACTTTTTCTTTGTGAAGTTAAAGGATCAACCATCACCTGTGTACTTCTGGCTTCAAATTTTAAACTTGATCATCAACAACCCTGCCTTCTAGAAAATGGCCCTGTTTCACCCCTAGAATCTCTCTGTCAACAAATCTTCAGAATGATACAATACAATGCAAGGAAGAAGCAGACCTAGCTTGGGTGTAAAATCAGTGCACAGTGGTTTAGAAAACACACTCTTTGCTTGTGAGTTTAAGAGATACACCAACACATCTATACCTCTGTTTCCAATATTAACTTCAAACACTAACAACTCTGTTCTTTAGAAAAGGGCCCCTTTCACTTGTGAAGTTTTAAGAAATCAAACACCACTTTTGTACCTCTGCCTTCAATGTCAAAATTTAACCATCAACAACCTCTGTCCTTCAATATGCTGTTCACCTTTGGAAACTCTTTGTTAACAAATTCACAGTGGGAGAATACAGTGAATGAAAGGAAATCAGCTTAAGTAGTGTGCTGTGAGAAAATGCCACTGATTACTCTGTTTTTAAAGTCTTTGATGTCAACCTTAACACAAAAACTCCTTGTTCAAGGAGACTTTCAAACATCTAACAATTCTGTCCTGTGCAAGTGTGCCCACTTTCCACTGTTTTGCATCTCAAGCAAATCACCATACACAGGTCTAGACAACAAAAACACAGGGCTGAGGTAAAATGACAAAGCTTTAGAAGACTAACAAGCTTTTAGACAGAGATTACCAGAGTTTTCTCTTTCAAAACAATAAAAATGTCAAAACCCCCTCACTGAGTGCACTTCACTGTTTTAGTAGTGTGGAAATGTTTGGATGATAGTGTGAAAGGTTCTTCATTAGAATTAGGTCTGTATTTCTGCAACGAAACCTCCCTTTAATCAAAACATTGCTGTTTACAGGAAAACTTCTGCCCTTTGATTTATTTGAAGATGACACAAGCTGTCCTTAATCTCAAACCCAGTCTTTCTCTGTATGTGTTCTTCGAATAACAACTTAGCCCTTACTTTGGATGTAAAATAACTCTGTTTAAAAATATAAACTTTGTTTCTTCATAAAAAATTTCTTCTGCCTTTTAGGTGCCTCCCTTTGGAATTTCAGTCAGCAAACTTTTGAAGTCGAAGGGGAATGATGCGAAAATACCTTGATTTTTGGTGAAACACCGGTTTTGGAAGGCTGAAGAATCGTTGAAGACCTCGGGCACTTGCGCGGCATCCTTTGGAGAAAACCCGTCGCGCAGAAGGTGTTTGTCAGGTCGGCCTGTCGTGTGGTCGGGCGGCCTTGTACAGGCACGTCGCGCCAACGTACATGCACGTCGCGCCGACAAAGGTGGCCTTTGTAAACTTCTGCCCAGGCACGTCGCGCCAGAACCCAGGCACGTCGCGCAGCCTTAACCGGTGCAGACAAACTTCAAATTTCTCAAAAAACGCCTTGATACTCGGGGGTTGCGGAATTTGGTTTTTGAATTTCGAAAATGACTTACTTACTTTCCTATTCCACTCTTTTAATCACACCTTCAACGGCTGCTTTCATTGTCTATTTGAAATCCATGAATAAATAACCCACGGCTATCCTTTTGATCATAGTGAAGTCTTCCTTTCAAATAGTGGCATTTCCTTGTTTTGAGAGTTAATGTCTTTATTTGCTTTCTTGATTTCTTTATTACTGCATGTATTTAAACTTTACCGGCTCTATTTGGTCTTAATGATAACTCTGCCCTTCTAAATGATATAAAACTGTGTTTGCTATCGAGCTGTTTTAAGCAGTGATAGTAATCTCTGTTCTTAGGTGGTTTACAGGTTTCCCTCTGGACTGTAAGTACCATATTTTGATGGCATGTTTTCACACTAGACTTCTCTGTTTACTCAGAAGGGATTTCTTGCCTTTAACCATCTTAAAGCAACTGCTCCTTTTGGCATCAATAGCATACAATATGTTCAATATCTTCTTTTTTTCCACTACAGGTACTGTCTGACAGACAGTTCTTTGAAAAGGGAAAACAGTACCTTTGCTTCATAAACATAACACTTACCTGTGCAATGACTTCTTATTCAATTTCTTTGTATCCTTCCATTGTATTTCAAATCAATCAGCTTCAGCAACTTGCAATGGCTTTGGCCATCTACTCATGCATGGAGGAGGCTCTTCATCAGGTAAGGTGTCCGAAGGCTTTTTGACCACTATGTTTGACACAACTTTTCTTTGAATGTGGTGGTAAGTAAACCACTTGAACAACATCAATCTTGGCATCACTACTTGCAAGTATCACTGTAATTCAGAAGAAACCCTAGCCACAGTGACACTGTTCCTACTTGCTTGTTCTAAGGGTGGTAGAATGCTATCAATTGGCTTGTTCAACTCATGATAGATTTACTTGACAAATAACCTTAGTATTTATGAAGGTCGATTGCTTTTTGAAACCAGAAGAGCTTTCCTCTGCTGTGTATGCTTTGTTTGTCGACGTTACTCTATTGCTTGGGGTGGATAAATAGGCTTCTTATGATTGGAATGTTTTACTGATGACAGGCCTTTCTAGATTTCAAAAATTCACATGACTTGAAAGTTTCAGATGATCTCTTTTATCAAATCAGAGTCTCCTTCCCTTTGAGCTAGCATATTTCAAGCTCCATTCCTGTTATGATCATCAATTACATTCATGAAACCTGAAGATATTGTTTCATTATTTTAGTAAAGGAAAACCTGGACTTTTGCAACCTTCTGAGTCAACACTGGCCTGCGCCCTCTGCTTATGGATGAAGGAGGCGCCCTAACCCTCTACTTGTAAATGAAGGAGGTTCTGGGCCTTGACAATTTACCAGTTTGCTGAGACAGTGGTGACCTTTTTCCTGTGATTTTCATCTTTAAGGCATTTCGCCAAAATCTGAATGAGTAACTACATTTTTGCAGACATATCTCAGGCTTAAGTTACATTTAGAAGCAGCTGTTCCTCTAACTGTAAACTCAAACATTTACTCCATGAGATGAAATATATTTCTTGCCTTTGTAGAAACCATAGAACACTGTGAAAAACCTAATAGTCAGCTTGAGATTGGATTTTATGCAGTGCTGAGATCTAGGGGATGTGAGTGGCGCGACTTAAGGCTACTTGTCAATTTCATTTGCAAAGTAAGGGATCAGTCATGGTAGGCCTGTTGCAGATGGAGGCTTTTTTGGCTTTTTGATGATTGCCAAGTGTGAAATGTCTTAAAGCGCCACTTCCTAACATAGGGGAGACTTTCGAAACAGATGTAGATTTTCCTTTTAAAGCTGATGGGCATATCAAGAAGGCTGAATCTAGATAGGATAGTGACAATGAGGTTTTGATTTCGCCAGGGGTGGAATGAGTAGGTAGAAAGGCGAAAAAAAGTTTTGGGAGGGTTTTCTGGATGACATATTGACATAAGGAAATCAGTTTCTAGAAAACTCAGCTGAAGATATAGTCATCACTAATATGTAAAAAATATTGATGGCTAACAGGCCTGAGATCAGAGAGAGACTTTGAACTCTCAATTCTTTGACATCCAACTTAAGGGATCTTAGAAAGATTCAATGATTGAAAAGGATCCTAGTGAGGCAAAGACTGTGTTTTAAACTCCCATTATCCCAATTCATTCGATCAAAACCCAACAAGAACATCTAAGACAAATTTGTTAATTCATACATCAGCTAGCAGTATATTGTAGCCACTATGCTGGTTAAACTAATTTAAATCAGCGCTCAGATAACACATATTGCAGAAAAAATTGAAGGCAGGGAGAGTAGAAACATAGGGTACCAAGCAAGGGTAAATCCTATGCCAGATTTCTGATGCATGCTAGAAGAAATGAAACATGATGAACTAAAAAGGAAAACAAGGAAAAAGACAGGAAAACATCAACGCTGCTTTAAATTAGGATCCAAAGAAATGTTTTTGTCATATTAAAGAGCAACACCAGTCATGTACCACATTTCCAACAACTTGATATTCAGTCTGGAAACATCTTCCTCAGCCTATCTTACAACTTTCCACATAGAACTATATCTGAAGAGAACAAGTTACAATTCACAGATGTCCAATCAACAACCTTTCAATGAGTTTTTCTTGAGTCCTTATAGCTAAGAGAGAGGCAGAGAAAGTAGGTGAAACACTAAATGAAACATTAAAACAGGGCAGAGGAAGAGGCTTGAGGCCCATTCTGTCTTAATATCCATGCATTAATCTTTGGTACTCTTTGGACGAAAGAGTGGTCTTCGACAGGCTGCAATTTACTCCAGGTATGTTCTTTGATGTACTTTGTTGTAGTACTCTGCAGTACTCTGGTGAATAAACAAAAGGGAAAATAAATGATTGTGAGGTATACCATACCACATAAAAAATGCTCTGGTAGCATTAGGGCTACTGTCAGGGTGGAAATCTTCTCAGGAACACGGTTTGGAATGAAAACATTATGGGTACTGTGTCCTTTCTCGGGAGGAGACTTCTGCTGATGTGAAACCTTGATGATATTTTTTATGCATGCTAGGCCTTCTGTGTGATTCATGAGGTCTTCAATCTGGTACTTTGCCTTTAAAACATATAATTAAGGCTTAACATGTTCAATAATGTGCATTAGAACCCCTTAACTCTGTACTGATACTCTTTTCCGCTTCATGACTATCTCTGTTAGTGAAATGTGAGCTTTATTGGCGCTGTAGAGGTTCTGCAGAGTTGAACTCTGTCCTTTAATGAAAATTTACGCTTTAAGCACCTCCTCAGGCTCTTCTCTGTAATGTGGGGGTAAGACCTTTCTCTGTGTTCTGTGCCACTATAACAGTGACTATGAACCATGGTGGTTTCCACCGCCAGTAACCCTGCAAAACACATAAACATGTTAAGAAATCCATGCATGGGAAGGGTCGATGCAGTGGAGGGCCATGAGAATGGCAGCACAACTGAGGCAAATGTGGTGGATGCAAATGGAAAATGGTGGAATAATGCAGGATGATGGTGAAAAATGCAGCGACACAGTGGGAAAATGGTCTGGTGAACGTTTGGCTTTAATGCAAACATTAAAACTTGACCTTTTGAATGAAATACAAAGGAAATGGATGAAAATGCGACAAAAACATATGAAATGGGTTGATACAGTGGGACCCGGTGGTGGGCGGAGGTTGATTAGATATGGGCCATTAGATCGAACAGAATGGACGGTTACGATCAAATCGGAGGGAGAGTGATAGGAGGGTCAAACTCGGGTGAGAAATGGAGCGATTGGCCTATGACCATTGGATTTTATGTGAGATCGACGGCGGAGATTGCGTCGAAGGATCACGATCGCAAAGGGCGGAGGGTAGCACCATTTGAAAATTTGCGATTGTGATTGAAGCGGGGAAGCGAGTGTCGTCGGATTAAAAGGGAAATCGACGGCAGAGATTACGTCGGAGGATCACAATCGCAAAGGGTGGGGGGTGGCACCATTTGAGAATTACGATTGCGATTGAAGCAAGGTTGCGATGACCTTCAGATCTTAATAAGATCAACGGCGGAAAACACTCCTGAGACCCATAGAACAAAAGCGTCATCGCATCGGAGTTTTATTTTTAACACAGGAATGCACTCCCAACCGCTTATCTGATTGCGATAAGCGCCTTATGCTTTGGTGCCTGGTCTTGGCACTAGGTTATGTGGGGAAGTGGTTTCAGGACAGGGCCGAAGGGGGCTAACCTGCATATAGTTAAAAATGGGTTTTTTGGTCTATTTTCAATGCATTTTAAGGCCAAAAAAGGGGTAACGGTAGAGAGGAAAATGGGTTATTAAGCCAAAAAATGGGTGTTTGTGAGGTTTAAATGGGATTGGAGATGATTTAGAGGGTTTAGGAAGGGATCTGGGGGTAAAAAGGGAGACTTTGACAAAGGGGGAAAAAGGGTAAAAATGGGACATTCTGCAGGGATACAAAGGGCAAATGAAGGCCTTTCTGAGCACAATCTTCCATAAGTAGTGAGGCCTTTGGATGGAAACAACAGTGAGGATATTTTTAAAGGCAATGAACACACACAGGCTTCAAGGATGATGTGTTTCGGAGGAGATGCATTCCTTGAAGGCTCAAAAAACAATTTAGCCACCTTGTTTTCTTGACGAAAATTTCATAGGTGGCTAACAGTGGCTCCACATGGGGATGGCTTCTTCTTGAAGGGGTCAAGAATTTAGAAAATAAATTTGTGGAGTAGGCCAGATGCCTGATCCTTGAAACACCTTCTCTTTTTCTATTTCAGCTGTTACAAACATGATGGATTTTGATCAGCAGAACACATTCCTCAAACCATCTACCTACCCATCCTACAGTCCTAACATTTTTCTTCAAGGTGCATTTGAATTTGCAGACCTTCTTCATCATTTTTATTGAAAACAGGAAACACACTAATCTAATTCTACCCTTATCACTCCATGAGACCAAATTAAACTGTTGGCCTCGCATGTTTCTCTACCTAATCTAATATCTGCTGGGATTAAATTGTCCAGCAGATTTCTTCTCTACATTCTACAACAGAAATTTAAAAATAGTCAAACTAGGATTAGCCAGTCTAGTTTGCTGTGGATCGAAGGCATAAAGACAGTTGCACATGGATTGAAATTGCAGAAATTTGAAAACAAAATCTCGAAGGCTTCAAATCTGAAACTTTGAAGAATCCTTATTTTCTTTGTGACTCAAGTTTTGAGCTTGTTAGAGTCACTTTCTTCTTCATTTCAGCTCTAGTTTTGGGTTTGTTAGAGCTGCTTCTTCTTTCTTCTTTGCTGGTTCAGATTTTGGGCATGTTAGAACCAGCTATCTTCGCTTCTTTTGGCTCTAGTTTTGATCGTTTTAGAGCCAATATTTGCACTTCAGAGGTTCATGTTTTGAGCATGTTTGAACCCCTCTTTCTCTCTTTTTTGAAACATTTTCTCCTTTTCTTTGAAAACAAAGCACAAAAATGGTATTTACAATGGAAATGGAAACTGGAAATTGGAAATTAGCAGTAGTAATGCTTGAGCATCCTACCATTGACAGGACCCCCAAACAACTCTATACCATCTAGTTCTTGCAGAAAAAAGGAATTTGGACCAACAGTGGCCTAGATGATGTAAGGACCCTGCCATAAACTGTCAAACTTTCCATGCTTTCCTTTGTCTTCTCTCCTGGAGTCCCAATTCAGAACTTTGTCTCCTATTTTGAAATCTGAGGCGTTGGTTCTCTTGTCAACTAACTTCTTAATATTTTCCTGAACTTTTAGAGCTCTGTTATAGACCTCTTCTCTTGTTTTTTGGAGATGAATTGTCTGATTCATCCTCCTTACAATAATGTCTTCTTCTCTCTGAATCTCTTGGACTAGTTTAATAACTGGTACTCCAAGGCTGGTAGGAAACACTGCCTCTGTTTCATATACAAGATGATATGGTGACATGCCAATGGATTTCTTCGTTGTAATACTGTCAGCCCACAAAGCATGCACTAACTTGTTATGCCACGACTTCTTATTATCTTCAAGCATTTTTTTGATGATGGTCACTAATCTTTTGTTTGATGATTCAGCTAACCCATTACCTTGTGGGTAATAAGAAGTTGAATGATCGAGTGCTATCTGATACCTATGACAAAAATCAATCATTTTCTCAGATCCAAAAGCAGCAGCGTTATCAGTGATTATTTTCTTGGGCAGCCAAACCGAGAGAGGATGTGGTCTTATAGGAACCTAATGATGACAGAATCTGTGGCATTCCTAGAAGGTATGGCCTCTATCCACGTTGTGAAGTATTCTGTGGCTGTAAGGATCCACTTCTGTTGTGCAGAAGAATCAGGGTGTATTTCTCCAATGAAATCTAGGCCCCATTGCACAAAGGGACCTTGAACAGTGATGGGTTGTAAAGGTAGAGGGAGGAGCTTTCTTTTGCCTTCAAAAATTTGGCATTTATGGCAGGAAATTATCATTTTATAGATGTCAATGAAAAGTGTAGGCCAATAATAGCCAGCTCTGAGTATTTTGTTAGCAACAGCTTTCCAGCTCAAGTGGCCTCCACACTCTCCTGCATGGAACTCCTGTTTAATCCTCTCTGCTTTAGTTTCAGGCAAACATTTAAGCAATAGTCCATTTGTATTTTTTGAGTATAAACATTCATTCAATATGCAATAGTTTCTGGCTTTTAGCTTTAGGAATCTGGCCTTAGTTTTTGATAAATCAAGAGGGGTGTTGAGGCTTGTGAGCACATGCAGGATATCAGAACACCAAGGAGAATTTTGAAATTGTTCTTGAATAGTAGGATCGGGAAATCCTTCCTGTTCATCCAAGGCGTCTACCATGTTAATGTCGAGGGCTTGCAAATTTGATTCAGCCATTAGTTGAGCTAAGCCCTGACCTTTGTTTAGTTTTGTGGGTTTTATTTCCAGGTCATATTCTAAAATCACAGCAATCCATTTGCCCCTCTTCCCATCCAGGTCTTGGGACAGAATGTCTTTAACCACTATGTTTGGTACATAGGCTATGGTGTGAGAATGCAATATATACACCCTAAATTATTTCAAGGCCTTAACCAAGGCATAGGCCTGTTTTTCCATTATGTTACATTTCAAGGGTGCATCCCTCAAAGCCTTACTGAAGAAAGAAATAGGCTATTCCATTCCCTCGGGATTTTTCTACATTAGAACTGCAGCCACTGTATGCTCTGAGGAAAATGAAAATATCAGGAAATCATTTGAGAAATATGGGCTGATTAGGACAGGAGCTCGGGTGAGTGCAAGTTTAACTGATTCAAAAGATTTTTTGGCCTGAACAGTCCATTTAACCCCTACACCTTTCTTCAGCATGTTAGTCATATTCCTAAGGTGTTCAGCTAAGTTTGGAATAAACCTCCTTAAGAAGTTAATTTTCCCAATAAAGGACTGTAACTCTTTAATGTTTCTCGGGTGTGTGATCTGAATTATTCCCTCAACTCTCTATGGGTCTATCTTAATTCCATTCTATGATATAATGTGGCCTAAGATCTTACCTTCTTGCAACCCAAATACAATCTTTTTGGGATTTAATGACAGACCGAACCTTCTACATTTTTCAAAAACTCTTCTCAGATGTTTTAGGTGCTCCTCATCAGTCTTGGAGTAGACTGTTATGTCATCCAAGTAGATGACAATGAAGTGCCCTATCTCTTCTGAAAAGGCTATGTCCATCGCTCGTTGGAAGGTTGCACCAGCGTTCATCAGTCCAAAGGGCATTTTTACGTACATAAAAGTGCCCCATGGAGTGGTAAAAGCTCTCTTGAGTTGGTCTTCTGGGAGTACTAACACTTGGTTATAGCCTAAAAAGCCATCTAACAGGGAGATCCGCTTTGAGCCAACTACCCTCTGCATGATATGTTCCATCTTTGGTAAGGGGTAATTGTCCTTAAGCGAGGCTCTGTTAAGGTTCCTGAAATCGATGCACAACCTGATCTCACCTGTTTTCTTTCTCACAGCTACTAAGTTCGAGACCGACTCAAAGAACCTCACAGGAACTATTATTCCTACCTCGTACATCTTTTAATCTCGTTTTCAACTGCAGGAAGTTGTTTTGGGTTAATCTTGCGAAGTTTCTGCCTGAAGGGTTTCTGGTTCTCTTTCAACGGTATTTTGTGCTGTATGATGTTTGTGTCGTAAGCCTTTAAGTCTTCGTAGCTCCAAAAAAACACGTCAATGAATTCTTTAAATAAGTCAATGTATTTATTTTTCATTTCTGCGGGCAAGGACTTAGCCAATTTTATCCTCTTAGGCTTGTTTTCAGTGCCTATATTGCATTCCTCAACATCAGAGTTTGAGTGTTCTATGGCAGGTTTTTTTGCTACATCATCAAAATCAAAGAGATCTTCTAAAGGTGCCAGACCTCGGGTTATGTTTTTATCTTTTTCCTGTAGCACCTCTATTTCCTCTTTATCTGTGTTTTTATATTCCTCGGTTGGATTTCCAATTTCTTCGGTTAACATGTTTATTTCAATGTTATGGGGTGATATTTCTTCGTACGGGGGCTCTTCGCTTAGGTAGCTATCCTCGGGTTTAGAATCCGAATCAGAGAATTCGAACTCGTTCCTGCCTATCAGGAAATCCTTAATCTGCTTATCGCCCTCAAAGACTAGCCAATATTTCTCGTTGTCAGGCACTGCAGGTCTGAATTTGGTCTGAATGATGATTTTTTTGTCGCTAGGAGTCTTATTGTGTGAAGTAGCTATGTAGGCTAATCCATTTGCAATTACGTTCTGACTCCTAGGAACAAACACTAGTTCATATTCTACAAAGGTCTTCAATAATTCCATAGCATCATTCCTGTATGATCTCAGCCTAGGGTGTTTAGCCGTATACTCACTGTTCATTTCTTTTATGATCAACTCAGAGTCTCCATGCATAGTTATCCTACGGTCTTTCAGTTTTCTCAGTAAATTTAGTCCTAGAATAAGAGCCTCATATTCCGCGATATTGTTTGTACACTTGAAGTTTAGATTGAAGGCATGACTCTGAGCATAGTCAGTCTCTGTGTTATGCAACCATACTCCCACCCCCACAATTTTTCTAGTATAGGACCCATCGAAATTCATTTCCCATAAAGGTTCTTTCTCAGGTTTATCATTGGTTTCTTTCCTAGCGTTAGTTTCATTGTTATGCTGCAATGGAGGGTCTGTTTCATGGTGTGGAGGGTTTTTCTCTTCATGATGCGTATGGAGTTCAGAGAGCTGACTAGTTAGCTATTTGCATTATGTTTCTTGTTCACTCAGAGTTTCATTTTCAGGGCACAATCCACCGGTATCATCCTCGTTTTCTTCTAAGTCTAGGGTGGCTATTATGTTGAAATTTATGGGTTCCACCCGTTTGTTGGTATCTCTGTTTTCTATTTCTGGCTCTTCTAAGGGTTCGTTGTTGCAAAGGATGAAGGAATCCAGATCTGTATGTACAGAGTAAAGAGGTGAATTCTTAGTTTTTTCAGGGCTGCTGACCAAAAATTTCATTTGTGCCTCTCTGTACAATCTCCTAGGCTGGCTAAAAACAGGGATTGTGGCATATGCCCCATCCATCTACATTGTACCTTGTAGCTTGGCTCCCCATGACCTTGATAGTAGCATACCATACTTAGGAGGCACATCTGCCACTACAACATCCATAACCATAATTTTTTTGGAATCTGGGTCAAGCTCACACACAGGTCTTTGATCATGCCAAGACACTTTACCCTACTAGAATCAAATGAATATAGGTATTTATAAGGACGGGTTATCTCTAGGCCTAACTTCTCCATAACTACCTTAGGCATTAAGTTGTCTGATGCCCCAGAGTCGTGCATGGCGTTGTGAAGGATCTTGTCATGGATATTGAGACTGATATAAAAAGGAGGTACCACCCCTTCCTGAAACTTCCCTTCTATCTTTGGACCAAACAGAAGGGCTGGTTGATCATCACTTAGATTAAAAGTATCACTGTTTTCGCCTAGATTTAATTCTTTCAAAATTTGGCCTTTATATACATCCCGAGTGGCCAACTCAAAGAGTGGGATAGAGATTTTAATTTTAGCAATCTCACTCTCCAAATTAAAGAGAGATTGACTCTTTGTGATATGCAAATCTGTTTTGTTAGCCACTACTTTAGTGGCAGAATCAGTATGATGATTCTCACTATGTATAGTGTTCATAGCAGTTTTATTAGGAACACTAGCTGCAGTACTAGTGCTACTGGTTGGTTGACTTTGTTTATTAGGGACTTCGCTGTCTTTTCCTTTGTTCTTCCCAGAATTTTCAGCTGCTGATTTGCTATTTTCAGCAATTGCTTTAGGGGTTTTCTTAGGCCTTTTCTTAATGGTAACCTCAGAAGCTTTTGATTTGGAATTATCTAAGCTCTTTTTGCTTCTGAGCTCATACTGTTCTCTGACCTGCATGATGGAATTTTCAAACCCAAGTCTGTAATCCTCAGATTCTAATCTTTCCTCATCCCAATATGAGGGTGAGGGCTGATCTTCTTCCATGGTACAGTTGTGGATTGAGTTTTCTATTTCAAACATGTTTATTGTGGTTCCCTCGGACTCTTCTATGATTCCCTCATCTTCATCAAGAAATTTCTCTTGAAATGGGGGAATAACTTGCTGATCTGAGTCTCTTTTTCTGTTGGGAGTGGTATTGTCTCTCCTAAAGTTCTGATTATGATTTTGGTCTCTGTTTTGATTACTAATCGAGACAACCATTTTTTCCATCATTTGTTGCAGTTTTTCCATGTTTTTGGCTAGATGTTCATACTTGGGATCGGATGTGGAAGCTGCAGTGTCATCCCTATATGTTACCCTTTTCTCAGCCCTCAATCTGGCTTTCTTCTCAATCAGGTTAGCCTCAACACTCACTGCTCCCTTTTGCATATCTTCTAGTGCATTGTAATCTCTCTCCCTAAGCTAGTAGGCCATATCAGCATCGAAGCCTTCAGGGTATTTTACTAAAGCCAAGCCTTGGGGAGGTTTCATATGTGGAGGAAGGGCGTTATAAATGCTGTTGAACCTTGTAGAGTATTCGTGGGCACTCTCTCCTATGTTTCTTTTAAGGTTTTTGTATTCTACTAGGATTTGGAGAGGGTTGCTCTTGACTTCCCATTTGTTTATGAAGGTCTGATATAAGGAGGGAATATCATGGATGGTATTAGGAGGTATGCCTTTGAACCATTTCTTCACATCACCTCCTAGACTCTGGGAAAATATTCTCATTTTGAATCTCTCATTGTCTATCTCCATATAGTCAAAAGAATCTTCCATCCTATATACATGGTGCTGAGCTATGGTGGACTCTTTTGCAGTGAAATGTGGGATCTTTGATTGATAATCATTGGGTAAGGGCACTAGAGGCTGAGGTAACACCAGAGGTGCATACCAGGCTATCATGATGATGTTCTGAGGAGGTAAAGGGTTGGCTTGAGCGGCTGGTATGTGGGTGAAAGGGATACTGAGACCAGCAGTAGTCTGTTGAGCTGATTTAGGATGGCAGAGCCCCAAGTTTTGAATGAAATGAATATCCAGAGGTGTATATGGGGGAGTCTCTCTATCCCTAGTGTGTTGACCACTGTGAGAAGGTGAACCAGGAAGCTCAAAGCATGACTGGTCTATAGCACCGAATGACCTATTTCTAGGTAATCTGCTTGGAGAGTCTAGGTCAAAAAGAGGGTTTGATAGAGCTATAAAGTCTTCTGGTGCAGAGTTAGCTGTATGGATGTGTCTGGAAATAGTTGGTTTTCTGGGTGTAGGATATTTCCTAATGATACTCTCAGGGTTGTCAACTACTTCAGGCAGGTTTGGGTTAGGACAAGATCTTGTATGAATGTTTCTTGAAGCCAGAATGTTGTCTGCTAACAAAAAATCTTACTCCTACTTGTTACTTCTAATATGACTGATGCTGTTATGAGGGCTGGTCTCCTAGTGGAGTCTTATGTAAACCAAGATAATTAGCAGGCCTACTGATCACCAGTAGAGTCTTTAATCGTTAAGGAGCTATGGAGTCACCAGGTGGAGGATTTAAGATTTTACTGTCCACCACAGTGATTAACCAAATCGAAGCTATTGGTATCGTTCCCCAGTGGAGTCGACATTACGTTGGACTTACCATGTTTTGGCAAGTTTGGAAATACCAAAAGATGAGACAAAATCAAAACCACTTTCAGACCTTAGGATCTAGCCCTTCGTGGTTTAGAGAGGGATCTCTCTATATAGGCAAAGGTTTTATGTCCTTTAACCTCTGTGTTAAGATATTAGGCTAGTTATAGGCACGGGTTTGTTTGATTGATTGTTTGTTTGGTTGTTGGGAATCGGAAAGGAAGGGTTCAATGTGAGGCAAGGATGTGCAAAGAGGACTTTAGGCAAAGGAGGGATGATTTCAAAGAACACTCAAGACTATTGGGCAATGGATTCAGGAAAGGGTTTACTTGCTATTCAACATGCAGGCTTTCAGTTGGGCTAGTCATCTAAAGCATTGGATCTTAAAGATGATAGTGTGGCATGAAATGGTAAGAAAGAAGGTGGAAAGAAAGGAAACCTCCATGGTGGCCTTTCAGGAATCGAGTCCAGGGACAGGACATGCCATTAGACAACCTGTGATCCAGAAACCTAAAAGGTTAAATCTTCGGAAAAGCAGATATTAAAGGTTTATACACGAAGGTGAAGGCCTGAGATCAAAGAGAGACTTTGAACTCTCAATGCTTCGGCATCCAACTTAAGGGATCTTAGAAAGGTTAAATAATTGAAAAGGATCCTAGTGAGGCAAAGACTGTGTTTTAAACTCCCATTATCCCAATTCATTCGATTAAAACCCAACAAGAACATCTAAGACAGATTTGTTAATTCATACATTAGCTAGCAGTATATTGTAGCCACTACAGTGGTTAAACTAACTTAAATCGACGCTCAGATAACACATATTGCAGAAAACATTGAAGGCAGGGAGAGCAGAAACATAGGGTACCAAGCAAGGGTAAATCCTATGCCAGATTTCTAATGGATGCCAGAAGAAATGAAATGTGATGAACTACAAAGGAAAACAAGGACAAAGACGGGAAAACATCACTGCTGCTTTAAATCAAGATCCAAAGAAATGTGCTTGTCATATTGTTACACCATTTTTTGGTCATCTAACCTACTATCTTTAGATGGACCCAAGTACACCATGTAAGACCAATTTTACCCTAAGTAAAATTGCTTTCACTATGTGAATTAACTTAATAAAACACATTTATTAGGTTGTTTATGGTCTAAACAGGAAACCCCAAAAGGAAATATTAAACAAACCTATATTTGTTTGATTTTCCTCAAGGAATAATTAATTAAACAATAATTCAATTATTATTCCTAGTCATGTTTAACCCAAAACAAAGAAATTAATTAGATAAATCTTTATTTATCTTATTATTTTCTAGGAATAATTATTTAAATCTTATTTAAATAATATTCCTTGTTAAATATGACTAAATCACCTATAAATAATTAAATAAATCATTATTTATTTGATTATCTTTCAACCACTTCCTTAAAATGATAAATAAATCATTTATTTATTTATTATTCACAAATAAAGGGATTCGACCCAAGTCAAATACTTTTTCCCTCCAACAAATATAATAAAATATTCCATAAAAGGTGGATCTAGATTTGGTTAATGTTATTTTAATCATGCACCAAGATCTAGAATGATCCAATATTTTGTTATAAATAGGAGGGTTTTTCCTACCATTCTTCACCTTTTGTTGCCTATTAGATCACTCTGGATCTATACACTTGGTCACATTCTACATTATTTGCTGTGTGAGCTCCCTTTGAGTTCTATCTTTGTCTGGGTTTTCTACACCAACAAGAGAGAGATTCTAGATCTGAAGTGCTGAGGACTTCCAAGAACCCATCCCATTGAGGAGAATTGGAAACATCTTCTTGTTTTCCTCCCAGGTGCCCTTAATACAAAAAATTCTTTCAAAAATTGTTCTTTTCTTGTCTATTGGATTTATGGAGCAAACCCTTCTTTTTACTGCTTAATGTCTTTCTATGCATAGATCTGGTTTTTGCAGCTCTTGTCTTGGTCAACTAACTGCAGATCTGAAGATATTGGCAGCCATGTTTGATGTTAGGGCTATTAGTTATGCGTAGCTAAAGTGGTCTTTTTTCGTACACTTCGACAAAGGATTCATACTAACAATTGGCGACTCCACACGGGTTTTCAATTACGACCGATGTCGTTTTTCATATTCCTACATATCCAGCTACTTCAGACCCTAGGGTTTCTTTTCAGCTTTTTTTTTTCCTATTTTCATGTTTTTTTTTCCCCTATAAAACCCTAAAACATTAAAATTTCTAACTTCCGCGTGTTTTTGGCCCTATTTCACAACTGACAGACATCAGCCGCAACTGAGACGGAAAATTTTCCGGAAATCTGCCGCCGGGACACCCGAAGCTTCAGGTCGCACTTTTCAGCCCATAAATTGCGACCTGGACCTCCAGGTAGCACTTTCCAGCCCATTTTCTGTGACCTGCATAGAAAACAGGTCAAAACCTGTGACTTGCCAATTTTTCTGCTATTTTTCTGCAATTTTTCTGGGTTTTTCTGAAGCTTCTGTCAGGGTTTTCCAGCCTCTGCCTCAGCTCGTTTCGACCTGTTTCTGATCTGTTTTTCTCATCTAAGTGGGAACATAGCCCCATAGGGCTTCAGTACCCTCCACTTTTGGTGGAAGAATTTTTATCTGTTTCAGGTCTGTTTTTTCAGAGTTTCAACCCCCTTTTTTCCAGATCTGATACCTCCTTTTCAGACCTCTTCTAATCAGCTCTTCTCCCTTTCAAATCACCTCCTGAAGATTTGTTTGGATCTACTTTTAGGGCCTCCTCCTTTCCCCTTCTTCTTTTTGCTGATTTCCTCCTTTTTTCCAGCCACCTTGCCTCTGCCTCTTGGCTGTGATCTGCACCTCTTTTCAGCAGCTTTCTCCTTTAGATCCCTTTCCCTTTCGACCCTAGATCTATTGGCCTCATTTTAGTGTGTTTTCACTAGATTTTTTCCCTCTTTTAGATTAGTTTTGAGAGACCCGCCTTGTTGGGTTGAATTGATGCATTGTTAGCTGTTAATTTTCTGTCATTTCAGCATTATATACTGTTCTCTGCAGATTTATTTTCAATTACGCAGCACACTTTTTCTCTTGCTCTCAAAACGAAATGGGTTTAAAAATTAAAATTAACACACGCCACACACTCACCCTAAGAGAAGAAGAGCCTGGTTTACACCGCCAGGCAAAGACTTTAAAATCAATTGACACTACACATATCTGCCCTTGTTTCGACATTGTACTCTCTTGATTCCGCACCTCCCTGCCTTTGTTGGTCATTCTTCTTCCCCTTGTGCCGTGTTTGTGTTGTCACCATTACGCCCCCAAGGTGCACATCCCAGAGACTTATTGGCCTTCACCCTCAGTTTCCGGTCGGTCGACCTACTCCTTCCCTCCATCGTCGAGTTAGTCCTCCTTCGAGTCCGCACTCCGACTCCTCTTCTCGTTCATTGGGTTCTCCTTTTACTTCCGGTTCTCCCCCTGTCACCTTCACTATGTCTGGTCCAGGGCCTAACGCTAGCGGTACTCCCAGCCCTAATGTCGGGACTACTACTAGCAGAACCGCCATAGGAACTACCTCGGTTGCGCCCTTGCTCCCCTTCATGGAAGGCCTTAGCCTCCCCGATTTGGACCGGTTGACAAATGACCCTATACACCATGACGCTAGTTGGCCTGCTATGCTGACAAATCTCAATTCGTATCCCCAATTTAGTGCTCCTGCTCCTCCAGCATCAGCACCTCCACCTCCCTGGCCTTCTCAACCCCTGCAACAACAGTCACTGCCCCCTCAAGAGCAGGTGGATGCACAGCAAGGATTCATGGCTATCCAACCACCTGACAGACAGATGGCCACTCAACCTTCCCCTTCTGGTCCCTCCAATTACCAGATCCTCATGATGAACTCTGATCCACCTCTAACCGTCGACCTTAACCTTCAAACTCGGTCCCATCAGTACCCCAAGCCTCCCTCTCCGTCTGTCCCTGATTCACCTTCTTCAGGGTCTACAGAGCCTCTTTCGACATCCAATGGTCCCTTGCATATCCCTCAACCAAAAGTTGCGGTTGATACCAAGATTCCTAAGGGACCATTACGCCGAAACGCTGCTTCTGGTCAAGCTGCTCATTCATATAGCATCATAGATGATTTGGCACAATCTCCTCCTGTCATTTCAACACTGGAACTCCTCAAGTCGTGCCCTTCCCAAAAGAAGGCTCTACTATCTGCTATGGGCGCTGTAGATCTTATTGATGACCAAATGATTGTTTTCGACACCCATCAATCAGAACATCCTCCCCTTCCTGCTTCCGTAGCCTTCCAAATCCCAGTCAAAATCTGGAACGCTAACGTTTCCCGGTGTATAATTGATGAGGGGGCATCCACCTGTGTGATGTCCGCTTCGGTTTGGAAGCAACTCGGATCTCCTGAGTTTGCCCCTTCCACGATCACCCTTCGAGCATGGGATGGCCATGCCTCCCAGCCCATTGGCCTCTTCCGTAATTGTCCTACCACTCTTGCGGGCAAGACTGTTTGCATTGACGTTGAAGTCATCGACGCCCCTCTTGATTATAACATTCTTTTGGGGCATAGCTACACTTATGCTATGTCTGTTGTCCCATCCACGGTCCACTGCAAGATGTTTTTCCCTCATAATGGAAAGATAGTCACCATTGACCCGTTGACGTATCATGAGCCAAAATCTCAGGCCTCCCCTGAGTCGACCATCTATTCTGTAGCCAATCAAAAAATTGTCGATTCTTTGACCAGTGTCTTTCCTGGCGTCTACAAAGACTCCTCTTTGCTTGGAACCTTCCTTGGTCTTCCTCCTCCTCCTATCTCTGACCCCAGCTCATCGAATGTTTGCATGATGCAATCGTCTCGGGCTACTCTCAAGCAACCTGCTTCGGCTAGTCAGCAACCGTGCTCTCCGCAACCTGCTCCTAGCCCTTCACCTATAGCTGGTATTCATGAGCCTCTTTACCCCCCTGGAACGGTTCCTCCAAGCCTTAGCCATTTAGGAGCCATCCCACCTGGCCATTACCCCTCTGGTCAGATACCGTTCCTAGCTCCCCCACCAGGAGTGTACATGGTACCTGTCATGGCCACCCTCTCTCTTCCTAACCTGACCCTTGGGATCCCCTTCTGGTACCATGATCCTCCAGCCGCAACCCTGCCTGGTCAACCAAATCTTATATTGCTTTGACCCCGGTTCAACCGGTCCCCATGACTTCTCCTATTGCAACAGTGCCTCAGTCACCTCAACAGGAACCACCTCCTATTGCGACCGCTTTGGGTAAGAAGGGCAAAGCTCACAAGAGGGCATAAAAGGACACAGCTGCCCCGACAAACCCTGCCCCTCCTCGGCCTCCAAAGCATACCATCCAGTGTGCTTTGTGTGATGTTGTCAGTCACGCCACCCATACCTAACCTGAATTGCTTCATCTCAAGCCCATGGTTAATGTCGCGTTCCCTGAGTCCATGGTCCCGGAAGCCTCTATTCCTTCTGCGACCGTGACCAAGAACCCCAAGACTATTAACACCAACCACTCCTGTGCTTTGTGTGATCTCCATGGCCATTACACCCACCTTTGTCCCCACCTCGAGGACTTCTACACCTCTCTCGCCGCAGTCTGCCAATTCGAGGCCAAGCGCAATGAGTCCACCTCTCCCATATTTGCGCATTTTTCTTTGGAAAAACTACCAGACATGACTTCTCCCATTGACATCCCCCCTCCTGATGTCGAGATGATCGAGCCTTCATCCAAAATTTTCTTCCTATCATCATCCATGAGACCCTTGGGGAACATTCCCTCTGAACCCTCCCCTATTGTTTCGCTTGACCTTACTTCAGCGATCACCTTGGGCTCAATATCGGTAGATCCTTTATCTACTTACTCTTCTGTTACCCCTTGTGACGATGCACATGTGAACCTCTCTTCTCATGATGATGAGTCAGGTAGCTTCGCCGCGTCAGGTGGTCTTTCTTCCACCCGTCACCCCATCTTCTATCACGATGACGACATTATGGAATAAATCCCCACCCTTGAATTTATCTATTCCCCCTTACATCGAACCCATGCGTTCACACCACATACACCTTGTGGCCATTACATTGAAACCCAATGTTTGGTTAAGGGGGCACCCACATTTGAGAGACCAAGAGAAGCAATTCTCCACAACTCTCCTAGTGTATCTGGTCGTGCCGACTTTAGTACCATTATTCTTCCACATTTAGAAGAACCTATAGAGTCCCGTATCACTTCCGATCACTCTACGAATGATACCCCTTATCGTTCCTTCATCTTCCATCAGCAACTCAATCTCTTAGACATTGTTGTTGACCAACCTATGGGTTTTCTAGGAGAGCATCAATTCATTATCTTCAAATCCTCTCTTTGGGATAGTGACACCAGGTATGCCAACCCCAAAACTTAAAGTCCATTTTCTTCATATATGCAGTCCTAAAAGAGATTGGTAATCCTCCATTTCCTTTCTCAAACTACATAACCATAACGAAAATAAATGGCACACCACATCATTAAAATGTGTTTAGATTCCCCTTTTTCTAAATACATTTTGGCATGACCACACCATGCTTGGGGGCACCTATGCCCCTCAACTATAACCCTCCTCAAAATCAAATTTCTTCACTTGCAACACCCATATTAGGGGCACCATTTGGCCTCCATACTTATCCATGCTCGTGTTGATTTTCGTCATGAGATACCATCTTGTACTCATGTTTTCACGGTCCCCCATAGGACCTTTACTGTGTGGCAGCACCATCGATTCGCCCTTGTTTAGAGCATCCAAGTTGAGTCATCATCGCATTCATGGAGTCTATCTCGAGTCCCTTTGTACCCCGCTATAGTCCTCCATCCTTCATTTCTTGGTCTCTCTCTTGTGTCGCATATTATGACCTTCAGTCCCACTGTCCCCTATCCCTTATGATATTGTGTCAGTCGCTGCCATGTCATTCATGTTCTTTATGCTCTAGCAAGGGAAGTCGTCCATTTGATACTCAGTCCCCTCCATTCCATCATCATCATCGGTACTAGTCTGTCAGTCGATCTACTATTTTCTCTCATGCCTTAGTTGAGGATCTCTCATCGCGTCACCTACGGCGGACCTCCATCTGTCGACATCAGCTCCTTCATTCCAGATGATAGGTATAGAGAGCAGTGTACCTTGGTTCCAGCTTCCACTCTTGTTCGGTGCCTCGGATTAGGCAAAGGGATCTCTCATTTCCCTTTGACTTGATTGTTTCTCCACTTCAGATCCTTTTAGCATGATCGAGATCCATATGCCTGATGGTCCAATGATGCAGCAGTAGCTCTTGGTGATGCCTGGGTGTGTGTGAGATGTCTCAACCCTCCTGAGGGGGTGGCCCTGCAGGTAGCCCCCCACATGCCCGGATGACCTCTTCATTTCAGCCTTCGATGCAGCTCCATATATTTGATGATGTCGGCCTTAGCCGCTTGCAGCGCCTCTTTGATTTGCATGTATCAGTCAAATTTTGTGAGCCCTTCCCCGCTTGTAGGGGGCATTTGGGTTGTACTTGTATCTCATGTACTCAGATATTATTGTATAAGTCCTGGCTGTTATCCCAGGCACAACATGTATATGGGATCCCTCATTGTATTTCTATCTGGCTCATGTTTATGCCAGCTGTACTTTATGGTTCAGTCCCTTGTTTACTGGACACACTATTCTTTTGTACTTTGTCTCGGCGGGCATAGGTATGCCTCCCCCACCACCTTTAGCATAGGTACCCTCTCATAAAAAGAGACTTGTTGCACCTGCAAGTCTCGTCTCCTCAGGGTCTAGTTCTTCAGCACATTAGTCTACCTTACATTTCTCTCTCTGACTTCCCTTTTGATGTCCGGTGATTGAGTTCTTACAACGTACTTCGGTCATATGATTTGCTCCTAACACTCGCACGCTGGGGGGCAATCTGTTACACCATTTTTTGGTCATCTAACCTACTATCATTAGATGGACCCAAGTACACCATGTAAGACCAATTTTGCCCTAAGTAAAATTGCTTTCACTATGTAAAATAACTTAATTAAACACATTTATTAGGTTGTTTATGGTCTAAACAGGAAACCCCAAAAGGAAATATTAAACAAACCTATATTTGCTTGATTTTCCTCAAGAAATAATTAATTAAACAATAATGTAATTATTATTCTTGGTCATGTTTAACCCAAAACAAAGAAATTAATTAGATAAATTTTTATTTATCTTATTATTTTCTAGGAATAATTATTTAAATCTTATTTAAATAATATTCCTTGTTAAATATGACTAAATCACCCATAAATAATTAAATAAATCATTATTTATTTGATTATCCTTCAACTACTTCCTTAAAATGATAAATAAATCATTTATTTATTTATTATTCACAAATAAAGGGATTTGACCCAAGTCAAATACCTTTTCCCTCCAACAAATATAATAAAATATTCCATAAAAGGTGGATCTAGATTTGGTTAACATTATTTTAATCATGCACCAAGATCTAGAATGACTCAATATTTTGTTATAAATAGGAGGGTTTTTCCTATCATTCTTCACCTTTTGTTGCCTATTAGATCACTCTGGATCTATACACTTGGTCACATTCTACATTATTTGCTGTGTGAGCTCCCATTGAGTTCTATCTTTGTCTGGGTTTTCTACACCAATAAGAGAGAGAGATTCTAGATCTGAAGTGCTGAGGACTTCCAAGAACCCATCCCATTGAGGAGAATTGGAAACATCTTCTTGTTTTCCTCCCAGGTGCCCTTAATACAAAAAAATCTTTCAAAAATTGTTCTTGTCTTGTCTATTGGATATATGGAGCAAACCCTTCTTTTTACTGCTTAATGTCTTTCTATGCATAGATCTGGTTTTTGCAGCTCTTGTCTTGGTCAACTAACTGCAGATCTGAAGATATTGGTAGCCACGTTTGATGTTAGGGCTATTAGTTATGCGTAGCTAAAGTGGTGTTTTTTCATACACTTCGACAAAGGATTCATACTAACACATATTAAAGAGCAACACCAGTCATGTACCACATTGCTAATAGCTTTACATTCAGTCTGAAAACATCTTCCTCAACCTATCTTACAACTTTCCACAGAGAACTATATCTCAAGAGAACAACTTACAATTCACAGATGTCCGATCAACAACCTTTCAATGAGTTTTTCTTGAGTCCTTATAGCTGAGAGAGAGGTAGATAAAGTAGGTGAAACACTAAATGAAACATTAAAACAGGGCAGAGGAAGAGGCTCAAGGCCCATTCTGTCTTAATATCCATGCATTAATCTTCGGTACTCTTTGGACGAAAGAGTGGTCTTCGATAGGCTGAAATTTACTCCAGGTATGTTCTTTGATGTACTTTGCTGCAGTATTCTGCAGTACTCTGGTGAATAAACAAAAAGGAAAATAAACGACCGTGATGTCTACCATACTGCATAACAAATGCTCTAGTAGCATTAGGGCTACTGTCAAGGTGGAAATCTTCTCAGGAACACAGTGTGGAATGAAAAAATTATGGGTACTGTGTCCTTTCTCAGGAGGAGACTTCTGCTGATGTGAAACCTTGATGATATTTTTTTCTGCGTGCTAGGCCTTCTATGTGATTCATGAGGTCTTCAATCTGGTACTTTGCCTTTAAAACACTGAATTAAGGCTTGACATCTTCAATAATATGCATTAGACCCCCTTAACTCTGTACTGATACTCTTTGCCACTTCATGACTGTCTCTGTCAGTGAAATGTGAGCTTTATTGGCGCTGGAGAGGTTCTGCAGAGTTGAAATTTTTCCTTTAATGAAAATTTACACTCTAAGCACCTCCTTATGCTCTTCTCTGTAATGTCAGGCTCTGAACCCAGCTTTCTCTGTGTTCTGTGCCACTATAACAGTGACTATGAACCATGGCGGTTTCCACCGCCAGTAACCCTGCAAAACACATAAACATGTTAATAAATCCATGCATGGGGAGGGTGGATGCAGTGGAGGGCTGTGAGAATGGCAGCACGATTGAGGTAAATGTGGTGGATGTGAATGGAAAATGGTGGAATAATGCAGGATGATGGTGAAAAATGCAGTGAAACAGTGGGAAAATGGTCTGGTGAACGTTTTTCTTTAACGCAGACATTAAAACTTGACCTTTGACTGAAATACAAAGGAAACGGAGGAAAATGCAACAAAAACATATGAAATGGGTTGATACGGTGGGACCTGGCAGCGGCCGGAGGGCGATTAGATATGGGCCATTAGATCGAATGGAATGGAAGGTTACGATCAAATCGGACGGAGAATGATAGGAGAGTCAAACTCTGATGAGCGATGGAGCGATTGGCCTATGACCATTGAATTTTATGTGAGATCGATGACGGAGATTGCGTCGGAGGACCACGATCGCAAAGGGTGGAGGGTAGCACCGTTTGAAAATTTGCGATTGCTATTGGAGTGGGGAAGCGAGGGCCATCGGATTAAAAGGTAAATCGACGGCGGAGATTGCGTCAGAGGATCGCAATCGCCAAGGGCAGGGGGTGGCACCGTTTGAGAATTTCTATTGTGATTGGAGTGAGGTTGCGATGACCGTCAGATCTTAATAATATCAATGGCGGAAAACACTCCCGAGACCCATAGAACAAAAGTGTCATCGCATCAGAGTTTTAGTTTTAACACAAGAATGCGCTCCCGAACACTTATCTGATTGTGATAAGCACCTTATGCTTTGGCACCTGGTCTTGGTGCTGGGTTACGTGGGGAAGTGGTTTTAGGGCTGGGCCGAAGGGGGCTAACTTGCGTATAGTTAAAAATGGGTTTTTTGGTCTATTTTCAATGCATTTTAAGCCCAAAAAAGGCGTAACGGTAGAGAGGAAAAGGGGTTATTAAGCCAAACAAGGGGTGTTTGCAAGGTTTAAATGGGATTAGAGATGATTTAGAGGGTTTAGGAAGGGATCTGGGGGTAAAAAGGGAGACTTTGACAAAGGGGGGGAAAAGGTAAAAATGCGACATTCTACAGGGATACAAAGGGAAAATGAAGGCATTTCTGAGCACAATCTTCCACAGGCAGTGAGGCCTTTGGATGGAAACAACAGTGAGGATCTTTTTAAAGGCAGTGAACACATAGGGGCTTCAAGGATGATGTGTTTTCGGAGGAGATGCATTCCTTGAAGGCTTAAAAAATAATTTAGCCACCTTGTTTTCTTGACGAAAATTTCATAGGTGGCTAACACCAGTCACCTAGTGTAAGTCGCTAAAAATATGGCCACTAATGATACCTCAAATCACAAACATCATCAGGGGGGTCACGGTCTAGGATAGAATGCTATATGGGTAGAACACCTAGATCCCCGATCTAGGTTTGACATCCCAGAAGGGAACCCCAATATATAGAATGCCCACCGGATGTAGTCGAAGGCAGGCTACCTTCTTGTGCACCCAAGTGTTGTCTCGCGCTTAGCTCCAGTAAAGGAGTGGTCCCGATAATATGAGTGCAGTAGGATTTCACTCGTTAACGACTCTAGTCTCAAGTTTTGAGATCTTGGGTATTTTTATCACTTTTCCTACCCCAAGATCCTAGCCTAAACTATTGTTGATTTGAGCTCAGAAAACGTTATATGATTGATTTTATTATTGCTTGATTCTTAGTGTACTTGATTATTAGTCTTGCGGGAGGGGGGGGGGGAGTGGACGTATGAAATGTAGTGAGACTCTGACTCAGAAAACCATGCAAAAATATGCTCTAAATATTCAATTCGATGAAGAGTATTTCTACAAGGAGAGGTTTTCTTTCAACATCCATGCACAAAAAATTCAAATAACATAGTTCAAATTTAAATATTTAGACATTAATTCATCTCTTTTTAATAGTATTTTAACTAAAATTTTCAAAATTAATCCATCTAGTTGCAGAAAAACTAAAAAAAACTCTTCTTATAAAGCAGATGTATTTGACACTAAATTTTCACACAAGAAAAAAACAAATAGCACTGCTAGCTGGTAAACAAGCACATGGATTCGATCAAGGAGTGGTTCTAATGGCCAAAAAACTCTACAATAAAAAATGAACACAACACAGGGGTGAATAGAAATTTTTTGGCTGATTAACGCACTGGTTCTGAGAAAAGACCACTTTAATGCAGAGACTAATGCACTGGAATCAAAGCTAGACCGCGTTATAACACTCTGGAATACTAACAAAGGCAATGTTAGCCAAGGTAAAGTTTTTCCTATGGCCAAACAGGGACAGGACTGAACTCTGTGAGCTTTTGAAATGTCTACTGGGCATAAAAGCTGGTCAGAAGGATATGTGAAGAGAGGAAAGAAGGAGGAATTAAAGAAATAGTCAGGAAACTTGGGGTTAAACTCCCTAGCGGATTCGCCAATTCTGCTATAGGGTAAAATGATTGGGTTGTTGGTTATCGAATATCCCTCTCAAGGCTTTTCAGTGCTCGAGGTAGACAGTAAGATTAGTTGTATAGTTCACAAAGAAGATGCATATATGTTCATGTTAACTTAGACAACTTGATAAAATGAGATGGAAGATTACCTATTTTTAGATCTCGAAGTCTTTGGAGAGCACTAAGCAGCGAAGCAGGGATCCTCCTTCACTAGCTCCAAATCCCGACCTTGTGATTAGTCAAAGCACCCGTGTAATCCCTACCACAATATATTTCCTATAAATTAAGTTAACATATGAGATACATTAAGCAATGCACATCTAAGCCATTCATCTCATGCTATGTAAGTAATTAAGAAATAATTAACAATATTGACGCATTGAATGGACAAAACAGATATAGATCTATTGATTTATTAAAAAGGAGGATTACAACTGTCGATTGTACCAAGCCTTCCTCAGTCTTCCAATCTCTCTCTCTCTCTTTCTCTGAATGTGGTGATGTCTTTAATCAACAAGTTCTCAATGAAATTCTTTGACCTTTTACCTTCACACTACAACAATAAATGCTATGCTTCACGTGTATTCAAAAAACCTTCGACCTTGGACCAAGAGTCCACAACTCCATTTTATAGGAGATGGAGAGAGCAAACCTTGCCTTTCTCCTTCCACCAGTTCTAAATATAAAAAACCAATATGTTTCCTCAAATTTCCATGCTTTTGCCTTTGTTGAGAGTCTAGTTGTTTTTGGCAAGACCTAATAAGAGGTTAGTGTCTTGCAGTTTCCGTTTTGCACTGACTCTCTATGAGAAAAAGCTAGAGTTTCTAATCATTCTCCATGGATTTTTCCTGTTTCAAACACAAAACACACGTGACGCTGCCCTCTAGGCTAAACAGAGCATTTCCCTAGCCACTAATGCGACCTTTTCATGGATCAAAAGTGTTATAACGCACTTTGGCTGTTACAGGGGCGCGTTACCTTGGCAGAAGTAGGTTTAGTTTAGGTCTCTTTCTTCCTTCCATATTTATCTTCTCCTCTGAGCTGATGAGGAGGTCATTTGACCTGTAACATCATCTTCCTCATTATGGATCCATGACCTCCACTCTTTCTTCATTATTATGTTCCTCCACTACTCTATAATTCTAATCCAATACTCAACTAACCCACATTCACACTATAGAAGTGAATTTTATTCATGTACTGGGTTTATGGTCCCTCCACCCTCTTATTTGCTTAACTAATAAAGAAAAGTAAGAACTCTAATACTCTGATTAGTTGATGGCTGATCCAGAATATTAAAATCCTCCCCACCAAAATGTTTCTTGTCCTCAAGCAACTACAAAAGTGGATGCTACAGAACTTTCTCGCCCTCCCAAGTGGCACCCTCATCTCGAAGGTTCTCCCATCTGCCCTAATGTGCTATGACTGCACAGCTCCATGGTTTCCTCTCTAGAATGTCTAGAATGTACTCCATTTGTATAACCAGATGCCTCTCCTCATCAATGAGTCCCATAGTGTCACCCATTTTCTATCAAAAAGCCTCCTTTCGACATGAGACATGGGAAGTGTTGTAGTTCTTTCCTCCAAAGGAAAGTCCCAACTCATATGCAATTTCTCTAGCCCATGCTACATGGAGTATTTTCTATCTCTCCATGCCCTAGTGGTCTTCCTTTCTCCAAGCATCATATCAATTTTGTGCAAAGTGATAAGTAGAGATACATGGATCAACATGTGAAATGTCGAACCATACTCCGCCAAGAGAAATCATCGCAACAATGCGTCTTGCTGCCACATCACATCATAATCATACCATGTATGGTAGCCATACTCTTCCAAGAGAATCCAATGCAGCAAGGCCCCCTACTACCACAAAACATGTTAACTTTGGACAACTAGGTCCAAACTTCAGGTTGTGCTACTCAGATGACGATCCCAATATTTTATTGGATTCCTCTTTAGGAGAGGTGTAAGATTCATCTAAAGATCATCTCGATCAGATGAGAAGAATATGTACTTTGAATTTATTCCACTTATGTGCTAGGTCAACCTGGAATATAATATAGACTTAAATGTATTAAAGTACGTGTCACACACCCCCAAATATGCCTATATATTGGAGAGACTTGGAGTTCATTATACACACAATGTGTAGAGGATTTTCTTCTCTCTTGATGGCGATGGAGTTGCGTTCTTGGTGTTGTGTATCTGTGGAGCATTCTTTGTCTAGGTTGTCTTGGGGTTGTGTGTGACATGCTTGGTTGAATGGCCTATTAGAGACTTGTCTAGTTGAAGCATCTTGCTGATCACCATAATGCCATTATTCTCCTTCTTAGTTGGCTTGTCTTCCATTGATCGATTTATCTGTTCTATCTACTTCAATATTTTGTGCCCTAATCTAAAATGGCATAGAACATGTTCTTAAATTAACATGGTATCAGAGCTAAGGTGAAGACAAAACCCAATTTGTGTTGAAATAAATCTCTGATCTATTGATCCATTGTGCAACACACAACAAGAAAGGGAGCTCGATAAAGGAGGGAACTTGGCCGCAACAAGGAGGAAGGAACAGCGTCGGCAAGAGACTATTTCTAGGGCTGTTTCAGGTGACCAAAATGTTGTAGAAGGCCAAGGAGAAGATCTGGAAGGCTGAGACTGTTGTATATGTTTATGGCCTTGTTTGAGGGTCAAACATAGGAGGCTGTTTTGAGGGCTGTTAGGGAGCCGGAGCAAGCTGAGGTAGGCCGCAGGCTGCATTCCGTCCAAACGTAGGCTGCATTCCTCTCACTCTCCCAGTCAGTCGAGGTGCTCTATAACTGTCGAGGTGTTATTTATTGACCTATTTCCTATTGAATCAACCTATTGATTGGGAGAGCTATTGATTGATATTACATACGTAATATGATCGACCCAACTGGAATCACGGGAATGGAAATAATGGCTCAATATTGAATGGCTCTTGAATGGGAATGGAAGTAACCACCTATCCTAGGGAATTGAAAGCATGGTGGTTTCATCGCTCGACCAACCTATTTCCTTATGTTGGCACGTAGCATGAACTCGCATATTTATGATCATGTTACATAGATCATAGATAGTGTTGAGTCTCAAATCTGCATCTTTCTTATACACCTTTCTAGACATTTTTCATTCACCTTGACCTTCTAAGTCATCAATATCATTGCATATTTATTGTAAAAGAGCATCTAAAATGGTTTTTAACTATGTTTTATGTCTGCTGTTTGATTTAGATTTTTTCTCATTTAGCTGCGGAATCTTGCCACTTTCCACAGCTGTTGCAACTTTCCGCAACCATTTTGTTAAAGTCTATATTGCAGGTGTCTTCAGGAAAATCGAGCCACATGGGCAAGTTAGAAATGACGTGGACATGGATCGTGTCCTATTGGCTCAGTCGAATTCACCTAAGAAGGCTGTGGTCAAAGTTAGCCAAGTGGTGGTCAACCGAAGAGTCCCACAGTGACAAAACTCTATTTCTCATCACGTGGAGATTTGCGTGGCCGTTTCTAAATCATGGGATACATATCAACACCTGTAAATGGCTCCATAAGCCGAATCCAACAGCCACTCTCCATAGATTTAATCCTCACGGCGGCCATAATGCTAGATCTCTGGACGTGATGGTTCACGTGTCTTCTATCAGCACAAACTTTAGGGAATTAGTTATATCACCTTCAGCTATAAATAATGTGTTCTCATACGCATAATAGTTAGCTCTGTAATGTAATTGTGTCACCATTGTGCTGTGACATTATTTCTCTGTTATGACTGCATTTTAATATAAGAGAAGTCTCTGTTCATAAGCGTAATTCGTATTTGAAAGCTGCTTCCCGAGGATTGTGCAGAGGGCCCCTGCACAAGCTGAGGTTTTGTGTATTACTGTATAGTTTCATGCTTCATTTCTTTAAGTTCATTGTGCCATAGTCATTCACGTGTATATATATATATATATTACATCTTTCATGGTATTTATGTTTCATCTCTGTCCATAATTTTTCATGCTTTACATTTTACTTCTGTCCATAATCTTTTATGTTTTATGTTGTTGTTAACTGATCAGTGTTATTGTTTCATATTACAATAGGCAGCCCGAGCATTTTCACATCTTTTTATAATGACTAATGACATGGAATCAATATTGTCCTTCTGCTAATTTACTTTTCTTAGTTTTTGTTTAATTCCAGCACTGTTTTGTTTATTTCAGTCTTTCACATTTGCTTTAGTTGTTAGATTAGATATTAAACTGCTCATGTCATTTTCAGTTACCTCTGAAAACCATAGCGAGACTAATGGTGAGGGATTGAAGTATGATTGTGTAGTTTGATATTAGTTTACTTTTCTGCAAGTTAGATATTAAATTGTTCATGTCATTTTCAGTTACCTCCGAAAGCCATAGCGAGACTAATGGTGAGGGATTGAAGTATGAGTGTATGGTTTGATATTAGTTTACTTTTCTGCAAGATAGATATTAAATTGCTCATGTCATTATCAGTTACCTCCGAAAGCCATAGCGAGACTAATGGTGAGGGATTGAAGTATGAGTGTGTAATTTGATATTAGTTTATTTTTCTTCAAATTAGATATCAGATTGCTCAAGTTGTTTATGATTACCTCCGAAAGCCATAGCGAGACTAATGGTGAGGGGTCAGAATATGAGTTGATGTAATTTGATTTTTAGTTTTACTTTACTTGCAATCTTTTCTTTGAGTACAGTTTCTTTTGTGTTTAGACAGCAGCAAGGGTAATGGTTTTCATGATCAATAGTTCACTGTTTGTTTAACTAGAATAGTGGCACATTTTCATTGTATGTTTCAAAATCCTTTTGAAGTTTGAAGTTTGGTAAATCATTATAAAGGACATCATTGCCTTGAAAAATCATAACCATAGTTGTCTTTTAGAATTTTCACCTCACATTAGGAAACCAACCAAGATAAAAAAAAAAAACCAAAAACGACAAAAAGTAAGAGATAGGTTATCTTGCACATATAGTGCGCCATACTTCGTCAGCTTACAAATCTCGGATTGAAAAATTAATGTAGAAATTTAGAACACACTAAATTGACCAAAAATTTTGGAGCCGTTGCCGGGGAAGTGTAACTAGGTAGCCAATTTCTTAAAAAAAAAAAAAAAACAACAATAAAAAGAAGGGAAAACTTGATAACTTCTTGAAGTATGCTCTCCTCTTGCACCTAGTGTGATCTGGAGGATCAGAAAAGAGAGTTATTGGTTCAGTAATTTCTTAATTATGCTCTCTTCTTGCACCTAGTGTGACCTGGAAGATCAGAAAGAGAATTATTATCCCAACTTAAAAAAAATAAAAAAAATGACATGCATATAGCAAGAGATTCTAGGGGAAGGTTTATAGCTAGAGCCAAGAGTTCGATTTTCACAACTCCATCTTCTTCAAGGAATAGACAAGATTCACCACCATCTACCCCTAGCCTTAAGATTTTTGGAATTCAAGGAGCAGCTGAATTAGAGGATTCTCCTATACCACCTACTAAATCTCATTTAGAAAAGGATCCTTTCTTTACTTCTACAGGAGAGTATATTGTAATCAAAGAAGTAGAATCACCCGAAGAAGAAAAGGAAGAGACTCCCTCTCATCCTCCCTTGATAGAAGAACCAGAGGACTTTGAGGACTCTAAAGAAACTATCATGGCAGAGGAAATAATAGATGGATTTGGAGGTAGAGGTAGAGGTAGAGGAGGAGGAAAAAATGGAGACAACAATGGTGAAGGTAATAATGGAAGAAATAGGGAAGGAGACAACTTGTTTGGATTCCCTATAGTTGATGAGGAAACTCATACAACGATGAAAAACATCTCACCATCTGTCCTCCCCAACTTTTATGGATTGTGAAGTGAGGATCCTGAAACATTTCTGTTTGAGTTTGAAGTCGTGTGCCGAACCTATGACTATATGGAAGACTCTCAAAAACTCAAACTGTTTCCTTCAACATTGAAGGGAGCCGCTTTGAAATGGTTCATGGGATTAGCCACCCAATCTATTAGGACTTGGAATGATATGAAACAAACATTTTTGGATAGATATGTTAGCCACCTATATTTTTCCATTATATCAGCTGGTGGCTACTATTTTGTACTTTCAAGAAACAACTAACTTAACTTGGTGCTTGAAGTCTGTTGGTAAAATCATGAACTGCTGGTTGGTTCTTCATACTTTTCCTTCTCTCAGCCTCTGATATTCCATAAAAATCCTAGTCAAGTACTGCTGCGCCCCTTTTCCTTTCCCCTCCCTTGCTTCCATCTTGCCTTCATTCCCCAATTTCCTTTTATTCATAAAAACCCACAAAACCATATGTTATTCCTTATCTCTTCATTAATCTCATTTCCCAAGGTTAAAAACCTATTTTTTTAACCTTATCGGAATTATCTTTCCTTTCGAAATTCTTTGGAAAACCATAGAAAGCACATGTTTCTATGCGTTAGGCTTAGGCCCCTCAGGCTAAGCCCCCTGCCTTTTCTTCCTTCACATGCCCGAGCGCCAGGACCGACCGCTCAGTCTTAAGGTGCCTAGCCAAAATGTAACCCCTCTCCGTCCTTTTTTCTCTGAACATTCGAAAACCCACCTTTTATAAGGTTTTGGCGTAAAATATTAAATCACGTGTTTTATTGCCCCAAGTCCTTCCTAGCCGTCGATCTGCTCCCCAGATCCGACGGAGCGGAGCGAGCCCCACCTGGTGGACCCCCCTCCCCCACGCCCGGTTCCAAAAACCGTGGTTTTCATCCCGCACCACTTTTCGTCGGTGGTGGTTTTCTCCCGTCGGCCAGCGATTCCATACGCCGGCTGACGTGTGTCCCCCACCACTATTTCAAAACCACTGTCCTTTCGCATCGCCCGCACGTTATCTATTGTTCCATAACCCCGCAGCGGGATCCACCTCCGCCGTCGGATTTGGGCCCTCCCATCCGACGGTTGCTGATCGCCTTTTCTACCCGGCCTTTAACGGACTTGCCTACCCGTTAATTTCCCCCGGCGCATTCGAAAACTGATCTCCACTGTCGATCTCTACATATCGACGGTTCTCATCCAAAGTCCTGATTCCATCGTACAGTCCACCTTTTCCTCCGCTGACTTTTTGAAATGCTCCCAACCGTTGATCTGCGTACGATCAATGGCTCCAATTGCTCCGTTTTCCTGCACGCCCTCCAATGCAGATTTGTCCATATAACGCAGGATTTTCTCATTTTGTTTGTATTTTGCAGGTTTAAGGTTCTTTCATCGTGTTTTAGGAAAATCTGAAAGACGAGGGTGACGACTCCCGTTCTTTTGATTTATCCAAAGGATCGATCGCAGGGTGAAGAACAATGTTATCAACTAGGTTTCATGAGCCTTGGTTGCCGCGCATCCCTGTAAAACTTGAAGAATACCATTAAAATCAACGCAGAGAAAGAGTATCGAATATTGAAGACAACAATGAACCAGAGCAACAGATTAGTGGACATATTGGCAGGGATTACGGCTAAGACGGTTATCAAAAGCCTAATCCCCGACTCAGAACATAGATTAAAGGAAAACCTAAAAGTGTTCATCAGACATACTGCCTGCACCGCCATACTTTGAGGCAAATTGATTCCTCAACCACCACAGTGCCACCTATTGCCTCAAAATGCTCAATCAGAGGCCGAATTTATTGAGCAAATCAGATATCTTGCCTCGAAGCAGCCAAATAAGTTATTTCTGCCCCAGATTTAATGACAGAACGTTTGCAGAGTAACCCTAATAGTACGCAGAGCCTCAAATGTCAAACAAAGCTCCCTTTGAGCTTATTTCATAAGTGTAAACACATTAATGCAGTGGAACACCTGTATGATTTCTTCATCGAGCCTCCAAGGGCCAGGAAGACATTAATTATGCATTAATTGTATTTGAGATCTTTTTATCAGATCTCACCTCCTCATCCTTCTATAAATACTCCAGTAGAAGATGAGTGAGGGGTTGGATTAGTTGGTTGTCAACGTAATTGCTGAAGCATTGTAATGTAATTGAGTAGGAAAACTCTTGACTGTAAATAGTGGTTTCATGGGCTCTTGGAGCTCTGCTTGTAACATATAGGTTAGGTTGTGAAGAGAGATGGATTAAAACACTAGATCTGAAGATTGTAACTGGTTTGAAGCATCAATACAAGCTGATTTATGGGATCCTGGTCTATGCTGATGGTGATGTTATTCTCACTGTGAACTTGTCATTTTATTTCTGTTTTCAATCTGTTTCATTTCCACTATAAAGAACAGTTTAAACAGGGTTAGGACCTACTGTATATCAGTAACCTTTTCTGGCTGAGAAATCTTTATTTAAATGTTTTCTTCTAACTATGTTATTTAGAAATGATTTAATTCAGTCTAAGTACAGGGATGCTGGCGTTCCCTCATCTTTTTGTCACAGCTGAATGTTATTTTTAAATGTTACTTTCAATATATGTTGTGTAAGGAATGAATTGAGGAAATCAAAGGTTAGCCCTGAGTCCCTTTCTTGTTTGCTCAACTATTTGATTGTTTCCCTTAGGATGTGTTAAAAGCTGACTAGTTTCGAAGTACTTATCAGATCTTAGGCCATTCTGTGTTATCTCTGTGATCGTCTTGGAAGTAACTAAGTAAAGAAGAGCTAGGAGAGGATTATGGTGAGCCCAACCCGCTAGTTTCTACTCCAAAAGTTGCCTTCAAGTTTCCCTTTGTTTTTATATGTATTCTATTGGAAGTGTATCAAAGGTTGGATAGTTTCAAAGTACTTACCAGATCCTATTTTGCTTCTATGTTTCTCTTAAGTGCTTGGTCAAAGGCTGGCTAGTTTGAAAGTACTTACCAGATCCTGGGCTGCTCTTTGTTCTGCATCTGTCATTTCCCTTTCTTATTGTATCATTCCATTCCATAAATCAAACTTTAAAGAGATCCTTAGGCATAGATGACTTGCCCCATAGACCACTCTTGAACCTGAATGTTTCAATTAAATCCTCTTATGACTCCATAGCCCAATGGATTGAAAACTTGCCATCATCTTCTTCTCGATCGAAGCTTACTCTTTTGCTTGCAACTTCTCACCTTTGAACCTATTTGCATATAGATCTTTCTGTCTCAGACAGAAATTATGTTCAATCATCCGAAAATACCAAACAAAACCCTTGGACCTCATAACTAGCCTAATATCATTACCCTAAGCTTTCAAAGACAATATCCATCTTTGTACATATTGGAGAGATCCCTCTCCGGATTCAGGAGGGCTAGATCCTAGAATCCCAAAGTTGGTTGAAATGATGCTAACTCTGTGATCGGACTTTGCCAATCTTGCTTTTTACAGAGACCTAACATTCCTGGTGACTCCACTGGGGAAGGAACCCCGAATTGCCTTATTAACCAGCTAGAGCCACCAGAACCTAACATTCCTGGCGACTCCGCTGGGGAACTTTGAGTTCTTTTCATTTTAAATACTGCTGAGACTCAGAATACCCATGATCTCTTTAGATTGGTATATGGTGGTGGACCATAGAACATTTTACCTCCTCAGGAGTTGAAAATCTTCCACCTGGCGACTCCACACTCTGAAATTCCCAAAAGACCAAATGACTCCACTGGTAGAAGACCCTGAACTGATTAACCAGACACAGTGACCTCTTTCTTGGTTTACAAACATGATTCCAAGAATACAACGAAGATATGCCCCAATGTGTAGAGATCATATCCCTGGGTTCCCACATAAGATGCCCCAGGTAAATTGGGATGACAACCTGCCTATTTTTCAAGGTGAAAAGTTTGATGACCCCTTGTTACATCTTATCAAATTTCACATACATGTATGGAGGTTGAAAGTTGAATGGCATGAAGACTGCTTAATGAAAATGTTCATGTTAACATTAGAAGGAAAAGCTAGGGATTGGTATGAATTCTTAAGATCTAGTAGTTTTTTTTCTTTAAAAGACTTTGAATATATGTTCTATGAGAACTATGAAGGAAACACTACATAATTATCATCGGGTGCAATATATTATGATCCATCACAAAACATCACCCAACACATTATAGATAATGAGGAAGCTTTGGAAGAGATGCATCCTGAAGATCTTTTAACAGCCATTCATGAGTTTAATATCCTATTGAAAAATTTTAAGAACATAGATGAATCATTTGAGGAAGAGATAATGGACATTCCTCAAGATATCCCTGAAAACTCAAATATTGATTCATCATCCCTTATAGCCGAGGCTCAAGAAGACATCCAGCCTCAAAACCAGTCTTCGCAAGAAACAGAGAACTGCTGTACTCCTGTTCAAAGGAACATAGAAACATCTTCCCATTTGATAGAAAAAGAGATAGATCAGACTATTAATAAACAGTCAGTCTCTGAAACTTTTTTCAAAATAAACACTCTTGCCCATTCACCTAGAGAACTTTGTTGTATAGATTTAGAAAGTTCTTTTGTAAATCAAAATAAAAAGGGACCTGCTGAGAATCCAATATGTTTGGCTTATGAAATTGTTTATTCTGATAAATTTCCAAATTTTGATCAGTTTGATGATGATGATGAGTTGCAAGAAAAAACTAATCATGCAGGGCAATCAGCGTTTGATTGGTTTTATCAATTTCACCATCATCAGCTTGAAAGCCAAAAACATCCATTTCGATCCATCACTAATGGCTTTCACATAATTGGAAATCAGCAGCCTTTCAACCCGGAAGGTGAAGAGAAGAGCAATAAAGAAAATTTTGAGCAAAAGGAGTTTTCTCTTGAAAAAGAGGAAACCTTTAAATATTCCCTTGCTCGAGAAAATAATAACCTCTTCACAGAGTTTAGTCCACTGAATACAAGCATACCAGGGCTACAAGAGGACAACACTGCCAAATATGATGAGTCCTCCAGTTCAGATGATGAAGAAGATGAGGGAGAAAAACAAATACAAGACTATCCTGCTGTGGATATACCATCTTCCCAAGAAGAAACTTCTCCCTTCACTGATATTAGTCTGCCATCCCAAGAACCTGAATTTATATCCGAAGCAAGCATATGTTTAGAGAAAGAAAATATTTCACTGTTTGCTATTGTGCGGGTTAAGGATGACGGAGCTTCCAAGCAACTTCCTGAAGATATACTCCTCAAAATTGAAGCCTTGGAAGCAGACAATCTACCAGAAATGGAGGGCCAAAAGGAAGAGAATCTTCATCTTTTCTTTGTTGATCCTATGGAAGAGTGTGTGGGAATCCCGACTGGCTCAAATTATCAAGCATTGATCCTTTGCAGGATCCAGAGACATGAAAATTTGTCATCTTCTGTGATAGCCTTGATATTGAAGTTTAATCTTCAATATGATCTATGGATACCTCTGACAAGCAGCCAGAGTTACTACTTCTTCTTGACATTACTCAACTGGCTGCATTGGCACTTTTGTATCATATGAATATGTAAATACTCCATGATTAGAATAGGTTAGATAGGAGTGTCAATAAATCTCACTTCTGAGCATGTAGTTAGTTGTTGTTTTCTGCTTTGAAGAAAAATCAAAATTCAAAAATAAAAAAAGAAAGAAAAGAAAGAAAAGAGGGCAGATTAACAAAACAATAAAGGTACAGCCCCATACCAAAAAGAGAAATAAATCTGAAAGTGTGCAAGCTTAAATGCCACTCCTGCAAAACACACTTTTAGTTAGTCAAACAGCCTAATCTTGACTAATTAGTTTTAAATTTTCTGCTGA
Organism: Pinus albicaulis; assembly: GCA_034641835.2. Classification (NCBI taxonomy): domain Eukaryota; kingdom Viridiplantae; phylum Streptophyta; class Pinopsida; order Pinales; family Pinaceae; genus Pinus; species Pinus albicaulis. The sequence goes on from MU968411.1 coordinate 74,384,635, forward strand.
TAGGGTAGTGAATTTGATTTGCCAAACTGTTTAATCTTGGCTTATCAGTAGATAGATTAGGATAGAAATGAAGGTTCAAACAAACTCAAAATCTGAACCAAAATTTCCAATAGATGATGACTCAAAAGTATGATTTCTTATATGAGTCACGAAATATCAAGACCTGGTTCTAATCAGCTCAAAACTTGAACCAGAGGAAAAGTAAAGACATCTCAAAGAAAAAGCAAAAACAGAGCTGAAAGGAAGAGAGAAGGCCATAATAAGAAACTTTTAGATCTTAAGCCTTTTGTTTTGATTTTAAATTTTCTGCAAATAATAATCTATGTGCAGCTTGTTTTTATGCCATAGATCACAGCAAGTCAAATAGTTCAACCTTGACTTGATTGTTTTTGAATTTTTGTCTTAGAAGTTAGAGAATGAAAGTTTGTTGGATAGTTTAATCCCAACAGACATTAGACCAGGTAGAGAAATATCTAAGCTCAACTGTTTAATCTGAGTTCAGGGAGAGATAAGGAGTAGAAATATATTAGATTTCCTGTTTTCAAAAGAATAAAATGTTGTGTAAAGAGTTTGCCAATCCAAGTGTACTCTGATGAAGAAAAAGTGTTAGATCAGTAGGATTGGGTAGGTAGAAAGTGGTATTGATGAAATTCATTTTTCTTCCATAATTGATATTATTTTTCAAAGCAAAGCAGGAGCAAGCAATGGGTCAGACACTAGTCAGCATCCCAGAGAAATCAAGTCTGAATTCTTGATGCCTTCAAGAAGGCACCATCCCCAAGTGGAGCCACTGTTAGCCACCTATATTTTTCCATTATATCAGCTGGTGGCTAAATATTCTTTGCAGCCTCCAAGAAACAAATTCAATCCTGAACTTGTTGGTGCTTGAAGTCTGTTGGTAAAATCATGAACTGCTGGTTGGTTCTTCATACTTTTCCTTCTCTCAGCCTCTGATATTCCATAAAAATCCTAGTCAAGTACTGCTGCGCCCCTTTTCCTTTCCCCTCCCTTGCTTCCATCTTGCCTTCATTCCCCAATTTCCTTTTATTCATAAAAACCCCACAAAACCATATGTTATTTCTTATCCCTTCATTAATCTCATTTCCCAAGGTTAAAAACCTATCTTTTTAACCTTATCGGAATTATCTTTCCTTTCGAAATTCTTTGGAAAACCATAGAAAGCACATGTTTCTATGCGTTAGGCTTAGGCCCCTCAGGCTAAGCCCCCTGCCTTTTCTTTCTTCACATGCCCGAGCGCTAGGACCGACCGCTCAGTCTTAAGGCGCCTAGCCAAAATGTAACCCCTCTCCGTCCTTTTTTCTCTGAACATTCGAAAACCCACCTTTTATAAGGTTTTGGCGTAAAATATTAAATCACGTGTTTTATTGCCCCAAGTCCTTCCCAGCCGTCGATCTACTCCCCAGATCCGACAGAGCGGAGCGAGCCCCACCTGGTGGACCCCCCTCGCCCGTGCCCGGTTCCAAAAACCGTGGTTTTCATCCCGCACCACTTTTCGTCGGTGGTGGTTTTCTCCCGTCGGCCAGCGATTCCATACGCCGACCGACGCGTGTCCCCCACCACTATTTCAAAACCACTGTCCTTTCACATCGCCCGCGCGTTATCTATTGTTCCATAACCCCGCAAAGGGATCCACCTCCGCCGTCAGATTTGGGCCCTCCCATCCGACGGTTGCTGATCACCTTTTCTACCCGGCCTTTAACGGACTTGCCTACCCGTTAATTTCCCCCGGCGCATTCGAAAAACGATCTCCACCGTCGATCTCTGCAGATCAACGGTTCTCATCCAAAATCCCGATTCCATCATACAATCCACCTTTTCCTCCGCTGACTTTCTGAAACGCTCCCAACCGTTGATCTGCATACGATCAACGACTCCAATTGCTCCGTTTTCCCGCACGCCCTCCAATGCAGATTTGTCCATATAACGCAGGATTTTCTCATTTTGTTTGTATTTTGCAGGTTTAAGGTTCTTTCGTCGTGTTTTAGGAAAATCTGAAAGACGAGGGTGACGACTCTCGTTCTTTTGATTTATCCAGAGGATCGACAGTAGGGTGAAGAATAATGTTATCAACCAGGTTTCATGAGCCTTGGTTGTCGCGCATCCCTGTAAAACTTGAAGAATACCATCAAAATCAATGCAGAGAAAGAGTATCAGATATTGAAGACAACAATGAACTAGAACATCATATTAGTGGACAGATTGGCGGGGATTACGGCTAAGACGGTTATCAAAAGCCTAATCCCAGACTCAGAACACAGATTAAAGGAAAACCTAAAAGTGTTCATCAGACATACTGCCTCCACCGCCATACTTTGAGGCAAATTGATTCCTCAACCACCGCAGTGCCACCTATTGCCTCAAAATGCTCAATCAGAGGCCGAATTTATTGAACAAATCAGATATCTTGCCTCGAAGCAGCCAAAGAAGTTATTTCTGCCCCAGATTTAATGACAGAATGTTTGCAGAGTAACCCTAATAGTACGTAGAGCCTCAAATGTCAAACAAAGCTCCCTCCGAGCTTATTTCATAAGTGTAAACACATTAATGCAGTGGAACACCTGTATGATTTCTTCATCGAGCCTCCAAGGGCCAGGAAGACATTAATTCTGCATTAATTGTATTTAAGATCTTTTTATCAGATCTCACCTCCTCATCCTTCTATAAATACTTCAATATAAGATGAGTGAGGGGTTGGATTAGTTGGTTGTCAATGTAATTGCTGAAGCATTCTATGTAACTGAGCTGAAAACTCTTGATTGTAAATAGTGGTTTCATCGGCTCTTGGAGCTCTGCTTGTAGCAGATAGGTTAGGTTGTGAAGAGAGATGGATTAAAACATTGGATCTAAAGATTGTAACCGGTTTGAAGCATCAAAACAAGCTGATTTATGGGATCCTGGTCTATGTTGATGGTGATGTTATTCTCACTGTAACTTGTATTTTGTTTCTGTTTTCAATTTGTTTCATTTTCCACTGTAAAGAACAGTTTAAACAGGGTTAGGACCTACTGTATATCAGTAACCTTCTCTGGCTGAGAAATATTTATCTAAATGTTTTGTTTCAACTATGTTATTTGAAAATGTTTAATTCAGTCTAAGTACATGGATGCTGGCGTTCCCTCATCCTTTTTTCACTGCTGAATGTTATTTTTAAATGTTACCTTCAATATATGTTGTGTGAGGATGAATTGAGGAAATAAAGGTTAGCCCTGAGTCCCTTTCCTGTTTGCTCAACTATTTGATTGTTTCCCTTAGGATGTGTTAAAAGATGACTAGTTTCGAAGTACTTATCATATCTTAGGCCATTCTGTGTTATCTCTGTGATCGTCTTGGAAGTAACTAAGTAAATAAGAGCTAGGAGAGGATTATGGTGAGCCCAGCCCGCTAGTTTCTACTCCAAAAGTTGCCTTCAAGTTTCCCTTTGTTTTTATATGTATTCTATTGGAAGTGTATCAAAGGCTGGATAGTTTCAAAGTACTTACCAGATCCTAGTTTGCTTCTATGTTTCTCTTAAGTGCCTTGGTCAAAGGCTGGCTAGTTTGAAAGTACTTACCAGATCCTGGGCTTTTCTTTGTTCTGCATCTGTCATTTCCCTTTCTTATTGTATCATTCCATTCCATAAATCAAACTTTAAAGAGATCCTTAGGCATAGATGACTTGCCCCATAGATCACTCTTGAACCTGAATGTTTCAATTAAATCCTCTTATGACTCCATAGCCCAATGGATTGAAAACTTGCCATCATCTTCTTCTTGATCGAAGCTTACTCTTTTGCTTGCAACTTCTCACCTTTGAACCTATTTGCATATAGATCTTTCTGTCTCAGACAGCAATTATGTTCAATCATCCGAAAAGACCAAACAAAACCCTTGGACCTCATAACTAGCCTAATATCATTACCCTAAGCTTTCAAAGACAATATCCATCTTTGTACATATTGGAGAGATCCCTCTCCGGATTCAGGAGGGCTAGATCCTAGAATCCCAAAGTTGGTTGAAATGATGTTAACTCTGTGATCGGACTTTGCCAATCTTGCTTGTTACAGAGACCTAACAAGATACTTGGACTATTGTATGCCCACCAATCACAAGGATTAGGTATTCAAATGATGCAAAAAGAAGATGAAAATTTGGAAGATTTACTTGAAAGATTTCAATACAACTTAAAAAGAGCAAAGATGAGCAACTTAGATGATGAAAATTTGAAAGCCCTCATATTAAAATCCATTAGAGATGAATGGATAGATATTTTAAACATGATGGGGAAAGGAGACATTTCTCAACTTCCACTTCGTGACATAACAGAACTATGTGTCCATCTCTCAAGAGGAAAAACTAAAACAGGAAAAGGGCCTAGGGATCCTTCTCTTATTAGGGCTAACAAATCTGCAACTGGATCAGTAAGTAGGGAAGAGATTGGTAATATGCTTGATGAGTTTAAAACTGATATCTTAGGGAGCCTTAGTGAACAACTAGACACCCTTAAGATCCAAAACAAGCAGAAAGCAGAAACAGATGCTTTAGCCATCTTTTGTCCGAAATGTAGGAAGAAACATGCTTTAAGGGAATGTCCCTTGGATGCAAAAGTTGTAGAAACATGTATGATTTTCTCAGAGAATCATGAGATCAAGGATTGTCCTTCAATTTCTGGACTCAAAGCTGTTTTTCAAGAAGACCCAAATTCAGTAGAATCTCTCTGTTTTGTTGCAAGAAGACCTTGGCAGGGACAACAAACTCAAGGGTTTAACAACCCTATGAATCTTCAAACCCCACCAAATTGGAATCCTTGGCAACAACCTTGGCTCCACATCAAAATCCATATCATCCATGGGTACAAGGGATGCAAAATCCTTATGGGAGATTTGCTCAATTTTATCAATATCCTCCATCTTTTCAAAATCAACAAAGCTCCACAACTTCCAAACCCAAATCCACAACTTTCATTGCCATTTCCACAACAACAACCTTCTCAACAAAATCAAAATCCTCAACTCATGCTTCCATACCAACAAAAGAAAAATCAACTTCCAGCTCAGCCATTGCCAAATCCTAACAATAAAAATCCTCAGAATACTTACATTATAGAAGGACAACAATTTCCTACCTATATGATTGTTCCTTTCAATGATGTACAACTCAGATCTGGTAGAGTTTTAAAAAAACCTTCTATAGATGTCCAAGAGCAAGATACCTCTGAGGAGGACTCTCTTAAAGCCAATAAGGGTTCTGAGGAAGCATCTCTTCAAAACTCAAACATTCAAAAAGAGAAAGAAAACTTAACACCCACAACTCCTATAGTTGAGCAACCTGCATCTTCATCTACACCTCCTTTTCCTAAAAGACTACAAATTGACAAGGGGGTGGAAAAACAAATCTTGTTGCCTAACTATGATTTTCTAGATGAATTAAAGAATGTTTGTATCAATATTCCCTTGTTACAAGCCATTCGAGAGATTCCTATTCTAGCAAAAACAATAAAGGAGTTGAGTTTCAAAAGACCAGGAAGGAAACTAAAAGACACAAGAAGAATTCACCTGGTAGGAAAAATTGCAGATATTATGATGGGAAAAATTACCATGCAGAAGTATGTAGATCCAAGAAGTCCAATTGTCAAGACACATATAAATGGGATAGAAATTCCAAACACATTGATTGACTTAGGGGCTGTTATCAACATTATGAGTAGACAGACTATGGACCAGCTAAAACTTCCTAACCTTCTTTTTACACCTACTTTACTGCAACTTGCAGATCGATCAATTATTAAACTAGATGGTGTATTAGAAGATATTTCAGTCTCCTTATATTCTTGGGAATATCCAGTAAATTTTATGATTTTGACTCCCAAGAGTAATCTAGGAGGGCACCCACTTATCTTAGGAAGACCTTGGCTAGCCACAGCTGATGCTTTCATTAGTTGTAGATCTGGGGATATGTACATTTCTAATGGTAATTCAAAAAAGAAATTCAATTTGTATCCTCCAGCAAAAACAATCACAGAAGTAGGAGACAATGAATGGGTTGATGATGAGGACACTATACAACCTGTCTTTACCATTTCTGAAATCAGTGAGGATAGTCAAATTATGAACACATTAGAAAATTTTGAGACATCTTCAGAATATGACCCCACACAATTTCAGTTGGAATCTGACATAAAATATTTATCATCAAGACAAATGTCTCTTTACTCTATGGAAGAGTTTGGTAGTTCTACTATTGAGATTTTTCAAGGAAAAACATTGAATATCAACAAACATTTGGAAAAGTCACAACAAGAAGAACTAACCAAAATCTTGCAAAAACATTCTACTGCATTTGCATGGGAGTATACTGACATGAAAGGTATTGATCCTAAGACTTGCATCCATCATATCTATATTGAGGAAAACATTAGACCAATCAGAGAACCTCAAAGAAGAATGAATCCAAATCTTAGGGAGATAGTGAAAGAAGAGCTCAAAAAACTACTCAATGTAAACTTCATTTATCCAATTTCAGATAGCCGATGGGTTTCTCCTTTGGTTATAGTACCTAAAAAGAATGGTAAATGGAGGGTATGCATTGATTACAGGGAATTGAACAAAGAAACTTTGAAGGATCACTTTCCTTTGCCTTTTATCGATCAAGTATTAGATACATTAGCAGGTAAAAAGTACTTTTCATTCTTGGATGGTTTTAGTGGCTATAATCAAATTCAGGTAGCACCTGAAGATCAAGATAAGACCACATTCACCTGTCCATGGGGAAATTTTTCCTATCGAGTACTTCCTTTTTGGTTATGTAATGCACCCGCAACATTCCAAAGAGCAGTACTAGGAATTTTTTCTGATCTAATCCATGATTGTGTAGAGGTTTATATGGATGATTTTACAGTTTATGGAAATTCATTTGAAAATGCATTAGAAAATTTGGAAAAAGTCCTTATAAGATGTAAAGAAACAAACCTTTCATTAAGCCATGAAAAATGCTTTATGATGTTTACTGAAGGTATTGTTTTGGGGCATCATATTTCAAGAGATGGGATTAAGGTTGATAGATCAAAAGTTGAAGTCATCTCCAAGTTTCCTATTCCAAATTGTCAAAGAGATGTTAGAAGTTTTCTAGGATTTACTGGTTACTATAGAAGATTTATAGAAAACTTCACTAAAATAGCATCTCCACTCTTCAAATATCTTACAAAAGACTGTGAATTTAAATGGGATCCTGATTGTCAATCAGACTTTGAAACTTTGAAAACAAGAATATCTAAAGCACCTATCTTGAGAGGACCAAATTGGAAGCTCCCCTTCCATATTTCTACAGATGCTTCAGATACAGCTCTAGGAGCTGTGTTGGGTCAAAAAGATTTAGTCCCTTATGCCATTTATTATACCAGTAAAAATTTTACTCCCACAGAGTTGAACCATACTGTGACTGAAAAAGAGTTTTTAGCTGTTGTTCATGCAATCAATAAGTTTAGACATTATATAACAGGCTATGAAACTTTTATTCATACTAATCATTCTGCAATTAGATATCTAATGAACAAACCTGTTACTAATGGCAGAGTGACAAGATGGCTCTTAATTTTGCAAGAATTCAATATTACTGTGTTGGATAGACCAGGAAAACAAAATACAGTAGCTGATTTCTTGTCTAGGATTCAGAATACTAAAGAAGATTCTCCCGTAGAGGATAAGTTTCCTGATGAATACTTGTTTGCAGTAACTATTAAGACTCCTTGGTATGCAGATATTGCTAACTATTTGGTTACAGGGAAACTGCCTTCACATTTATTTCCAAATGAAAAACGAAAAATTATTCAAGAGAGTTCAAAATATTCATGGATTTCTAACGAATTGTTTAAAACAGGGCCAGATCTTGTGATCAGAAGATGTGTCAGGGAAGATGAAATGCCTGATATTCTTAAGGCATGTCATGATGAACCATGCGGCAGACACTTTGCAGACAAAAGGACGGCCTATAAAATCCTCTATTTAGGATATTATTGGCCTTCCCTCTTCAAATATGCAAAACAATATGTCAAAAGGTGTGACAGCTGCCAAAGAGTAGGGAAACCTACCCTTTCAAATGAAATGCCATTGCAACCACAAGTACTCATCGAACCCTTTGAAAAATGGGCTTTAGATTTCATTGGACCTATTAATCCACCATCTAAGCAAAAGAAGTATATATTGGTTTGTACTGATTATGTTACTAAATGGGTAGAAGCCAAAGCATTAGTGTCTGCTACTGAAAATTCATTTGTTAATTTTCTTTATGAGGATATTTTTACTCGCTTTGGTGTTCCAAGATAAATTGTGACAGATCAAGGAAGCCAATTCACATCTCACCTGGTGGAGAAGTTGATGGAAGAATACAAAATCAAGCACAGAAGATCTAATCCTTACCATCCGCAAGCAAATGGTCAAGTGGAGTCTACAAACAAAGTTCTTGAAAATATCATCACCAAAACTGTTCATCTACATAGAAGAGATTGGGCAAAAAGGCTTCCTGAAGCCTTGTGGGCCTACAGAACTACATGGAGAAATACAACAGGACATTCTCCCTATGAACTTGTTTATGGGAAAGAAGTCCTGCTCCCCATTGAGTTCCAAGTCAAGACCTTCAAGATAACAGTTCAGTTGGGGATGGATCTATCAGAAGCCCAAAAGCATAGAATGGAGCAGTTAAATTAGCTAGATGAGATTAGAAAAGAGGAAATTCTAAGAACTGATCTAGTTCAATATCAAAGAGCTAAATGGCATGACAAGTACATTAAAGAGAAGAAGTTTCAATAAGGAGATTGGGCATTGTTATTTGATTCCAAGTTTAAATATTTTAAAGGAAAATTTCAGACTCATTGGCTTGGGCCATATGAGATTGACAAGATCTTTAGCAATGGAGCGGTAAGAATCAAGACCATTGATGAATTTCAAACTCCTCTTATTGTGAATGGACACAGATTAAAAGTCTATCATAAGCCACTATCAAAAGAGGAATTTGTCAAAATGTTTCAAGAAAATTCTGCAATCAGGCTGGTATAGAATAATTCTTCTTCTCCACCAGCCTAGCTTTTGTTCTTTTCAGTTAAAAATAAAAAAAATAAAAAAAATAAAAAATAAAAATTTGTATAAGCCTGAAAACCAATCATTGATTGGCAGTCTTATAAAGAAAATGTAGGGTGAAAATTAGGAACACCTGACACCCTATATTTTCCAAAAAAAAATCTCTCTTTCATTTCACAAGTTTTGTGACCACCCACTCCATTCCATTCCACTTCATTTCACTCCACTTCATTCCATTTCACTTCATTTCATCTATTTCATTTCATTTCACCAATAAAATTTTCTTTCATGACCATTTTCATTCAGTCAGTTATCATCCATATATTTCCATTTACCCAAATAATAGTTGTGTCAGTTTCCATAGCTGACACCTATTTCCGCAGCTGACACCAGTTTCCACAGCCGGAAGCAGATTTTCCAGCTACCACTCTATTTTTGAAAAAATGTACAGTCAGATGTTAGTTCCACAATCATGAAATCAAATGCAGGTATGAAGACATATTATGAAGACATGGGGCATTCAAGACATCAATGAGGAGCAACTAATTGAAGACCAAGGAAAAATGGCATGAATTCCAAGGTATGAGTAAAAATTTATTTCAAATGGAATTCAAGCACATTTTTACATAGTTATAAATCGTAGCTCCATTATATGCAATGATTGTGTTGAAAAACTCGGTAACCATTCCATGATCTCTATATGATCCTCCCACGATCCTTGCATTCATATTCAAACGGTCCCATAATCAAGCCTCCGATATTCACTCATACTCCGATACTCCACCTGTGTTAGTGAAACGTGGTTGATTTGACTACGGCTTCTTTTAGCCGCATAAAATCCATAGCTGTTTCATAAACATGCTTACATTTAATCTGCATCCACTCAATTTTAAATACTGCCGGATGCGTTATACTCCTCCTACTGTTCTATTGATCTCACAGCTGCATTTCTACCATGCTCACGTAACCCTTCTCTGTTCCGCTTCACCCCATTTCGTTCTCTGTTACGCTACATTCCGTATACCCATTATTTGATATCTGCCTACAGTCATCGTGTTCATTTCTGCTCATTCAGCCGTCTTACCTCCATTGAACCCTCCTCACGCAGACAAGTTTTAAAGAGCAGAAAGAAGGATGGGTCAGTTGTTGAGAACACAACCAGAAGGACCTAAATTCATGGAAGGATACTCGCAAGTCAGGGATATATTGAAAAAGGCAAAGTGGCTTCGGTTTATCCAAAAGTTTAGAGGCTACCATAAAGAGGTGACAAAAGCTTTTGCAATGTCTTTCAATGGCCTGGAGGTAGAGATTGGGGACCTTAAATTTACGGTGAATGAGGCATCCATAGCAACTGCCACAGAACTTCCTTAAGAAGGTGAATGTTGGTTCAAGAACAAGAGTATTAGTGATGAAGCCTGGAGAGTAATCATACGTAACCCAGGTATGGATGTAACTATTTTTAAAAGGGGAATTCCTGTTCATGCTTTGAAAAAGGAGTGGGCTAGTTTACTGCTAGTTATTCAAAAATTTATCACCTGTGAGGGCCGTTTTGGGTCAATGTATATGTATCATACCCGATTTCTGATGAATTTTCTAGACAACCAGACCCTCAATCTGCCATACTTTTTATTAAATAGTTTGAAGAAGATGTCTGTGACCGTTCAGAAGCATTTAGGGGACGTAGAACCACATTTATATCACCATGGTCTTGTGAAAATTTTGATTGAAAAACAGTTAAAAGAGAAAAAGGACACATGGGAACAATTTTTGATTAGAAATTTCTTTGAAGAACCCCAAGAAATTCCTGAATGCAGTACATCAAGAAGGAGTAGGAGAAAGATAACAAATGATGAAACTCAAAGCACTCCTACTACTACAGTTGAAAGAACTAGTAGAGAAGAGAGACTGTCAAAATAAGAAAGGAAGAAACCAAGGGTAAAAAGCCAATAAAATCAAAAGAGAGAAAAAGCATTGAGGCTATGCATCAAACTCCTTCTTCAGAAGAAGATCATCAAGTGTTATCTGAGAGACTAGTTCACCTTCAGGAACAGTCATCTATGGCCAAAAAGAGAGGAAAAGGGAAACAAAAGCAAAAAGACAGTAGTCCACAGTGTGTAAGAAGAAGTTCCAGGCTTAAAGGGAAGTTGAGGAAAACACAAACGAAAGGACCCCATTTTATTGATTTGGGAGAAGAAACATCTGAACAAACCCCAGCTGGCCATAGTCCATCTCATTCTAAGTCAGACATTGAACATAGTTCATTTCATTCTCAGTCAGACATTGAACATAGTCCATCTCATTCTCAGCCAGATGTTGACATGAGCCCTTTTCAGCCAGATTTTGAAGACAATTCTCCTCCACGGCATTTTGGGGACAGCCCAATAAAAACAACACCTGAGATAGACCCAAAGCACCAAGAATTATATGATTATATAGAATCTTTAGAAAGAGCAGCCACGGGTCCCAGTACTTCATCCACTCAGCCTCACACAGCACAAGAAGATCTAGTACAATCATTGAAACAAGAAGTCTTTGAGTTGGAGGTTTTAAATAGACACATTAAAAATGAAAATGAGGCATTAAAGGAACAAAGAAAATTGTAAAAGATTATTCATGACAATACCATGCTACATCTGGGACTATGGCAGAAAAAAAATAGGAAATTGAAGAAGAAATGCCAGAAGTTAAGTAGAGCACTGGTTAATATCAAATTCAGATGCTTGATGAAGAAGCCCAGGATGTTAGCAGCACCAAGGAAGAGGAGGAGAGGACTGGATGTATTTGCTGAAGTGTCAAGGCATATGAATTGAAGAAGGATTATCAAAATTTTGGTTGCATGAGGACATGCAACACCTTCACAGTGGGGGTATGTTGAGTCTCAAATCTGCATCTTTCTTATACACCTTTCTAGACCTTTTTCATTCACCTGGACCTTCTAAGTCATAAATATCATTGCATATTAATTGTAAAAGAGCATTTAAAATGGTTTTTAACTATGTTTTGTGTATGTTGTTTGATTTAGATTTTTGCGCATTTAGCTGCAGAATCTTGTCACTTTCCGCAGCTGCTGCAACTTTCCGCAGCCATTTTGTTAAGTTCTATGTTGCAGGTATCTTCAGGCAAATCGAGCCACATGGGCAAGTTAGAAATGACATGGACATGGATCGTGTCCTATTGGCTCAGTCGAATTCACCTAAGAAGGCTGTGGTCAAAGGTAGCCAAGTGGTGGTCAACCGAAGAGTCCCACGGTGACAGAACTCTGTTTCTCATCACGTGGAGATTTGCGTGGCCGTTTCTAAATCATGGGAGACATATCAACACCCGTAAACGGCTCCATAAGCCGAATCCAACAGCCACTCTCCATAGATTTAATCCTCACGGCGGCCATAATGCTAGATCTCTGGACGTGATGGTTCACGTGTCTTCTATCAGCACAGACTTTAGGGAATTAGTTATATCACCTTCAGTTATAAATAATGCGTTCTCATACGCATAATAGTTAGCTCTGTAATGTAATTGCGTTGCCATTGTGCTGTGACATTATTTCTCTGTTATGACCGCATTTTAATATATGAGAAGACTTTGTTCATAAGCGTAATTCGTATTTGAAAGCTGCTTCCCGAGGATTGTGCAGAGGGCCCCTGCACAAGCTGAGGTTTTGTGTATTACTGTATAGTTTCATGTTTCATTTCTTTAAGTTCATTGTGCCATAGTCATTCACGTGTATATACATTACATCTTTCATGGTATTTACGTTTCATCTTTGTCCATAATCTTTCATGCTTTACATTTTACTTCTGTCCATAATCTTTTATGTTTTATATTGTTGTTAACTGATCAGTGTTTTTGTTCCAGATTACAATAGGCAGCCCGGGCATTTGCACATCTTTTTATAATGACTAATGACATGGAATCAATATTGTCCTTCTGATAATTTACTTTTCTTAGTTTTTGTTTAATTCCAGCACTGTTTTGTTTATTTCAGTCTTGCACATTTGCTTTAGTAGTTAGATTAGATATTAAATTTCTCATGTCATTTTCAGTTACCTCCGAAAGCCATAGCGGGACTAATGGTGAGGGATTGAAGTATGAGTGTGTAGTTTGATATTAGTTTACTTTTCTGCAAGTTAGATATTAAATTGTTCATGTCATTTTCAATTACCTCCGAAAGCCATAGCGAGACTAATGGTGAGGGATTGAAGTATGAGTGTATAGTTTGATATTAGTTTACTTTTCTGCAAGATAGATATTAAATTGCTCATGTCATTTTCAGTTACCTCCGAAAGCCATAGCAAGACTAATGGTGAGGGATTGAAGTATGAGTGTGTAATTTGATATTAGTTTATTTTTCTGCAAATTAGATATCAGATTGCTCAAGTTGTTTATGATTACCTCCGAAAGCCATAGCGAGACTAATGGTGAGGGGTCAGAATATGAGTTGATGTAATTTGATTTTAGTTTTACTTTATTCGCAATCTTTTCTTTGAGTACAGTTTCTTTTGTGTTTAGACAGCAGCAAGGGTAATGGTTTTCATGATCAATAGTTCACTGTTTGTTTAACTAGAATAGTGGCACATTTTCATTGTATGTTTCAAAATCCTTTTGAAGTTTGAAGTTTGGTAAATCATTATAAAGGACATCATTGCCTTGAACAATCATAACCATACTTGTCTTTTAGAATTTTCACCTCACATTAGGAAACCAACCAAGATAAAAAAAAAAACCAAAAACGACAAAAAGTAAGAGATAGGTTGTCTTGCACATATAGTGTGCCACACTTCGTCAGCTTACGAATCCCGGATTGACAAATTAATGTAGCAATTTAGAACACACTAAATTGACCAAACAGATAGATTCACATATCTTATGTTACGAGATAGATTCGAAGATTCCAATCCCAATCCGATAGCATGGAAAATTTAAGGGGTTAATATTTGTAGGTGGGCTAATTTTCTATGATTTTTTCAAAAAAAAGATTCGCCAATTCCCATTTTTTTTTAAATTAGTTCACCCAAATTTTATAGTATAAAAATATTTTACCCTAAAAATGCCAAAAATTTATATATACTAATATAAAATGATTACAAAAATAAATATTTTTACAAAACTAACATAAAAAATTTTCCAATTCACATATTGGGGACTACTCAGATTTGCCAAGTTTTTAAACTTTAAGATAAATGTCCATCCTTAAATTTTTCTCTGTCAGAAGGTTCAGCTCAGTAGGTTCAAAGCCTGCCTCGAAACACTAAAAAATTATTCTGTTTGACCAAACACCGAACAACAACAGAACACTGATTCATATCCGATCGATTTGTATCAGATCTCTTATTATACGTCACATGATTGATTGATTCATATTTTTTTTTGGTTGCATATCTTCGATTATATACGTGATTCCGTGATATGATTCGATTTGTGGTTGCATAGTTGGTTGATTATGGTTTTTTTCGAGCACACTGATACATATCATAGGATCTCCAAAATAGGCCAGTGTGGGGTTGTTAAGGGCTGCCACTTGCCCATAATAGAAGCCCACACGAAGGCCATCTCACTCTGCCTTAGCCGCAACCCTAATTGAGGTTCTAATGAGGGCAGTGGGTCTGAAGATATCTATAAATTTGTTAATTGGGTAAGATAATATTGTGGAGGAATGGAAGTGTATGCTGCTGTAGGTGGGCCATAAACCCTACCTCATATTTGGAGGATGTTGCAGCCCTGAAAGCTTGGAAAACCTGTTTGGTGTGCCTTGTCACCAGGTTTGGATATGTTATTTCTGCACATTGGAACCAATGTCTCAGAGGTAAGTTTGGGCTCTGTTGTTTTAGTGCATGTTTGGTATTCTTCTTAGACACAGGGGTAGCTGAAGTTACAACAGTAGGCATAAATTTTTGAATGGGCCAAGAAGGCTAGGTAGGATTCTCTACCCTATCCGTAGTTACTACAAGGAGCAACATAGTGATCAAAGGTGTTTTTTTTCTCTTGGATAGAAGGTTAGATTGCTGACAAGATGGGTAAATCTATAAGCCCTAGGGAGAGTGAGAAGAAGAAGTTGATTTGTCATATAGTTAGGCTAGTTTTGGTAGATCTAGAAGATAAGAAGAAGTGTAGAATGCAATGCTAGATGTAGTAGATGAAGATCTCAAGTGCAGGATCATGAGAGAAGGAATCAAGATATGTTAGAAGGTAGACTGGGATCCCTAGTTCAGTGAGTTTCAGTAAATAAAATCATAGAGGGCTGCTTGAGGAAGCTACAATAGATCTCCACAGAATAATAGGTAGTTGTTGTAAATTAAGTATCAGTACTTCTGACACAAGCTGAGGCTTGTATATTCTCCCTATTTGACAATGACATATGGAAGAATATGCATCACCATGAAGTTTTAAATCTTTAGTAGTATATGGCAGTATGACAATGATGAAGAAGATAGTGATGGGTATGATAAAACTATGGCAACATCGTAATCAGCGATATGACAGTGATGATAGCTCTGTAGTCGCAAATTTTAGGAGCTAAATCTATGATTCTATGTCACTTTCATTATGACAGTGACATAGATAGACACCCATGTTTACGAAATTCATAATAGCAGTAAGCTTGTGACAGTATCAGCCTTACATTGGAGCGTAATGATAAACGTCAAAGTGTGAACTGAGAATTTTTTGAAGCCTTCAGTCACATTGTTGGAGTCTTGAACCATGATCAGCAAATCCTGTGAAGTTTTGAACATATATTGTATATGATACATGCCAAGATGCATGATACCTATATGACAGTATATGGATATGAGTCTTGGATGGCTTTGACTATGCGAGAATAAGGTTCAGGCCCCTGAGTACAAAACTCCTTTCCAAGTTGGTGTCTGGGATGCCCTCATTTAAAATGGATGTGTTCTCTCACAAGAGAAGTTGGAATTAAGAGGGAGAATAGAACTGTATATGCTCCTGAGCTAATATCATTACTAAAATAAAGAAGACCCTCATGGCTCAAAGATATATGGATTCAAGGGGGGATTCCTATAGAAAAAAAAGAAGCCATATAAATACCAGATGTATCTAACTACCATGAGTACAATATGAGCCAGAATGGGAAAAATCAAGTCTGGAAGGATGTGATACACAAAGAGTATGATTCCATTATGGAGGGTGATGTCTGGGGTATGGTCCCTAGACCACAGGAAAAAGATGTTGTCACCACGATATAAGATCAAGCATGGATCTGATGGGAAAATTTGTTGCCTGAGACTTCTCTAGGAAGGCACTAATTATTGTTGCACCTATAATCTATCGTTACCCTTAATGCTACGCAAGGACGAAATCTTCATCAGATGGATGTGAAGACCACCTTTTGGCATGGTGCGAAAAAGGAAGAGGTGTAGGAAGAGCAACCTCTGAGATTCGAAGTCCAGGATCGAGACACCCATGTTTGCAGGTTGGCTAGCCCCCAAGGCTTGGTACAAAAGGATAGATTGCTACTTGATGAAGCTGGGCTTCACTCATAGTAATGTCGATCTGAACCCTTACTTCAACATTGATAGAGGGAAGCTTCTCATTCTGGTGTTGTATGTGGACGACCTCTTCCTGATAAGGTGTAGACCCTCTCATTCATCAGTGAAAGAGGGAGCTCGCTTCTGAATTATAAATGAAGGACATAGGACTGATGCACTACTTCCTAGGCATGGAGGTCTCGCAGAGACCTGGCTAGTTTTTCCTTTCTCAAGGAAAATACACTGTGAAGCTTATGGAAATATTTGATATGGTGGATTGTAAGTCTGTGTTGACACCGATGAAGCTCAAATTTAAGAAGTTGAGTGGCAATGCTGCTGGGCCCATGCTAGAAAATCCTACTGAGTATCATTTACTCATAGCGGCCCTGATGTTCTTAGGGAACATCCGTCTGGACATATGTTGTGTAGTGAACACTTTGAGTCAACACATGGTTGATCCTCATAACATTCACTAGGTTGGTGCCATGAAAATCTTGATATATCTCTTAGGCATGATAGATAATGGGCTGAGATACACTGTTGGGAGTATGATACTCCATGGATATACCAATGTCAATTGGATTGACAGTGTGGTGGATTGCAAGAGCACATCTAGATGCTGCTTCACACTTGGGACTGCTTCGTGCAGGAAGCAGGAGGCGGTAGCTTTGAGCACCACTAAGGCCGAATACATTACAGCATGTATCGCTTGTTGTGAAGCCACTTGGGTGTGAAAGCTCTTCAATGAGTTGTTTGAGCATGTTCTAGATGCCACCGTTATCCTTTGTGATAACCAGAGGAGGATTCGTTTATCATAGAATCTCGGGTTCCACGATTTATCCAAGCATGTTGATGGCTGGTACCACTTTATCTGGGATATGGTATAAAGAGGCACCGTAAGGCTCGATCATATAGGAATTGATGAGCAGCTCACGGATATTCTCACAATTCCCTTAGGGAAGGTCATGTTCCTAACTTTTCGTGAGAATCTTGGAATCATGGAACGACCCTATTTGGAGGGTCCAGTTGAACGATGAGCTCTAGGAGCTCCAAGGGGGTTTTTGGGATAGCTTTGGTTCTAGAAGCAACCATAGGACTAGGCTTTTCGAACCTATTTGGTGTGCTTCTACCCCACCATGATGATATTGAGCTGGTTTACCTCTCTTTGATCTATGCCTCGTATGCATCCTACCCATGGAGTTTCAGACTCATGATAAGTACCTATAATTTAGCGAATGAGGTGGGAAATGAGAATAGAGACCATATTAAGACCGATGGATGCATCGGAGATTGCTGTATTTTCTATGTCTAGGATGGCACGTGTCCAACCACTTGATCTGGGATCAAGTTTAGCGAGGTTTTAGACCTCCAACTGACTTTGGGTCAATGAAACTAACTTCAGGTTAGTATATGATTCTCTTGAGTCCTGGTGAGGTTTCAGACCTCCAACTGACTTCGGGTCAGTGAAACTAACTTCGGGTTAGTATATGACTCTCTTGAGTCCTAGTGAGGTTTCAGACCTTCAACTGACTTCGGGTCAGGTAAACCAACTTCAGGTTGGTATGAGACTCTTTGTGAGTCCTCTAGAGCTTTTAGATCTATGTGTTGAATCTATCAGCCAATAATGATGTCTTGGTGACTGACCCACTTCTATTCTAAATTAAAGAAGCCATCGAAGCAAGTTATGGTGGGATGAAGCACGATGTTTGGATTGCACTAGTGGACAGAGTTCTCCCTAGTTGAGAGGGAGTGTTAAATTTGGACAACTAGGCCGAAACTCTAGGCTGTGCTACTCAAATGACGATCCCAATATTTTTATTAGATTCCTCTTTCGGAGAGGTGTAAGATTTATCTAAATATCATCTCGATTGGATGAGCTGAACATGTACTTTGAATTTATTCCACTTATGTGCTAGGTCAGCCTGGAATATAATATAGACTTAAATGTCTTAAAGGACGTGTCACACACCCCTAAAGATGCCTATATATTGGAGAGACTTGGAGTTCATTATACACACAATGTGTGGAGGATTTTCTTATCTCTTGATGGCGATGGAGCTGCGTTCATGATGTTGTGTCTATGTGGAGCATTATTTGTCTGGGTTGTCTTGGGGTTGTGTGTGACACGCTTGGATGAATGACCTATTGGAGACTTTTATGGTTGAAGCATCCTACTGATCGTCGTAACGCCATAATTCTTCTTCTTAGTTGGCTTGTCTTCCATCGATCGATTTATCTATTCTATTTGCTTCAATATTTTGTGACCTAATCTGAAATGGAATAGAACATGTCCTCAAATTAACAAATCATCATCATGCCATGTATAAAAAAGTGGCATCCAAATTGACATGTGGAATTTCATATGGTGGCCATACTCTCCTAAGAGTAAGTAGCACATCCATGCCTTCATCTATGACATCTTATCACTATTGTGCAAGGTAGGAAACTTCGATATACCAATGGAAATATAAAATGCAATTTCTTGGCCATACTCTCCCAAGAGTAGCCAATGCAGCCATGACTCCTACTGCTACATCACCTCAGTGTTGGGCAAGGCATGGAACATGCCAATCTGAAATGTCGGGTGGCAACCATACTCACCTAAGAGCATCCAGTGCAGCCATGCTTCCCGCTGCCCCGTGTCATAGATCTGCAAGTAGCTTTTCAGCCACTTTTTCATCATCTCCCTCTGTCCATCCACTTGTGGGTGATGAATCATACCATGTACCAACTCAGTACCCACAAAATGGAGAAGCTACTGTCAAAATATTCTCATAAAAAAATTGTCCCCATCACTATCTATGGCCTTGGGAAGACCATGAATTCTGAAGAAATCTTGGAAAAATAACCCAAAAGTGTACTATCTATAGATATCGAAGCAATGTGCATACCTCAAAAACTGATCAATGCTTAAAATACACTCCTCCATGTTCTACCAACAAAATTTGTACCCATTGATAGGTTGGAGTACATCCTCCTAGAGTTCTCTCCATGAGAGCCTCTCACCGATGGCTCGGTCGGACCTATGAGACCCTGGCAATGGTGAGTGATGTGCTACATGAAAATTCTTCTCTTCGAGCTACCAGGTCTCTATCAAAGAGACTTCGTCTTGATAATAGAAGATTTTATCCATCACATGATGTCTACCATCTACCATCTTCCCATACAAAACTTCAGAAGTGAATTGCCATTGAAATTTTCAACTAACAACTGGGCCCTCCAATATGCATCACTCCCCCTCAAAGACAACATTGTTGATCTCCATTATAATGCATCTCATGTCACATGGCCCTATCCATACGCAATGCTGAACTCATAGTCCTGCATTGTACTGATCCACCGTTGATGCCTCTTCTACAGTTGTTGCTCCTCCTCAAAAAGGTGTCAGAGACTATGGTGGTTGGTCTTCACCCAAAATATTATGCCTACTAAATACTGTTAGAACTTTTCCAATGCATGTATAACATCCAACATCTCCTTGTCGTAAATAAAATATGACATCTCATGCGTCAGTAGCCTCCAGTTCTCAAAAGCCATGGAATAGCTTCCTTGCATTAGGACCGTGTTATCCCCTCCTCTGGAGCTCCACACTCTAGCACAAAGGGCTTGTGTAGCTCAACAATGTCAACCCGAGATAGCTATACCTCTTCTCCTTCAACTATTAAAGGGTCTTGTGCATAATGATAGTCCTCTTCTACACATCAATAATGTGCTCCAACCCATGGTCATGCAATTCCCCTAATGGCATGTCCCTACAAATCTCAATATCATGTGTTGAAACAATTTGGGGTGGAAATGTATGCATATCTTAGATCAGCTGAAGCTTGGAAGCATCTTTCTAAGATAAAAAAATTCCTTCAACTATTGCAAATGCTTCTCCTACTGCTGGTGTTAGTGATGGCTGATTTGCTCCTGATACACCAGCGCTAGTATCTTCTTCCTCTTCCTCATGCACCTCCTGAATGGTGTCATGTTATCTCAATGTCTAAGCCTTGGGAACATCTTGCTAAAATGCAAGGGCTCCCCCAATCCATGCAAGTAATATTTCTGCTAGTGGTGGTGGCAGTAGCTGATCTCCTCCTAGTGTATCATTTTTGACATCTCCCTTATGCTCCTCATACACTTCCTCTTCATTGTTGGAGAATGTCTCAATGGAATGTGCCTTTGAGTTTCCTCTATTAAACCTTTCTACCAATATTTGAGCGAACTTTTCATACATAGTCACTCTCGCATGATCCAATTTGCCGAACCACTAGTCATTTGCTTCACCCTCAAGTTTTAGAACTGCAATCTCAATGGTCTTTTCTTTCGCTACTTGATGTAGCTGGAAGAATGCATTTAACTTTTCCATCCAATATTTCTTCGTTCTTTTGGATGACCCATCAAATGTAGGAAAAAAGAATCTATTCTACATGTGCTCTTCTATTTTTGTTGCGGTGTATGTAGTTCTCTTTGATCTGGAAAAGTTGTTGGAAAGTCATATTAGCTTTGAAACCTCTAGATTGAGATCAGTACTCTACAAGATAATCACTAAGAGTCTCATGCTCAACATATCCTCCATCTCCATTTCCTTCATTTCCTTCTACAAGGAAAGTGGACATAGTGGGGTGCTGTGAAACTAGTTGCACTGCCAGTTTCCTACACCACTGATATGAAGTACTAGGACTCTCTCCATTCTGAAACCCTCTTGAGGTTTCCCTTTGCCTCTCTACTCTCATTTCTTTGATCTCCATGGTGAGATCCCAGATAGCTTGGAAAGGTAGTTTGGAAAAATTAATCCTTTCCACCATTGAATACTTCCTCTTATTCCTCTTATGTCATGAAATGCCCACAATATGAGCCAAAGATCATGATATGATACCACTCTAGTATCCCAAAATGGGAAAGACGGGAATATAGAACATATGCACAATTCCAACTATGGTAAAATAAGAATAAAACCATGTAGAACTGGAAAATGTTGGAATACATCAAGAGATCATACATTTAAAAAAAAATAGCTGAACCATATCATTACAATCATGGCAAATGAATATACACAGTGCTCCAAAAATAATGCACTCAATCCAACCAATGATGGTTGGAATAACTCTAAATCCTAGCATTAGAAATGTTGTTGTTGCTACTGCTACTTCTGTTGGAAACTACTACTGTTGGGAAGATGATCTATGTGTGAGAGGCTACTAGCGTACTCAAAAATATATGGGATTTTAACATGGACACTACTCAAAAAACTCAGAGAAACCCAAAAATGGTTTGTCCAGATTTTGAGTTTGGAATTTCGGCCCTTTTTTGGGTTGCAAACTGCACTTGTGCTGGCTGACTTACACACTCTTGTTGGGTAACTGCTGAGATGGGCTGATCTAATGATCTAACTACTGCAACAGTACCCAATCATCTCAATGAGTGAATGTTTGACCCCTTCCTCCTAATTTCCAAGCTGAAAGCTTGAGTTCTAGCTCCTCCTCTCATGTTACAGCTATTGAACTGCACAATTGTTGGAAGTAAATCTGCTGTCAAGAGGGTTGATGATGTAGATCGCTGCTAGATGATGCAATGCTGCTAAAAATTGATGGAAATGATATCACCAAGTGAGGGACTGATCCCTCACAGGATTCCAAGCTGAGATGCTAGGAACTTCCTTCCTCCTCTCAAACTACAATGCTGGAATGTGTAAATCCTACAGGAACTACTGCTATATAGAGGAGTAGAATGATGGCCTAACACCAGATGTAACAATGCTTCTCTTGGAAGACTAAAATGGATGCATAAGGTGAATGGTTGATCCCTCCATATGTTTCCCAGCCAAAATATTGAGAACTACCTTCCACCTCTCAAACCCTAGTGCAGGAATGTGTAATTCCTATAGCTGGAAGTGTTGAAGAGAGGGGTTGAATGTGGCATTGTTGGTGGATGATGAATGGATTCCAAAAGAAATAGTTAAAAAGTAGGCACTCGAAGTCCCCCATGGATAAGGGTGGGATCTCCGCTCAAAGACACCCATGTGCTAAAAAACACAGCAGAATTAGATAAATAGCTGAAGCATTCAGAAAGTTGTAAAGACCAAAAATTAATAATAATAAAACTCCCTTGCTTTGCTACCCTCATCTTCCTTTTATGGTTGTGAGCCTCCCCTGACCTTGTTCCACCTCATAACCATGTTGCACATGTGCCCACTAGCCTCCATAAATATTGCATTTTCCACCACTATCTCAATCATCTTGCAATTACTCCTCCACTATCTCCATCATCTTGCATTTATTCCTCCACTATCTCCATCATATCTGCAATTTCTCCTCCACTATCTCCATAATATTCCTTATTATGGATCCATGACCTCCACTCTTTCTTCATTATTATGTTGCTCCACTACTCTATAATGCTACTCCACTACTCAAATAACCCACATTCACACTATAGAAGTGGATTTTATTCATCTACTGGATTTATGGGACCCCACGCTCTCTTATTTACTTAACTAATAAAGAAATGTAAGAACTCTAATATTCTAATTAGCTGATGGGTAATTAGGAATACTACATTTGGAAACCAGAACGTGGTTATTCCTAAAGAAACCATTGAGAAAGGAGAACATTTTACATCTGGATATTGTTTGAAGGATTTGTTCCATAGAGGCGACCAGATAGTTGTCTTTATCCAAAGCCCAGTCTAAATTTCAGAAATCCAAGCATAAAAATTTTTTAACAGACTTCTTATGTACGAGGGAAACATTTTAGACTCCAATGCATTTCTTGACTTTAAAAATAATGCATGCATCCATGGGGTTCTATCATGGGGTGTACTTTCCTTAGTTTTTGTTGGAATGGCTTGACCTCATCTTTTATAAGTATAACATGGAGGATAATTTTGGTATCATATGTTTTCATGTCACTGTAAATATAGGAAAATGCATCTCAATATTTCCTAAATAGACTAATCAATGCTTTCTGATCATCCGACGAACATCCAACACCCATATTGATAAAATTTGGGTCAGCTTCTGTCGCTAAATTGATTTTCTCATGTAAGAGCATGGAACTTTAAGTCTTGATATTGGAGGGGCCCCAAAAACATTTTTGCAAATCGAATAAATTTTCCAGTGTAATAACACCTTTGTGAATGGTGATGCCCTTGTGTTCGTCAGCTCCATGTGTAAGGTTGTGTCATGGTCTTCCTCATCTATCACTAGGTCCTTGAACACATCTGTGTTAGCCATAAAATCGAGTATTTGTTGATCATCATTGAAAACATGCAAATTAGTTACATTCTTTGGAAAAACATGTTTATAAACAATCTCAATATAAAAACCAATTCTCAAAGGTGTAAACCTAGCTACAACATTAGCTAAAGTGTCAACAACGGTATTATTGATTCTAGGGATGGATTTAATACCAAAATCCTTAAAATAAGAAATTAGGAGCCATACCTCTCATTGGTTATTATTTAGATGCAGTAATAAACAATGAATAGTATTTTGTACCTTCCTTGTTATGATTTCATAATCACCTATCACTTTCAAACATTCAACTTTAAGATCCATAGCTTTCATGATCCCAAGGATCAATGCCTCATACTCTGCAGTGTTGTTAGTGCACTGAAATTATAACCTATAAGAAATTAAAATTTTGTTTTTTGGGGATCCATCAGAATACAACTAGTACCAGCTCCACCCTAAGTCATAGAACTCTCATAATATAAGGTTAAAATTTCATTACTACTTACATCTATGTTGAAGTATTTAAATTTTTGGTACAAGGTTCATTAGCATCAGCTAGAGTGGAAGGAATGAGTCTCAGTTTTGTATAAGGTGGGATAGGAAACAACATATCTTTGTAACACCCAATGTTGTATCTAGAAAGCATACTCCTAATTCTTCCTAAGAAAAAATAATTGGTTCACTCATAGCTTCCAGATCAGTGACCATATGATTCATATAGGGTTCGTTGTTGACCCTGATCTGGTTGTTCTTACCTTTGTAGGTAAGCCATAAGTGCGACCAATCAGTTGCAAAGTATCCCGACAACTTGCTCGACTAGTCCCTACTAAGTGATAGTCCATATGCTTCTGGAATGTCAACAACAACTATCTCAATGCATAAGTGCACCGTAGAATCATAAGACAACCTAATTATCACATTATTTAGTTCTCCCACTACAAGGATTTGAGACCTATCCAATTGAATAATTTTTGCATCTATCTTCTTAGGTTGGATGTTAAATTTTTTGCAAACTGATAAAGGAATCACGCTAGTTGATGTGCCTGAATCAACAAGACAATTGTTCATGATGTAGTTGAAGATATCAAACATTAGAATAAATGGGGGTGTTACACCATTTTTTTGTTCATCTAACCTATTATCATTAGATGGACCCAAGTACATCATGTAAGACCAATTTTTCTCCAAGTAAAATTGCTTTCACTATGAAAATAACTTAGTAAATCACCTTTATTAAGCTGTTTATGGTCAAAACATGAAACCCCATAAGGAAATATTAAATAAATATATATTTGTTTGATTTTCCTCAAGAAATAATTAGTTAAACAGTAGTTTAATTAATATTTCTGGTTATATTTAACACAAAACAAAGAAATTAATTAGATAAATCATTATTTATATTATTATTTTCTAAATAAAATATTTTTAAATCTTATTTAAATAATATTATTTGTTAAATATGACTAATTCACTCTTAAATAATTAAATAAATAATTATTTATTTGATTATTACTCAACCATATCCTTAAAATGATAAATAAATAATTTATTTATTTATTATTACTTAATCACATCCTTAAAATGATAAATAAATCATTTATTTATTTACTATTTACAAATAAGGGGATTTGATTGAAGTCAAATTCCTTTTCCCTCCAACAAATATAATAAAATATTCCATAAAACTTGGATCTAGATTTGGTTAATAATATTTTAACTATGCACCAATCTCTAGACTAACTCAATATTTTGTTATAAATAGAAGGGTTTTCCCATTCATTTGTCACCTTTTGTTGTCTAAAGATCACTCTGGATCTCAACTCTTGGTCTGGCTATTGATCCATTATCATAGCCATTTTTTTCCATTTTTTTCTAGGTTTTCTACACCATCAAGAGAGAGGAATTCTAAATCTGAAGTTTTGAGGACTTACAAGAACCCATACCATTGAGGAGAATAGGGAACACCCTCTTGTGTTTTCCTCCCAGGTTCCCTTTAATATAAAATTTCATTGGATATATTCTTGTCTTGTCTATTGGATCTATGGAGTAAATATTATTTCTCTACTATTTAATGTCTTGTAATGCATACATCTAGATTTTTTCAGCATTTGTCTTGATCATCTAATTGCAGATCTGAAGATATTAGCAGTCATTTCTACTGTTAGGGTTGTTTTTTATACGCAGCTCAAGTGGTATTTTTTCGTACACCTCGAATCAAGATTCATACTAACAACTGGCAACTCCACATGTGTTTACCATTACGACCGCTGTCATTTTTCTGATCCTTGCATATCCAGTTGCTTCAAACCTTAGGATTTCTCTTTAGCCGCTTGTTTTTCTTATTCTTGATGTTGTTTTTAACCCATAAAACCCTAAAACGATAAAAATTCTAACTTCCACGTGTTTTCGGACCCATTGCGCAGGTGACAGACATCAGCCACAGTTGAGACGACAAATTTTTCTGAAACTTGCCTCGAAGAGTGCCGAAAGTGTAGGGCGCACTTTTCTGCCCAAAACATGTGACCTGGACTTCTAGGGCACACTTTACAGCTAAAAAAGTGAGACCTCTGTTGAAAACAGGTCAAAATTTGTGACCTAGACTTTCTGTAGGGATTTTTCTGAAAGTTTTCTATGTTTTGTTGAACCTTTGTTCAGGGTTGTCTGACCTCTGTCTTCACCCATTTTGGACTTGTACTTGTTCCGTTTCACTCAACTAAGTGGGAACCTAGCCCCCTAGGGCTTCAATACCCTCCACTTTTTGTGGAACAATGTTTACTATTGCAAGTTGTCTGAAATTTCAGAGTCTTCAGCCATTTTTTTAGATTTGATACCTCATCTTCAGATCCACTTCATATCGGCTTGTTATCCATCCAAATCACCGCATCTATCTTTTTTTGGGTTTTCTTTTAGGGTGCACTCCGCTTCCCTCCAGGAGATAGCCTTTCACCACCTCTTTTTACAGCAATTTTCCTCTGATTTGTTGTTGTTTTCTGCACCACTTTCCTGCAGATTTTGTCTTTTATATCTCTGTCCCTCTCGACCCTAGATCTATTAGCCTTATTTTTTTTAGTGTGTTTAGATTACTTTTTTACTCACCTATAGACTAGTTGTTGAGAGACCCGCCTCCTTGGGTTTGGAATAGTGCATTATCAACTGTTTATTTTCTTTTTTGCAGACCTATATATTAACGTTTGCAGGTTTATTTACAGCTATACAACACACTTATTCTTTTTCTCTACAAACGTCTGGGTTTAAAAATTAAAATTTACACACTTTTACACACACACCCTGTTGGGAAAAATACTGAGAGGGCGGGTGAATCAGTATTTACTGCATATTCAAAACTTTTACTTTTTCTTGCTTCTAAAACCCATACGCTACTTTCCTGATACAGACTCGCGTATATACACGGATACCCTTTATGAAACTCGCGTATACACAGAGATCTAATTATGTCATTAATTATTCACTTATATCATTCCATCATTCATTCATCAGATGTTTAATAAACAATAAACATGTGCAGTAAGAACAGAATAAACCATCACACAAAGCATCACACATGAACACCAGGATTTTTAGGTGGAAACCCAAGTCGGGAGAAAAACACCGCTGCAGTTGCTCAGCCTTCAATATTTTATTATAGAGAAAACATCTTACAACATATGTGCTGGTGCAGACTCCTACCAGCACGCAGGCACCCACCTGCGCTCGTTTACCAGCCTCTCCTGGAGGGGAGCTCCAACCCCCTGACTCGTTTACCAGCCTCTCCTGGAAGGGAGCTACGACCCCCTGATCTCGTTTACCAGCCTCACCTGGAAGGGAGCTACAACCCTCAGCACCTCTATGGACCACGTTTCATCAATTTTCACACTGGATCCAAAGCTTCCTTTAGGACACCACTTGCAGGCCACGTTTCATCATATTTTCAGACTGGACCCACTCCATACATTTAAGCTCAATCATACATCAAACTAAAAATTATCAATTCAGACAACCCAGAACTGTAGAATACATCATTCACAGATAGCAGTAACACAGCAGAACAGATCAGACATTTCATACCCCTTGCTTCAGCAAACCCTAGTTTGCATACGCGCTTTCCTTTCACTGATACCGCGTATATACGTGCTTCCAATCACATCAACCCGCGTATACTTCTGTACAAATTACAGAGCTGATTTCACTGCGCATACGCGCTTTCTCTTCAGCAAAGCCGCGTATATACGCGCTTCCTCTGCGGCGAACTAGCGTATGGTTCTTCAGACATTTAGTTTATTGCACTTCTTCAGAACAGATACATTACTCAGATTTTACCCTTACTTCAGACAGATGTTCGCCTCTTCTCAGATCTAATCATCCCCTAAACAGATCTAGCAAATACAAGTACATTTCAGATCTAGATACCCTTCTTCATCATTGGAGCATCATGCAATCAGATCTATCATTCAACTGTAACCCTTTCCATTCAGATATACTTCAGAGAGAAGTATTCATTCAAGCTCAGACATCTTGCACCCACACTCATGATTTGCACAATGAATTTCTTCTCTTTATATAGGTTTACCCTTTTTTCAATACCATGAGCCCAAAACTACATTACTTCCGATGGTATTCCTGGACGGGGTCATTTAGACGAATCATTACCCAATACAATGGGTCAATACCATGGTGGTTACCCCTGGTTTTGCACTTTTTGAGCGCTTTTGCCCATACGTGACTTGGCACGTACTTTACCGCGTGCATACGCGACTTCTCCTAGACAAATCCGCGTATTCCTTGAAACATACTCTTTTCATCATGGATCTAGCACATATTGAATTCCTTTCTTCATTACCTTCTGTACTCTCTGTAGATACATCAGATTTACATCTTTAAACAAGTTCATCAAGACATATTCTATCAAGCACAACTTCATCAGGTGGGTTTCCATTCAAGAACAACACTCTATCAAGTGGGTACTCAGCATCATATTGTCAACAAACATCATATCACATCAGATTTACATAATTTACCAAGTTCATCAAGTCAAGAATAAATTCATCTGGTGGATTGCCGTCAAGGACAACACAAGTCAAAAATCTCATGTCTCCATCTTCATTCAGTGGGTTGCCATCAAGGACAACACTCTGCATCATATTTCCAACACACCCTAAGCGAAAAAGGGCTTGGTTAACACCACCAAGAAAAGACTTTAAAACATTGAAATCATTTGATCCTGGACCTCTTTGCCCTTGTTTCTACATTGTAATCACTTGATCCTGCACCTTCCTACCCTTGTTGGTCTCTTTTTCCCTTCTGCCGTGTTTATGTCGCCACCATTGCACCACCAAGGCATTTATCTCGAAGACTTCTTGGCCTTCATCCTCAGTTTCCGATTGGAAGACTTACTTATCCACATAGAGTACAAGTTATTCCTCTACCGAGTCCGCACATCGACTCTTCTTCTGGTCCTTTGGGTTCTCCTTCTCATCTCACCTCCAGTTCTCCCCTTGAAACCTTCACTATGTCTGGTGTAGGACCTAGTACTAGTGGTAACCCTGGCCCTCCCGCTGGAAATACCACTAGTGGGACCACTGCGGACACTACCGTGACTGCACTCTTGCTCCCTTTCATGGTATACCTCGGCCTCCCCAACTTCGAAAAATTGATAAACGACCCTATACACCATGACGCTAGTTGGCCCGCTATGCCAACAAAGCTCTCTTCAGAAATCCCAAAGTTTGACGGTCTTGCTGGACGAGATCCCTCAAATCATGTTAGATATTTCCACATGTGGTGTTCATCTAATTCCATTACCGATGACTCTGTCTGTCTTCGGTTGTTCCAATGAATGCTTATTGGTGAAGCTTCTAAGTCGTATGTTGATCAGACCCCTTCCTCTCATACCACCTTTGCGACTCTTGCCCGGGCCTTCTTGTCTTATTTCCAACTTCCCCTTCGTTGTGACACTGGGACTAAGCTCTTGACCTCCTTATGTCAATCATCTGTGACCCACCTATCCAACCATGTCCAGGAATGGCGGAGAAGAAATAGCCTATGTCCAGCCCCTACCTTCGAAGACCATGTCTACATGGACTGGTTCCTTAGGACTCTCTTGCCACCTATCGAGAAAGATGTTGCATCTCACTTCCCTCAAACCTAGGAAGCCTCTCTCCAGATTGCATTAAAATATAACCTGATCTACACTTAGTCGGGTTATGTTTATACCTTTCTACCTAATCTTCCCAAACCTGGTGGTGCTAATGCACCGAGGGAATCTCATGTTGCCGATGATATCGTTGGAGCTCTCTTTAATCCGTGTCTTTTGGTGTCCCGTGTTTTGATAGTTTGGAAAATCAAAAGACAAGGCAACATCAGAACCAATATTTAGAGACACAGGATCTAGTCCTCATGTTCTCAGAGAGGGATCTCTTGAATGTTTGTTTGCAAAGTTTTATCTTGTGTGCTTAGAATATGGATTTTAGACTAGTTATTAAGTGTAGGTGTTTGTTTGTTTGTTTGGTTGGATTGATACAGCAGAACATGAAAGGCCTAGGAAAGACATATAGAGTGGAGGAACATCCGGTTCATTGGGCAATGGAGTCAAGAAGAGTTCATAAAATACTCATCAATGGATATGGGATATCAGAGGGAAAATCTAACCTAGCCACGGGATCCTTTGGTTTTTGGAATGAGATGGACATCAATGATTTGGAAAGAGAATTTTAATTCTCAACAAAGGGAATTTGATAACACAATTTGAACAATAAAGAGATTTTTGATAGACAGGGCTAACCATGATTTCTACAAATCACACCTTTAAGCAAAAAATGATTTCAAAACAAATTTTAAAACAAAATCTAAGATTCGGGGAACACCGTATTTCCTCAAAGATTTTATTTCAAATGATTTAGAAAACATAAAATATTCACTGATAATTGCAGTCATAGAAGAGGGAACACCTAAGACATCTATGATAACAACTACAAAGACCTTTGAGACAACTATTTAAGAAAGGAAAAAGGGAAATATCAGAACAGACCTCCTTGACTCACTTGTAAACAGAAAACTACAAAGGGAGACTTCAATAACAGTTTTAAAGTGGCAGCAGACAAGCAGGGAGAACCATAAATCATGTTGAAACTAACTATTCAAACTATTAAGGAAATAAACAAGCATGAAGACTAAAGAGAGATATTAAAGACTCTAAAATACTTCAGTAGAAGAAAACATAAAACAGTGAAGGATGAATAGGTCTAAGGTGCTTCCAGGAGTCATTTCTTAGCCTAAAAATTTCAACCTACTGTAGTAAGAAATTGTGGAATAGAATGAAAACAGGAGAAAACATTAAACAGTTTAGAATACTTCACCAATAGCCAAGGTCATGGATCCAATGATAGAGCCTTCGCAGTAACAAGAATGCAAAAATATCATCAGGGCTCCAAGACTTCAATTTCTTCTTCAACTTCAACAGACTATGTATTATTTCAGAGAGTTCCAATATTACAACTAGTGATCAACCAACAGTTTCTCATCTTCTACAGAAGTATTTATAGAAGAATGAGGAGGTGAGACCTAATAAAAGATCTCTTAGGACAATTAATACAGATTCACGACTTTTCGGCCTTTGAGGGGCTTGATGGAGAAGTTTACAAACATTCTGTCTGTATTAAGTATTTTACATTTATGAGTTAAGCTCGGTGGGAGCTTTTATTGACTTTAAGGCTGTGTGTCATGTTTGGAGTAACTCTGCAGATATTTTTAGCATTTAATTTCCTTGCAAAAGTAACTCTCTGGCTGCACTGAGGCGAATATCTTCATTTGATCAATAATTTCGGCCTCTTTTTCGAATGCTTTAAGGCACAGGTGGCACTTATGGTAGATGGGAGGAATCAATTCACCTCAAATGTGGCGGCGGAGGCCTTTATTTCTGTTAAAACACTTATGATGTTCCTTTAATTATGTTTTAATTCTGGGAATTAGGCTTTTGACAATCAATCTTAGCTGTAATCCGCAAATTTGTCTTCAATCTTCTGCTCTACTGTGCTCTATCTTCAATACTGATACTCTTTAAATCGTGATTTAATAACACAATCTCTTGTCGATATGCAGGGCCATGCTCGGCTCGTATGGGATCATTGCCTCATGAAGCAATGATGAGACATGGAGTAGAGCCCTGCGAACGGTTTCCCTTTATGAATCGAGGGCACGAGAATCGTCATTCCCGGCCTTTGGCCTATCTCTTTAATTATAATGGAAAACCATTAATCCCTGAAAAATACAAAAAATAATTAGAAAATCCTGCGTTTATTTGGAAAAAATACTTCAGAAGGCGGAGGGAAGAGTGTAGCCATTGGATGGCAGCATCCAACGGTGGATATCTATGTAGAAGAGGTTAAACAAGAGAGTAGGGGAAGAATAAAACGGAACCGTTGATCGAGCAATGATCAATGGTGGAAATTGATTCAAAAACCTTTTGGCGAAAGGTGGAGGGTGATAAAATAACATGGGAATGATCTAGGACCATCTGATCTGGACACGTGGACGGTCCAGATCCAATCGGAGGATCGCAATCGGGGGCAACACTGAAATGGCGCCAATGTAAAAATGCGATGCAATGTAGCGCTGGCCGTCGATTTGCAAATTAGATCGATGGAAGAGAGTGAATCAGAGGGTTTTGAAGCGGAGGTAAGACTCGCGATCAGAGGGAATGGGGACCGTTGGATCACGGAAGGCAGGGAGGAGATCAACGGCGAAAAACCAATCAGGGATTGGCAATCGGAAGTGGGCAAATAAATGCATCAAATGAAAAATTGGGATGCGACTTTGCGCGGGCTGTTGGATCGGATTACGATCAATGGCAGAGATTGGTTTTAGAACGAACCGGTAGAAAACCCTTATAATATATGAAAACCCAAAAATAATCCAAAGTTTTAATACTTTCGGGGTAGGATATATATTTTATGGTATGGTCTGGCACCCGATTGCGGGGCCTTCAGATGTATGGAATATGATGGGCCCAGGGCTTTTCATAACAAAGGTCCAATCGCAATCGGAGCCTCGGACTTCGGGCTTTTCAATCAACCCATTGGAATTTTGTGATGCGATTGGCACCTCGGGACTTAAACTCTTGGTCTCGGGTGAAAGTTATATGGAGTGGAAGGCAGAGGGGGGCGGAGTTTATATATATACGGGGCTTTAATCGCATCGGAGTTTTTATAATGGCAAAAAGACTTGCGCATTTGGATGTTTGCGATAAGCGCTGTGAGGGTTTAGCACTTGGTTCCAGCCCCAAAGCATATGGTGGGGAAGTGGTTAGGATTTAGCCCAACGAGGCTTAAGTCCATAGTAATAAAAACTTGTTTTTTATGAAATTTTTCAGAGTTTTCAATGGATTTGGGGTTTTCGGTAAGATTTAAAAAGGGAGTTATTAACCTTGTAAAAATTATTTTCATGAAGGGAAGAAGAGGAATCATGAAAAAATAGAGGATTTTATGGAAAAAAAGGGAGAAAACGAAGGTTAGTTTTGAGTGGAGGAAGGGAAAAAATGATGGTTTTGCAGCAGTCTTTCTCTTGGAATCGGCAGAATTTCTAAGTATAAAAAAGGAACAACAGTGAAGATTTGGACAGAGGCATGAGGACTTCAAGAGTCTTCAAGAGCCAACACTTTTTAGCAATAAAATTTGTTCCTTAAAGGCTCCAAAAAGTCCTAGCCACCTTTCGCTATAACAAATATTATAGGTGGCTAACAGTGGCTCCACTTGGGGATGGTGCCTTCTTGAAGGCATCAAGTACTTCAGACTTGCATTCTCTGGGAGGCTGACCTGTGCCTAATCCATTGGGCTGCTTTCCTTTGCTTAAATGATCTTCTTTTGAAAACATATTAGCAGCCATAAAAACAATGGTTCTTTCATCTACAAGTTGTCTACCTACCCAATCCTACTGATCTAACATTTTTTCTTCATTAGAGTGCACTTGGATTGGCAAAACATTTTACAACATTTTATTCTTTTGAAAATAGGAAAACTAATATATTTCTACTCCTTATTTCTCCATGGACTCGGATTAAACAGTTGAGTCCATATAATTCTCTACCTAATCGACTATCTGTTGGGATTAAACTGTCCAACAGATTTTTATTCTCTAAATTCTACAACAGAAATTCAAAAGCATACAAGTTAGGATTGATCAGTCTAACTTGATGCTGGTCTATGGCATAATAAAAAATATGCACATAGATATTATTCTGCATAAAATTAAATCAAAATGGAAGGCTTAAGATCTAAAAATTCAAAGCACTTCCTTCATCTTTTTTACAGCTCTGTTTTGACTTTTGTTTGAGTTGTTCTTTCTTTGTCGCACTGGTTTAGATTTTGAGGTGATTAGAACCAGATTTACCTTTGTTTTGACTCAGAATTTGAAACATATTGGAGTCAATTCTTTTTGGAAACTTAGGTTCATATTTTGAGCATGTTTGAACCTTTAATTTCTAGCCTAATCTACCTACTGATAAGCCAAGATTAAACAGTTTGGGAAATCGAATTCACTATCCTATCAGTAGAAAATTTAAAGCTAATTAGTCAATATTAGGCTGTTTGACTAACTAGAAGTGTGTTTTTTAGGAGTGGCATTTGGGCTTGCACACTTTCAAAATTTGTTTCTCTTTTTTGGTATGGGGCTATACCTTTCTTGTTTTTACAATCTACCCTCTCTTCTTTCTTTTCTTTGTTTCTGTATTTTTGATTTTTCCAATTTTGAATGCAATGTGTAGACTATGATATTTATAATGAAAAATAAAATGCTTTTAAAACTTAAGACTCTTGGCAGAATTAATGCTTGAGTATCTTGCCATTGACAGGACCTCCATATAAGTCTCCTCCATTCAATTCCTTCAGGAAAAATGCATTGTGACCCCTCTCAACATGAATAATATAGGGCCCTTTCCACAAGTTCTCAAACTTTCCATGTTTTCCCTTCTCTTCTCTCCTTCAATCCCACTTAAGAAAAATATTTCCAACTTGGAAATTTTTTGCCTTAGACCTCTTATCAAATAACTTCTTCATATTTTCTTGGACTAACTGTTTTCTTCCATAAACTTCTTCTCTGGACTGCTGCAAATGGATGGTTTGATTGATTCTCCTCTTCATATCATTCTCTTCAACCTGCAATTCTTGAAGGAGCTTCATGACTGGCACACCCAACGAGGTGGGAAAAACTGCGTCCATGCCATAAACTAGCTGATAGGGGGGCATGTTTATTGATTTCTTTGTAGTTAACCTATCAGCCCATAAGGCATGAACCAATTTAATATGCCATGATTTCTGATTTTGTTCCAACAGCTTTTTAATGATATTGATGAGGCTCTTGTTGGAAGATTCATATAATCCATTTCCTTGGGGATAGTAAGCAGTGGAATGGCCCAAGGTTATGTGGTATTTGTAACAAAAGTCAGCCATATTTTTAGATTTAAGAGCAGCAGCATTGTCTTTTATGATTTTTCTAGGACAACCAAATCTAGATAGGATATTTGTTTCAAGAAACTTGATAATGACAGAGTCATTAGAATTTCTGGAGGGTATAGCTTCTGTCCACTTGGTAAAGAAGTCAGTGGCCATGAGGATCCACTTATGTTGAGTTGAGGAGGATGGGTGGATTTCTCCAATTAAGTCCAGCCCCCATTGTTGAAAAGGTGCCTCAACTTTGATAGGATGTAAGGGTAAGGGAAGGAGTTTTCTCTTGCCATCAAATATTTGACACTTATGGCAAGACATGAAAAACTTCTGAGTGTCTGGGAAAAGGGTAGGCCAATAGTAACCTGATCTAAGAATTTTGTTTGTTGTGGCCTTCCAGTAGAGGTGTCCTCCACATTCACCATCGTGCAATTCATGCATGATTTTTCCTGCATCATCTTCAAGTAAACATTTAAGAAAAATTCCAACAGCATTTTTCCAATATAATACTCCATCTAAGATACAAAAACTCAAAGCCTTTTGTTTCAAAAATCTAGCTTTAGTTTTGGACAAAGAAGGAGGGGAATTTAAATATAAAAGCACATAAATAATTTCAGCATACCAAGGAGAATTTAGAAATGTTTCTTCAATAAAAGGAGCATTATATTCTTCTATTTCTTCCAACACATCCACCATATTCATGTCTAGTGCTTGGAAGTTAGACTCAACCATAAGTTTTGCTAATCCCTGCCCTTTAACTAGTTTGGTGGGTCTGATTTCTAAGTCATATTCAAGAATAGTTGCAATCCATTTTCCCCTTTTACCATCAGGGTCTTGACTTAGAATGTCCTTGACAACAATATGTGGAACAAAAGAAATTATGTGACAGTGTAAAATATAGATTTTAAAGTCTTTTAATGCTTTCACCAATGCTAAGGCTTGCTTCTCCATGATGTTATATTTGAGAGGAGCATCTCTTAAGGCCCTACTAAAAAAGGATATTGGTTGTTCTTGCCCTGAATCATTCTTTTGAAGTAATACTGCAGCTATTGTATGTTCAGATGCAAAAGAAAAGATATAAAAGTCTTTGGTGAAATCTGGACTAATCAGGACTGGTGTTTGAGTAAGAGCTTGTTTGACTAGTTCGAATGATTGTTTAGCTGGTAAAGTCCATTTTACACTGACATCTTTCTTAAGCATGTTTGTAATGTTTTTTAATAGCTCAGCAATATTAGGGATAAACCTCCTCAGAAAATTGATCTTTTCGATGAAAGATTGCAACTCTTTGAGGCTTCTTGGATGACTGATTTGTAATATGCCATCTATCCTTGTAGGGTCTATTTTGATTCCCTCTTCTGAAATTATATGGCCAAGAAGTTTACCTTCTTGGAGACCAAAGAGTGTCTTCTTGGGATTCAATGACAAGCCAAATTTCCTACACTTCTCAAAAACTTTTCTTAGGTGAATCAAATGTTCTTCATCAGTTTTTGAGAAAACGGTTATGTCATCAAGGTAAATGATTATAAAATAGCCAATGTCTTCAGAAAAGGCTATGTCCATGGCCCTTTGGAAGGTGGCCCCTGCATTCATTAATCCGAAAGGCATTTTGACATACACAAAGGTGCCCCAAGGTGTGGTAAAAGCAGTTTTGATTCTTGGGAGTACTAACACCTGGTTGTAACCCGAGAACCCATCTAGGAGGGAAATCCTTCTTGATCCAACTACCCTTTGAAGTATATGGTCCATCTTGGGTAAGGGGTAGTTGTCCTTTAAAGAGGCTCTATTTAAATTTCTGAAGTCGATACAGAGCCTGATTTCCCCTGTTTTCTTTCTAACAGAGACTAAGTTTGATACCCACTCTGAATATCTAATTGGTACAATGATCCCAGCAGCATGCATCTTTTCAATTTCTACCTTAACTAAAGGGAGTAAAAGAGGGTTTATTCTCCTTAGTTTTTGTTTAAAAGGCTTTTGATTTTCCTTGAAAGGGATTTTATGCTGGATGATGCTGGCATCGTATGATTTTAGGTCTTTGTATCCCCAAGAAAAAACATCTTTAAACTCTTTGAACAACTCTATGTACTGTAGTTTTATGTGAGCTGGGAGAGTGTTGGACAACTTGATCATCTTGGGTTCTGCTAGACTGCCTATGTTATGTTCTTCCACGTTGGTTTCCACAGGCTCCATTCTCGGTTCTTTGGCTACATCGTTGAAATCAAAAAGGTGTTCTAAATGTGTGAGACCTCTTGGAATTTGGTCATTTTTGCATTGTAAAACTTCCAAGTCTTCTTGGTCTGCGTTATCAATTACCTCTGCTTCAAAAGGATTCTTATAATGATTTATATCAGTAGAATATGTCATTTCAACTTCTGGGATTTTTTCAATATAAAAACAGTTTTCTTTATGGCTGGTCTCTGATATTGGTATGCTGAAATCGTTTTCTGATTTCAAGAAATCATCTATGTGTTTTTCAGATTCAAAAAATTGCCAGTGATCCTCGTTATCAGGCACAACAGGCTTGTGTTTTACCTTTACACTGAGTTGTTCATTTATCTTAGGTATCTGGCAATTGCTGGCATTGAAAGCGAGTTCATTTGCTAGATGATTCAGTTCTCTTGGGATGAAAATAAGTTCATACTTTTCAAAGGTTTTCAATAGATCAAGGGCAGCGTTTCGATATTCCCTAAGCCTTGGATTTTTAGCTGAGTATTCTCCTTTGATTTGTCTTATGATAAGTTCAGAATCTCCTAAGATTGATATCCTCTGGGCTTCTAACTGTTTAAGCAGTTGTAAGCCTAGGAGAAGTGCTTCATACTGAGCAATATTATTAGTGCATGGGAAATCCAATTTGTATGAAAAAATCTTTTTTGTATTTTGAATCCACACACCTGCTCCTACACTTGTTTTATTACAAGATCCATTAAATGTTATTTTCCAAAGTATGTTATCCTTATTTTCATTCTCTTGTTGTTGCTGATTTTCAATGTTTTGAATTTGATTCAAGGGAATATTTTATTGTTCTAGTGAACTGATTGGGTCCATATTTTACTTATCTTGTTGAGTGATTTCATATTCGTTACATAAGATAAAGGAATCTAGACTTGATTGAATAGAATAGATTGGAGAGTTTTCTGGTTTGTCTATGTTTCTCACCATGTACTTCATGTGGGATTCCCTGTATAGTATTCTGTTTTGGTTAAAGACAGGGATGGTAGCATAAGACATGTCCATTTGAAGGCTTCCTTGAAGTTTGGCTTCCCAAGATCTTGACAAGAGCATGCCATACTTAGGGGGAATATCAGCTACAACTATGTCCATGACTAAACTCTTAGCAGGGATTTGGGCTAAGTTAACACACAAATCTTTGATTAAACCAAAACATTTGACTCTGCTTGAGTCAAAGGAATACAAGTCTTTGTATGGCTTAGTAATTTCTAAGCCTAAGCTTTCCATTACATCCTTAGGCATTAGATTGTGTGAAGCTTCTGAGTCTAACATGGCATTGTGTAAAATTTTCTCATGTATGTTCAAGCTAACATAGAAGGGCAGGAAAACCCCTTCTTGGTATTTTCCTTCAACTTCTAGACCAAACAATAACTCAGGTTTGTCATCTGTCAAGTTTAAGGTGTCAGTATCACTTCCTAGGTTCAAAGCTTTCAAAACTTGTTTTTTGTACACTTCTTGGGTTACTAGTTCAGCTAGGGGAATGGTAATTTTTATCTTAGCAATTTATCCCTCAAGACTAAAA
The DNA here is from genome assembly GCA_034641835.2 of Pinus albicaulis. Taxonomy (NCBI): domain Eukaryota; kingdom Viridiplantae; phylum Streptophyta; class Pinopsida; order Pinales; family Pinaceae; genus Pinus; species Pinus albicaulis. The sequence continues at coordinate 74,423,585 of MU968411.1, forward strand.
GGAACAATAGACTTGTTCATATTTACATCTGTCCTTTTAATTGAATTCCTTTCAGAAATTTTGATTTGTTGAACCTTGTTTGGACTGGTAATTGGGATAGTTTTATTAGGACCACTAGCTGAAGTGCTAGGGGTACTCTATTCAACATCTTGCTGGACACCTTTGTCTTTGTTTATGTTTGGTTTCTTGGTAAAAATTTTGGTCTTTTCTGCTATCTTTTTGGGCTGAGTTTCTGTGTTTTTCTTGACAGCAGAATTAGTGTTTTTATCGTTTGAATTATATATGTTCCCCTTGCTCCTAAGATCATACTATTTGTGTACCTCCATGATTTCATTTTCAAACACCAGTCTATAGTCATCAGAATCTTCATAGGCGTTTGTATTTTGATCATAAGAGAATAAGCCTTGCTCTTCCTCAGTGAGGAAAACATCATCCCCACTGTTTGATCCAATCAAGTTTACCTGAGATTCTTCCAACCTTTCCAACTCCCTATATTCCTCATATTGATCTACATAGTTCTGTTGGAAGGGAGGTCTAATCTGTTGGTCGCTTTCCTTTTGCTTGTCTTGATTGTTTTCTCTTCTATGATTCTGATTTCTATTTCTATTTTGATTTTTTTGAGGTTCTCTTGGTGGTAGTCTCTCATTTAAATTTATCTTTTCAAGCATCCTCTCCATCACCTTCACTAGGTTGTCAATTTTTGTGTTAGAAGCTGAGGTTGAGAGTAGTAGGTCATCATTATAGGTTACCCTCTTCTCTAATCTCAACCTATTTCTTCTCTCGATTATGTTTGCTTCTGTTAGGAATCTGTAATTTATTAACAAGATTGGCAGAGTCCAATTACAGAAACAACATCATTTCAACCAACTTTGGGATTCTAGGATCTAGCCCTCCTGAATCCGAACATGGATCTCTCCAATAAGTGAAAAGATAGATTTGTATTTGAAGTTTGGGGTAATAATATTAGGCTAGTTATGAAGACCAAGGTTTTTGTTTTGTTTTTGGATGGTTGAACATAATTTCTGTTAGAGGTGAAAAGTCCCAAAGGTAAAGAGGTTCAAAAGTGAGAAGTTGCAAGTAACCAGAAAATGTTTTAGCCAAGATGAAAGATAATGGCAGGTTTTCAGTCCATTGGGCTATGGATTCATAAGAGGATTTAATTGGAACAGCAAGAGGCAAGAGTGGTCCATGGGGCAAGTCATCTATGTCTAAGGATCTCTTTAAATTTTGATTTATGGAATGGAGTGATACATCAAGAAGGGGAAATAAACAGATGCAGAACAAAGAGCAGCCCAGGATCTGGTAAGTAATTTGAAACTAGCCAGCCTTTGACTAGGCACTTAAGAAAAACATAGAAGCAAACTAGGATCTGGTAAGTACTTTGAAACTAGCCAGCCTTTGATACACTTCCAATAGAAAACATATCAAAAAAAAGGGAAACTTGAAGGCAAATTTTGGAGTAGAAACTAGCGGGCCGGGCTCACCACAAATCCTCTCCTAGCTCTTCTTTACTTAGTTACTTCCAAGACAATCACATAGATGACACAGAATGGCCTAAGATCTAGTAAGTACTTTGAAAATATCTAGCTTTTAACACATTCCAAGGGAAAAAATCAAACAGCTATGCAAACAAAACTGGGACCAGGGCTCACCATATCTTCCTCAGTTCATCTTCACATAACATATACTGAAAGTAAAATTTAAAAATAATATTCAGCTAAGACAATAAGACGAGGGAACGCCAGCATTCCTATGCTTAAACTGAATTAAATCATTTTCAAATAACACAGTTGGAAGAAAAAATTTAAATAAAGATTTTTCAGCCAGAGAAGGTTACTAGAATATAGTAGGTCCTAACCCTGTTCAAACTTTTCTTTACAGTAGAAAATGAAACAAAAATGAAAACAAAAGTAAAATAAAAAGTTACAATGAGAATAACATCACCATCAACATAGACCAGGATCCCATAAATCAGCTTGTATTGATGCTCCAAAATAGTTACAATCTTCAAGTCCAGTGTGTTAATTCATATTTCTTTCATAACCTAAATTATCTGTTACAAGCAGAGCTCCAAGAGCCAGTGAATCACTATTTACAATCAGGATTCTTCAGCTGAGTTACAATTACAATGCTTCAGCAATTACATCGACAACCAACCCCTCACTCATCTTCTACTGAATTATTTATAGAAGGATGTGTTGGGAAAAATACTGAGAGGGGGGGGGGGGGGGGTGAATCAGTATTTAGGAATTACTCAAATATTTTTACTTTTTCTTACTTCAAAACCCATACACTACTTTACTTGATCAGACTCGCGTATATACGCAGATACCCTTCATAAAACTTGCGTATATGCAAAGATCTTAATATGCAATTAATTAATTACTTAGATCCTTGCATTTATTCATTCATCAGATGTTTATATAGCAACAGACATGTTCAGTAATAACAGAGTAAATCATCACACATAAGCATCACACATGGACACCAGGAATTTAGGTGGAAACCCAAGTCGGGAGAAAACCACCGCTCCCGTTTCTCAGCCTTCAATATTTTATTATAAAAAAAACATCTTACAACTTATGTACTGGTGCAGACTCATACCAGTACGCAGGCACTCACCTGCACTCGTTTACCAGCCTCTCCTGGAAGGGAGCTACGACCCCCTGCTCTCGTTTACTAGCCTCTCCTGTAAGGGAGCTACGACCCCCTGCTCTCGTTTACCAGCCTCACCTGGAAGGGAGCTACAACCCCCTGACTGAAGGCTACAACCCTCATCACCTCTATGGACCACATTTCATCAATTTTCACACTGGATCCAACAGCTTCAATAGAGCACAACTTGCAGGCCACTTTTCATCATATTTTCAGACTGGACCCACTCCATACATTTGAGCTCAATCATACATCATCAACAGATAGAAGTAAGACAACATAACAGATCAGAAATTTGATACTTCATACTTCAGCAAACCCTAATCTTTATACGCGCTTTCCTTTCACTGATCCTGCGTATATACGTGCCTTTGACCATACAAACCCGCGTATACTTCTGTACAAATTACAGAGCTAATTTTACTTCCCATACGCGCTTTCTCTTCAGCAAACCCCCGTATATACGCACTTACTCTGCGGCGAACTAGCGTATAGTTCTTCAGACATTTAGGTCATTGGAATTCTTCATAACAGATACATCATTCATATTTTACCCTTTACTTCAGACAGATGTTCGCCTCATCTCAGATCTAATCATTCCATAAACAGATCTAGCAGATACAAATACATTCCAGATCTAGATTCCCTTCTTCATCATTTCTTCATTGGTGCATCATACATTCAGATCCTTCATTCAACTGTAACCCTTTCCATTCAGATATGCTTCAGAGAGAAGTATTCATTCAAGCTCAGACTTCTTGCACACCCCTTGCACAATGATTTTCTTCTCCTTATATATGGTTACCCTTCATCAATACCATGAGTCAAAACCACATAACTTCCAATGGTATTCCTAGACGGGATCGCATAGGCGAATCATTACTCAATACAATGGGTCAATACCATGGTGGTTACCCCTGGTTTTACATATTTAGAGTGCTTTTTCCCATACGCGACTTGGCACGTTATTTCCCGCGTGCATACGCTACTTTGTCTAGACAAATCCGCGTATGCCTTGAGACATACTCTTTTCATCATGTTCTAGCACATACTGACATTCCTTCCATCATTACCTTCTGTACTCATTGTATATACATCAAATTTACATCATTTAACAAGTTCATCAAGACATATTCCATCAGGGACAACTTCATCAAGTAGGTTGCCATCATCTTCATCAAGTGGGTTGCCATCAAGGACAACAGTCAGCATCATATTGCCAACAATCCCCCCCTTTGGACTTGATGGAAACCACGATGGTGTTTAATCACCACAACAGATAGATAAATTAAGAATACAATGACACCATATCACTCTTGACACCATTCTTTCTCTTTATTCAAACACCATGTCACTCTCCCCCTTTGACATCAAGGGCAAAGGGCGGACCAAAACCAACACAAGGTTTTTTCTCCTCTTGTAGAAGGAAGCGTTCTGCAGATCTGATGTACACTGAAGTGAACATGCTCCCCCTGAGTTCATGCTGATCCTACAAACATATTTTTCAATGAATTACATGACTCTATGACCTTCCTATCACCAATGACTCATACTTACATCAAAGATCCATCCAAGTGGATTTACATATGAGACTCAAATACCCAACCAAGTGGGTTTACACATCTCAACTCAACTACCCAACCAAGTGGGTTTACAAACTTGACTCAGCTACCCAACCAAGTGGGTTTACAAAATTTTGACAAGTCCTTACATGACCGAATATTACAATTTTACATCATGGGTCTCAACAAGACCTTTTTATCAAATTACAAGTATGAATTTTTATGACCAATACCAGAAAGACCTCAAGAGAGAGATCATATTTCAAAAACATCATAATGCCAACAATGCATTATACTCAGCAAGACTAGTGCTCCCCCTGAAAATTTGCATCCAAACATCCTTTCCATATGTCCAAGGCTCCTCCTTAGCTTGTGCAATCTGAATACTTTTAACAACAAGTTATCAGCAACAATCTCTGCATGATCTGTCTGGATCTCCGAATCATAAGACTTCCATCATATCCAAAAGATATTCTTCATCAAATAAGAAATCCAGGCTCTTCAACATAAGAAACCATGTATCATTTCATTAGCATGAGTATAACCAAAATAATGCTAATAGTACAATCATTAGCAGTCAGACTGATGCTCCACCTGAACCTCTGCTCCTGATCTTCAGCTGTCATCCCAATTCTCTTATCATCAATACATACGCGACTGTGTCTGCTGTAACTCATGTGTATACGCGGATTTAGTTCACTGAACCCGCGTATGGAAAGTGAATTATAGAAAATTTCACATTCCTCCATCTCCCCCTGAATTTTTCCTTCCTGTACCTGTCTTCTTCATGTCAAATGATCTGTCAGCAATAAACATAACTAGAATAACCAAACAATCATGAGAATCATCATACATTGCTCCCCCTATGATGATACATTACTAATCCCTATAATGTATCTCACATCACTCCTACAGTCATTAAGAGAAGTAAGCTTCAGAAGCGGATGACTGCAATAGGGTCAATATTCCCTACGTTTCTAACCGGTCCTCCTTCATTTTCCAAATTTGCTTGAACTTTCTAATTGTGTGCTGAAACTTATCCAATTTCTCATGTTTGTTCATCCTGCATTCTTTTTCCACATGTCCATACTTGTTGCAAGCATAACATATCATGTGACCAGAGAAGTAAGCATAAGGATCATAGTGTGTTTCTCTGTTCTTTCTTCTATAGCAATCAGCTGCTTTATGACCATACTTGTTGCATGAAAAACAATATCCCTTGAAGCCACCAGAGTACCTTTCTGAAAAGAATCTATTTGATTGTGACTGAAATGATCTGCTTCTGCAATTTGCTGCAACATGCCCATAATTATGAAATTTAAAGCATTCAACATTATTGAATGATTTCCTTCGAGAATTCATCATTGTTGGTTGAATTCTTGTTTCTTTCAACACTTCAGGTTTTGAATATTTAGTACTTCCTTGTGAACTAGATTCTCCTTCGACCGTTTCATGAAACCCAGACCAAGTTTAATAGAAGGAGACCTTTGACTACTAAGAATATTGTCCAGAATCTTAGTACTATCTTGAAACCTTAGGAGTTTATCTTTTTCTTCTAATTTTCCTTTGAGAATGTTTACCTCAACCTCCAAGCTCTGGCATTGTTTCTTCATGCTTTCTTCGACCCTTTTCCCTTCTTCTACTTGATCATTCAATTTTAACATTTCTTCCTTCAACCAATTTTCTTGTTCTTCACATGTTTGTAGCAGCTCTTCATTCTTCTTATTTGATTTTTCCAGATCTTCTTTGAGAGAGATGATTTCTGCTTCAAGTCCTTCCTTTTCAACTGATAGGGGTTCTTCATTCTTCTTATTTGATTTTTCTAGATCTTCTTTGAGAGAGATGATTTCTGCTTCAAGTATTTCACTTTGATTGGTTGCAAAAACATACAACTTTTGATACTTGTCTATCTGTCCATTCAGTATTTCTTTTTGTTCATCCATTCTAGAGATCATATCTTTGTAGACAGATTCTCTCTTATGAAATTGATTCCAATCATTTCTTTCATCATTGATCTTGAGTTTTGCTTCTAAACTTATACTGTTACGTTCACTATCTTCACCATTGCTTGCACAAGAAAGTGAATCACAAGAAAAACAATCAATACCTGTTTTATCTTCTTCATTTTCTACCGCACATGTCTTCTAAGATGTCTTCTTTTGAGTAGCCTTCTTCTTTTGCTTCTTTTCCATAAGCACTTGTAGATCTTGGTTAGAATCTTCTTCTTCCTCATCAGATACTTCATTTGTATAATAACTCTTTCTCTTTTCAAATTGTTTCCCTTTACCATGATTATCTTCATAAGGACATTTAGCAGCATAATGACCAACTTTTCCACAAGAAAAACACTTGAAGGGAAGCTTACCTTTGAATCTTCCAGTTCCTAGTTGGAGTTTTCTCACAAAATTTGCTTCTTCTTCTTCTGATATACAATTTGATTCCTTGACATCTGCCTTTTCTTTTCCTTTTGCACACACCTTAAAAGCATCTTCTTTGATTTGAGAGGGACCTCCTTGTCTCATTTCATAAGCAGTCAGAATACCATGTAGTTGAACAATAGTAAGAGTTTGCAGATCTTGCCTTTCTTCAATAGCCGATACTTTTGACTCAAATTTTGAAGTTAAAGATCTTAAGACTTTTTCCACCAGAGTAGTATCGGTTATGGTTTCACCCAAACTTCTCATACGATTTACAATATCATCTAGACGTAAAAAGAAACTAGCAATACTCTCATCACTATGCATCCTTAAATTTTCATTTTCAATTCTGAGAGTTTGGAGTTTTGCACTTTTTACCTTTGTATCTCCTTCATAGCTCAGAATTATTTTGTCCCATATTTCTTTTGCTGAATTTAGCTGCATCACTTTAGAAAATTCTGGTTCAGACATGCTTCCTAACAAAACATTGACTGCTTTGGCAATGACTTCATATTTCTTCCTTTCTGCTGCATCAGTAGGAATACTTGCCAGATACTGATAACCTTCTTCCACGATTGCCCATACTTCTGCACCAAGACTTTGCAGATATGCTTTTGTTCGTATCTTCCAGAATAATAGATTATCTCCATTGAATAGAGGTGGCCTTATAGACATTACTCCTTCATGACTTCCCATTGCGACGGATCTCCTTCAAGCAATCAAGCTTCTACAAAAGGACTTGCTCTGATACCAATTGTTGGGAAAAATACTGAGAGGAGGGGGTGAATCAGTATTTAGGACTTACTCAAATATTTTTACTTTTTCTTACTTCAAAACCCATACGCTACTTTACTTGATCAGACTCGCGTATATACGCGGATACCCTTCACAAAACGCGCATATATGCAGAGATCTTAATACGTAATTAATTCATTACTTAGATCCTTGCATTTATTCATTCATCAGATGTTTATATAGCAACAGACATGTGTAGTAATAACAGAGTAAATCATCACACATAAGCATCACACATGAACACCAGGATTTTAGGTGGAAACCCAAGTCGGGAGAAAACCACCGCTGCCGTTGTCTCAGCCTTCAATATTTTATTATAGAGAAAACATCTTACAACTTATGTGCTGGTGCAGACTCCTACCAGCATGCAGGCACCCACCTGCGCTCATTTACCAGCCTCTCCTGGAAGGGAGCTCCAACCCCCTGACTCGTTTACCAGCCTCTCCTGGAAGGGAGCTACGACCCCCTGCTCTCGTTTACCAGCCTCACCTGGAAGGGAGCTACAACCCCCTGACTGAAGGCTACAACCCTCAGCACCTCTATGGACCATGTTTCATCAATTTTCACACTGGATCCAACAACTTCAATAGAGCACAACTTGCAGGCCACTTTTCATCATATTTTCAGACTGGACCCACTCCATACATTTGAGCTCAATCATACATCATCAAAAGATAGCAGTAACACAGTAGAATAGATCAGACATTTGATACTTCATACTTCAGCAAACCCTAATCTTCATACGTGCTTTCCTTTCACTGATCCTGCGTATATACGCGCCTTCGACCATACAAACCCGCGTATACTTCTGTACAAATTACAGAGCTAATTTTACTTCCCATACGCGCTTTCTCTTCAGCAAACCCGTGTATATACGCGGTTACTCTGCGGCGAACTAGCGTATAGTTCTTCAGACATTTAGGTCATTGCAATTCTTCATAACAGATACATCGTTCATATTTTACCCTTTACTTCAGACATATGTTTGCCTCATCTCAGATCTAATGATTCCATAAACAGATCTAGCAGATACAAATACATTCCAGATCTAGATTCCCTTCTTCATCATTTCTTCATTGGTGCATCATACATTCAGATATTTCATTCAACTGTAACCCTTTCCATTCAGATACGCTTCAGAGAGAAGTATTCATTCAAGCTCAGACTTCTTTTACACCCCTTGCACAATGATTTTCTTCTCCTTATATAGGGTTACCCTTCATCAATACCATGAGTCAACACCACATAACTTCCAATGGTATTCCTGGACAGGATCACATAGGCGAATCATTACTCAATACAATGGGTCAATACCATGGTGGTCACCCCTGGTTTTACATATTTAGAGCGCTTTTGCCCATACGTGACTTGGCACGTTATTTCCCGCGTGCATATGCTACTTTGTCTAGACAAATCTGCGTATGCCTTGAGACATACTCTTTTCATCAGGTTCTGGCACATACTGATATTCCTTCCATCATTACCTTCTGTACTCATTGTATATACATTAGATTTGCATCATTTAACAAATTCATCAAGACATATTCTATCAGGGACAACTTCATCAAGTAGGTTGCCATCATCTTCATCAAGTGGGTTGCCATCAAGGACAACACTCAGCATCATATTGCCAACAGGATGAGGAGGTGAGATCTGAATAAAGATCTCAAATACAATTAATACAGAGTTGATGTTTTCTTGGCCCTTGGCAGGCTCAATGAAAAACTGTACAGGTGTTTCACTGTATTAATTGGTTTACACTTATTAATTAAGCTCGGTGGGAGATTTTTTTGACCTTTCAGGCTCTATGTGATGCTAGGGTTACTCTGTCGCTATTCTGTCATTAAATCCCTTGCAGAAGTAACTCTTCGGCTGCGTCGAGGCAAAATATCTGACCCTGCTCAATAAAATTTGTTCCTGATTGAATACTTTGAGGCACAGGTGGCACTTTAGTCACTGGGAGGAATTAATTTGCCTCCATTTGTGGTGGTGGAGGGTTTTTCTGTCGATAAAACACTTTAGGTTTTCTGTAAACTGTTTTTTATTTGGGGATTAGGCTTTTGATAAGCATCTTAGATGTAATCCCCACAAATCTATCCGTTAATCATTTGCTTTGGTTCATCCTGGTCTGTAAAACTGATAATATTTGACCGTGCATGTTTCATGGTTTTCTTGCTGTCGTGCCGGGCTACGCAGGGTTTATAAGGCATCAATGCCTGAGAACACATGGATGAAACATGCATTCCAATCCTGTGGGTGATTTCCATGGATTAATCGAAGATGGGAGGGTCGTCACCCTCGTTCCCTGAATCTTCTTTGGAAACCATGAACAAATGATTTAATCCCTGCAAAATGCAAAAACTCATTAAAAAATCCGCTTTTATAGGTTTTACTGCATTGGAGGATGTGCGGAGGAAGCAGGGCCGTTGGATGGCATCATCTAACGGTTCGGATTTAATCTCAGAATGGTCGAAAAAGCATGGGGGAAGGAGGATTAGATCAGAGCCGTCGATTCGCACTGAGATCGACAGTCGGGGATGATTACGGGGGGTCCGGGTGTACGAAGGAAAAATCTTGGGGGTATACCCCCGCAGTGAAACTACGTGGTTGATCTGGATCAATTTGGACGGTCAAGATGGAATCAGGGGATGTTGAAATTCAAACGGAGGGAATCTGGGTGATGAATTTTGGACCATCGATCTGTAGATCATATCGATGGCAGAGATGCGATTGCCGCTGTACGATGGCCTGGTTATCGCGTGGGCACTTTGGTTATCCATCGGACACCTTCGAAGAGCGATAGTCGTTGTATGAGTGGGCCCAGATCGGACGACAGAGATCAATTTTGCTGGGCATCCTAGTCCGAACTATAATGCGCGATGGAGGACGGTTGCGCGGCAGTTTTCAAATTGTACAAGGGACATGCGTCAACCGTCGTATGGAATCGCTGGCCATCGGGGAAAAACCGCCATCCGCCGAAGAGTGGTGCGATGGAAACCACGCGAGTTTGGAAAAAAGCGTATGGATGAGGGGGGGGGGGGGGGGTCCACAGGAATGGCACACTCCGCACTATCCGATCTGTGGAGCAGATCAATGGTGGTGATTAAAGTTTGAATGGCGGGGACCACGTGGTAAGTCAGAGTCCGTACCACCCGATCTGCAGAGAAAATCGACAGCGGAGATTCATTGAAAATCCAGACTGGCAGAAAACTTTGGAAATAAATTAAAAACCCAAAAACACGAATTTACAAAGGTTTTTAATGTTTCTGGGCGGAGAAATATTATTGGAAAGGATAAATTATCGAGAGGTTTTAGCAGTTGGTTTGGGCGCTCGGGCGCATGGATGAAAAAGGGTTAGGGACTTAGCCTGAAGGGGCTTAAGTCTTATACACAAAAATATGTATTTTTCATGAATTTTTAATGGTTTTTTGAAGGAAATTGAAGGTTATAATAAGGCTAAGAAGGGGTCTTAGACCTTATGAAATGGATTTTATGAACTGGAAAAGGGGAGAAAACATGAAATTATAGGATTTTCATGGGAGATGGAGGGATAGAAAAATGAGGTTAGTTTTGGAAGAAAAGGAAGGGAAAAAGGGGGTCTGCAGCAGTATTTGACTTTGGATTTTTTTAGGATTTTAGAGGTTTTTTGAGATGTAAACAACAGTGTGGGATCTGGACAGAGGCATGAGGCCTTCCAGAGTCTTCAAGAGCCAACAGTTTTTGGTAAGGAAAAATTGTTCCTTGAAGGCTCAAAACATATTTAGCCACCTTTGGTATAATCAAATTTTACAGGTGGCTAACAGTGGCTCCACTTGGGGATGGTGCCTTCTTGAAGGCATCAAGAATTCAGACTTGATTTCTCTGGGAGGCTGACTTGTGCATGATCCATTATTTTCTCTAGGATGTTGACCATGTGCCTCATCCTTTGGATTGATCTTCTTTTGCTGGATGATCTTTCTTTGCTTCTGAAAAATAATATCAGTTATGAAAAAAAATAATGGACTTCATCAATACAACTTTCTACCTACCCAATCCTACTGATCTAACATTTTTTCTTCATCAGAGTGCACTTGGATTGGCAAACTCTTTTCACAACATTTTATTCTTTTGAAAGCATAAAAACTAATCTAATTCTACTCCTTATTTCTCCCTGAACTCAGATTAAACAGTTGAGCTCAGATATTTCTCTACCTAATCTACTGTCTGTTGGGATTGAACTGTCCAAAAAACTTTCATTCTCTAAATTATACAACAGAAATTTAAAAACAATCAAGTCAAGATTAAGTTGTTTGAATTGCTGTGATCTATGGCATAAAAACAATCTGCACATAGATTATTATTTGCAGAAATCAAAATCAAAATGGAAGGCTTAAGATCTGAAAGTCTCTCATCATGGCCTTCTCTTTTCTTCACAGCTCTGTTTTTGCTTTTGTTTGAGCTGTCTCTTCCTTTTTCCCTGGTTCAGATTTTGAGCAAATTAGAACCATTTTTTCTCTTCTGTGACTCAGAAAATAAAATAGTTTTGAGTCATCTCCTTTTGGAAACTTTGGTTTAGATTTTGAGTTTGTTTGAACCCTCAATTTCTAACCTAATCTATCTACTGATAAGCCAAGATTGAATAGTTTGGCAAATCAAATTCACTATCCTATCAGCAGAAAGATTTAAAGCTAATTAGTCAAGATTAAACAATTTGACTAACTAGAAGTTTGTTTTTGAGGAGTGGCATTTGAGCTTGCACGCTTTCATATTTGTTTCTTTTTTTTGACATGGGGCTCTGCCTTTCTTGTTTTCATTTCTGCCCTCTTTTCTTCCTTTTATTTGTTTTTGTATTTTTTGATTTTTTATAACTTTGAATGAAATGGTGGATGGAATATTCATAATGGAAAAAGATAAAAAGGCTTTAAAACAAAAAATGGACCAAGAGAAGTAATGCTTAAGCATCCTGCCATTGACAGGACCCCCAAACAATTCTGTTCCATCCAGTTCCTGTAAGAAAAAAGCATTATCACCAGCAACTGAATGAATAGAGTAAGGGCCAAGCCATAGGTTGTCAAATTTTCCATGCTTGCCCTTTTCTTCCCTCCTTGAGTCCCACTTTAAAACTTTGTCCCCCATCTTGAAATTGTTGGCCTTTGTTCTTCTGTCAAAAATCTTTTTGATGCTGTCATGTTTCTATAATGCTTTGTTATACACTTCCTCTCTGGTCTACTGAAGATGAATGGTCTGATTTATTCGTCTGGTCATGTCATTTTATTCAGTTTGCAACTCTTGAATCAAATTCATAACTGGTACACCAAGGCTATTTGGAAAAATTGCATCAGTACGATACACAAGTTGGAAAGGTGACATACCAATAGATTTCTTCAAAGTTAATCTATCAGCCCAAAGTGCATGGACCAACTTTGTGTGCCAAGACTTTTTATTGTCCTCCAACAGGTTTTTGATTATGTTCACTAAGCTTTTGTTTGAAGATTTTGCAAGTCCATTACCTTGAGGGTAGTAGGTTGTGGAATGCCCCAATGTTATTTGATATTTATGACAGAACTCAACCATCCTCTTTGATCCAAATGCTGCTGCATTATCAGTGATAATTTTGGTAGGACAACCAAATCTGGAGAGAATGTTAGTCTCCATAAATTTTATGGTAAATGAATCATTGGCTTGCCTACAAGGAATGGCTTCTATCCACTTAGTGAAATAGTCTGTGGCATTAAGAATCCACCTATGCTGGGCAGAATATGGTGGATGGATTTCTCCTATGAAGTCAAGTCCCCACTGTTGAAAAGGAGCTTCAACAGTGATTGGATGTAGAGGCAGGGGTAGCAGTTTTGTTTTTCCTTCAAACAGTTGGCACTTATGGTAGGCAATGATCATCTTGTGTACATCTTGAAAAAGAGTAGGCCAATAGAAACCAGCCCTCAAAATTTTGTTGGCTATTGACTTCCAATACAAATGATCCCCACACTCTCCTTCATGGAACTCCTGCTTAACCTTCTTTGCATCAAACTCAGGCAAACATTTAAGCAATATACCACTTGCATTCTTCCAATAAAGGCATTTATCTATAATGCAATAGTTTCCTACTTTCAGCTTCAAGAACCTTGCCTTTGTTTTTGTCAAACCAGGAGGTGTATTTAAATTGAGAAAAACATAAACAATATCAGCATACCAAGTAGAATTCATAAAATGGTCTTCAACAATGGGAGTTGAGAATTCTTCTTGGTCATCTAAAGCATTAATCATATGAATATCAAGAACTTCACAATTTGATTCAGCCATTAATCTAGCTAGACCTTGGCCTTTGATGAGCTTAGTGGGTTTTATCTCTAAATCATATTCAAGAATAACGGCAATCCACTTACCTCTCTTACCATCTGGGTCCTGTGTTAGAATGTCTTTAACAACTGAATTTGGGACAAAGGCAATGATGTGTGAGTGAAGGATGTATACCCTGAAGTCTTTTAAATCTTTAACCAAAGCAAAAGCTTGCTTTTACATAATGTTATACTTCAAAGGTGCATCCCTCAATGCCTTTCTAAAGAAGGAAATAGGCTGCTCTTATCCTTGTGGATTTTTCTGTAAAAGGACAGCAGCTATGGTATGTTCTGATCCAATTTAGAAGATATAAAAATCCTTTGAAAAATCAGGACTTATCAGAACCGTTGTTTTGGTTAATGCTTGTTTCACCAGCTCAAAGGATGTATTTGCTTCCAAGGTCCATTTTACCCCTTGCTCCTTCAACATGTTTGTGATATTCCTAAGGAGCTTAGCCAAGTTGGGGATGAACCTTCTCAAAAAGTTAATCTTTCCAATGAAAGACTGCAACTCTTTTATGTTTCGAGGATGAGAGATTTGCAATATGGCCTCAATCCTCTTTGGATCTATCTTTATACCCTCCTCAAAAATAATGTGCCCAAGAAGTTTACCTTCTTGGAGACCAAATAGTGTCTTCTTAGGGTTTAAGGATATTCCAAAATTTTTGCATTTCTCAAGAACTGTTCTCAAATGTTCTAAGTGTTCTTCATCTATTTTTGAAAACACAGGTACATCATCAAGATAGATAATGATGAAGAAGCCTAGTTCTTTCGAGAATGCTATGTCCATGGCTCTTTGAAAGGTTGCTCCAGCATTCATTAGACCAAAAGGAATTTTCACATACAAGAAAGTGCCCCATGGTGTAGTAAAAGTTGTCTTTAATTGACCAGCAGGGTGAACTAAGATCTGATTATACCCTGAATAGCCATCAAGCAAAGAAATTATTTTAGACCCTACCACCCTTTGTAAAATATGATCCATTTTTGGTAAAGGGTAGTTGTCTTTCAATGAAGCTTTTTTTAAATCTCTAAAATCTATACAAAGCCTAATTTCTCCAGTATTCTTCCTAAAAAACACCAGATTAGATACCCATTCAGAATATCTAATAGGTACAATAATACCAGCATCATACATCTTCATGATTTCCTTCTTGACCAAAGGCAGTTGTACATGGTTTATTATGCGCAGTTTCTGTTTGAATGGTTTTTGGTTTTCTTTAAGAGGGATTTTGTGTTGTATTATTTTAGTGTCATAGGACTTAAGATCTTCGTAACTCCATGCAAAAACATCAGAAAATTCTTTGAAAAACTCAATGTATTTGAGTTTAATGTGAGCTGGAAAAGTTTTGGACAGTTTGATAATTTTCGATTTTTCCTCACTGCCTATGTTACACTCTTCCACTTCAGTCTCCATAGGTTCTAGTTTAGGTTTTTTGGCCACATCGTTAAAATCAAACAACTCTTCTAAAGGTGTTATACCACTTGGCAAACTTTCATCTTTAGAATGCAGAGTTTCTAATTCCTCTGTTTCTGATTATGCACTCAATTCTGTTTCGTTTCTAAGTTTGCTAGTCTGAAGGTTAATATTGACAAGCTCAGGAGAAGGTTCTTCTTCACCAAGAAAATTGTCTTCACTGCAGTCTGTATCATAGTCTGAGTATGAGATATGCAGTTCAAATTCATTTCTGAATTGCATGAAATCTTCTATTTTTTTATCTCCATCAAACACTTGCCAATATTTTTTGTTATCAGGCACAACTGGTCTAAATTTTATCTGAGTTGAGCAATATTTGGTCTCATAAGGCATTAGACATGTCCTAGCTGCAAAGGCTAAATTGTGGGCTATAAGATTTCTTTTTCTTGGGACAAAAATTAGGTTGGACTCCTTAAATGTTTTCAAAAGATCCATGACATCATTCTGATAGGCCCTAAGTCTAGGATGATTTGCATTATATTCCCCATTGACTTGCCTAATAATCAATTCAGAATCCCCATATACATTTATTTTTCCGGCTCCTAACTTTTTCAAGAGATGTAAGCCTAAGAGAAGGGACTCATATTCTGCTATGTTATTTGAACATTGAAAGTTTAATTTGCATGAAATGCATGCTGTGTGTTGACTTTCAGTGTTAGTAATTCAGACACCTACACCAGCATTAGTTCTAGTGCATGACCCATCAAAATACATACTCCAGAGAGGATCATTTTCAGTTTTATCAGTTTGGTGAATGTCCTTTGTATGATTTGATTCCTCAAGTTTTTCAATATGTTGAGGAATGTTTTCTTTGCTGTCAAAATTTAACAGCAATGGACCAATGACTTGTAAATAAAGACCTGTGTTTTGTTTGCCAATATTTTCAAGTGTAGCAAACTGTTTTGACACTTCATTGTTGTGCTCCTCTTCCTCCCTACCAGCCATTAATCCTGTTAAAGTGATTTTTTCAGTAAGTGTTTCATCATTAAACATGATAAGAGAATCAAGGCTTATACTTACAAAATACAAAGGAGAGTTTTGAGGCCTGTCTTGACTTGTAACTATGTATTGCATATGGGACTCCCTGTAAAGTCTTCTAGTCTGATTGAAAACAGGGATAGTCGCATAGGTCATGTCCATTTGCATGGTCCCCTGTAACTTAGCCCCCCAGTATCTTGATAATAACATTCCATACTTTGGGGGTACATCAGCCACAACAATATCCATAACTGAAGACTTGGCTGGAATCTGGGCTAAGTTAACATAGAGGTCTTTGATCAACCCTAGACATTTTACTCTGCTTGAATCAAAGGAGTATAGGTCTTTGTAAGGTCTGGTGATTTCAAGACCCATGCTCTCCATTACAGCTTTTGGCATTAAATTATGAGAAGCCCCTGAGTCATGCATAGCATTGTGTAGAATCTTGTCATGAACATTTAAACTCACATAAAAGGGAGGAACCAGTCCCTCTTGATATCTTCCTTCAATATTTGGACCAAAAATGAGCTCTGGTTGGTCATCATTAAGATTGAGAGTTTCCTCATTTTCTTCTATGTTTAGAGCCTTCAAAATTTGGGTTTTATATACATGATGGGCAGCTAACTCAGTCAAGGGAACATAAATTTTGATCTTTGAGATTTAATGTTCTAGGCTGAAAGGATTTTGATTCTTTAAAGCACTTGTTTCAGCCTTATTAACTGTCACTTTATCAGCAACAACAACTTGTTGATTTGTTTTATCTACACTTGACACAACGGTTGTAATAGGAGTACTAGCTAAAGTGCTAGTACTACTAATGTTTGCACTCTGTTTTTCAAGATTTTGAGTGTCTTTCTCTTTACCTTTACCAGAATTAACAGCCACTGTTTTATCCTTTTGTTTGACTATTTTAGGCTTGGTTGTAGTGTTGTTTTGAGAATATTTGTCAAAGATTTTGGTGTTGGGGGTTTGTTGACTGGTCTTTCTTCTAAGGTCATATTCTTTTTGAGTCTCTATGACGACATTTTCCATGTCTTGATAATGATTTTCATCACCATCTCTTTTGTCATCATAAGATGTGTATAGACCTTGTTTCTTATCAGAATGAATGTCAAAGTCATCATTATCTACCTCCAACATGTTTATATCATTATCCTCTGTTATTTCATATGTTTCCTCAACCTCACTTACATAGTTTTGATGAAAGGGAGGAATGATTTGCTGATCATCTTCCCTAGGTCTGTTTGGAGGCTGGTTTCTTCTTACATTCTGGTTCTGGTTTTGGTTTTTTTTTTGAGGAGCAGTTTGATTTTGACTTGCTTGTGCTATCTCAAGAATGCTCATTTTCTTCGTCATTTCTTCCATCATTTTCTCCAGTTTTGAGTTTGAAGTGGAAGGTGTGCTCTCGTCTCTAAAAGAGACTCTCTTCTCATTTTTCATTCTTGCTCTTTTCTCCATTAAGTTGACTTCCACAGAAAGAGCACCTCTTTGCATGTCTTCAAGGGTTGCAAAATCTCTTTCTCTCACCGAATAGGTCATATCAAAATCAAATCCTTCAGGAAATTTGTTTAAGGCTGAGCCCTGTGGAGGTTTTAGTTCTGGGGAAAGTGCATTATACACACTGTTAAATCTGGTACAATAAGCTTGTACACTTTCCCCTGGGTTCCTATGGAGATTGTTATAGTCAGCAAGAACTTGGAGAGGATTCTTCTTTACTTCCCATTTGTTTAAGAATGTTTGATGGAAACCTTGGAGATCATTAATACTATTGGGGGTTAAGCCTTTAAACCATTTTCTTACTTCTCCCCCCAGACTCTGAGAAAATAGTCTAATCTTGACATAGTCATTATCAATTTCATTTCTGTAAAAGTAGTAATTCATCTTATCCACATGTTGTGATGCAGTTATCGCATTGCTAGCATCATACAATGGGATTTTGGACTGATAGTCCTGTGGAAGGTTGACTAATGGTACAGGAAGGACTAAGGGAGCATACCATGCTGCCATGATATGTGGTGGGGGTGGGTTTACAAGGGGTGGATTGACAAGAGGAGGTGTGGGCTGAAATGGAGTGGTTTGAACAGTGGATGAAGGATGAACAGAAGTGGATGGAACAACAGTAGATTGCTGAGCTGATCTTGGATGAGAGACACCTATGTTAGGAATAAAATGCAAATCAGGAGGTGTTTTTCCTCTTCTACCAAAATTTTCACTTGTTTTAGGAGATGAAAGTGAAGACTCAGAATCTAGCTGATCTAAATCACTAAATGACTTAGTCCTAAAGGGATTAACTAAGTTAGCTTGTGATTTTTGTAGAGCTAAAAGATTTTCAGGGACTGAATTAGCTCTTAGGGGTGATCTGAAAATAGTTGAAGATTCTATCTTAGGGGACTTCCTAAGGATTCTTTCTGGGTTATCAACTATCTCAGGTGGATCAGGATCGGGATGGGCTCTAGTGTGAATCTTTCTAGGAGCCACTATGCTATGTTTTTAGACCCAAATAACAAGAAAAGTTTAACCAGGTATGACAGTCTTTAAGAGGTTAACTAATCTTTTTTCACAATTTTAATCCAACAGTCCTCTAACTGGATTTGAATGATATTATAATGATAAGGTTTCTTCCCAGTGGAGTCTTAAGGTCTGTTCAGGATTGTGGAGTCTCCAGGTGGAAAGTTTAGAATGTTTTCTAGGAGGTACACTGTCCACCACAGTGCTTGAGAAATATCCTTTTTCAAGGATATCCGGAAACACAACAAACTCTAACCAGAGATTGACTGGGAAGGTATTCACCAGATATTTCACCTCCAAAAGAGAATGAGATCCGGAGGCTACCTGGCCCTTTCCAGACTCTGTCTAAGAGTATAAGGTAAAACACAACGAAGGAAAGTAAAATGTAGGAGTAAGTGTTTTACCACCAATCTAAAATATTTTTGGTATTTTCTGAGTTAGTTTTTATTTGTGTGGTTTCTAAGAATGTCCCAACTTTGCTTCAAAACTTAGCTATGGTTGTGAGACAAAGACAGTTTACTCTTACAGCTAAGCTAGCTGATTTTCCAAGGTTAGATGAAGCCTTATGAGAATCCTAGGGTTGACCTAGATTGACACTGATTCAAACAAGTTTCATCATGATTACCGATTCTTAGGTAGTTCTTGAAAAAACTGCTTTTTACTCACAGGGTGTTATAAAGATTTTTAAGGGGAAGTCAAATCTCTGATTTCCTATGGTCCTTCCCCAGCGGAGTCACCAAAAATGTTAGGAATCTATAATTTATTAGCAAGATTGGCAGAGTCCAATTACAGAAACAACATCGTTTCAACCAACTTTGGGATTCTAGGATCTAGCCCTCCTGAATCCGGAGAGGGATCTCTCCAATAAGTGCAAAGATAGATTTGTCTTTGAAGTTTGGTGTAATAATATTAGGCTAGTTATGAAGACCAAGGGTTTTTTTTTGTTTTTGGATGGTTGAACATAATTTCTGTTAGAGGTGAAAAGTCCCACAGGTAAAGAGGTTCAAAAGTGAGAAGTTGCAAGTAACCAGAAAAAGCTTTAGTCAAGATGAAAGATAATGGCAGGTTTTCATTCCATTGGGCTATGGAGTCATAAGAGGATTTAATTGGAATAGCAAGAGGTAAGAGTGGTCCATGGGGAAATTCATCTATGTCTAAGGATCTCTTTAAAGTTTGATTTATGGAATGGAGTGATACATCGAGAAGGGGAAATAAACAGATGTAGAACAAAGAGCAGCCCAGGATCTGATAAGTACTTTGAAACTAGCCAGCCTTTGACCAGGCACTTAATAAAAACATATAAGCAACCTAGGATCTGGTAAGTACTTTGAAACTAGCTAGCCTTTGATACATTTCCAATAGAAAACATATAAAA
Organism: Pinus albicaulis; assembly: GCA_034641835.2. Lineage (NCBI taxonomy): Eukaryota > Viridiplantae > Streptophyta > Pinopsida > Pinales > Pinaceae > Pinus > Pinus albicaulis. Next base: position 74,443,663 of record MU968411.1, read on the forward strand.
AAAAAGGGAAACTTGAAGGCAACTTTTGGAGTAGAAACTAGCGGGCCGAGCTCACCACAAATCCTCTCCTAGCTCTTCTTTACTTAGTTACTTCCAAGACAATCACAGAGATGACACAGAATGGCCTAAGATCTGGTAAGTACTTTGAAACTATCCAGCTTTTAACACATTCCAAGGGAAAAAATCAAACAATTATGCAAACAAAACTGGGACCAGGGCTCACCATATCTTCCTCAGTTCATCTTCACACAACATATACTGAAAGTAAAATTTAAAAATAATATTCAGCTAAGACAATAAGACGAGGGAACGCCAGCATTCCTATGCTTAAACTGAATTAAATCATTTTCAAATAACACAATTGGAAGAAAACATTTAAATAAAGATTTTTCATCCAGAGAAGGTTAATGGAATACAGTAGGTCCTAACCTTGTTCAAACTGTTCTTTACAGTAGAAAATGAAACAAAAATGAAAACAAAAATAAAATAACAAGTTACAATGAGAATAACATCACCATCAACATAGACCAGGATCCCATAAATCAGCTTGTATTGATGCTCCAAACTAGTTACAATCTTCAAGTCCGGCGTGTTAATTCATCTTTCTTTCATAACCTAACTTATCTGTTACAAGAAGAGCTCCAAGATCCAGTGAATCACTATTTACAATCAGGAGTCTTCAGCTCAGTTACAATTGCAATGCTTCAGCAATTACATCGACAACCAACCCGTCACTCATCTTCTACTGAAGTATTTATAGAAGGATGAGGAGGTGAGATCTAATTAAAGATCTCAAATACAATTAATACAGAGTTGATGTTTTCTTGGCCCTTGGGAGGCTCAATGAAAAAACTGTACAGGTGTTTCACTATATTAATTGGTTTACACTTATGAATTAAGCTCGGTGGGAGCTTTTGTTGACCTTTGAGGCTCTGTGTGATGCTAGGGTTACTCTGCTGCTATTCTGTCATTAAATCCCTTGCAGAAGTAACTCTTCGGTTGCGTCGAGGCAAAATATCTGACCCTGCTCAATAAATTTTGTTCCTGATTGAATACTTTGAGGCACAGGTGGTGCTTTAGTCGCTAGGAGGAATTAATTTGCCTCCATTTGTGGCGGTGGAGGGTTTTTCTGTCCATAAAACACTTTAGGTTTTCTGTAAAAACTGTGTTTTATTTGGGGATTAGGCTTTTGATAAGCATCTTAGACGTAATCCCCACAAATCTATCCGTTAATCATCTGCTCTGGTTCATCCTGGTCTGTAAAACTGATAATCTTTGACCGTTCCTGTTTCATGGTTTTCTTGCTGTCGTGCCGGGCTACACAGGGTTTATAAGGCACCAATGCCTGAGAAAACATGGATGAAACGTGCATTCCAATCCTGCGGGTGATTTCCGTGGATGAATTGAAGATGGGAGGGTCGTCACCCTCCTTCCCTGAATCTTCTTTGGAAACCACGAACAAATGATTTAATCCCTGCAAAATGCGAAAACTCATTAAAAAATCCTGCTTTTATAGGTTTTACTACATTGGAGGATGTGCGGAGGAAGTAGGGCCATTGGATGGCATCATCCAACGGTCGGGATTTAATCTCAGAATGGTCGAAAAAGCATGGGGGAAGGAGGATTAGATCAGAGCCATCGATTCGCGTTGAGATCGACAGTCGGGGATGATTACGGGGGGTCCAGGTGTACGGAGGAAAAATATTGGGGGTATACCCCTGCAGTGAAACTGTGCCGTTGATCTGGATCAATTTGGATGGTCAAGATGGAATCAGGGGATGTTGAAAGTCAAACGGAGGGAATCTGGGTGATGAATTTTGGATCATCGATCTGCAGATCAGATCGACGGTGGAGATGTGATTTCCGCTGTACGATGGCCTGGTTATCACGCAGGTGCTTTGGTTATCCATCGGACACCTTCGAAGAGCGATAGTCGTTGGATGAGTGGGCCCATATCGGACGACGAAGATCAATTTCGCTGGGCATCCTGGTTCGAACTATAATGCGCGATGGACGACGGTTGCACGATGATTTTCAAATCATACAAGGGACACGCGTCAACCGTCATATGGAATCGCTGGCCATCGGGGAAAAACCACCATCCGATGAAGAGTGGTGCGATGGAAACCACGCAGATTTTGAAAACAGCGTATGGATGGGGGGGGTGGGGGTCCACAGGAATGGTGCGCTCCGCACCGTCCGATCTGTGGAGCAGATCAACAGTAGCGATTAAAGTTTGAACGGCGGGGACCACGTGGTAAGTCAGAGTCCACACCGTCTGATTTGCGGAGCAGATCGACGGCGGAGATTCATTGAAAATCCAGACTAGCGGAAAACTTTGGAAATAAATTAAAAACCCAAAAACACGAATTTACAAAGGTTTTTAATGTTTTTGGGCGAAGAAATATTATTGGAAAGGATAAGCGCCCGAGAGGTTTTAGCAGTTGGTTTGGGCGCTCGGGCGCATGGATGAAAACGGGTTAGGGACTTAGCCCGAGGGGGCTTAAGTCTTATACACAAAAATATGTTTTTTTCATCATTTTTTAATGGTTTTTTGAAGGAAATTGAAGGTTCCGATAAGGCTAAGAAGGGGTCTTAGACCTTATGAAATGGATTTTATGAACTAGAAAAGGGGAGAAAACATGAAATTACAGGATTTTCATGGGATATGGAGGGATAGAAAAATGAGGTTAGTTTTGGAAGAAAAGGAAGGGAAAACGGGGGTCTGCAACAGTATTTTAATTTGGATTTTTGTAGGATTTCAGAGGTTTTTTGAGATGTAAACAGCAGTGTGGGATCTAGACAGAGGCATGAGGCCTTCCAGAGTCTTCAAGAGCAAACAGCTTTTGGTAAGGAAAAATGGTTCCTTGAAGGCTCAAAACATATTTAGCCACCTTTGGTAAAATCAAATTTTACAGGTGGCTAACAGCTTCCACACTCAAAGCTCCTTTATGCATGTCTTCCAAGGTTAAGTAATCTCTCCCTCTTAATTCATAAGTCATTTCAGCATCAAGGCCTTCGGGATACGTTACCAAGGCCATGCCTTGGGGAGGTTTCATGTGAGGTGGGAGAGCATTGTAAACACTATTGAACCTAGTGGATTAATCATGAAAAATCTCCCCTTTATTTCTCTTGAGGCTGCTATACTCTACTAGTATTTGGAGAGGGTTCCTTTTGAGTTCCCATTTGTTGATAAATGTTTGATGCAAGGCAGGGAGATCATTTATGATGTTAGCAGATCGATGGCGGAGATTCATTGAAAATCCAGACTGGCGGAAAACTTTGGAAATAAATTAAAAACCCAAAAACATGAATTTACAAAGGTTTTTAATGTTTTTGGGAGGAGAAATATTATTGGAAAGGATAAGCGCCCGAGAGGTTTTAGCAGTTGGTTCGGGCGCATGGATGAAAAATGGTTAGGGACTTAGCTCGAGGGGGCTTAAGTCTTATACACAAAAATATGTATTTTTCATGATTTTTTAATGGTTTTTTGAAGGAAATTGAAGGTTCTAATAAGGCTAAGAAGGGGTCTTAGACCTTATGAAATGGATTTTATGAACTGGAAAAGGGGAGAAAACATGAAATTATAGGATTTTCATGGGAGATGGAGGGATAGAAAAATGAGGTTAGTTTTGGAAGAAAAGGAAGGGAAAAAGGGGGTCTGCAGCAATATTTGACTTTCGATTTTTGTAGGATTTCAGAGGTTTTTTGAGATGTAAACAACAGTGTGGGATCTGGACAGAAGCATGAGGCCTTCCAGAGTCTTCAAGAGCCAACAATTTTTGGTAAGGAAAAATTGTTCCTTTAAGGCTCAAAACATATTTAGCCACCTTTGGTAAAATCAAATTTTACAGGTGGCTAACAGCTTCCACACTCAAAGCTCCTTTATGCATGTCTTCCAAGGTTAAGTAATCTCTCCGTCTTAATTCATAAGTCATTTCAGCATCAAGGCCTTTGGGATACCTTACCAAGGCCATGCCTTGGGGAGGTTTCATGTGAGGTGGGAGAGCATTGTAAACACTATTGAACCTAGTGGAGTAATCATGAAAAATCTCCCCTTTATTTCTCTTGAGGCTGTTATACTCTGCTAGTATTTGGAGAGGGTTCCTTTTGAGTTCCCATTTGCTGATAAATGTTTTATGCAAGGCAGGGAGATCATTTATGATGTTAGGAGGTAAGTTTTTGAACCATTTCTTTACATCCCCTCCTAAAATTTGGGCGAAGATCCTCATCTTCACAGTTTCTTCTTCTATCTCCATGTAATCAAATACATCTTCCATCCTATCTACATGATGTTGGGCTATTTTAGAATATTTTAAAGTGAAGTGAGGGATTTTAAATTTGTAATCATTTGGTAAGGGAAGTAGAGGTTGTCGTAACACTAATGGGGCATACCATGTTGCCATGGCTGGAAATAAGGGTGTATTTACAAGAGTAAAAGTGGGCTGAACAGGAGTGTTTTGAACAGTGGTAGTATGAATTGGAGTGGAAGAAATACTTGGGCCAAAAAAATGATTTTGAGCAGACTTGTTATGAAAAAGACTAAAGTGATGAAGAAGCTGGGAATCAGGAGGAGTAGAAGGTGAGGCTTCTCTACTAAAGCTCTGTTGCAAATCTGCAAAGTTAAGATCAGTCTTGTTTAAATCACCTTGAGATCTAGTTCTAGATATGTTCTGTGTATGATGTAAATTAAAGTGTGAATCCTCTAGGACAACAAGGTTTTCAGGGACGGAAATTGTTCTTAAGAGGATCCTATTAGCAGCTTATTTTCCTAAGTCAGAATTCTGCCACAGAATTCTCTCAGGATTGTCAACGATTAAAGGAGGATTTGGGTCTAGATGGGATCTAGTGTTGATCCTATGTGAAGCCAGACTGCTCTTCAAAAAATGAGAGAGTTTGAGGTTTTAAGGGCTGTTTTTTGGAATTTTTACCTCTCACAATGTCTTATATAGTAAGGTACTAGGCTCCTAAAATTATTCAAAGTTGTTTAACACAGTCCTAAAGAGACCTGGGAACCTAGATGAGTAATAGGCCTACTGGGGCTAGTGGAGTCACTAGGTGGAAACTTTTTAGCTTTTATGAAGATAAGATATTGGATGGTTCCACCACCATGTTTATTTGTGAAGCCAAACTGAAATGTTTTTTGGGTTTTTCTAAGTTATTCTAGTTTTATAGGTTATGAGAGTGTGCCAAATCTGACCTAACACATAGCTAGGGTGTCAAATCGTACAGAGTTCACTCTTATGTCTTGGTAACTGAATCCTTCAAGGTTTGATAAGGTTTTAAGAGAATCCTAAGGGTTACATAGTTTTTCACTGATTCAAAAGGTCCTATCATGATTACCATTGATTGGTAGTGCTTGAGGGAGGTTACTCGTTATACTAGACAGTGAGTGTTTCGTTTTGAAGATTTTACTCAAGGTCCCACCGTGATCGCCACTATGTTGGTGTCTCGTGTTTTGATAGTTTTGAAAATCAAAAGACAAGGCAACATCAAAACCAATCTTTAGAGTCCCAGGATCTATTCCTCCTGTTCTTCGAGAGGGATCTCTCGAATGTTTGTTTGCAAAGGTTTATCTTGTGTGCTTAGAATATGGATTTTAGAATTATTATTAAGTGCAGGTGTTTGTTTGTTTGGTTGGTTGGATTGATACAACAGAACATGAAAGGCCTAGGAAAGACATATAGAATGGAGGAACATATGGTTCATTGGGCAATGGAGTCAAGAAGAGGTCATAACATACTCATCAATGGATATGGGATATCAGAGGGAAAATCTAACCTGGCCATAGGATCCTTTGGTTTTTAGAATGAGATGGACATCAATGATTTTGAAAGAGAAGTTTAATTCTCAACAAAGGGAATTTGATGATAACACAATTTGAACAATAAAGATTTTTTTGATAGACAGGGCTAACCATGAATTTTACAAATCACACCTTTAAGCAAACAATGATTTCAAAACAACTTTTAAAACAAAATCTAAGATTCGAGGAACACCCTATTTCCTCAAATATTTTATTTCAAATGATTTAGAAAACATAAAATATTCACTGATAATTGCAGTCATAGAAGAGGGAACACGTAACACATCTATGATAAAAACTACAAATACCTTTGAGACAACTATTTAAGTAAGGAAAAAGGGCAAGATCAGAATAGACCTCCTTAACTCACTTGTAAACAGAAAACTACAAACTGAGACTTCAATAACAGTTTTAAAGTGGCAGCAGACAAGCAAGGAGAACCATAAATCATGTTGAAGCCAACTATTCAAACTATTAAGTAAATAAACAAGCATGAAGAATAAAGAGAGAGATTAAAGACGCTAAAATACTTCAACAAAATAAAACATAAAATAGTGAAGGATGAACAGGTCTAAGGTGCTTCCAGGAGTCATTTCTTAGCCTAAAACTTTCAACCTACCGTAGTAAGAAGTTGTGGAACAGAATGAAAACATGAGAAAACATTAAACAGTTTAGAATACTTCACCAACAGCCAAGCTCATGGATCCAATGATAGAGCCTTCACAGTAACAAGAATTCAACAATATCATCAGGGCTCCAAGACTTCAATTTATTCTTCAATTTCAACAGACTATGTATTATTTCAGAGAGTTCCAATATTACAACTAGTGATCAAACAATAGTTTCTCATATTCTACAGAAGTATTTATAGAAGAATGAGGAGGTGAGACCTGATAAAAGATCTCTCAGGACAATTAATACAGATTCAATACTTTTCGGCCTTTGAGGGGCTTGATGGAGAAGTTTACAAACATTCTGTCTATATTAACTATTTTACATTTATGAGTTAAGCTCAGTGGGAGCTTTTATTGACTTTAAGGCTTTGTGTAATGTTTGGAGTAACTTTGCAGATATTTTTAGCATTTAATTTCCTTGCAGAAGTAACTCTCTGGCTGTGCTGAGGTGAATATCTTCATTTGATCAATAAATTCGGCCTCTATTTTGAATGCTTTGAGGCACAGGTGGCACTTATGGTAGCTGGGAGGAATCAATTCGCCTCAAATGTGGTAGTGGAGGCCTTTATGTCTGTTAAAATACTTATGATGTTCCTTTAATTGTGTTTTAATTCTGGGAATTAGGCTTTTTACAATCAATCTTAACCGTAATCCGCAAATTTGTCTTCAATCTTCTGCTCTGCTGTGCTCTGTCTTCAATACTGATACTCTTTAAATCGTGATTTAATAACACAGTGTCTTGTTGATGTGCAGGGCCACGCTGGGCTCGTATGGCATCACTTCCTCATGAAGCAATGACGAGACATGGAGTAGAGCCCTGTGAATGGTTTCCCTTTATGAATCGAGGGCACGGGAATCGTCATTCCTGGGCTTCGGCCTATCTCTTTAATTACAATGGAAAACCATTAATCCCTACAAAATACAAACAATAATTATAAAATCCTACGTTTATTTGGAAAAAATGCTTCAGAAGGTGGAGGGAAGAGCGTAGCCATTGGATGGCAGCATCCAATGGTGAAGATCTGCGTAGAAGAGGTTAAAGAGGAGAGTAGGGGAAGAATAAAACAGAATCGTTGATCGAGCAATGATCAACGGTGGCAATTGATTCAAAAACCTTTTGGCGAAAGGAAGAGGGTGATAAAATAACACCGGAATGATCTGGGACCGTCCGATCTGGACACGTGGACGGTCCAGATCCAATCGTAGGATTGCAATCGGGGGAAACACTCAAATGGCGCCGATGTAAAAATGCGATGCGATGTAGCGCTGGCCGTCGATCTGCAGATCAGATCGATGGCAGCAAGTGAATCGGAGGGTTTTGAAGTGGAGGTAAGACTTGCAATCGGAGGGAACGGGGACCGTTGGATCACGGAAGGTGGGGAGGAGATCAATGGCGGACAACCAGTTGGGGATCGGCAATCGGAGGTGGGAAAATAAATGCATCAAATGAAAAATTGTGATGCGACTTTGCATGGGCCATTGGATTAGCTTACGATCAACGGCGGAGATTGGTTTTATAATGAACTAGCGGAAAAACCTTATAATATATGACAACCCAAAAATAATCCAAATTTTTAATACTTTCGGGGTGAGATATATATTTTATGGTATGGTCTGGCGCCCAACTACAGGGCCTTCGGATGTATGGAATATGATGGGCCCGGGGCTTTTCATAACAAAGGGCCAATCGCAATCGAAGCCTCGAGCTTCAGGTGTTTCAATCAACCCATTGGAATTTTGTGATGCGATTGGCACCTCGGGACTTAAACTCTTGGTCCCGGGTGAAAGTTATATGGAGTGGAAGGCGGAGGGGGGTGGAGTTTATATATATACGGGGCTTTAATCGCATCGTAGTTTTTATAATGGAAAAAATACTTGTGCACTTGGATGTTTGCGATAAGAGATGTGAGGGTTTAGCGCTTGGTTCCAGTCCCAAAGCGTATGGTGGGGAAGTGGTTAGGATTTAGCCCAAGGGGGCTTAAGTCCATAGTAATAAAAACTTGTTTTTTATGAAATTTTTCAGAGTTTTCAATGGATTTGGGGTTTTCGTTAAGGTTTAAAAAGTGAGTTATTAACCTTGTAAAAATTATTTTCATGAAGGGAAGAAGAGGAATCATGAAAAAATAGAGGAGTTTTATGGAAAAAAAGGGGAGCAAATGAAGGTTATTTTTTAGTGGAGGAAGGGAAAAAATAATGGTTTTGCAGCAGTCTTTCTCTTGGAATCAACAGAATTTCTGAGTATAAAAAAGGAACAATAGTGAAGATTTGGACAGAGCATGAGGCCTTCAAGAGTCTTCAAGAGCCAACACTTTTTAGCAATAAAATTTGTTCCTTGAAGGCTCCAAAAATTCTTAGCCACCTTTTGCTATAACAAATTTTATAGGTGGCTAACAGTATACTCAACATCCCATGGGCTATGGCTTCTCTCAGGGAGGGGCCAACTCCTCCAGCACTTTTTCCACTCCCGATAGCACGTATCCAGGATATAGCATGCCTCCTCCTTTTGCCCAACCTCCTGATTATCACACTGCTACCCAACCTCATTATTTGCATCCTTAGCCTGGTGCTCCAGCTCCTATAGCATTAGCACCTTCTCCTCCCTTGCCTTCTCAACCCTCGCAACAACAACCACCACCCCCCTGGGCAGGTTTATGCATAGCAGGGCATGACTAATCCTCCTCCCTCAAAAAGGAAGAGGAAAGGCAATCAAAATCAAGCCACCTTTGGTAATCCTAGACATAATCAAGGTAATGCTCCTAACACTACTCAGCCCAAGTAGGATAGGCCTCTTCATATGAACAAGCCCTGTTCTTGTTGTGGTGTTTATGGTCATTATACGCATGATTGTCCTCTTTTGCATCAAATGTGACAGCTATGGGAGTCTCAAGCAACATTGAGAGGACAACAAGCCATCCCTTCCATTCCTCCTAGTCCTGCACCTAGTCAGTCGGCTGTGTTTACTGATCCTTTCCCTAAATAGGGAATTTTGGCTACCCAACCACCCGAAGGATAGGTGGCCACTCAATCTCTTCCATCTTGTTCCCTCGATTACCAAATTTTCATGATGTCCTATGATCAGCCTTCTGAACCTTCTTCTCCTGGCCCTTCACCTTCAGTTGGTACTCATGACCCCTTTTACCCTCCTTAGACAGTTCCTCCCAGCCTCAACCATCTTGGCGTCATCTCGCCTGGTCATTACCCCTCTGGTTAGATACTGTTCCTCGCTCCCCCAGCAGGAGTGTACACAGTACCTGTTATGGCCACCCTCTCTCTTCCTAACCTGACCCTTGGGATTCCCATCTTGTACCTCGATCCTCCAGCTGCTACCCCGCCTGGTCAACATAAAACTTATCTTGCTTTGACCCCGGTTCAACCGGTCCATATGAATTCTCCCACTACAACAATGCCTTATTCACCTCAACAGGAACCATCTCCTATTGTGACCACTTCAGGTAAGAAGGGAAAAGCTCGCAAGGGGGCATCAAAGGACAAGGCTACCCTGACAAACCCTGCCCCTTTTTGGCCTCCAAAGCATACCATCCAGTGTGATTTGTGTGATTTTTTTGGCGAAGCCACCCATACTTGCCCCAAATTTCCTCACCTCAAGTCCATGGTCAATGAACCGTTTCCGGAATCTGATATCCCAGAGGTATATGTCACTGTACCCGATTCGATCCCAAAACTCAAACCACTGTGCACAAACAACCCTTGTGCTTTATGTGATTTACATGGTCACTACGCTCATATTTTTCCTCGCCTCGAAGAGTATCGTTCCTCTTTAGAAGCCTTATGCCAATTCAAGGCCGAGTGCCATGAGTCACCCGCTCCCTTATTTCAGCATCTTTCTTCGGCAACACTCAAGGACACAGATGCTCCCATGAACTTTCCCCATTATGATGTTGAGATAACAGGGCCTTGGTCGAAAGTCCATGATGAGACCTCCCCTGATGTTTCACCTGACCTCCCTTCAGCACTATTAGAGTCAGTCTTTACATCCCTCCGTCAGAGATCATTTCTCTTATTGCATTTCATTTTTAGGTGTCTCATTCCTCTCATTCATTTTCATTCCATTAGGGGCATGCCATTATCTGATGGAAGGGATTTTTTCTCTCATTCTCCCTCATGTTTGTACCTGTTGGGTTGGTCAAAATTTATCAAAATTCATCAAAGTTGATTTCAGTCATTTACAGTCATAGATGGTCTTGTGGTCAAACAAGATGTCATTTCAGTTTTTTCGGTCTAAGGTTTGGTATTTAGAATGTCAAATAATGCCCGCAGGCCATGAGGATGTCTTCAATAAGTTTTCATTTCAAGATTTTCATCATCAATAATGCTCAAGGATGTTTCTTCTTCAAAACCCTGTTTTGAGGAAGAAATCGTCAAATTAATTGTTTGTAATAAATATGTAATTTTTAAGGATTTTCAAGTTCTGCAAATCTTCAGATGATGCCCTGGTCATCCTTTTTCGAATTCCAAATGCCACCATCCCTGTAAAAAAAAAATCAACCAAGAAGCCATCATTTCAAGCCAAAAAAACAAAAAGGAAAATTGAAGAACAAAGTTGTATTAAAAGTGAAGAAATGCCAATTTTGAAACATTACAAAAGTGGGTCTTTACAAAGAGAAAATCAAAGCCATGACTTTATAAAGATATTTTCATTGTTTGAAAATCCATTTGCATCCAAGACATCAAAGAAAGCCAAAATTTAGTGGTGAGAGGGCAAAGCTGTCATTTTGAAACCACGACTGTGTGTTAAAACTCTGCGCGGTGCATTGGATAAGAGTGCAGCACACATAGGCTGCGCGATGCACTGGGCCTCCTGCCACAGTGCATTTTTCCACTGGCGCGGCACATCCACGGAGCACGGCGCACTGGGCTTGTGCACGGCGCATAGAGCCTTAAAGAAAAAAATTCATCACGGCTTCATAAAAAATCAAATCGATTCAACTCATTTGCTCCAAGTAAGTTTGACAATGCTTGTTCAGTGATTTTAGTCATGTGTGGTGTTGTTTGGAGGCAAAGACATTAGAGTTTTGGTTGGTGAAAAAAAAACCCTATTTCCATATCAAAATCTGCTCCCTTAGGGTTTGAAATGAAGTGTTGAAATTTGACTATTGGTGCTAAACACTCCCACTCCATTGTTCATTTGTGTTCCCATCACTGTCATACTGTTATCACAGTCCTTTCCTCTTCCCTCTGTCCCAAAACAATCATATCCCTTGTACCCATTTTTCATATTACTAAACCCTGTTAGCCCTCCCCCTCCCATATCACTTATAAAATACCTAAATCCCAAAGTTCCTAAACATAAGTCAAGTGACTGTTTTTGCATTAAATTCACTTGAAAAACTCCCACTTTTCCCACTGATCATACTTACCACAGTCTCTCATTTCATACTTGGTACATATTTGGTATTGAAAGACAAACTCTTGTTTTCACCACATATATATCAGCATATACTTGTTATACACATTGCAAAGCACCATGTCAAAAACAAATTTATCATATGAGCAAGAATATGAGCAGGACAGTGATTCAACCACCGAGCTAAATGTACCGAGGAGGTCTCATAAAAGTGGAAGGCACGTCAGAGAAGAGCCCACTTCCTTGACTCAGTTGCAGGCCTGCCTGCTTGCAATGGCATGCTTTCAGCAACATTCATGTTTTCAGTATTGTGAGATGATTTCTTAGATTCAGCATCATCAGGAGTTGGTTCGCTTATTTGTTTTACATTTGCGTGATGGTCATGTAAACCTTGCTGGAGTGAACTTCACCTTGACACCAAAAACCATTTTTGAGGCAACCGGGATACCAAACATAGGTGAGGAGTGGAATAAGAGACAACAGCTGGATAGAGCATATTATGAACCTTACATCAGGCCTGGTTATATGAGGCAGCTCAACAGGGTGTTTCCTTTCAGATTCTTGAAGGAGTCCTATGCGCCATTAATGAAGCTCATCATTAGATAATTCAGTTGTGAGGGTAGATTCTCATGCCTTTATGCATACCACATCAGACTGTTGATGCATTTCATGAGAGTGAGACTGATGAATATTCCATACTTCATGTGCCGAAACATAGAGCGGATGACTACCCTTGTGCAGAAGAAGACTCCAGAGCAGAAACATAACAACATTTATCATTATGCACTCATCAAGATGATTGTGGTACATCAGCTTGGATTGCAGGGAATTGCATGGGAGGAGTTCATTTCCCATGAATTCTTTACAAACCCTCAGCCTCCTCCAGAGATTGTTCATGATGAAGGTGAGCCTTCACATCAGTTTTAGGTTCCTGAGATAGAGCCTATCATTGTTCCAGTGTGTGTTACCTATCATAGAGGTACCAGAGCCTTATTTGTAGCAGCACGACGAGTACTATCTCCACCCGGGGTTGAAGGGGTCTCGTTACCTTCGACAGCAGCGCGAGTACTATCTCCACATGGCGTGGAAGGGGTCTCACCTTCTACATCAGCACAGGTACATGATAGAGGCAAGAATCCTATGCAAGATGAGGGCCCCTCAGGAGGCCAAGATACTGATTTTATATTGATTGATGTTGATTCGAGCTCTCCCAGCTAAAAGCTGAAAGAAACCATCCAGGAGAAAAAAGATGAGATCGACACATTGACTGAGAAATTGTAGATAGCTCATTGGGTTATAAATTACTTGGAGCAGCGAAATAAACAATTGGAGAATCAACACACACTCATGGAGCTGCATAGAATCCGCGAAGACCGGGAATTGGCCCGAAAGAGACTAGGTGACATGACACCGTTTGAGCGGGAGACTTGCCTTAAGAGATTCAACATTCATCTTAAGAAACTATTGGCGAAGTCCAATAGGGACAAAAACATGCTCAGACATATGAAGAACCACTATTGGGCCCGCACACATGTTTGCAAAGCGAAAATGAAGATCTTGAAAGCGAGGCTGAAAAGGGCACTAAGGAGGCGCAAAAGGCCTGATCCACTTCAAATCATGGCCAAAGCTTCTTTGGCTGAGCATGACACTTGATGGGGGACCTTCACTCCAAATTTCAGCAAGTTTGGAGGAAATTTTTTCATTTTTGAAATTTTGGTTGCAAAACAGGTTTTTCTGCCCGACGCATCGCGCCACTCGACACGCCCTTATGCTTGGAACATATTCTGGAGGAAAACTTGATGTTTTTGGGTTTTTTATGGTAAATTATGCATTCTTAGGAATTTATGAGAGATTTCATCAAGTTTTGGGTGGTCTTAAAGGTCAAAAACACCTTGAAAATGGCCTTTCTGCCACCTTTTGCACTAGCAGGAACCAGCCTTGGGAGATTGAAGTTTTGGAGGGGCAAATGAACTCCAAATTGAAAAATTCCACTTGGGTTGGATATCAGACAGACAGAGCTTTACAGAGAGCTATCATGAGATCAATTTTGACTTCTGGAAGTGCCTTAAAAAGAGGCTCAAAGTGGCGTGACACATTGAGTTTTTGGGGGCGGCGCATAGAGAACTTTTGCCTATTTTTCACCCTTCAGCTCAAAAATTTGCCCAGTTTTGGCTAGTTTCACTTTTTGATGTAAATATTGATCTATATTGATGTAATTAGATGATTATGATGTAATTTTGGCTCATATTTACTTGTTCTAGAGGATTCATTCACTAAAAAGTGAAAATTAAGTGAATGGATCAGTTTCCTTCCTTATAGAGGCAAGTTGTTTGGCTGCCTAGATTTCAGTTCCATGTTTAGAATTGGTTGAAATAGCTCCTAAAAGGATTAGCTCGACCCCTAGATGCATGGTAATGGGTTGGAATTTTCTATATATTGTATTTTATGAGACATTTTCAAGGTTGGACTCTTGGGAAAAGTTTGGCACCTCATTGTATATTCATTTCAGCTTTTTAGCAAAGGAAAGACCAGAGGTTTTGCAGCACTTGTTGGGATCCTTGTGTCTCTGAGTTTTGATGATGTTTTACTCCATGTATCTATAAGTTTCATTAATTTTATATGTATGCCATTTCCCTTCTCTTTGCTTCTGAAATTAAACAAATGACTAACTAAGGTAGAATTCATTAGTTGGTTGGTGCTATGCCTTAAAATTTTGTTTAGTTTTATATGTTTTCGTCAGTTTGAAGAGGATACTTGCACCTTCTTGCCCTCTTAAGCTCCTCAGCAGTATTTTATATCCATTCAATTAATCTAATACATAAAGGCCATTGCTTTCCCTGCCCCAACTTGAACTCTGCAAGAATTTGGCCTCATCCCCAAGCCCAAAATTGCCTTTCCCTTTTTCCAACAAAACCCCAAAAAATCATCCCAAACTCCTTGATTAATATACATAGCCTAAAATTAGCACTCATTTCAGTCATGTCAAGTCTTATTGATACATTTTTTGTGAGATTGACCCAGAGAGGGCCCTCTCCTGTTCTGGTAGGGCTATCTACCAGACTGAGCGTGGTTTGGTGTTACCCTGAATCATGCCTTCCTTCAGCCTGAGGTGGATTTGGGCAATAACATAGTGGAAACCATACTAGGGAACGAATATGGTTTGCTTGTTGGTGTTATTTGTTTCATAAGCTACAGACGGAGCCTGAATTTATGCCAGGTAGCCTTTGAAACGCTTTTTCTTTGCATTAGCGGAAGTAGATAAATGCTGCTTCAGTCGATCTCCGGTCTAGCTTGTGAACGTGACACTTGACTTGTAGATTGTCTTTCCCCAGTAAATGTATCGAGTTCAGATATGATGGTTGATGGTGGAAAATGATCAGACATAAGAAGGCTGAAATCATTCACCTGGTGAATCCAATTCAAAGTAGAGACTCCACTGGAGGACTAACTCAAACTACTTCATTGCTGTTCTTGAAGCTATCTTGAAGGTTTTTCAGAATTTTTTGTATGATAAAGGTGATCAAAATCTTCACTCGACCTATTCAAAAAGTGTAAATACTGAGTTTCCCTTTGATCCTAGCCTCCTTACTTTTCCCACATCTTATGATGACTCTCTTCAGAGTGATGAGCCTAAAGAAAACAAAATTGTTCCCGTAGCTCTTGTATATACTCCTACACCTTATGTAGTCCCAGATAGGTATAAACCTCTTGTTTTACCTTATGTTCTTCATGATTTCCCTAAAAATTATGACCTATATCTACCAAGATTTGACGGTGAATGTAACAATGTCAATGCTGAGCAACATGTGCAGAATGTTGAGACTTTTCTAGACCTTTTTGAAGTTCATGACGAAGATGTTAGTATTAGGCTTTTTTCTCTTTCTTTGCAAGGCAAAGTGAAGAGTTGGTTCAAAGCCCTGCCTAATGCGAGCATCTCATATTTCTAGCAGTTCGTCGAAGTTTTCCTCAACAGGTGGGTGATCAGACAAAACTTTTTCTTGATTATAGAAGAGTATAACCAGCTGAAAAGACTGCCAAGGGAGATAGTACAACATTTTTCTGCCAAATTTAACCAAGTATATTTTTCAATGCCAGCTGTTATAAGACCTTCTCCTAGATCTGCTCTCTTGCACTACCCGGGTGCCTTTGATCCGAAAATGGAGTTTCAGTTGAGAGAAAAGAATATTGCAACACTTCAAGAGATGCAGAACATTGCAGTAAATGTAGAGGCTCATTTGCTGATCCGAAGGGCAAGGTTGAAGGAAGAAGAGATGAAAAACATAGATGCGGAGAAATTGACATATCTAGAGGTAAATCTGGACATGTTGGTAAGTGCAGTAGAAGAGATGATGCAAAAGAACACCACAAAGAATGAGTATAATGTTCAATCCCATGAATTGCTGATTGAAGAAGAACAGGTGGCTGATCCAAAACATTTTGTTCCTTATCCCAGTTTTCATAGTGATTTTTTTATAGATCATTTTGGAGAAGAGAGATCTATTGATTTGACATGTATGCATGATGATGTGTTTTATACTGATGATTTGCCTCATTTTGATCAGTATGATGATGATTATGTTCTCCAAATAGAAGCTAATCTTGTAGATAGATTAGCAGCTAGTTTGTGGAAGGAGGCAGTTCACTTTCAGCAGCTCGAGTGCAGTGATCAACCGATACATATCAGCTATGACCATGATGAGGAAAGTGAAAATTTTTTTGAAATAAGTGAAGGATATTTTCCATTTTTTTTTTATTCATTTCAGTTCATCAGAGATAACTTCCATGCAATCAGAAATCAACTGTCAACAAGTCTTGATTTGGACCATCTTGAGGGCAATGAAAACCTTGTTCAAGACTTCTCATATTCAGATTTGCAGTCCCCAAAATCCATCGATTTTCAAGTTGCAGATAAAGACATGGAAGCTGGCACATATGATCAAATAGTACAAGATGATTCCGTACCATTTTGTTTTGAATCATTTCAGTTTTTGAAGGGTAAATTGCATAGTAAATCTTCAAATGAGTAGCCTGTAGGAAATCAACAATCTCTCAGTTTTAATGTTGAGGATGAGACAGATAGCAAAATTCTTGAGCAGGTTGTTAATGAGAAATCTTCCCCTGAAACAACTGATGAAATGATTTTGGATACAAAACTCTCCCTAGCTCCAGATTTGTAGCCACCAAATGAAATTGAAGGTCAGATTACAGATGAAGGTGTGGAAGTTGAAATACATGATTTAATGATGCAAGAGGATTCTGTACCCTTTTGTTTCAAAGAATTTTAGTTCATAAAGTAGAATCTTCATAATATCTCTCAAGAAAAAGATGAACAGTCAGTAGGATGTCATACATTTTTAATGGATACGTCGTAGTAGTGTTCTCAAGTTTTTGATGATCCTATTGCTCATGTGTTGGATGATGTTTGCTGTAAAAATTATTCTCCATTAGCTAACCATGTGCCAGAAAATAATGTTGATAATAATCTTATTCAAAAGTCCCCTTCATTGTCTTGTTTAACAGATTTTTCATTACAAAGCTCATTTCAAGGCTTGCAGTCATATTAGGAGATTGATAAAGGAGACTTTTGTTCTGTTTGGAATCAGCAACATAGTTTTATTATTCACAAAATTTAGGATCCTTTTGGCAGCCTGCTGCAGTCACCAAAGAAAGCCAGCACAGATGTGAGGAAAATATTAATGTCCAGCTATGAAGATTATTTGGACCAGAACAGTGATGTATTGATGGAAATCAATGGCTATTTTTATGAAGATCCTTTCGCAGTATTCTTGAAGTCATCCAGTCAATTCATGCTTTGCAATTTTATCAACAGTCAACTTGATTCCAATTTACCATGGGAGTTGCCTTTCGATTCTTCCCTTTTCCTGCACATCAGAAAGCATTTGGGAAGAAATCAAATAGCAGCTAGGATGCTTACATGGTTGCATTGGTTCTTCCATTTCACTTGATCGGGTGGTGAAAAGAACAATTAGAGTAGGTTTGATGAATAAGCTCAAATATGAGCATCTTTCCAGTTTGTTAGTTAAGTTTTAGTTATGTTTGGTTTTATTATGGTTTTCAGTTTTTGAGTTAGAGTCAATCTGGATAATGTCAGTTTTAACGTTTTGATTCCATTGCCCAATGGATGAAGGCACTGTCTATCTCTCCCAGAGATTTGCCATTCTTGGCACCTCCAAGGAGCCACCATCCCCATTGGAGACAATGTTAGATTCAGTCTTTACATCCCTCCGTCAGAGATCATTTCTCTTATTGCATTTCATTTTTAGGTGTCTCATTCCGCTCAATCATTTGCATTCCATTAGGGGCATGCCATTATCTAATGGAAGGGATTTTTTCTCTCATTCTCCCTCATGTTTGTACCTGCTGGGTTGGTCAAAATTTATCAAAATTCATCAAAGTTGATTTCAGTCATTTACAGTCATAGATGGTCTTGTGGTCAAACAAGATGTCATTTCAGTTTTTTCGGTCCAGGGTTTGGTCTTTAGAATGTCAAATAATGCCCGCAGGCCATGAGGATGTCTTCAATAAGTTTTCATTTCAAGATTTTCATCATCAATAATGCTCAAGGATGTTTCTTCTTCAAAACCCTGTTTTGAGGAAGAAATCGTCAAATTTATTGTTTGTAATAAATATGTAATTTTTAAGGTTTTCCAAGTTCTGCAGATCTTCAGATGATGCCCTGGTCATCCTTTGTCGAATTCCAAATGCCACCATCCTTGTAAAAAAAAAATCAACCAAGAAGCCATCATTTCAAGCCAAAAAATCAAAAAGGAAACTTGAAGAACAGAGTTGTATTAAAAGTGAAGAAATGCCAATTTTGAAACATTACAAAAGTGGGTCTTTACAAAGAGAAAATCAAAGCCATGACTTTATAAAGATATTTTCATTGTTTGAAAATCCATTTACATCCAAGACATTAAAGAAAGTCGAAATTTAGTGGTGAGAGGGCGAAGCTGTCATTTTGAAACCACGACTGTGTGTTAAGACTCTGCGCGGCGCATTGGGTAAGAGCGCGACGTACATAGGCTGCGCGACGCACTGGGCCTCCTGCCATAGTGCATTTTTCCACTGGCGCGGCGCATCCACGGAGCGCGGCGCACCGGGCTTGTGCGCGGCGCATAGAGCCTTAAAGACACAAATTCATCACGGCTCCATAAAAAATCAAATCGATTCAAGTCATTTGCTCCAAGTAAGTTTGACAACGCTTGTTCAGTGATTTTAGTCATGTGTGGTGTTGTTTGGAGGCAAAGACAATAGAGTTTTGGTTGGTTGAAAAAAAAACCTATTTCCATATCAAAATATGCTCCCTTAGGGTTTGAAATGAAGTGTTGAAATTTGACTATTGGTGCTAAACACTCCCACTCCATTGTTCATTCGTGTTCCCATCACTATCATAGTGTTATCACAGTCCTTTCCTCTTCCCTCTGCCCCAAAAAAATCATATCCCTTGTACCCATTTTTCCTATTACTAAACCCTATTAGCCCTCCCCCTCCCATATCACTTATAAAATCCCTAAATCCCAAAGTTCCTAAGCATAAATCAAGTGACTGTTTTTGCACTAAATTCACTTGAAAAACTCCCACTTTTCCCACTGATCATACTTACCACAGTCTCTCATTTCATACTTGGTACATATTTGGTATTGAAAGACAGACTCTTGTTTTCACCACATATATATCAGCATATACTTTTTATACACATTGCAAAGCACCATGTCAGAAACAAATTCATCATATGAGCAAGAATATGAGAAGAACAGTGAATCAACCACCGAGCTAAATGTACCGAGGAGGTCTCATAAAAGTGGTAGGCACGTCAGAGAAGAGCCCACTTCCTTGACTCAGTTGCAGGCCTGCCCGCTTGCAATGGCATGCTTTCAGGAACATTCATGTTTTCAGTATTGTGAGATGATTCCTCAGATTTAGCATCATCAGGAGTTGGTTCACTTATTTGTTTTACATTTGCGTGATCATCATGTAAACCTTTCTGGAGTGAACTTCACCTTGACACCAGAAACCATTTCTGAGGCAACCGGGATACCAAACATAGGTGAGGATTGGAATAAGAGACAACAGCTGGATAGAGCATATTATGAACCTTACATCAGGCCTGGTTATATGAGGTAGCTCAGCAGGGTGTTTCCTTTCAGATTCTTGAAGGACTCCTATGCGCCATTAATGAAGCTCATCATTAGATACTTCAGTTGCGAGGGTAGATTCTCACTCGTTTATGCATACCACTTCAGACTGCTGATGCATTTCACGAGAGTGAGACTGATGAATATTCCATACTTCATGTGCCGAAACATAGAGCGGATGACTACCCTTGTGCAGAAGAAGACTCCAGAGTAGCAACATAACAACATTTATCATTATGCCCTCATTAAGATGATTGTGGTACATCAGCTTGGATTGAAGGGCATTGCATGGGAGGAGTTCATTTCCCGTGACTTCTTTACAGCCCCTCAGCCACCTCCAGAGATTGTTCACAATGCAGGTGAGCCTTCACATCAGTTTGAGGTTCCTGAGAAAGAGCCTATTAGTGTTCCAGTGTGTGTTACCTATCAAAGAGGTACCAGAGCCTTATTTGCAGTAGCACGACGAGTACTATCTCCACCCGAGGTGGAAGGGGTCTTGTTACCTTCAACAGCAGCGCGAGTACTATCTCCACATGGCGTGGAAGGGGTCTTGCCTTCTACATCAGCACAGGTATAGGAAAAAGGCAAGAAGCCTATGCAGGATGAGGGCCCCTCAGGAGACCAAGATACTGATTTTATATTGATCGATGTTGATTCGAGCTCTCCCAGCTCAAAGCTGAAAGAAACCATCCAGGAGCAGAAAGATGAGATCGACACATTGACCGAGAAATTGTAGAGAGCTCAGCGGGTTATAAATTACTTGGATTAGCGGAATAAACAATTGGAGGATCAACACACACTCATGGAGCTGCAGAGAATCCGCGAAGACCGGGAATTGGCCCGAAAGAGACCAGGTGACATGACACCGTTTGAGCGGGAGACTTGCCTTATGAGAGTCAAAATTCATCTTGAGAAACTATTGGTGAAGGAAAATAGGGACAAATACATTCTCATACATATGAAGAACCACTATTGGGCCCGCACACATGTTTGCAAAGCGAAAATGAAGATCCTGAAAGCGAGGCTGAAAAGGGCACTAAGGAGGCGCAAAAGGCCTGATCCACTTCAAATCTTGGTCGAAGATTCTTTGGATGAGCATGACACTTGATGGGGGACCTTCACTCCAAATTTCAGCAAGTTTGAAGGAAATTTTGTCATTTTTGAAATTTTGGTTGCAAAACAGGTTTTTCTGCCCGACGCGTCGCGCCACTCGACGCGCGCTTATGCTTGGAACATCTTCTGGAGGAAAAATTGATGTTTTTGGGTTTTTTATCATAAATTATGCATGCTCAGGAATGGATGAGATATTTCATCAAGTTTTTGGTGGTCTTAAAGGTCAAAAACACCTTGAAAATGGCCTTTCTTCCACCTTTTGCACCAGCAGGAACCAGTCTTGGGAGATTGAAATTTTGGAGGGGAAAATGAACTCCAAATTGAAAAATTCCACTTGGGTTGGATAGAAGACAGACAAGGATTTCCAACGAGCTATCATGAGCACAATGTGGACTTCGGGAAGTGCCTCAAAAATAGGTTCACAGTGGCACGATGCATTGAGTTTTTGGGCACGGCGCATAGAGATCTTTTGCCTATTTTTCACCCTTCAGCTCAAAAATTCGCCCAGTTTTGGATAGTTTCACTTTTTGATGTAACTAGTGATCTATATTGATGTAATTTTATGATTATGATGTAATTTTGGCTCATATTTACTTGTTCTAGAGGATTCATTCACTAAAAAGTGAAAAATAAGTGAATGGATCAGTTTCCTTCCTTATAGAGGCAAGTTGTTTGGCTGCCTAGATTTCAGTTCCATGTTTAGAATTGGTTGAAACAGCTCCTAGAAGGATGAGCTCGAACTCTAGATGCATGGAAAGGGGTTAGACTTGTCTATATATTGTATTTTCTGAGACATTTTTAGGGTTGGACTCTTGGGAAAAGTTTGGCACCTCATTGTATATTCATTTCAGCTTTTTGGCAAAGGAAAGACCAGAGGTTTTGCAGCACTTGTTGGGATCCTTGTGGCTCTGAGTTTTGATGATGTTTTAATACATGTATCTGTAAGTTTCATTAATTTTATATGTATTCCATTTCCCTTCTCTTTGCTTCTGAAATTAAACAAACGAGTAACTAAGGTAGAATTCATTAGTTAGTTGGTGCTCTGCCTTAAACTTTTGTTTAGTTTTATATGTTTTCGTTAGTTTGAAGAGGATCCTTGCACCTTCTTTCCCTCTTCAGCTCCTCATTAGTCTTTTATATCCATTCAATTAATCTAAGACATCAAAGCCATTGCTTTCCCTGCCCCAAATTGAACTCTGCAAGAATTTGGGCTCATCCCCAAGCCCAGAATTTCCTTTCCCTTTTTTCCAACAAAACCCAAAAAAATCATTCCAAACTCCTTGATTAATATACCTAGCATAAAATTAGCACTCATTTCAGTCATCTCAAGGCTTATTGATAAAATTTTCCTGAGATTGACCTGGAGAGAGCCCTCTCCTGTTCTGGTAGGGCTAGCTACCAGACTGAGCGTGGTTTGGTGTTACCCTAAATCCCACCTTCCTTCAGCCTGAGGTGGATTTGGGAAATAACAAGCACCATCCCTAGTCTCAACATTGGTGGATCCTCTATCCACTCACCCTTCTGTCACCACTTGTGACGATGCACATGGGAACCTCTCCTCTCATGATGAGGAGTAAGGTCGCTTCACTGCATTAGGTGGTCTCTCTTCCATCAGTCACCCCATCTTCTATTCTGATGATGAAATTATGGAAGTAGCGACTAATATTGAATTTATCTACCCCCCCTTACATCGAATTCATGCATTCGAACCACATGCACCTTGTGGCCAGTACATTGACACTCAATGTATGGGTAAGGGGGCACCCATATTTGAGTGACTAGGAGAAGAATTTGTCCACCACTCTCCTAGTGAATATAGTCATGTCAACTCTAGTCCCATCATTCTTCCACATTTAGAAGAATCTCTAGAGTCCCATATCACTTCAAGATCGCTATAAGGATGATACCCTTTATCATTCCTTCATATTTCATCAACAACCCAATCTCATAGAGATTATGGTTGACCAAACTATGAGCTTTCTGGGAGAACATCAGTTCATTATCCCCAAGTCATACTTTTGGGATAGAAACACCATGTATGCCAACCCAGAAATTTAAAATCCATTTGGTTCATATATGCAGTACCAAAAGAGATTGATAATCATCTATTTTCTTTCTCAAACTGCATAACCATAGCAAAAACAAGTGGCACGCCACATCATTAAAATGTGTTTATATGTCCTTTTTCTAAATCCAGTTTGGCATGTCCATAACATGCCTGGGGGTACCCAAGCTCCTCAAACATGAAATCCCAGATCTCAGCCCATAATAGCATTAAAAACCCCTTTCTATGACAGGTCACACTTTCCAGGTCATTCCCTGGGACAGGTAGCAGTTTTTTTCCCTGTACCTACTACCCAGGTCACAGAACAGACTCCAAGAAAGTGTGACCTAACCTGTTCATGGTTTCTGGGTACCTAAGATGAACTCCCAACCCACTATAATGAAAGAGTAGGATTATGAATCTTACCTACAACTGTCAGATCTTAAATTCCAATGGTCGGTTTATCTGCTACAACTGCCGCAAGATTTAAGGTCTCCTCTCCTCACGACATTCACCATAGCTCCATTAGCAAATGAGTGAATCTAGAAGGAAAATTCTTTATTAAAATAAAACCCCTGATTTTTCTTTCACTTATTGCGACCAAACCATAGCTCATTTGACGAACCGTCTATACCATTGGAAAGATCCCACCAAGCCCTCAAATGGGTATCTATTAGCTTTTTGTGATTTGATACATCACCGGGACACATTTTGTCCAAGAAGTGCCACTTCACCCTTCCTCAAAATCGATTTTCTTCACTTGCAACACTCGTACAGGGGGCACCATGTTGCCTCCATACTTTTCCACACTTGTGTTGATTTTCGTCGTGAGTTACCATATTTCACTCATGCTTTTATGATCCCCATTGGACCCTTTTCCTATGTGGCAGCACCATCGAGTCACCCTTGTTTAGAGCATCCAAGTTGAGTCGTCATTGCTTTCATGGAGTCTATCCCGAGTCCCTTCGCACCCCACTATAGTCCTCCATCCTTCATTTCTTGGTCCCTCTCTCATGTCGCACATCATGACCTTCAGTCCCACTGCCCCCTATCCCTCATGATAATGTGTCAGTCGCTGCGAGGTCATCCATGCCATTTATGCTCTAACAAGAGAAGTCATCCATTCACTACTCATTTCCCCCCATTTCATCATCATCATTGGTGTCAGTCTATCAGTCACTCTACTATTTTCTCTCATGCCTTAGTTGAGGATCCTTTATTGCCTCACCTATGGCAGACCTCCTTCTGTCGACACCATCTCACTCATTCCAAAAGACAGGTCTAGAGGGAGGTGTACCTTGGTTCCAACTTCCACTCTTGTTTGGTGCCTCCGATCAGGCAAAGGGACTCCTCATTTCCCTTTGACTTGATTGTTTCTCAGCTCTAGCTCCTTTTCAGCATGATTGAGATCCATATACTTGATGGTCTAGTGATGCAGCAACTGACATCGGTGATTCCCGGGTGTGTGTGAGATGTCTCAGTCCTCATGAGTGGATGGCCCTACAGGTAGCCCCCCACACACTCGGATGACATCTTCATTACAGCCTTCGATGCAGCTCCATAAATTTGATGGAGTCATCCTAAGCCGCTTGTAGCGCCTTTTTGTTTGCATGTATCAGTCAAATTTTTAGAGCCCTTTCCTGTTTTCAGGGGCATCTGGGTTGTATTTATATCTCATGTACTCATATATTATTGTACAAAGTCCTGGTTGTTATCCTAGGCACAATATGTATGTGGGATTCATTATCGTGTTATTTATTTGGCTCATGTTTAGGCCAGCATATGCTTTATTATTGCGTTTTGTGGTTTTCCGAGCGCCTTATTGTTTGTACTATTGCCTCGGTGGGCATAGGTATGCCTCCCCGACCACCTATAGCAGGTACTCACTCATCAAAAAGACTTGTCGCACCTGCAGTCACCTCCTTAGGGTCTAGTTCTTTCAGCACTTTGGTTTACCTTATACTTCTCTCTCTTTGACTTCCCCTTCGATGTCTAGTGAATGAGTTCTTACAACGTACTTTGGTCATACGATTAGCTCTTAATGCTCGCACGCTGGGGAGAAATCTGTTACACCATTTTTTGTTCATCTAACCTATTATCATTAGATAGACCCAAGTACATCATGTAAGACCAATTTTACTCCAAGTAAAATTTCTTTCACTATGAAAATAGCTTAGTAAATCACCTTTATCAAGTTTTTTATGGTGTAAACAGGAAACCCCATAAGGAAATATTAAATAAATATATATTTGTTTGATTTTCCTCAAGAAATAATTAGTTAAACAGTAGTTTAATTAATATTTCTGGTTATATTTAACCCAAAACAAAGAAATTAATTAGATAAATCATTATTTACCTTATTATTTTCTAAAGAATAATTGTTTAAATCTTATTTAAATAATATTCTTTGTTAAATATGACTAATTCACCCTTAAATAATTAAATAAATCATTATTTATTTGATTATTACTCAACCATATCCTTAAAATGATAAATAAATCATTTATTTATCTATTATTACTTAATCACATCCTTAAAATGATAAATAAATCGTTTATTTATTTATTATTTACAAATAAGGGGATTTGACTCAAGTCAAATTCCTTTTCCCTCCAACAAATATAATAAAATATTGCATAAAAGTTGGATCTACATTTGGTTAATAATATTTTAACTATCCACCAATCTCTAGACTAAATCAATATTTTGTTATAAATAGAAGGGTTTTCCCATTCATTTGTCACCTTTTGTTGCCTAAAGATCACTCTGGATCTCAACTCTTGGTCTGGCTATTGATCCATTATCATGGCCATATTTTTCCATTTTTGTCTGGGTTTTCTACACCATCAAGAGAGAGGAATTCTAAATCTAAAGTGTTGAGGACTTACAAGAACCCATCCCATTGAGGAGAAGAGGGAACACCCTCTTTTGTTTTCCTCCCAGGTGCCCTTTAATATAAAATTTCATTGGATATATTCTTGTCTTGTCTATTGGATCTATGGAGTAAATCTTATATCTCTACTGTTTAATTTCTTGTAATGCATAGATCTATATTTTTGCAGTATTTGTCTTGATCATCTAACTGCAGATCTAAAGATATTAGCAGTCATTTTTGTTGTTAGGGCTGTTTGTTATGCGCAGCTAAAGTGATATTTTTTCATACACCTCGAATCAAGATTCATACTAATAGGGGGAGTTGCACGTCTTGAATTTGCATTCACAACATTGACAGGTGGTTAATTGAAGTTTTGAACTGGCCGAGTGAGATACCCTTCGAGGATGAGGCAGACCCGCTAGTTGAGGATGAGTTAGAAAAGGCTTTAATAATGAATTCCCGCTTGCTAGCTATCTTGGCAAGCTCATAAAGTGAAATGTTGGCCCTCGTATTCTTCATATATTCTATGATATTGTACCCCACATATGACGTCACAGATTCTTCTTTGGATACCCAAGGAGTAGAAGTGGATTGCACAAACTTAGCTGAGGTTTTCATAATCGGGGAGTTTCCTTTACCACTTACCGAAATACCTTTTGGAGCTTGGTTGGATGTACTCTTGAGAGTAGAGGTTGAAGGTGGTTTTGAGTTTTTCGTGTGGGGGGGATTCTTCATAAAAATTCCTTCTTCTTCTCCTCCAGTGTGGGATCTGTTATGGGCCCTTTACTCCTTAGGTTGTAGGTCTTCGGTGTCCTAGGGGGAGGGGTGTCTCCTAAGTTGGCTTCTTGGATGGATTGGACTTCTCCTCCTCGGATGACCTCAAAATCTAGTAAATAAAAAATGGTAGTATCATCTAGGGGGTAGTTTCTTCTTCAACATCCTTAGACTCTTCCTCCTCATCCCCAATCATATGATCCTAAAGAACCTTGGTAACCACTACAGTCATTTTATGTATCCATTGTGAACATGTTTTTTTCTGAATGAACGGTTTGGTGAAAGGTGTAGTAATTTTCCATACCTAGGTCCTCTACGTTGAAACTCATATTAGATCTCAAAACTAAATTTATGAGTGGATTGTTTTTCCTTCTAAGAAAGGCTTAGATGGTTTACTACACGATGAAATTTCTCTATTTTTCCTCTTCAACTCAGAAACCTCATTTTTTAATTCATTCAGAGATTTATCTTAACCCTCGAAATTGAAAGAGTCCTTATTTTTACCACCAGACTTGCCAGTTGAGGACTGGGATTTATTTCTTATTGACTTGGACTCTTCCTGGGTGTCATCTTCAAGTGCTCCTATGGAAAGTAAGTCATTTTTTGCAGTGAGAGATTCTATGAAGTTTTCACCTAAAGTATCCTTAACTTATCGCTTAACAAACAAGACGATATCACACGGTTTATCCTTGGTATAATAATCAACAATGATAGAATCATCAAGAGCCATATCTGCTGTGAAATTATTCAAAACAGTAGTGAATATTTAGTTAAATTTTTTAATATTCTCCTTCTTGTGGCACTTCAATGTGCTTAATTTAGTAAGGAGCATGGATGGTTTCTTATCTTCAGAGAAATTTTCAAGGAATGTCTTTCAAAACTCATCCCAATTTAATATGAAAGCCACCGACAAGGAGTGATACCATGTGGCTGCTTTGTTTTCTAGGGTGTAAGGGAAATTTGGCAAGAAACATCATCATGTTGCACCCTCATCATCTACAAGGATAGGTAAAAGTTTTTGATATGATCTTCAGTCGTGGTTCCCTTTTCAAGATCAAACTTTAGAATATGTTTCTCGGGGCGATGAGGTATGTCATGAAGAAAACCTTTGATACCTAAAAGAAACTGGGACATTGATGTAAAGGTTGGCGACGATTAGGTCTTGCTGGTGGCAGAAATATAACATAGTTTATGTTTCATTGTGTATCACTTTCAGTGCCTGACCTAGATCCTTCACTAGTTTGAGGAGGTCCCCTACCACCACCTCGAGGAATCCTCATATGTCCTAAATCCCTGAATTTTCTAATGTCTCTGATATTTCCCTAGTTCCTTGGGAATCTAAATTTCCTTTCATTGTGAGGAGGACCTACATTGTATAGTTTAACCTGATTCCTAATATTAACCTCACCCCTCACCCCTCACCCTTTGAACTATCTTAGGGTTCCCCCTAGGTAGTTGGCCATGACCCCCATTATTCTCGCGCAGGGGTTGGTTTTCACCTCGTGAAATACCTTGTTGTGATTAGTTGTCACCCCGCATAACCGTGCTTCTAGTTCCTTCTCTGTCGGATGAAATGAGACTCTCCAAACACTCAATTGAAAGTATTTCAACAACATTTGCATAGTTATTAAAAATAATATCGATTAGATGTGGAAATGAGTTAACCAAAACATCTTTATGGGTATGGTGAGTCTTAGAAATGTGTGAGTTAGGAAGTAAGCTTGTAACAAAAATTCACTTAAGTCATTTAGAACAATTTAGATTAGTTTCTAGTTAGTTTTGATCTGAGTATGGGAATGCCTACCTCAGCGATGATATGATTACATATATATATATTTTGCATTGAATGTTTTTACAGGTTCCGACTGGGGTGTCCACAGGATGATCCTTGAAATGATAAAGTACTTCACTCTTCATATATGACAGACTTCATCTTCATCTATTACAGACTTCGCACTTTAGGGGGCAATCCGTTACACTAAAAACTGTCACCTTGACATTTTGTTGACTGTATGAGCTCAGTAACACTCATACATGCCTCCTCTGCAAGTCTTACAACCTTTGTTCCTCATTCCATGCCCTGAAAATGAAGGAAAAACCCTAAAAAGCTCAAAAAACCTTGGGTACGCAGTTAATATGAAGCCTACCTGCGTTTTTAGCTAGGGTCCGCATGTAATTTGAAGATAAACTGCGTTCTAGAACGCACTTTTCCAGTGTAATGCATGCGGTACCCCTGTAAAGTCAAAAATGCGCGAAATTAAACCAAAAAAGTTGAATTTTGGTCAATTCTGGAAGGTTCTGGATGAGATTTTTTGGGGATAAGTACGCTTTGGTAAGGTGCATGTATCCCACACCTTAAGGAACTAATCCCTTGATGTGAGGAGCCTATCCCTTTGAAGGAGGGTTCTATCCCTTTAATGGTGGAATCCTAACCTCCTCATCTGTTCTATAAAAGGAGGCATTGGGTAGCCTTTTGGGTTAAGTTTTGAGAAGTTAAACTAATGGAGGATTGAAGAATATTTTGATGGGTAAAATATTTGAGTTGAAGTGCTGTTGAGATTTAGATTTCCTTCTGCTGAGCTTTTGAGAGGAAAGATCACATACCTCTTTTTGCTCCTGAAGGAAGAGTGCAAGACTTATCAAAGTAGAGGAGATTCCTGCTTCGGACCCCGGGAAGGCCTTTCGAACATCGAGGCTAAGGTTGTAAGGTTCTTCTGTATATTTTAAGATTAATACAATCAAGTTCTATTTTTCTCAATAAATTGTCGTTCGATTGTTTATTTCAATAAGCTGTCGTTTGATCATTTATTTCATAGATTTCTTGATCACTATGATAGGTATGTTTTATGATTATTTGTTATACAGGTGCTATTGATATTTTCTTGTTTGTGATTGCAGATCAATGAAAGATGATACCTTCTTGTGACAAAAGGGCCCTTGTTGCGACGAAGGATTATTGATGCAACGGAAGCAGTGCGACCGCAAATAAGCATTTGGATCTAAGGTAGGATCGACACCTTCATAGCATTTAATTGTAAAACGAATATATCTAGAGAAAGACAAACTTAGTTGTTCGTTTGTTGCTAGATTGTCTTCTGACACTAGGGAGATCGGTCTTGTCCGCAAGAACGATTTATCCGGCCAACAGCAACATGGGTACTCCTTGGATGGGAAATAATATTTTTCATCCAATGAGTATTCCTGCTCGAAATTTGAGTAAAACCTTAGCGAGATAAGTTCAAAATATGAGTTGAAAAAGTAGCTTTTTCTTTTTTCCCTCTAAAATTTGATGATGTAATCAAATGTTATTTAATTCTTTCCACTATTACTTTATAATTTCCTTAGGAGGCCCATTTTAGACCTCAAAATTCCCTTAATGGAGATGGTATGGTCTTTAAAGCCCTGTTTTTATGTTTATTGATGTGTTTGATAAAGTCGCACATTCATGCTTGGAATATGGCATGAGGGTGACTGACTGAAGTGAGATTTGGATCAACCATGTCTATGGTCGGGTGGAATGTGGATGTCCCATTCCGGATTGGTTTTTACATTCACTAATGAAAGGTTCAATGCCTTGGTATTTTATGAGCAAATTCACTGTTTTATATATGGATTCTATTGATAATGTCTCCATGGTATTTCTATTGGTATTATGCCAGTTATAAGCATGTATTATTACAGTGATGAGGTATGGATCTATCCATTTTTTTACTTTTAAATGAATGCAAAATATAACTATGGTATAATAGATTTTATTGTAGCTTATGATGTAGGGGAGAAATTCTTCATACCGATTCTCATATTTGTAAGAGAGCCCTTTGTTTAAATATTTTTTTTTATAGATGTAGATGCTATGTTTGTGACATTTTTGACAAAATCCCTGTCATGGATGGGTGGGGTAATATGAGTTCTGGTTGATGTGATTTCTTCCATATGTTTTTTTTTTTAAGTTATTTATCCTCTCCTGAAGTTACAAGAAATTCTAGGCAGTGACCTGTGCTCAGTGGCTGAAAATGTGGCACAAATCCAGGAGTTACAAGTAGAGCATTTGTTTTTTAGGCCTGAGCGACTACCTTGACAAGGCTAGCCCATGACTCTAGGGTCTAAAGCCACTCCATTTCCCTTAAAATCTTTTGGCTCAGCCTCAAAGGGGCTAAAAATCAGTCCCCCCTTAGGGAACAAGGCTCTAGGAGGTTTTGTTACCTCCTAAGGATGTCAATGTTGTAGTGTAAGGTTTGTTTTTGGTGTGTATGTTAGTTACAATTCCTTAAGGTCATCTAGGAGGTTGAATATCATATTATTATCCTCGTGTAACATGTATACCCTGGTTGGCCTGTTACTTGGGTAGATGTGGGAAGATGGTGTTACAAAGTTGTATCAGAGTGTGGTTGTGCTCTCCTTGGGATGTGTGTGTTTGTCGTTCATACATGTCAATTATATATATGTTCATCATGCTTATGTTCGATGTGTTTTTTATGTATTCATGATAGTGGTGTTTGGTTTATGTTCTCTTTGTGTGATATTTTAAACCAGAAAGTGGTATCAGAGCATGGTTCAACTCTCACATTGGATGGTAGTGTGTTTATCATGAATTTATGTTGGTTGCATATGTGATTAGTATGCTTTAGGTCCTTATGTTCTTGTTGCATCCATATTGTGTTGGCCATGGTGGAAATGGTGTCACCATGGAAGTGATGATGGTGATGTCGTCAACATGTTTTCATGAGTGTATGACTCGTTATGGGTTTTGCTTGATTATGTATTGTTTGTGCATGATTTCTTACATGTTTCTACATATTGTGCATGCATTTATTGTTTATGATAGGTCACATATTGGTCATGCTTGTGTATTTTCCATGTATGATTTATTATGTGATGCTATATGTGGGACATGCATTGGTCGTCCATGATTGGTTATGCATGTCAAGTGGGTGCATATGGTCAATTTTGCATTGGTTTGATTGAGTTTGTTGTGCATAACGTCATTGTATGTGAGTAGGTCATCACGATGATATTGGCACATTATGATGCTAATGTGTTGGCTAAGATAGAGTAGGAGATGCAGACTATCAAAGTGAAGTTGCAGCTTTGGACGTCCAGGCAAGAAAATATCGTCATACAAGCTAGTATGCTTGGATTCCAGGTATGTGATTCATGATTTTTAAGAGCATTAGGGTTATGTACATTATTTTTAGTTTATTGTTGTTTTGGGTGACATGTATGATAAATTCTAGTTGATAAGCATAGTCATATGCATTAGGGTTATGTGTATGCCTCTCACTCTATTGATTTTATGGTTACATACATGATAGATGTTAGTTAGCTAGTGTGATTATAGGTACATGTGTTGGTTAGTTAGGCATGATATTAACCTGATCATTAGGTTACATGTTGTTGATGAGAAATATATATATAACTTGTTTTTGTTACATGCTAGTGACTTGATGATTAGGGTTATTTCATTAATATCTTGATGTTATATGTATTATGTTAATTTGGATTGGACAATGCAAATGGTTATGGTTATGACACTCAGGAATGATTCGACCTAATTATGATAGTGTGTTGTGTTACATTTTTAATATTGCTCTATGTTGTATCAATTACTTAAGCCCAAATCATATTTCCATTAAAAATATATTCATATCTATGCAATATAAATAAACATAAACTGTAATTAAAAATAGAACAACATACACAAGGAAAAAGAAGACAATCTCAAAGCCATGAGACACACAAATTGGTCCAAGACGAGGGAAAACCCCCACTTTGGGGGAAACCCTTTCAAATCTTCTTCTTATATAGATTATCTTCAAAATATTTGAGCAGAGAGTACACTGAGCCCAGTACAATAATATACTAGATAATAATCTGATCTGATCTATACATCAGTAAAACAAAAAATCAATGGATCACTGATACCAGGTGATATTAGCTACCCCAATCTAGATCTGAGTCTAGAAAACTATTAATTACTGATCTGACACTGATGTGACTACGTGATGGATGAATGAGAATAATGTGTAAGAAAATGATAGAATACCAAATCTGATATGCTCAATAACTCAGAGTTGTGACATTAACATGCCCTTCCCATGGCTATATCAACTATGAACCACTACCATAGAGTTATGTGCCTACGGTTGAGGGCCTGAATACCTAGAAACGTGGTCACGCCCTTCAGCCTGCCTACAAGAAACTTTACTAACTAAGCCGCGTGTAGAAATTTGCTGAATAATGATTAATTATCCATCCACCGAGACTATCCTGATCACATACAATTCGAATTTATATGCAACACATAATCTCTTCCACTCAGATCACCACACATGCGGAAATAAAATCAAGCGATAACACATCAAATCATCATACACATTAACACAGTATGTATGGGGAAAGCTTATAGCTGAAAACCCCGCAGCTATTGTGTATATTATAATGGAGAAATCATGTAACAAACTCAGTACAATACTCCTCACAAGTACTCGGTACTTTCTCATGAAGTTACACACAAACTAGCTCAGTTTTGAACAGGTTACTGGTTCAAAACTCACCGCCAATTGCCTTGCCTCTATTGCGCAATCCAGGCCTGTCTATATAGATATCCAAGGTTCGAATCTCCTTGGCTTGACAGCGCAATCATCATGGGAAATTCCTCCAAGTGTGGTGCAAATCTCATGCACAACTGATGTCGCCACTAATAGCTAACTCCACCCTTTCATCTACCTCTTTCACTGGTCTCCACTGAACTGATCATGCACTGTAGTGAAATGATGTGTTCTTGAGTTGAATAATGAGTTACTAATTAATGAATTAAATAATATTTAATTCACTCCACTCACAACTAATTGATTAGCTAGTTAAACTAATCTCAACTAGTTCAACTAAAATAAACAGAACACAACTCCACTAGCTGTCTCATTAACTCCACCAAACTTCTACCACTGAAGTCCTAACTGAAGTCAACCATGCATGATGCCATAAAACCCTTGGGAATAGCGTAATTCCTCTGTCAGATGCATGAGCCACTTCTGTAGCTCGAACTGAAGTGCTCCAAGAGAGTAAACTGAAGTTTATAGTCCAAATATTATTAAGGGTAAATAATATTTGACTTCCCTATTTTAAGGATAGGCAGTATAAAAATAGACTTCGACCTATAGGTCCAAAAAATAGAGTCCCATATATTTTTACCAACATGACCAATGCTCCAAGAATCTCATACTTCAATCCCCGGACCATGCTCCATATGTCTAAAAATAGACATAGTCTAAAAATAAAATTTGCACCAGAATTTGCCTGCGGGCCCACTTAGTGAAGGCGACTTCATTTCACTAAGCTCCATCATCTTGCTGCATTTTCAACACCGCGACCACAACAAGATCATCCCATGAATCAAGCACACTAGAGCCACTATATCGACTTCTCCAGCCCCCAGCCCATATCCAAAATACCCAGATTTGAAATGTGCCTATGTCTGTGATACCGATCCATTGCATGAACCTCTTGTGACATACTTGTGTGAGCCATAAAACAAAAATACAACTAATAACCAAAACAACATGAAGATGATATCATGAGTGAATTTGTGCAAATGAGCTTGAGGTCACTTCTATTTATAACTTGATGATGGACCACTTGGGGCTTTGACCAAATCAACATGCAATTTAAGCAACTCATAAAATAATAAAATAATTCATAACTTAACTTATGTTGAACCGATTGGGACAATTTATAGACCATTTTGATCCTCTTGAAAAGAGGAATCTATTTAACTTATTATTTTAATCATTTGAGTTGTCCATTGTGGAATTTGACTCTAGTTTCAAAAAAATAAGACCCCCTCTCAACTAAGAAGAATTCCACTATCTAGTATATGCTTTTATATCTCTACATCAAGGTCTCGTTGTGGCTCAACTCCATTTGTTGAAACTTTCTCGAATCTGAGAAGAACAAGAATCAAGGAGCAATAAATTCCACCCACATATAACAACAGGATAACTCATCTCATAGGGGAGCACATATTTGACTGTGGAATCTCATTAGGGAGCTCAGAATTAACCTAGAATCATAAAAGGGGAGCAAGTCTCAACCCATTCATGTCACCTACTGATTTTCCCATCAATGAATCTCATCAGTCAAGTGGTAGAAAACCTGAATCATTTCATAGCTTGGATGAGATACCTAACTTACCAAGTGGTAAGGATCACATGCCTCCAAGCCTCCTCAATCCATTAGCCAAACAGGGTGGGACAATTCCGATAAGCCATTCTTGTGGGTATGATTCCAACTGGGGTATATTCTACAAGACTCAATGGTGGAGGAGATACTTGAATTGTAAAAAACAGACAAGGATCACACACATACCCAAAAGTTATAGATAGGGAATATGCTCTATTTTCCAGAGTTACCTCAACCCCAT
This sequence comes from Pinus albicaulis, assembly GCA_034641835.2. Lineage (NCBI taxonomy): Eukaryota > Viridiplantae > Streptophyta > Pinopsida > Pinales > Pinaceae > Pinus > Pinus albicaulis. The sequence continues at coordinate 74,478,889 of MU968411.1, forward strand.
GAAACCTTTATCTTGATTCCTAACCCCGAGAACTCAAGCAGGGTATGAAGAGTACTTAGTGTTCTTGATCAGTGTTGCCCCATATCCAAAAGGGCTACACACATCAGTCCAAGTTGTTCTCTAAAAACTAGGAACTTTCCTTTTAGAAAATCCTTGGTAAGAATATCTGCAGTATGATCATCAGTCGTAATGTGTTGCAATCTCACAGCTCCTCTCTCCACCATGTCACATATGAATTGATATTGAATCTTGATATGATTGGACTTGTCAAGAAATAAAGGATTCTCTGCCAAACAAATCCCACTTTTGTTGTCACATCATATCATAATAGGGTCCAACACTTGACCAAGGAACTCACCAAAGAGCTTCCTTAACCACACATCTTCATAGCTTGTTGTGCTAGAAGCAATGTACTCTGATTCTACAGTGCTCAATGCAACTGAATTTTTCTTCCTATTCATCCAATATATCATGGTAGAACCAAGACAAAAGAAACATCCATATGTACTTTTTCTATCAGAAACATTACTTTCCCAGTCTAAATCACTGAATCCATCAAGATGAATACCTCCAACAGAGTATCATATACCAAGTGTGATTGATCTATGAAAATACCTCAATTCATGTTTAGCTTCTATCCAATGCACATGAAGGGAGTTATTCATGAACTAACTCGATGTGGTTATTGTATAACACATATCTGGGAAGGTGTTCAAAAGGAACAACAGAGGTCCAATCAATTTCTATACTCAGATGGATTCACTGAATGAGGTCTAGTAAATCTACCACAAAACTTCTTGAAGTTCATTTCCATCATAGTGACCATGGACTCGCAACTGGTCATACAAAAAATTTCCAATGGATTTACCACATACTTTCCTATGAGAGAAATATTTCACCGGGTCCTTCCTATACCTCAAGACCCAAAACATAATGCATAAGAGCAAGGTTCTTCAATTAAAATTCAGAGGCTAGATTCCTCTTTCATTTGATAATAGATGGTTCAATTCCTGTTAAGAATAAATCATCAACATATAGAACCAGAATTAGAGGAATACCATGAACAACTTTAAAATAGAGATTGGGATCAACGTTGTTTCTAGTGAAACCTAGTTTCATTAGATATCTATCAATGCAAGCATACGAAGTTCGAGGAGCTTGCTTCAATGCGTACAGTAGTTTATTCAACCTGAACACATGTGATGTGTGATCTTCCACTTCAAATTCCTACAACTATTCCACATAGACTTATTCCTGCAACATACCATGGAGGAAGGTTGTCTTTACATCCATCTAATGAAGTTTCCATCCTTAAATGGTAGGAAGGGAAAATATCAAGTGGATGGTTGTATATCGAGCCACAAGATAAAATATATCATGGTAGTATTCTACCTCTTTCTAAGAGAAACCACAACCTACGAATCTCAATTTGTACTTATCAATGCTACCCTAGATAGGATGATTGATTTTTAACAACCATTTCGAAGTCACAACTGACTTCCCATGCGGTCTCGGTACAACATCTCATACATCACTTTTAACCATTGATTCATATTCTTCGGTCATCGCATCCTTCCATGCTTTCTCTTTGACTTCTTCTTCAAATGAATATGGTATAGATTGAATCATAGTACTCATGGTTGTTAGATAACCTTGATACCTGAAAGGTTCCTTCCTTTCCCTGAATGATCGATGAACATGAATATGCCCTTCACTATCTTGTAAAGTATCACAAAACCAGAATGATATTTTCCTTGTAGGAGGATCACTCGAAGGTGGATATAATGGATCCATAGGTTCCATTGGAGTATCATTAATATCCAAATTTGGTACTGAGCGGATATTTAGGATATACTTTTCAACATCATCTTCCATTTGAGGTGGAGGAATATTCTTTGCTTTACAAATAACTGTATCTTTATCCAATTTTACGTTTTTTCTTATCTCAACCTTCCTTTGACCGAGAATTTAAATTCTGTATGCCTTGGAGTTTTCACAGTAACCCATGAAGATAAATTTTCTTCCTATAGCTTCCAACCTATTCCTCTTATATTTCGGTACATCAAAGAATACTGGGCATCCAAATATGTGTAAATGGATGATGTTTGGCATGTTTCCTGTGGAGACTTATTCTAGAGTCTTATTCTTCAATTCCTGATGAGGCACTCGGTTCTGACCATAGATAAGAGTATTGATTTATTCAACCCCTAGAAATTTTGGCACGTTTTGATCATGTAGAATAGCGCGAGCATATTCTAATATCGATTGATTCTTTCTTTCAACTAGACCATTATGCTCAGGTGTATAAGGTATAATTCTTTCCTTCTTGATCCCTTCCTTCTTTCCGATTATTATTAATTTTATAGGCATGCACTTTCCTCCATTTTAGGATCTAAATACTTTGATTCTTTTCGTAGTATGATTCTCAATAAATTATTTGATTTCCTAAAAAAATTTAAAGGCTTCATCCTTGTGCTTGATGCAGTATCACAATGTATTTCTGGAGTAATTGTCGATGAAGTTGATGTAATAAAGATGACTACCTATAGAGTGTACAAGCATCAGACCACATATGTTTGAATGGATGAGATGAAGTATGCCATATGTTATGTTCTGGCTTGAGGGAAATGGTCCCCTTGTTTTCCTTCCATTAGTGCAACCATGATAAATTCCCTCATGATGAGCATGTACATCGGGAATACCAGAAACCAGTTTGTTCAATTTCGAAAGAGCCTCACAATGTAAATGAGATATATTGTGGTGCCATAATTCACTAAAATTATTGGTGTTATGGGCCAATTCAAAGAGTCGTCTTCTTGTGACCTTGTAGAGTCCCTCAAATCTCAGTCCTAATGCAAATTCATCTTTTATATGTGATTCAGCAGGCCAATTTAAAACTTTCCCATTGAAAAAGGAAACCCTCATCCGTTTATCTTCTAATGCAGATATAGAAATTAAGTTGTTCATGAGTCCTGGTACATAAATGATATTATTTAATAATATAGATTCCCTAGTGTTTAACTAAAATTTAATTGATCCATATAATTTTACATGATGAGTGGTGTTGTCTCCAAGAATTATTCTTAACTTAGTATCCCTCTCTACAAATTTAGAGAGGAATTATTTATAAGTATAAAAATGATGAGTGGCCCCTTTGTCAGCTAACCAACTATGCCATGAATCTAGTGGAGAAGAACTAGTAAGTGCAGAAATAAGAATATATTCATTTTCATCCATAGTATTAATCTCATACCTATACGCTCTATATCTCTTCTGAGATAGACAATACTTTTCATGATTGCTTTATGAATCTCTTCCTCTCCTCTCATACTTTTAATCACAACTTCTCCTTTGATTGCCTTTCCTTATCTTATAATCGTTGTTAATGATGTTTTTGTAGTGTGACCTCTTTTTCCTTTCGGGACAGTCACAACCATAATGTCCTTTCTTATGGCAGGTGAAGCATTGTATATGAGCAAGTGATTTTTCATTTATTCCTTTTAAGCTTTGATGAGGAGGTCTACTAGATGGGCCTCCCTTTCATACATTTCTACTTCTATTTTGATGGGAAACACATGCAGCGGGCTCTCCTTCTTCATTTTTTTAATCCTTCCTCTTTTTATCATTCTGTACTCTTCCCGAGTCAACTAACCAACCATTTCATCAAAAGACAAAATAATTTTTTTGTTGTTGATAGTAGTGATGAAGGTTTCCCAGATCAGAGGGAGAACTCTGAGGGTCATGATAACCAACTCTCTATCGGGCACATTTTCACCAACCCTCTATAGTTGATCTCTAAGATGAGAGGTCCTTATGATGTAAGACTAGATGGTCTCACCTTTGTTCATTTTTTTTTCCTTGAGTTGGTCTTTTAATGAGATGATATCATTTAGACTGCTGACCTCATACATGGTAGAAATATTATCATACATATCTTTTGATTTTTTCAGAATACCAACATAAGCAAGTAAATTATCTTATAACACATCATCTAAGGTTTTCTTTGCTTTGGACTCTCCTTTATTGTACCCGTTATTGATGATTGTGGAGGCATATTTTGAAGGTTCGGGCATCTTTCCTTGAATATACTCCAACACATCATTATTGTTGAAAATGATCTCTAATCTACCTTTCCATGTAGAAAAGTTTCAAGTGTCACCCAACTTATCATGCTCCTTGAAGGTAGAGGAAGAAATTGTTGGAATCATGATTGTTGTTATACGAAAACCCGTAGGCTTTACTCTCTGCTATCGTTAGTATGAATATTTTGTCGAAGTGTACGAGAAAATACCACTTTAGCTACGCATAACTTATAGCCCTAACATCCAATATGGCTGTTAATATCTTCAGATCTGTAGTTAGTTGATAAAGACAAATGCCGCAAAAATCCAGATCTATGCATAAAGAGACATTAAGCAATAAAAATAAGGTTTTGCTCCATACATCCAATAGACAAGACAAGAACAATATTTTTGAAAGAATTTTTGTATTAAGGACACCTGGGAGGAAAAAAAGAAGGTGTTTCCAATTATCCTTAATGTGATGGGTTCTTGGAAGTCCTCGGCACTTCAGATCTAGTATTTCTCTCTCTTGTTGGTGTAGAAAACCTAGACAAAGATAGAACTCAAAGGGAGCTCACACAACAAATAATGGAAAATTTGACAATGATAATGGCTCAAAGTCAGACCAAGAGTATAGATCTAGAGTGATCTAATAGGCAACAAAAGGTGAAGAATGGTAGGAGAAACCCTCCTATTTATAACAAAATATTGGGTCATTCTAGATCTTGGTGCATGATTAAAATAACATTAACCAAATCTAGATCCACCTTTTATGGAATATTTTATTATATTTGTTGGAGGGAAAAAGTATTTGACTTGGGTCAAATCCCCATTTGTAAATAATAAATAAATAAATTTTTATTTATCATTTTAAGGAAGTGGTTGAAAGATAATCAAATAAATAATGATTTATTTAATTATTTACGGGTGATTTAGTCATATTTAACAAAGAATATTATTTAAATAAGGTTTAAATAATTATTCTTAGAAAATAATAAGATAAATAATGATTTATCTAATTAATTTCCTTATTTTTGGTTAAATATAACCAGGAATATTAATTAAACTGTTGTTTAACTAATTATTCCTTGAGGAAAATCAAATGAATGTATATTTATTTAATATTTCCTAATGGGGTTTTCTGTTTAGACCATAAACAACTTAATAAAGGTGGTTTACTAAGTTATTTTCATAGTGAAAGCAATTTTACTTAAGGTAAAATTGGTCTTACATGGTGTACTTGGGTCCATCTAATGGTAGTAGGTTAGATGACCAAAAGATGGTGTAACAGATTGCCCCCCAGCATGCGAGCGTTAGGAGCAAATCGTATGACCGAAGTATGTTGTAAGAACTCAATCACCAGACATCAGAAAGGAAGTCAGAGAGAGAAATGTAAGGTAGACTAATGTGCTGAAGAACTAGACCCTGAGGAGACGAGACTTACAGGTGCAACAAGTCTCTATTTATGAGAGGGTACCTATGCTAAAGGCGGCGGGGGAGGCATACCTATGCCCGCCGAGACGAAGTACAAAATATTAGTGGGTCCAATAAACAAGAGACCGAACCATAAAGTACAGCCGGCATAAACATGAGCCAGATAAAAATACAATGAGGGATCCCACATACATGTTGTGCCTGGGATAACATTCAGGACTTATACAATAATATCTGAGTACATGAGATACAAATACAACCCAAATGCCCCCTATAAGCGGGGAAGGGCTCACAAAATTTGACTGATACATGCAAATCAAAGAGGCGCTGCAAGAGGCTAAGGCCGACATCATCAAATATATGGAGCTGCATCGAAGGCTGCAATGAAGATGTCATTCGGGCGTGTGTGGGGCTACCTGCAGGGCCACCCCCTCATGAGGGTTGAGACATATCACACACACCGGGGAATCACCAAAAGATGCTGCTGCGTCACTGAACCATCAAGCATATGGATCTCGATCATGCTGAAAGGAGCTGGAGTGGAGAAACAATCAAGTCAAAGGGTAATGAGAGATCCCTTTGCCAGATCCGAGGCACCGAACAAGAGTGGAAGCTGGAACCATGGTACATCGCCCTCTAGACCTGTCTTCTGGAATGAAGGAGCTGATGTCAAAAGAAGGAGGTCTGCCATAGGTGAGGCAATGAGAGATCCTCAACTAAGGCACGAGAGAAAATAGTAGAGTGACGGATAGACTAATACCAATGATGATGATGGAATGGAGGGGACTGAGTAGCGAATGGACGACTTCCCTTGCTAGAGCATAAAGGGCATGAATGACATGGCAGCGACTGACACAATATCATAAGGGATAGGGGATAGTGGGACTGAAGGCCATAATGTGCGACACAAGAGAGAGACCAAGCAATGAAGGATGGAGGACTATAGCGGGGTACAAAGGGACTTGGGATAGACTCCATGAATGCGATGATGACTCAACTTGGATGCTCTAAACAAGGGCGACTCGATGGTGCTGCCACATAGTAAAGGTCCCATGGGGGACCATGAAAATATGAGTACAAGATGGTATCTCATGACGAAAATTGACATGAACAAGGAAAATTATGGAGGCAAAGTGATGCCCCAAGTACAAGTGTTGTAAGTGAGGAAATTCGATTTTGGGGGGAGGTGAAGTGACCCTTCTTGGACAAAATGTGTCCTGGTGAAGTATAAAATCACAAAAAACTAACAGATACCCATTTGAGGGCTCGGTGAGAGCTTTCTAATGGTGCAGACGGTTTGTGAAACTGAGCTATGGTGTGGTCACAACAGGAGAAAGAAAAACAAGGGTTCTCTTTTAATAAGGCATTTTTCCCTCCAAATTCACTCATTTTCCAGTGTTGTTGTGGTGAATGTAGAGAGGAGAGAAGGCCCTAAATCTTGCGGTGAGCGTAGCAGACAAACTGACCGTTGGAATCGAGATCTGTTAGTAGCAGGTAAGAGGCCTAACCGTACTCTTTCATTTTGATGGATTGAAAGTTCAGATTAGGGCCCAGAATCTCAAGAATAGACCCTCTTTCATCTCTATGGCGGGGTCGCACCTTTTGGGCCAAAAAATGCAACCTGGGAAGCAGGTTTTGAGCCAAAAACTGTGACCTGTCCCAAGATTAGGCAGAAAAGTGCGACCTGAAGGATGAAGGAGATTTCAGTGCTGTTTTAGGGCTGAGATTTGGGTTTTTGGGATTGGTTACAGTGTTTCCTATCTGTATACTGACAAAGATGATGTTTTCGTGCAGATATGGAAGATATACCGATCAACTAGAGAGAGAGAGACCTGGGTACATTACGGTCAGAGATCCAGGCAGATTAGGGTGTCCGTCGTGTATTGGCCAGGTTTGGGGTTCTGAAGTTTTTGGAGAACCCTCTGATGAGAGCTGGGGAGCCATTGTTGGCCCGAATTGTCAGTTATTGGGATCCAGATCATGAGGTATTTATAGTGCATGGGCACAGGATCGAATTGACAGTCCAGGATCTGTATTTCCTGACTGGTCTCCCACCACTTGGGATGGTGGGAAACACGCAGCCAGTGTTACCGCGGGGGAAGAACATCATGGAGTTTGTAGAGCGACATTATCGACCGGGTCTCCAAGTCAAAGGGACTCAGATATCGATCGGGGACCTAGAGAGATTAGAGACCCGTGCAGTGGCAGCAGCGGTGCTACGGATCCTAGGCAACCAGGCGCTCCATCACATCAATGGGGGGCATATGATGATTGTGGAGAGTGTGTTGAGTGGGACCTACTATGGGTGGGCCCAAATGATGTTGGTGTCATTAAAACGATAGCTGTCGTTGTGCAAACGGCAAGTGAACCACGATTGCTCATATGGGACTTTATTGTGCTCCTTCTTTTTTGTGAAGATCCCGACCTTACGACCTCGTATACAGCTCCCAGATGGGGGCCCAAGAGAGCCCAGGATGCACCGGCGGGGGAGCCTACTGTGCAGAGGAGGAGGAGGAGTGATCGGACGGGTGTTTCAACCATAGTTCTTTTCCCATTGGGATCAGATGTCGTTATACATAGATGACTATCCCTATAGTGGGATGAGTTATTGTGCGGATTCGGACCTGCCACTTCTGCCTGGTCAAGTATGGGGACCCGATGGTAAGTGACAAGTGACTACTCTTTTTTGGGCATGTTAAAGTTATTGAATAGTAGATAGGGTACTGATTTATGCACTTTTGGTATGCAGATATCACTCCGGTAAAACCGGCTAGATATATGGGACGACTGACAGCATCAGGAGTTGCAGGCCCAAGTGGATCGAGAGCGGCGCATAGTGAGGATGCGACCGCCCTCCTGGAGGACATCCATCGTAGATGCGAGAGGTTGCTGACTGGTGTTTCAGAGCGCGGGTGGCAAGAATTAGATGACCAGTACATAGAGCCATGTATTGTTCTACCCTCGGAATGGCGAGGTGTCATGCGGCGCATGGCGATGGCCGGTCAGGGGATACGTGATCTACAAGATGCAGAAGAAGAGCCATTGGCTCGGGATCCGCCAGATAGTGATTAGGTGTGGGGCATGTGGTGCCCCCTAGTGTGTATGTAGGGGCAGGTGGTGCCCCCAGTTTTGAGTTTTTGTAACATGCTATGGGCATGTCATATGTATCAGAGTAGATAGACTCTAAACACATGTTTTGCGACACATATTATGGATATGCGTCTTTTTGATGATTATGAATGTTATTGTCTTGTATGAAATGCGTGTGATAAATGAAAATCTAGAATATGGTTTGCAATGCTATCTACATAGTGATTTTGTTCTCGAGGTAGATGGTTGAAAGTTATGGTTTCAAATTCACGTATCAAAAGTTTCACTCGTAAATATTGTCTAAAAAGCACAGGATTATGCACACGATAGACACCATTTAGTTGCATGAAAAGAAGTAGGGAATCTAAACGAACATGCAGATGTAGGATACGATGAGAGAGGGCATCGGCTAAGAGACCACACACTGCATCATATTCGGCCTGATTATTGGTGGTGGTACCAATGCAGACCCCGTTCGAGAGAACAAGGGCATGCAAGGGGGTAAAAATGGCCCAACTTGTCGAGGCTAGATTCCGGGAGTAATGACTTCCACCATCGGCATAACTGATATAGGTTGTGGAAGAGAGGTCCTGTGGAATGGTGTTACAAGACAAAAAATGGGGGGAGGAGGAACAATGACGGCAGCATGAGTGTAGAGTAGACATCGAACATCAACTGCGGGAGGGAGTGTGATGAGCAGGATGGCTATGAATCATATACGGACTAGAGGGTGGTATATGAGGGCTATAGGAGGTATAGCTGGGTCTCGGGCTATGGAGGTCAACATAGATATGAGTGGTGTCATCCCATGTATGGGCAGGAAAGATGAGGTCATGGGTGGAAAAGGCTTCCAAGGGGGCATCCTGACGGGAAAAGAGGGGATGACGAGTGGAAGGGAAACCACATGATGCGGCAAAGCTACCTAAATCATCCGTATAGGAAGAAAGGCTCACATACGGATCGTCACGGGGAATGACAGAAGAACAGATAAACAAATGGTCAAATGATGTTGAGCCCAGGGTGGTCGCTGAAGGGGGGTCGAGCGAAACAACAGGGGAGGATTCAAAGGGAATGTTCTCCAAAGGTCTCATAGAGGATGATAGGTAGAGAATGGTGGTAGTAGACTCTGTCATCTGGACATCAGGGGGGGGAATGCCAATGGGAGCGGGGGGATCCTCAAGCTGACCTGAAGCATACTGCGCAAGTATGGGAGAGGCGGACTAATTTTGTTCAACCTCATACTCTCGAACTACCTCTAAAGAGGCGCGGTAATGCGTTAGGTGAGGAAAATGGTGGGAATAATGGCCATAGACACCGCACAGAGCACAGGGTTTGTTGGTGTGAATAATATTTGGGTTCTTGGTTACGGACGAGGACGAAATAGAGGGGTCAGGGACCGTAGACTCAGGGAATGCGACTTTAACCATGGGTTGAATACGGGGAAATTCAGGACAAGTATGGGTGGCGTGACTGACGACATCACACAAGGCGCAAGGCTTTGCGAAAGGAGGAGGAGCTGGGTCAGTCGGGGTGGCCTTGTCTTTGGATGCCCCCTTGTGAGATTTGCCTTTCTTTCCTGGAGCTTTCACCACAGGGGCAGGGTCCTGGGGAGGTGCTGGGGGCATGGTGGCAACAGAGGAAGCGAGGGGGACCGGTTGAACTGGTTTCAAAGCAAGATAAGGTTTGGGGTGACCAGGTGGGGTAGCGGCTAGAGGGTCAAGGTACCAGACGGGTATGCCCACGGTCAGGTTGGGGAGAGAGAGGGTGGCCATGATGAGGACCATATAGAATCTGGGAGGGGGAGCCAGGAAAGGTATCTGACCAGCAGGATAATGACCAGGAGGGACGACTCCGAGATGGTTGAGGCCTGGGGGAACCGACCCAGGAGGATAGAGGGGTTCAGGGATACGAGCTGTAGGAGAAGGGCCAGAAGGAGGAGGTCCGGCTGGCTAAGATGAATGGCTAGGAGAGGGTTGTGGTGGGTGAGGTTGAGTCTGAGGTTGCTGAATAGCCAAAGCGAGTCGCTTAAGGGTAGCCCGAGACGATTGCATCATGCAAACATTCGATAAGCTGGGATCAGAGATAGGAGGAGGAGGAAGACCAGGGAAAGTTCCAAGAAAAGAGGAGTCTTTGTAGATGCCGGGAGAGACACTAGTCAAGGAATCGATGGTTTTCTTATTGGCTACAGAAGAGATGGTCGTTTCAGGTGAGGTCTGAGATTTTGGCTCCTAATATGTCAACTGGTCGATGGTGACTATCTTGCCATTGTGAGGAAAAGACATCTTGCGAAAAACCGTAGAGGGGACAGCAGACATGGAATAGGTGTAGCTTCGCCCCAAGAGAATGTTGTAATATAGAGGGGCGTTAATGACTTCGACGTCAACGCAAACAGTCTTGCCCGCAAGAGTGATAGGAAAATTACGAAATAGGCCAATGGGCTGGGAGGCATGGCCATCCCACGCTCGAAGGGTGATCATGAAAGGGGCCAACTCAGGAGATCCAAGTTTCTTCCAAACCGAAGCGGACATCACACAGGTGGATGCCCCCTCATCAATTATACACCAAGAAACGTTAGCGTTCCGGATTTTGACTGGGATTTGGATGGCTACGGAAGTAGGAAGAGGAGGATGTTCTGATTGGTGGGCGTCGAAAACAATCATTTGGTCATCAGCAAGATCTAGAGCACCCATGGAAGATAGTAGAGCCTTCTTTTGGGAAGGGCATGACTGGAGGAGTTCCAATGTGGAAATGGCAGCAGGAGACTGTGCCAAATCATCTACTATGCTATATGAATAGGCAGCTCGACCAGAAGCAACATTTCAGCGTAATGGTCCCTTAGGAATCTTGGTATGAACCGCAACTCTGGGTTGAGGGATGTGTAAGGGACCATTGGATGTCAAAAGAGGCCTTGTAGAACCTCAAGAAGGGGACTCGGGGACAAATTGAATGGGAGGCCTGGGGTACTGACGAGACCAAGTTTGAAGGTTAAGGTCAACGGTTGGAGATGGATCAGAATTTATCATGAGGATCTGGTAGTCGAAGGAACCAGAAGGGGAAATTTGAGTGGCTACTTGTCCGTCAGGTGGTTGGGTAGCCATGAATCCTTGCTGGGGGAATGGATCGGTAAACACAGCCGGTTGAGTAGTGGTCACATTATGGGGAGCATGAGGGGAGGCATGTTGTCCTTGCAATGTGGCTTGAGACTCCCACATCTGCCACATCTATGGTAAAAGGGGACAATCGTGAGTGTAATGACCGTAAACACCGCAACACGAACAAGGCTTATTTGTGCGAATAGGCCTGTCCGGCTTGGACTGCGTGCCCTGTTGCTGGTTAGCAGTGTTAGGGTTAATACCTTGAGGATTGGGTCCACGAGTACCAAGGGCAGGTTGATTTTTATTTCCTTTTTGCCTTATTTGAGAGGAAGGGGGACTAGTCGCGCCCTGTTGTGCAAATACTTGCCTTGGAGGGGGCTCTAGGTTCTGTTGCTGGGGTTGAGAAGGCAAGGGAGGTGGAAGTGCAAATGCTAGAGGAGTTGGAGCACCAGGATGCGGATAAGGATAATGGTTAGGTTGGGAAAAATTGAAGTAAGCAGGAGGTTGGGAAAAAGGATGAGGCATGCCATATCTTGGATACATGCTACCTGGAGGGGGAAAAGTGCTAGAGGTGCTGGCCCCTCCCGGAGGGAGACCATAGCCCATAGGAGGTTGAGCATATGGATGAGAAAGGGCTCCAACGATACCATCGGCAGAATGAGATGCCCCCGAGACATCAGTGCCACCGGGCCTGGGGAGGTCAGGAAGGATGGTATAAACATAACTAGACTGAGCGTAGATCAGGTCATATTTCAAGGCTATTTGGAGGGCGGCTTCTTCGGTTTGAGGGAAATGGGAGGCGACATCTTTTCCAATAGGAGGTAAGAGAGTGCGAAGGAACCAATCCATATAAACCCGATCTTCGAAGGTGGGAGCTCAACATAAGCTCTGTATTCTCTGCCATTCCTGGACATGAGTGGAAAGGCAGGTCGAAGAGGATTGACGAAAAGAATTAAAAATATCTGTACCAGTGTCGTATCGGAGAAGGAGATGGAAATAAGATAAAAAGGCTTGGGAAATGGTCACAAAGGTCGTATGGGAAGAGGTGGCCTGATCAACATACCATTTAGAAGCTTCTCCCATAAGCGTGCGTTGGAACAATCGAAGATGGATGGAATCATCGGTAATGGAATTGGAGGAACACCACATGTGGAAAGATCGGACATGGTTGGTTGGATCTTCTCCAGCAAGGCCTTTGAACTTGGGGATGTCGGAGGGGAGCTTGGTTGGCACAGCAGGCCAACCAACATCGTGGTGGATAGGGTCATTGATCAACTAATTGAAATCGGGGAGGCTGAGGCCTACCATGTAAGGGATCAAGGGTGCAGCTGAGGTAGTTCCTGTGGCGGTTCCGCTAGTAGTAGTCCCGACATTTTGGCTGGGATTACCGCTAGCGTTAGGCCCTGGACCAGACATATTGAAGGTGACAGGGGGAGAACCAGAAGTAAAAGGAGAACCCAATGAATCAGAAGAGGAGTCAGAGCATGGATTCAGAGGAGGACTAACTCGAAAACTGCGGGAAGGAGTAGGTCGACCGACCGGAAACTGAGGGTGAAGGCCAAGAAGTCTCCGGGATGCGAACCTTGGGGATGCAATGATGACAACACAAACACGACACAAGGGGAAGAAGAATGACCAACAAGGGCAAGGAGGTGCAGAATCAAGTGATTACAATGTTGAAACAAGGGCAGAAAAAGGTGTAGTGTCAATTGATTTTACAATGTTTTAAAGTATTTTCCTGGCGGTGTTAACCAGGCTCTTCTTTGCTTAGGGTGAGTGTGCGGCATGCGTTAATTTTAATTTTTAAACCCAGACATTTTGAGAGTAAAAGACAAAGTGTGCTGCATAACTGAAAATAAATCTGCAGAGAACAGTATATAATGCTGAAATAACAGAAAATTAACGGCTAACAATGCATCAATCTAACCCAAGAAGGCGGGTCTCTCAAAACTAGTCTAAAAGAGGGAAAAAATCTAGTCAAAACACACTAAAAGGAGGCCAATATATCTAAGGTCGGGAGGGACAGGGATCTAAAGGGGAAAACCGCTGAAAAGAGGTGCAGAACACAGCCAAGAGGCAGAGGCAAGGTGGCTGTAAAAAAGGAGGAAATCAACAAAAACCAGAAGGGACAAGGAGGAGGCCCTAAAGGTAGATCCAAAAAAAACTTCAGGAGGTGATTTGAAAGGGAGAAGAGCTGATTAAAAGGGATCTGAAAAGGAGGTATCAGATCTGAAAAAAAAAGTGAAGGCTGAAACTCTGAAAAATCAGACACCTGAAACACCTAAAACTCTTCCACCAAAAGTGGAGGGTACTGAAGCCCTAGGGGGCTATGTTCCCACTTATATGAGAAAAACAGATCAGAAATAGTTCTAAACAGGCTGAGACAGAGGCTGGGAAACCCTGACAGAAGCTTCAGAAAAAACCAAGAAAAATTGCAGAAAAATAGCAGAAAAACTGGCAGGTCGGAGGTTCTGACCTTTTTTCTGTGCAGGTCACAGATAATGGGCTGAAAAGTGCGACCTGGAGCTCAGGTCACAGTTTCTGGGCTAAAAAGTGCGACCTGAAGCTCCGGGTGTCCCGGCGGGAGATTTCCGAAAAATTTGTTGTCTCAGTTGCGGCTGATGTCTGTCACCTGCGTAATAGGGCCAGAAACACGCGGAAGTTAGAAATTTTAATGTTTTAGGGTTTTATAGGTGAAAAATAACATAAACATAGGAAAAAAAAAGCTGAAAAGAAACCCTAGGGTCTGAAGTAGATGGATATGCAGGAATATGAAGAACGACAGCGGTCGTAATTGAAAACATGTGTGGAGTCGCCAGTTGTTAGTATGAATCTTTTGTCGAAGTGTATGAGAAAAGACCACTTTAGCTACCCATAAATTATAGCCCTAACATCAAATATGGCTGCTAATATCTTCAGATCTGCAGTTATTTGATCAAGACAAATGCTGCAAAAATCCAGATCTATGCATAAAGAGACATTAAGCAATAAAAATAAGGTTTCGCTCCATACATCCAATAGACAAGACAAGAACAATATTTTTGAAAGAATTTTTGTATTAAGGGCACCTAGGAGGAAAACAAGAAGGTTTTTCCAATTCTCCTCAATGGGATGGGTTCTTGGAAGTCCTCAGCACTTCAGATCTAGTATTTCTCTCTCTTGTTGGTGTAGAAAACCCAGACAAAGATAGAACTCAAAGGGAGCTCACACAGCAAATAATGGAAAAAATTTCAATGATAATGGCTCAAATCAGACCAAGAGTATAGATCCAGAGTGATCTAATAGGCAACAAAAGGTGAAGAATGGTAGGGGAAACCCTCCTATTTATAACAAAATATTGGGTCATTCTAGATCTTGGTGCATGATCAAAATAAAATTAACCAAATCTAGATCCACCTTTTATGGAATATTTTATTATATTTGTTGGAGGGAAAAAGTATTTGACTTGGGTCAAATCCCTTTATTTGTAAATAATAAATAAATAAATGATTTATTTCTCATTCTAAGGAAGTGGTTGAAAGATAATCAAATAAATAATGATTTATTTAATTATTTATGGGTGATTTAGTCATATTTAACAAGGAATATTATTTAAATAAGATTTAAATAGTTATTCCTAGAAAATAATAAGATAAATAAGGATTTATCTAATTAATTTCTTTGTTTTGGGTTAAACGTGACCAGGAATAATAATTAAAATATTGTTTAATTAATTATTCCATGAGGGAAATCAAACAAATATAGATTTGTTTAATATTTCCCTTTGGGTTTTCCTGTTTAGACCATAAACAACCTAATAAATGTGTTTTATTAAGTTATTTTACATAGTGAAAGCAATTTTACTTAGGGTAAAATTGGTCTTACATGGTGTACTTGGGTCCATCTAATGGTAGTAGGTTAGATGACCAAAAAATGGTGTAACAGCTACAATCTCCAGAGTTATAATCCACAAGAGGTGGTTAGTACATGTCATGAAACACACGGGGAGCATTGAACCCAATGTCAAACAATCTCCCCCCCCAACGCGAGCCTGGTGAATTTCAAACTCGAGACCTGTCGCTCTGATACCAATTGTTGGAATCACGACTATCGTTAGACCAAAACCTACAGGCTTTAGTCTCCGCTACAATCACCAGAGTTAGGATCCATGAGAGGCGATTAGTCCATGTCGTGAAACACATGAGGATCATTGAACCCAATGTCCAACAGAAATTTCGACCTTGACTTGTAGATATTTTCTCTAGCCTTGTAGATCTAAACTCTATACTTGTAGATATGACTTCTAAAATTGTAGATCTATTCTCGGACTTCCTTGCTTATCTTCTCTTGGTATTTTCCTTCAACTTAGCTATGATACCTGTTGAGCCCTAAAAATATCTTTTCTTTTCACCAAACTCCACTTCATTCCATTAATCCTTTATCATTTATAGGCCTAAAAGATTAATAAGAATGATTAAAATCACTTTAAGAATACATGCAATGACTTACTTATTATACTTTTGTGGTTTTGTTGTCTTAGTGATTTCTGAGCAGACTTAGCTACAGAATGCAGTCATTCTGTAGCTAGTCATATGTTCCGTAGCCATCTTAATGTTCAAACAGGTTACAGGTGTCATCTGAGGGAAAGACGTATATGGTTAGACTCCAAAACACTCCTGCATCATTCCTTGTCATCCACGAGGACTGAGTAAAAATCTGGAAGTGGTTATGCACGTGGACAAAGCTAAAAAACAAGAAGTAGAATTCTATAAGGATAAGGACTCTTGGATTTCCTTCGGAAAAACACGAGTCCTTAACAGGAGTTTTAGTTTGATTTTGATTATAAAATAAACCTATGCCTATTTTTACTCAATAGCAGTTATGTAGTTGCTTATAAAAATAACTCAGTGAACCGAGAAAGGTTGTTGATGTTTTTAGTTTTCAAATACTGTGACACTCTGTTTTTGAGCATTTCTTTTAATTAAAGGAGTATAAATTTGATGCATGATATGAAGGAAATTTTAAGGAGTTAAATATTCGTGTGCAAATATGATAGTAGAGGGCCCCTGCTATCTGAAGAGGCTTTTGCATACTTTCTAGATAAGTAACCTTTAATTCTATTTTGTTCTTAACTTAAGCAGTTTTCTAAGTTTATCCTTTTGCATCATGTTTTATGTCATTTAATTACGTTGAAGACCCTCATAATATTACAGTCAATCTTGTTCTCATAAGTTGTTCCAATATATCTCTAATACGTGAATGAGATCTATCTGTAGTACTTTGAGTTAATTTCATTTCAGTCAGTCCTGTTAGTTAGAATTAGAAGATCCTCATTATTTTATAAGTTATTCTTGTTATCAAGCTCTTTTAACACATAACTATTATATGAATGAGAATTAATTATATTATTTTGAGTTATTGACATTTGCTGTTCTTCAATTAGGTAAGAGATTCTCATGATATTATAAACAATCTTTCTCACAAGTTGTTCCAAGACGTCTCTAATTTCTGAATAAGACTGAATAGTAATATTGTGAGTTGCAGAATGAGTTAATTCTAGTGTCATAAGTTATTTTAGCATAGGGTTCCTTACTATGTTACAGATGATATTTTTCTCAAGTTGTTCCAACAAATCTCTAACAATGAATAAGATTTCTCTGTGATGTTTTAAGTTTTTGTTTTCTAAGAGAACCTCATTGCATCAGAACTAATCCTTTTCTCAGTTTGTTACAATATACCTCTAATGAAATGAATTGGACTAAGTTTAATGTTATGAGTTACTTTCTTAGCATATTTACAATCTATGGACTAACATTCTCTTTTCTTGTTATCATTCCTAGTTTAGAGTATATTTGATTTTGTTTTAGTGCATTCAGTAACTTTCCTTTGCTATTAATTTAGTTTTTTTTTTTTCCCTTAGCATAAAAACATAAAACCAAAAACACTAGAAAAACACCAAACACAATGAAGTAGGAAGAGGATACTTAGGCACATATGGTGCACTTCACTTCAATAGTTTACTAGCCCTAGTTGACAATTCATGACATCAATTTAGGAACACTAAATTGAACAAACATTTTGGCACCATTTTCCGGGAAGTGTAACTAGGTATCCTTATTTCCTACCTCCCAAAAACAATGATATGTGTAGAGAAAGAGACTCAAGGGGTAGATTTATAAGAAGCAGAAGCTTGATTCCCAGAACACCACTCGTTCCACCAAGACTAAGAGGCAGCACACCTCCAACTCAAACCTACATTCCATACTATACTGGTCATAGACTTCCAGAAGACTTAAGATCATATATTCCATCAGAGATATCTCCCACTCCATCTACTGAACCTGTCATAGAAGAAGATCCAAGGACCCCTGCTGGAGACATAAACTTTTTCACTTCCAAAAAAGAATCAACCATGGTAGAAGAAGGGGGAGGAGGAGTCTTTAATGGAGAGCATACAATTTTTGGAGGAGGTAGAGGTAGAGGTAGAGGAGAAGGAGGTAAAGGTGCAGAAGGAGAAGGAGGTAGAGATGAAGAAGGAGGCATAGGAAGAGGTAGAAATGAAATAGGAAGCTCTTTTGGGTTCCCTATAATAGATGAAGAAACCAATGCAACTATGAAAAATATTTCACCCTCTGTCCTTCCAAACTTTTATGAACTCAAAAGTGAATATCCTGAAACCTTCCTATTTGAATTTGAAGTCCTATGTAGAACCTATGATTACTTACAATATGCCCAAAAACTTAAACTTTTCCCTTCAACATTGAAAGGAGCAGCATTATAATGGTTTATGAGTTTAATTAATATTTCTATTAGGACATGGGAATATATGAAACAAGCATTTCTAGAGAGGTATTTGGATTACTGTATGCCAATCAATCATAAGGAGTAAGTGTTTAAAATGGTACAAAAGGAGGATGAAAACCTGGAATATTTGTTGGAAAGATTTAACTATAACATCAAGATAGCAAAAATGGAAAACTTAGACCAAAATACTTTGAAAGCTCTCTTGTTGAAGATAATTAGGGATGAATGGCTAGATATCCTTAACATGATGGGAAACTGGGATATATCTCAGCTCACATTACCTGAAATAGTTGAATTATGTATCAACCTTTCAAGAGGGAAATGTAAAACTTTAAAAGGACTAAGAGACCCTGCTCTTGCAAGGGAAAGTAAGTCTGCTTCTAGAATAGTAAGCAGGGCAGAAATAGGGCATATGCTTGATGAATTAAAATCTGACATTTTATGGAGTCTTAGTGAAAAAATAGACACCCTTAAGTTACAAAACAAACAAAAAGCTGAATCTGATGCCTTAGCAATCTTTTGTCCCAAATGTAGAAAGAAGCATGCCTTGAGAGAGTGCCCTTTGGATGCAAAAATAGTAGATACTTGTGTAATTTGCTCAGAAAAACATGAGACCAAAAGTTTTCCTTCACTTCCTAGTCTTAAAGTTGTCTTTCAAGAAGAAACCCCTACAACTTCCACAGAATCTCTCAATTTTTTCTCTAGGAGACCTTGGCAAGGACCTCAAGCACAAGGATTCAATGATCAAATGTATAATCAACCCCCACCAAATTGGAATTTTTGGCAACAACCTTGTCCCCAATTCCAAAATCAATCTCAAACTTGGGCACAAGGAGCACAAAATCCCTATGGAAGATACTCCAAGTATTATCAATATCCACCATCTTATCCACCATATCAAAATTTGCCTCCTAAACAAAATCCTCAACAAAACCCTCAATAAAATCCACAACATAAAAATCCACCACTTCCATTACCATTTCCTCAGAAAGCAAATCACTTACTTGCCCAACCTATACCAAACCCCAACAATAAAAATCCTCAGAACACATACATGATAGAAGGTCAACAATTCCCAACCTATTTGATCACTCCTTTAGACTTTAATGATGTTAAACTTAGGTATGGGAGAATACTTTAAAAGAAGAAACCTTCTGTAATCATACAAGAGAAAAACAACTCTGAGGAAGCTTGTCTACGGGTAAATAAAATTCTTGAAGAGAGCACATCTTTTCAAGATCCAAATATTGAAAAATCAAAACAAAAAGAACCAACAATTTGAACTCCTATATTAGAGCAACCATCAACATTCACCTCTACACCTCCCTTTCCAAAAATATTACAAATTGATAAGGGTGTGGAGAAACAAATTATGATGCCTAATTATGATTTCCTAGATGAGCTAAGGAATGTTTCTATTAAGATCCCATTATTACATGCTGTCAAGGAAATTCCAATCTTAGCAAAGACAATAAAGGAGTTGAGCATGAAAAAAACAGGAAAAAGAATAAAAGAGACAAAGAAAATTCAACTGGAAGGAAAAATAGCAGATATCATGATGGGCAAGATTGCTATTCCAAAGTATCTAGACCCAGGAAATCCAGCTGTTAAAATACACATCAATGGAACTGAGATTCAAAACACACTTATTGATATAGGAGCAGCAATTAATATCATGAGTAGACAAATCATGGATAAACTAAAACTTCCTAATCTTCTTTTTATACCCACATTATTACAATTCGCAGATAGATCTGTGATTAAACCTAATGGGGTAATAGAAGACTTTCCAGTGTCCTTAGATTCTTGGGATTACCCTGTGGATTTTATGATCCTAACTCCTAAAAATAATCTAGGAGGACATCCTATTATATTAGGAAGACCTTGGTTAGCTACAGTTGATGCCTTCATTAGCTGTAGATCTGGTGATATGTACATCTCTGATGGTAGTTCAACCGAGAAATTTACCTTGTATCCTACATCAAGAACAATTACAGAGTTAGATGATACTCAATGAATTGAGGATGAAGAGGACATACAACCTCTCTTCACAATTTCAGAAATTAGTGAAGATAGCCAGATTCTAAATACCTTAGAAAATTTTGAATCCTCTTCAGAATACAAACATGAACAATTTCAAGAAGAATCTAACATTGAGTTTTTATCATCAAGATAGATGTCTCTTTACTCCATGGATAAATTTGGCAGCTCTACAATTGAGACATTTCCAGGTAAAACTTTAAACATAAATAAGAACCTAGAGAAATTTCAACAAGAAAATCTAGTCAAAATATTATAGAGAAATTCTTCTGCATATGCATGGGAGTACATTGATATGAAAGGGATAAGCCCTAAGACTTGCACTCATCACATCTACATAGAGGAAAATTGTAAACCAATCAGACAACCTCAAAGAAGGATGAATCCAAACCTTAGGGAGATTGTTAAAGAAGAATTGCAGAAATTGTTAAATGTCAACTTTATTTATCCCATTTCAGATAGTCTGTGGGTTTCTCCTTTGGTGATTGTGCCAAATAAAAATGGAAAATGGAGGGTATGTGTTGACTACTAGGAATTAAACAAAGCTACTCTTAAATATCATTTTCCCCTACCTTTCATAGATCAGGTGTTAGACACATTAGCTGGAAAAAAGTACTTCTCATTTTTAGATGGTTTCAATGGTTATAATCAAATTCAAGTAGCACTTAAAGATCAAGACAAAACCACATTTATCTGTCCTTGGGGTACCTATGCCTACCGAGTACTGCCATTTGGACTATGCAATGCACCTGCAACATTTCAAAGGGCAGCATTAGGAATCTTTTTAGATCTAATACATGACTGTGTAGAGGTATATATGGATGACTTCACAGTCTATAGAAACACATTTGAGGAAGCCTTAGCAAACTTGGAAATTTTTTTAAAGAGATGTAAAGAAGAAAATCTTTCATTAAGTCATGAGAAGTGTTTCATGATGTTTACTGAAGGGATTGTTTTGGGGCATCATATTTCAGGAGATGGGATCAGAGTTGATGAGTAAAAAGTTGAAGTCATCTCTAACCTATCTATTCCAAGTTGTCAAAGAGATGTTAGGATTTTTCTAGGATTTACAGGATACTACAAAAGATTTATAGAAAACTTCACCAAGATAGCATCTCCACTTTTCAAATTACTTACCAAGGACTGTGAATTCAAGTGGAATCCTGATTGCCAGTTAGCCTTTGAGACCCTGAAAACAAAAATTTCTGAAGCACCTATTTTGAGGGGACCTAACTGGAAATTACCTTTTCATATCTCAACAGATGCCTCAAATACAACTTTAGGAGCTGTATTGGGACAAAAAGACCTGATTCCTTATGCCATCTACTATACAAGTAAAAATTTGACCCCTTCAGAGTTAAATTATACTGTAACTAAAAAATAGTTCTTAGCTGTTGTTCATGCCATAAATAAATTCAGACACCATATAACAGACTATGAAACTTTTTTTCACACAGATCACTTTGCAATTAAATATTTAATGAACAAATCAATTACTAATGGCAGAGTCATAAGATGGTTATTGATTTTACAAGAATTTAACATCACCATTCTAGATAGGCCTGGAAAAAAAAATACAGTAGCTGACTTCCTATATAGACTCCAAAACATCAAAGACAATACTCCAGTTGAAGATCAATTCCCTGATGAATATCTTTTTGCAATTTCTACTCAAAATCCTTGGTTCGCTGACATTTCCAATTATCTAGTTTCAGGGAAATTTCCTTCAATTATAAATGCAAGAGATAAAAGAAAGATTATTTATGAAAGTGAAAAATATTCATGGGTTGCTAATGAGTTATACAAAACAGGTCCATATTTTATTATTAGGAGATGTGTTCGAGAAGACAAGATGCCTGAGATTCTCAAGGCATGTCATGATGAACCTTGTGGTAGACACTTTGCTGATAAAAGGATAGCTTATAAGATCCTTCATTTAGGATATTATTGGCCATCCCTCTTTAAATATGCTAAAGAGTATGTCAAAAGGTGTGACAACTGTCAAAGGGTAGGGAAACCTTCTCCTTCAGGTGAGATTCCATTGCAGCCTCAGGTACATATTGAACCTTTTGAGAAATGGGCTTTAGATTTTGTAGGACCTATTAGTCCTCCATCAAGACAAAAGAAATATATATTAGTTTGAACAGATTATGTTACCAAATGGGTAGAGGCCAAGCCATTACTTTCTGCTACTGAAGCATCTGTAGTTAATTTTATTTTTGAGGATATTTTCACTCGTTTTGGTGTCCCAAGAGAAATTGTTACATGTCAAGGAGCTCAATTCGCATCAAAGTTGGTGGAACAAATGGTAGAGAAGTACAAAATCAGACACATAAAATCCACTCCCTATCATCCACAAGAAAATGGCCAAGTGGAATATACCAATAAGGTCATTGAAGGGATCCTAACGAAGACTGTTCATTTACATAGAAGAGATTGGGTAGACAGACTTCCTGAAGCCTTGTGGGCCTACAGGACTACATGGAGAAATACAACATGTCATACCCCTTATGAACTTGTTTATGGGAAACAAGTCTTGTTTACCATAGAATTTCAGATTCAAACTTTCAAAATTGCAGTTCAGTTAAGACTTGATCTAACAGAGGCACAAAAGCAGAGATTGGAGCAGATTAATGAATTGGATGAGATTAGACAAGATGCAGTCCAGAAAACAAGTATAGTCCAGCAATAAACAACTAGATGGCATGATAAGTACATTAAGGAAAAGAAATTTAAAGAAGGTGACTGGGCTCTCTTATTTGATTCAAAGTTCAAAGATTTCCAAGGTAAATTCCAAATTCATTGGCTTGGGCCATATGAAATTGTGAAAATCTTTGACAATGGAGCAATAAAAATCAAGACAATAGATGAAGATAAGGTGACTTTTCTTGTAAATGGTCACATATTGAAACTGTATCATAAGCCACTTTGAAGAGAAGAGTTTTTCAAGAAATTCCAAGAGAAAAATGATGTGAAGTTAATGAAGAAGAATCCTTATTCTTCATTAACTTAATTGTATTTTCTGTAATCAGATGCTAAAAAAAAAAAAGGTATAAACATGAAAACTAATCATTGATTAGAATGTTTATACAGAAAAGATAAGGTGAAAATCAGAATTTTTTTTGACACCTTAGATTTTCAAAATTGTTCTTTTTCTGCAATCAAGTATCATAAAATCATAAGTTGCAGACTCACTTTTCATATTTCATTCCATTCCAAATTTATGATTCATCTCATTCCATCATATTTCACTTCATACATACTTCATTCCACTCCATTTCATGATCCATCTCATTTCATTTCAGATTTTCAAAATTGTTCTTTTTCTGCAATCAAGTATTACAAAATCATCAGTTGCAGGCTCACTTTTCATATTTCATTCCACTCCACATTTGTGATCCATTTCATTCCATCATATTTCACTTCATTCATACTTCATTCCACTCTATTTCATGATCCATTTCATTTCATTTCATACTTCATTCCATCCATATTTCAATCCATTTCATTCCATGTCTCAAAGCTTTTACAGGTACATTCTATACCCAAATATTATGCAGCCAACTATTCAGCATCCACTTATTCTGCAGCCAATTGATCTTGCAAACCTACTTTAGAAATAAAAATCAAAATGATTATGGAGTCTAAAATATCAATAATTTTAAAAGGAAAGACAAAGCATATCAAAGAAGAAAAAATCAAAAGAAGGGCTAAGGTAAATTTGTGTATGAAATTATTGTGATAGCAAATTACGAAATATGTAATATGGTTAAGTCATATGTATGTTTCATAAAGTTATTTTGATTATTTGAATTGATCAAGCCTATCATAAAATCCTTGAAAAAATCCCTTCCATTCTGCTCCATATCAAATCATCATTAATTAGAAGTTAACGGTCAGTACTTGAAGTAACCTACTAGGTCACATCATTAAGCCAAAACATTCATTGATGATTTTGAAAATCTTCATGAGATTTCTTTGCGGTCTTTAATTCCATAACAAACTCTTAAAACTAAATCATTCTTATGATTTACCCTTACCGTATTTCACTCATTCTGTATCCACTCAATGCCATAATATTTCGTAGCCAATTCATGTCTGCAGAAAAAGAAAAGGAATTTTTAGGGTAAGACAACCCTCTACAGCCATTTTTACCTCAAGCAGGAGAGAAGAAATAGAGAAGTGAATTGAAGCTGTGGAAAAGAAGCAATGAGACTTATTGTAAGGTCAGAGCCAGTCGGAACTAAATATCTAGAAGGTTACCCTCAGATTAAAGAGATGTTACATCAGGTTGGATGGCTAAAGTTTATGGAGAAGTTCAATGGATTTCACAAGGAGGTCACCAAGTCATTTACTCAGTCATTCAATAGGTCAGAGGTCGAAATTGGTGATATCAATTTCATCATCATGGAGTCCTTCATAGCAGAAGCAACAGAGTTGCCAAGGAAAGGTGAGCGATAGTTTAAAAACAAAGAATTTCACAATGAAGCCTGGAGACAGATGTTAAAAACACTAGGTATGGACATTTCAGTATTTAAGAAAGTCATTCCTAGTTCAACCTTGAAAAATAAATGGAGAAATATGTTGATAATTCTACAAAAGTTCATAACCTGTGAGGGGAGATTTGGCACCTTATATGTTTATCACATTAGACTCCTGATGAATTTTCTAGATGAAGAGATAAATCTACCCTTTTTCTTGCTCAATAGTTTAAAAATGATGGCTTCTAATGTCCAGAAAAATATTCAGTTCTTAGAAACCACCTTATATCATCATGGCTTAGTTAAAATTTTAATTGAGTATCATTTGAAGAAGGTAGGAGATAGTTGGGATGAATTCCTCTTGAGAAATCATTTTGAAGAACATAAAGAAACTCTGTCTGAAGAAAAACCTATAAGGAGAAGTAGGAGGGGAAAAGTTTCTGAAATCAAAACTGACATATCAACACAAGAAGACAGTGAGGAAATAATCTCTAAAAAATTGGCTAAAATCAAGAAACAGCTCAGAAAGAAAAAGGTAACAAGAAAGGGTGCTAAAGAGAAAAATGAGGGACCATCTAAACTGAGAAGAAGTCATAGGCTTAAAGGCATAATGAAAAAGACAGGAGTTAAGTAAACAGGAATCATAGATATTGAAGATGAAGAGACACCAACTGATAGATCTCCTGAGTACCAGTATGAAGAATATTTTGATAGAGGAACTCCGGATGTAGATCCAGCCCAACAATAGATCTATGATTATGTTGAATCATTAGAAAAAAGAGCCTCAGAAAACAGAGAAAGAAATCCTAGTCCACAAGAACCTCTAATTGAAGTCCTGAAAAGAGACAAATATGAATTGGAGGTACTAAATAGGCATATAAAAAATGAAAATGAAATTTTAAGGGAACAAGTCAAACTGAAAAGTGACATGAACAAGACTCTATCTCTGCAAATGAAAAAATTGTATAAGGCTAGTAGGAAGCTGAAAAAGAAAAACAAGAAATTGAACAGGGCACTTATAGATCTAAGGTTAAAGTTGTTTATGAGGATGCCTAGAATGCCATTGAACACCAAGCAAAGAAGAAAAAGGAAGCTAGATGTCCTTGCTGAAGTTTCAGAATACATGGATTGATTGCATGAGGACATGCAATAGTTTTGCAGTGGGGGTATGTTGAGCCCTAAAAATGTCTTTTCTTTTCACCAAACTCCACTTCATTCCATTAATCCTTTATCATTTATAGGCCTAAGAGATCAATAAGAATGATTAAAATCACTTTAAGAATACATGCAATGACTGACTTATTATACTTTTGTGGTTTTGTTGTCTTAGTGATTTCGGAGCAGACTTAGCTACATAATGCAGCCATTCTGTAGCTATTCATATGTTTCGTAGCCATATTAATGTTAAAATAGGTTATAGGTGTCATATGAGGGAAATACATATATGGTTAGACTCCATAACGCTCCTGCATCATTCCTTGTCATCCACGAGGACTGAGTAAAAATCTGGAAGTGGTTATGCACATGGATAACCCAAAAAACCAAGAAGCATATTTTTACTCAGTCTTCATGGATGACAAGGAATGATGCAGGAGCGTTTTAGAGTCTAACCATATACGTCTTTCCCTCAGATGACACATGTAACCTGTTTGAACATTAAGATGGCTACGGAGCATATGAATAGCTATAGAATGACTGCATTTTGTAGCTAAGTCTGCTCAGAAATCACTAAGACAACAAAACCACAAAAGTATAATAAGTCGGTCATTGCATGTATTATTAAAGTGATTTTAATCATTCTTATTGATATTTTAGGCCTATAAATGATAAAGGATTAATGGAATGACGTGGAGTTTGGTGAAAATAAAATAGATTTTTAGGGCTCAACATACCCCCACTACAAAACTGTTGCATGTCCTCATGTAATCAATCCATGTATTCTGAAACTTTAGCAAGGACATGTAGCTTCCTTTTTCTGCTTCCTCATAAAACAATTGAACCTTATATCTATAAGTGCCCTGTTCAAGTTCTTGTTTTTCTTCATCAGCTTCCTACTAGCCTTATACAATTTTTTCATTTGCAGAGATAGAGTCTTGTTCATGTCACCTTTCAGTTTGACTTGTTCCCTTAAAATTTCATTTTCATTTTTTATATGTCTATTTAGTACCTCCAATTCATATTTGTCTCTTTTCAGCACTTCAATTATAGGTTCTTGTGAACTAGGAGTTCTTTCTCTGTTTTTTGAGGCTCTTTTTTCTAATGATTCAACATAATCATAGATCTGTTGTTGGGCTATAACTACATCCGGAGTTCCTCTATCAGGATCTTCTTCATACTAGTACTCAGGAGATATGTTAGTTGGTGTCTCTTCATCTTCAATATCTATGATTCCTGTTTTCTTAACTCCTATGTTTTTCATAATGCCTTTAAGCCTATGACTTCTTCTCAGTTTATATGGTCCCTCATTTTTCTCTTTAGAACCCTTTCTTGTTACCTTTTCCTTTCTGAGCTAAGGATAAGGACTCTTGGATTGCCTTCGGAAAAACACGAGTCCTTAACAGGATTTTTAGTTTGATTTTTATTATAAAAGACACCTACGCCTATTTTTACTCAATAGAAGTTATGTAGATGCTTATAAAAATAACTCGGTGAACCGAGAAAGGTTGTTGATGTTTTTAGTTTTCAAATACTGTGACACTATGTTTCTGAGTGTTTCGTTTAATTAAAGGAATATAAATTTGATGCATGATCTGAAGGAAATTTTAAGGAGTTAAAGATTCGTGTGCCAATCTGATAGTATAGGGCCCCTGCTATCTGAAGAGGCTTTTGCATACTTTCTAGATAAGTAACCTTTACTTCTGTTTTGTTCTTAACTTGAGCAGTTTTCTGAGTTTATCCTTTTGCATCGTGTTTTATGTCATTTACTTACGTTGAATACCCTCATAATATTATAGTCAATATTGCTCTCATAAGCTGTTCCAATATATCTCTAATACGTGAATGAGATCTATCTGTAGTACTTTGAGTTATTTGCATTTCAGTTAGTGTAAGGTCCCACCTTACCTACCATAATTATTATAGAGAAATATTATATTAAATCAAAATGCGATATTTTTATTTTATTTTATTTTTATTTTTATTTTTTTATATAGAAGTTATTGGTGTCCTTTACACTACACCCTAAATTCTATCAACTTATCTTCAAAGCTACCAAGTTCAAGGTTTATCAAGATCCAAAAAATACAACCATAATACTTGCTTCTCAAGACTAAAATCACCTTTAAAATATAAATTGTTTAGTGGGATGAATAAATGTCAACCTTTATGAACCACAATTTATAATAAGCTAATTATTAACTCCGTTGTAATTAAATGTGTTCAAGAGTAACTAATAACATGCTTATGAATTATTTTCCTAAAAGGATGATTTAAATTATATAGAGTTGGCATCCCATAATTAGGAATTCATATGTGAGCTGATATTGCAACAAATTACTTACTGCAATTTTGACTTTTCAGCAAGACCCTTTAACTCAATGAGTTATTACACTAGAAATACCTTGATTGCAAATCTTAAATTAACTTAAGCCTTTTGTTTTAAGGAAGGTTCATAAACGTAATTAGATGCAACCATTGAACATTATGAAAACCAATTTACAAGTATGGAATGTACATCCATTGAGGAATTTTTTCAAACACTTACAACCATTATCTCTTTAAGGTGTTTTCACAACAATTAGCTAACATGAGTCCAAAGTTACATGACTTCATTTTTTTTTTTTTAAGTAGTGTCAATAATTGAACTTAAGATATTAGTAGACTATCAGCCATATTCATTGTCGAAGCTATACCAATGAATATAAGTATTTAGAAATTTCAAACATAGCTCACAATATTGTAAGGTACAACCATTGAGGAATTTTGACAAATAGTTGGCAGTCATAAAACAAGTTGCTGTAAGGTTATTTAAATTTTCAAATTATTAATCATTTATACTTTAAAAACCATTTCCAAGTAGTTAGTCTATATCAAATCCATCACTATAAATTATCAGGGAGTTCCAATATAAAAAGAACCAAATAACAAAACAAAACCACAGGCGATTCTACATGCAACAGCAAATCTGCAAAACAGAGCAGATTTGGGAATCGATGTCCAAAACCTTGATTTTTGAAATCAACGTTGGGGTGAAATGGCCTATTGGTACGGATACCCCCTGAAGTGCAGTGCAATGGCAACAGGGATGCTCAGAAAAGCGATTCTTTAAAACAACAAAATTTATAGCCTAAATGTTTCATTTATGACTTTTGTCAAACATATGGAATGAAAAGTTACAACTACACCTCTACATGAGGAAAAACAACTCAGAGTTATGCTACTAATATATGCTCATTGAAATCACACATTTCTAAATCCACCATATGAGTTCTTGAAACATTTTACCACCCACAAGCTAATTCATTTGACATGAGTGACAAGCTTTTTGTACCAATTGCTACAATTTAACAAACACATGGAAGCCCTAAATGCTACGACCATTAAGGCTTTCTGTCAAAATTATGATAGTACTATTACAACAACTTGAATAACAAAACATTGAAGAATATGAAACATAAGCCATAACTAAAATTTATTTCCAACTTACCTCAAGATTTTGATCTTTCAAACTATACTTTAGTTGCCATTATTTTTGCATTTTATTTTCAGGGTTGATTCTGTAATTCCTCCAAGCATATTTTGGGTACATGTCCATTTTCTTACTTCTGATGTAAGCTGCAAGTTAGCACTTATTCGTGCATAAATAAATTTATAACATTACTCATTCACAAATTTTGTCAAACACTTTTCAAACTATCCTAAAACCATTTATAAAACATGCATCTATTAATTACTTGAAATAGAACCATAAATCGTGAAATACTTATCCAAGTCCTTTGGAATTTACTTATTGAAATTACCTTCGAAAATATTTGGCTTTCCTTTCTCAAATGCTACAATACCAAGATTAGTACCATAAACTATACCAATAATAACTCCAATATTGAGATCTAAACATGCATACATATAGATTGATCTAGTCTTCATTTTTAACTAACCAATAATATTTTAGATAACATAAGCCTAAACCAAAATTAGATGCTTACAACAATTTAAATGTCTACCTTTTATTTTATGCTAAATCTATACTATAATTTTAGGACAATGGGAATTATACCTGAAGAGATATTCAGCTCCAATCGTTGAGAATATGATCCACCTTCGATCTCTTAACCAACTCATTTGAACCATCCGGTTTTCTACCCAACCATATCCAGGGACAACTCCTCCCCCTCGAACCCCCGAGCTGTAAAAGCTCACAAACAGTACCGAAATACAACAATAGAGAGAGAGAGATGCAAGGAAAACTCAGGAAAATAGTTTTCACTTCCTCTAAATACCACTCATGTTCAACCTCAATAGATACTTAGTAGATTAGTAAGAAATTCAGATTTGTTTTGGAAGTAATTGGATACTCTCCATATCTCTCCCTCTCACAATATTCCTCAAGTCTCTTCCACTCTTGGCATTACCCCCCTCCCTCCCTCAATGAGAATACATGAGACTCATATATAGGAGGAGCAACAATCTCTTGTCATAAAGGAGTAATATGCATGCATTGTATTCCTTTTAGAGGAGTGTAACTTATGCCATCAAGGAGAGGTATGCATGCCTTATTTAAGGAGAGTGTAACATATGCATTAAAGTGAGTGTAAGAGGAATATGCCATTCCTTGATGAGTGCATAAAAGAGAGTGTAATGTAATATTTAAAATAGAGAGAGTTACATAGAGCCATGAGAGTCATGAAGGAGAGAGGTGTGAAGTGATTGAGGAGATATAAGTTCCTTTTAATAATAATATCATAGTCTCATAAAAGATAATAATAATATTAATAATATTAATAATATTGAGGATTAAGTCGAGATTGAAGTATTACAATTGATTAATCATAATTTAAGTGATTTTCCTTGAAGTATACTTGTTTACCCATTGATTGGAGGTGATTTACTATTTTTGGAAAGTCATACTTGAAATGGTAGACATGACTTTCTATTTTTAGAAAGTCACTCCAAAATTGTTAGGAATTAGATTATTAAGGAAATTCATCTACGAGTTGCCCATGAGTGGTATTTTTCTTCCGGATAATAGGGATTTCGCACCCCTATTGTATGCATCTTCATGCCTTAGTAGATTGAGGACTCTGCGCCCTGATCTACTCTAAAGATCCAAGATTCCACACCTTGATCTTTTTAAATATTCAGGACTCCACGCCCCAAACATTTCCTTATATATTCAAGACTCCACGTCTTTATATTTCATGGATTTAGGACTCCGCGTCCTAATCCTTTTATCATATATCCAAGACTCCACATCTTTATATTTCATGGATTTAGGACTCCGCGCCCTAATTTCCATGGCTTCTCATCTATTCTGCTTTGAAACTCCGCGTTTCACCTTAAGGTACTGATTGTGAGCTTATACCCATCTGATGGTTCGTTGGTAAGGTCTTCTTCCAAGACCTGCACACATCACAATCTCAATGATCAAATCAATCAAATGAATTTCATAATTCACTTATTCAAATTTTACCAAATATTGTGCATGACTTCCACAGTCATTTTGGTTTTGGAGAAATGACTTCCGCAGTCATTTATAACTTGAGCATCCCTGTTGGCAATGACCAAGTCCCCTGCCACATCATGCTTAGTACGAGATTATGCACATATAATCATACAAATCATGCATCATCCATAAATCATAATTAACCATATGTTCCACATAACCATGATCGTCCATGGATCTGTGTCTCAATTCTAAATCACCATTCACGTCATACACCTATGTCCAAAATAAGATACCAAAAGAGAAAACATCGCTAATATTCTCTTAACCAAAATCAATCCTTGTGCACGCAACCATAGATATTATCATAAGCACACAACAACCAAGTGACCCAAACTAGGTCATAGCATATAAGCATGTACATAAGTCTTTCATACATAATATTATATCAAAATCACCATCTATAAGTGTCATCAAAGCTATCTCACTAATAAGGGACACTACATACTCCCCCTCTTGGGCTAAACTTGGCCCGAAGTTTTTCCTACGGTCATAAGATACTTAGTTCTTTTAGATTCTCCTATCAATAAGTTGTTAACCTTATGTATTTGATATATATATATATATATTTTTTTTTCTTCAGGCCAATCCATAGTTTGGAAGCAACTCCATGAAAACTAAACATACCATTCTTAATCAAGTAGAAAATATATCCACGCCATATTAGACATGTGTTGATATAGAATACCAAATATTTCTATATCAAAACCAGCCATACAATTTATAATACCATATAAAAATACTATTGTATGTAA
Source organism: Pinus albicaulis (assembly GCA_034641835.2). NCBI lineage: Eukaryota > Viridiplantae > Streptophyta > Pinopsida > Pinales > Pinaceae > Pinus > Pinus albicaulis. Next base: position 74,511,289 of record MU968411.1, read on the forward strand.
TTGATATGATATATACTTAATTTATCTATAATAATTTGATATTCTACATGTTCTTCTTTCTCATAGTCTATATGAATCCCACATGTGTCATCTTCTTGGTTCTGTAGGATGTTGAGCTTTCCAAGCTATAAATAGAACACACATTGGTTGTACACACAAAAATGATGGTCCATACCATATCACAATCAAATTGGCATAAAATAATCCACATACAATTGTGAGTGAAATTATGAAACAAAACATGATGTTATATATAAAACCCACTCTTACCCAACAAAACATGACGTTATATATAAAACACACTCTTACATCCCACTTGCTTTATGTCTTTTCAATCCAATTTTCCTCTTTTCATTCCATAAGACATCCTTGCAATCGAAATATCTAGGATTTATCTTTAGTTTTTACCAAACGTTTACTCTTTAGGCAAAAATACAATTTGAGGTTCAAGGCACCAATTTTTTTTTTTTTTTTTTAACTAAAAAGCTAAGGTTAAATACATTCCTCATTGACCCACTTATGTATTATAGATCATACATTTAGTTTGCATAATCTTCATTATTATTCACTTCTCTAACTTGAGAATCAATTATGAAATGAATCTATTAGAATATCTTCATCTGAAAGCAGATTAATGATATCTTTTTGAAAATGAATTTTAATCAAGAACAAATCTCACAATTATGCAAATATGGTATCTATATTACTAAATCTACCTTGATAACTCTACGTCAATTTGTTTTCCAACTATGAAATCACTCATGATTTCTATTCAGTAATTAATCAATTCATTTGCTTTCATGTCTTATCCCTTACTATTAATACGTACGCAACAACAAACTATGAAAACCATAAATTTCTCAAAATGTGATGAATCTTGTCAAATTTAAATAAGATTTAGACTATCACAAGGGAATTTCTAGCCTAAAGTTAAACCCTTTTTCTTTAAGGAGAATTACCACCCTCTCAAATTATTACAACATTCTGTAGGGCTAATAAATACTCATACAACTATACATTCCAACACAAAATTCCTAAATCAAACAATCTCCCCCATTCCACATATAATACAATCATCATGCAATAATTCGAATCTATCAAAATGTGATCTCACTCTCCTTCAATTTCTCCATCAAAAAATATCACAAGCACATATTCTTGTAAAACAAGAACTCAACTAAGCTTTTAATTAATCACATGTTTTTTTTTTTTCAAATAAAATAAGTTCTCACCACATAAAATATTTACCTTCTAAACATGTTATTCTCTTCACAATTTATAAATAATTTGAATTTTGACGCGATTGCCTAACTAACAATAGTTTAGAGAAATACATGAGTTCAATCCTCATAATTTTTCTAGTTAATTTGCTTAAATAGAATGCAACCAATATTCAACTGATAAGATCATTAAAGAGACCATTATGGCTTTCCTAGACCTAATTTGTCTTAAGCCAATAGAAAAGTTATTTCATCAACTTATCACAATAATATTTTTCTACATTTCAAGAATTTGAAAGTCATTTTAGTTCTACCTAAATTAAATACATACAAAAGGATTACAATACTAGAGGATAGATACCTAGTTCACACTTCCATATATCAAGTCAATTATTCCAAACATTCTAAATCACCTAATGGTGTTCAATATACCAATCTTAGTATCTTCATCTGTAATAAAAATAATGGATTTAAAGCTCAAGAAAATTTGTGTTACAAATCTCTATCCATTTAACTTTAATTAGACATAATCATTGCTTAATCATGAATATCAGATTCCATCAAAATATTCTAACTAGAAGAATTACTTAGCTCATAGATATATCTTACTCTGTATTCCACACCCATACTTTACCTCATTACTTATCTCATAGATATATACTAGTATGGATTCCACACCCATACATTAGCTTAAGGAAAACATAACATTCAAGTGTTCCTTAAAATGGTTTCCACAACCCATCATGCAACAATCATTTAAGCCTCTTGTTTATTAGGAAGTTCATACCTCAACCTAGTATTTGAGTAATTTAATGTTATTTGATGCCTAATGTCAACCCAAAATACACAAAATCATGTCAAATAAATCAGAGAAATTTCATTCTTACTCATTAAGAATGTATTCCCAAATCATATTTTAACACATCTAATTAATACACATACATTACTCTTGAATTTACATTCACAGTTAAAAGTGACATCTTTCAAGGTAGCTTATAGTTAAGTTTCCTTTAGTGTAGGTACAAAAAGATTCAAAATTATCATGATGAACTCAATCATCACGTTAACGGAATCTCAGCCTTACACTTGTTACTCATTCCCAAAGCATACACACCAAGATCATCACACTATAGGCCAGATTAAGCAAATATTCTTCTTGGTAGATACGATTTCAGCTAGTAAAGATGGCTACTAATCCCATATAAAATTGAAAATGATGCACTAAAAATATATGAAACCATGCATTCACTCCACCTATCTCACTCATTGATTGAAAATCAATTCATTCACATACTTGGGTTTAACCCCAACTTTCTCAAGCACATCCTTTCCCAGCATGTCTTTAAGCATTTTAACATATTGTTGATAATGTGTCTTAACAAAAATATAAAGGAATATAAGGGAATTCTATTTCATGAGTCACTAAATGACATAATGATAATAATATCCTCTATGCAACCACTATGCTTCCAAGTCAAGATATACAAGAACTCAACTTGCATGCAAAATCAACATTCATACATCATCAAACTACAAATAAGCATGTTGGCCCATTAGGCCTAGTGTTGTAACTTGGCTCTGATACCATATGTAAGGTCCCACCTTACCTACCATAATTATTATAGAGAAATATTATATTAAATCAAAATGCGATATTTTTATTTTATTTTATTTTTATTTTTATTATTTATTTATTATTATTATTATTTTATATAGAAGTTATTGGTGTCCATTACACTACACCCTAAATTCTATCAACTTATCTTCAAAGCTACCAAGTTCAAGGTTTATCAAGATCCAAAAAAATACAACCATAATACTTGCTTCTCAAGACTAAAATCACCTTTAAAATAGAAATTGTTTAGTGGGATGAATAAATGTCAACCTTTATGAACCACAATTTATAATAAGCTAATTGTGAACTCCGTTGTAATTAAATGTGTTCAAGAGTAACTAATAACATGCTTATGAATTATTTTCTTAAAAGGATAATTTAAATTATATAGAGTTGGCATCCCATAATTAGGAATTCATATGTGAGCTGATATTGCAACAAATTACTTACTGCAATTTTGACTTTTTAGCGAGACCCTTTAACTCAATGAGTTATTACGCTAGAAATACCTTGATTGCAAATCTTAAATTAACTTAAGCCTTTTGTTTTATGGACGGTTCATAAACGTAATTAGATGCAACCATTGAACATTATGAAAACCAATTTACAAGTATGGAATGTACAACCATTGAGGCATTTTGTCAAACACTTACAACCATTATCTCTTTAAGGTGTTTTCACAACAATTAGCTAACATGAATCCAAAGTTACATGACTTCATTTTTTTTTGTAAGTAGTGTCAATAATTGAACTTAAGATATTAGTAGACTATCAGCCATATTCATTGTTGAAGCTATACCAATGAATATAAGTATTTATAAATTTCAAACATAGCTCACAATATTGTAAGGTACAGCCATTGAGGAATTTTGACAAATAGTTGGCAGTCATAAAACAAGTTGCCGTAAGGTTATTTAAATTTTCAAATTATTAATCATTTATACTTTAAAAAACATTTCCAAGTAGTTAGCCTATATCAGATCCATCATTATAAATTATCAGGGAGTTCCAATATAAAAAGAACCAAACAGCAAAACAAAACAACAGGCGGTTCTACATGAAACAACAAATGTGCAAAACAGAGCAGATTTGGGAATCGATGTCCGAAACCTTGATTTGTGAAATCAAATTTGGGGTGAAATGGCCTATTGGCACGGATACCCTGAGAAGTGGAGCTGAATCGCAACAGGGATGCCCAGAAATGCGATTATTTAAAACAACAAAATTTATAGCCTAGATGTTTCATTTATGACTTTTGTGAAACATATGGAATGAAAACTTACAACTACACCTCTACATGAGGAAAAACAAACCAGAGTTATGCTACTTATATATGATCATTGAAATCACACATTTCTAAATCCACCATATGAGTTCTTGAAACATTTTACCACCCACAAGCTAATTCATTTGACATGAGTGACAAGATTTTTGCACCAATTGCTACAATTTAACAAACACATGGAAGCCCTGAATGCTACAGCCATTAAGGATTTCTGTCAAAATTCTGATAGTACTATTACAACAACTTGAATAACAAAACATTGAATAATATGAAACATAAGCCATAACTAAAATTTATCTCCAACTTACCTCAAGCATTTGATCTTCCAAACTATACTTTAGTTGCCATTATTTTTGCATTTTCTTTTAAGGGTTGATTCTGTAATTCCTCCAAGCATATTTTGGGTACATGTCTATTTTCTTACTTCTGCAAGTTAGCACTTATTCGTGCATAAATAAATTTATAACATTACTCATTCACATATTTTGTCAAACACTTTGCAAACTATCCTAAAACCATTTATAAAAAAAATGCATCTATTAATTACTTAAAACAGAACCATAAATCGTGAAATACTTACCCAAGTCCTTTGGAATTTATTTATTGAAATTACCTTCAACAATATTTGGCTTTCCTTTCTCAAATGCTACAATACCAAGATTAGTACCATAAACTATACCAATAATAACTCCAATATTGAGATCTAAATGTCCATACCTACAGATTGATCTAGTCTTCATTTTTAACTAATTAATAATATTTTAGATAACATAAGCCTAAACCAAAATTAGATGCTTACAATAATTTAAATGTCTACCTTTTATTTTATGCTAAATCTATACTATAATTTTAGGACAATGGAAATTATACCTGAAGAGATATTCAGCTCCAATCGTTGAGAATATGATCCACCTTTGATCCCTTAACCAACTCATTTGAACCATCCGGTTTTCCACCCAACCATATCCAGGGAGAACTCCTCCCCCTGGAACCCCCGAGCTGTAAAAGCTCACAAACAATACCAAAATACAGCAGTAGAGAGAGAGATGCAAGGAAAACTAAGGAAGATAGTTTTCACTTCCTCTAAATACCACTCATGTTCAACCTCAATAGATACTTAGTAGATTAGTAAGAAATTCAGATTTTTGTTTTGGAAGTAATTGGATACTGTCCATCTCTCTCCCTCTCACAATATTCCTCAAGTCTCTTCCACTCTTGGAATTACCTCCTCCCTCTCTCCCCTAAAATGAGAATACATGAGACTCATATATAGGAGGAGCAACAATCTCTTGTCATAAAGGAGTAATATGCATGCATTGTATTCCTTTTAGAGGAGTGTAACTTATGCCATTAAGGAGAGGTATGCATGCCTTATTTAAGGAGAGTGTGACATATGCATTAAAGTGAGTGTAAGAGGAATATTTTATGACACATATTTAATGAGTGTAAGAATATTTTATGACATATATTTAATAAGTGTAAGAGGAATATGCCATTCCTTGATGAGTGCACAAAAGAGAGTGTAATGTAATATTTAAAATAGAGAGAGTTATATAGAGCCATGAGAGTCATGAAGGAGAGAGGTGTGAAGTGATTGACGAGATATAATTTCCTTTTAATAATAATATCATAGTCTCATAAAAGATAATAATAATATTAATAATATTAATAATATTGAGGATTAAGTCGAGATTGAACTATTACAATTGATTAATCATAATTTAAGTGATTTTCCTTGAAATATACTTGTTTACCCATTGATTGGAGGTGATTTACTATTTTTGGAAAGTCATACTTGAATTGGTAGACATGACTTTCTATTTTTAGAAAGTCACTCCAAAATTGTTAGGAATTAGATTATTAAGGAAATTCATCTACAAGTTGCCTATGAGTGGTATTTTTCTTCCGGATAATAGGGATTCCCCACCCCTATTGTATGCATCTTCATGCCTTAGTAGATTGAGGACTCCGCACCCTGATCTACTCTAAAGATCCAAGATTCCACATCTTGATCTTTTTAAATATTCAGGACTCCGCGCCCCAAAAATTTCCTTATATATTCAAGACTCCACGTCTTTATATTTCATGGATTTAGGACTCCGCGTCCTAATCCTTTTATCATATATCCAAGACTCCACGTCTTTATATTTCATGGATTTAGGACTCCGCGCCCTAATTTCCATGGCTTCTCATCTATTCTTCTTTGAAACTCCGCGTTTCTCCTTAAGTTACTGATTGTGAGCTTATACCCATCTGATGGTTCGTTGGTAAGGTCTTCTTCCAAGACCTGCACACATCACAATCTCAATGATCAAATCAATCAAATGAATTTCATAATTAACTTATTCAAATTTTACCAAATATTTTGCATGACTTCCACAATCATTTTGGTTTTGGAGAAATGACTTCCGCAATCATTTATAACTTGAGCATCCCTGTGGGCAATGACCAAGTCCCCCGCCAGATCATGCTTAGTACGAGATTATGCACATATAATCATACAAATCATGTATCATCCATAAATCATAATTAACCATATGTTCCACATAACCATGATCATCCATGGATCTGTGTCTCAATTCTAAATCACCATTCACGTCATACACCTATGTCCAAAATAGGATACCAAAAGAGAAAACATCGCTAATATTCTCTTAACCAAAATCAATCCTTGTACACGCAACCATAGATATTATCATAAGCACACAATAACCAAGTGACCCAAACCAGGTCATAGCATATAAGCATGTACATAAGTCTTTCATACATAATATTATATCAAAATCACCATCTCTAAGTGTCATCAAAGCTATCTCACTATTAAGGGACACTACATACTCCCCCTCTTGGGCTAAACTTGGCCCGAAGTTTTTCCTACGGTCATAAGATACTTAGTTCTTTTAGATTCTCCTATCAATAAGTTGTTAACCTTATGTATTTGATATATATATATATATATATATATATATTTTTTTTTTTTTTTCTTCATGCCAATCTATAGTTTGGAAGCAACTCCATGAAAACTAAACATACCATTCTTAATCAAGTAGAAAATATATCCACGCCATATTAGACATGTGTTGATATAGAATACCAAATATTTCTATATCAAAACCAGCCATACAATTTATAGTACCATATAAAAATACTATTGTATGTAATTGATATGATATCTACTTAATTTATCTATAATAATTTGATATTCTACATGTTCTTCTTTCTCATAGTCTATATGAATCCCACATGTGTCATCTTCTTGGTTTTGTAGGATGTTGAGCTTTCCAAGCTATAAATAGAACACACATTGGTTGTACACACAACAATGATGGTCCATACCATATCACAATCAAATTGGCATAAAATAATCCACATACAATTGTGAGTGAAATTATGCAACAAAACATGATGTTATATATAAAACCCACTCTTACCCAACAAAACATGACGTTATATATAAAACACACTCTTACATCCTACTTGCTTTATGTCTTTTCAATCCAATTTTCCTCTTTTCATTCCATAAGACATCCTTGCAATCGAAATATCTAGGATTTATCTTTAATTGTTACCAAACGTTTTAGGAAAAAAAAAATACAATTTGAGGTTCAAGGCACCAATTTTTTTTTTTTTTTAAACTAACAACCTAAGGTTAAATACAATCCTCATTGACCCACTTATGTATTATAGATCATTCCTTTAGTTTGAATAATCTCCATTATTATTCACTTCTCTAACTTGAGAATCAATTATGAAATGACTTAGTTAGAAGATCTTCATTCTAAAAGTAGATTAATGATATATTTTTGAAAGTGGCTTGTAATCAAGAACAACTCTCACAATTATGAAAATATGGTAACCTTGATAACTTTATGTAGATTTGTTTTCCAACTATGAAATCAGTCATGATTTATATTCAGTAATTATTCCTTACTATTAATACATACACAACAACAAACTATGAAAACCGTACATTTCTCAAAATGTGATGAATCTTGTTAAATTTACATAAGATTTAAACTATCACAAGGGAATTTCTAGCTTAAAGTTAGACCCTTTTTTTTTTTCTTAAGGATAATTACCACCCTCTGAAATTATTACAACATTTGGTAGGACTAATAAATACTCAAACAACTATACATCCCAACAAAAAAATTCTTAAATCCAACAACCTCTTCCATTCCACATACAATACACTCATCTTAGGCTTCTAAATCATGCAAGAATTCCAATTCATCAAAATGTGATATCACTCTCCTTCAATTTATTCCTCAAAAAATATCACAATCACATACTCTTGTAAAACAAGAACTCAACTAAGCTTTTCACATGTTTTTTTTTCTTTAATTTCAAATAAAACAAGTTCTCGCCACATAAAATATTTACCTTCTAAACATGCTATTCTCTTCACAATTTATAAACAATTTGAATTTTGACACGATCGCTGAACTAGCAATAGCTTAGAGCAATACATGAGTTCAATCCTCATAATTTATCTAATTAATTTGGTTAAATAGAATGCAACCAATATTCAACTGATAAAATCATTAAAGAGACTATTATGGCTTTCCTAGACCTAATTTGTCTTAAGCCAATAGAAAAGTTATTTCATCAACTTATCACAATAATCTTTTTCTACATTTCAAGAATTTGAAAGTCATTTTAGTTCTACCTAAATGCAATACATACAAAAGGATTAAAATACTAGAGGATAGATATCTGGTTCACACTTCCATATATCAAGTCAATTATTCCAAACATTCTAAACCACCTAATGGTGTTCAGTATACCAATCTTAGTATCTTCATCTGTAATAAAAATAGTGGATTTAAAGCTCAAGAAAATTTGTGTTACAAATCTCTATCCATTTAACTTTAATTAGACATAATCATTTCTTAATCATGAATATCAGATTCCATCCAAATATTCTAACTAGAAGAATTACTTAGCTCATAGATATATTTTACTCTGGATTCCACACCCATACTTTACCTCATTACTTATCTCATAGATATATACTAGTATGGATTCCACACCCATACATTTTCTCATAGATATATGCTAGTATGGTTTCCACACCCATGCATTAGATCATATGCTAGTATGGATTTCACACCCTTACATTAGCTTAAGGAAAACATAACATTCAAGTGTTCCTTAAAATGGTTTCCACAACCCATCATGCACCAATCATTTAAGCCTCTTGTTTATTAGGAAGTTCATACCTCAACCTAGTATTTGAGTAATTTAAAGTTATTTGATGGCTAATGTCAACCCAAAATACACAAAATCATGTCAAATAAATCAGAGAAATTTCATTCTTACTTATTAATAATGTATTCCCAAATCATATTTTAACACATATAATTAATACACATACATTACTCTTGAATTTACATTCACAGTTAAAAGTGACATCTTTCAAGGTAGCTTTTAGTTAAGTTTCCTTTAGTGTAGGTACGAAAAGATTCAAAATTATCATGATGAACTCAATCATCACGTTAACAGAATCTCAGCCTTACACTTGTTACTCATTCCCAAAGCATACACACCAAGGTCATCACACTATAGTCCAGATTAAACCAATATTCTTCTTGGTAGATACGATTTCAGCTAGTAAAGATGGCTACTAATCCCATATCACATTGAAAATGATGCACTAAAAATATATGAAACCATGCATTCACTCCACCTATCTCACTCATTGATTGAAAATCAATTCATTCACATACTTGGGTTTAACCCCAACTTTCTCAAGAACATCCTTTCCCAGCATGTCTTTAAGCATTTTAACATATTGTTGATAATGTGTCTTAACAAAAATATAAAGGAATATAAGGGAATTTTATTTCATGAGTCACTAAATGACATAATGATAATAATATCCTCTATGCAACCACTGTGCTTCCAAGTCAAGATATACAAGAACTCAACTTGCATGCAAAATCAACATTCATACATCATCAAACTACAAATAAGCATGTTGGCCCATTAGGCCTAGTGTTGTAACTTGGCTCCGATACCATATGTAAGGTCCCACCTTACCTACCATAATTATTATAGAGAAATATTATATTAAATCAAAATGCGATATTTTTATTTTATTTTATTTTTATTTTTATTTATTTATTTATTATTATTATTATTTTATATAGAAGTTATTGGTGTCCTTTACACTACACGCTAAATTCTATCAACTTATCATCAAAGCTACCAAGTTCAAGGTTTATCAAGATCCAAAAAAATACAACCATAATACTTGCTTCTCAAGACTAAAATCACCTTTAAAATATAAATTGTTTAATGGGATGAATAAATGTCAACCTTTATGAAACACAATTTCTAATAAGCTAATTGTTAACTCCGTTGTAATTAAATGTGTTCAAGAGTAACTAATAACATGCTTATGAATTATTTTCTTAAAAGGATAATTTAAATTATATAGAGTTGGCATCCCATAATTAGGAATTCATATGTGAGCTAACATTACAACAAATTACTTACTGCAATTTTGACTTTTCAGCAAGACCCTTTAACTCAATGAGTTATTACACTAGAAATACCTTGATTGCAAATCTTAAATTAACTTAAGCCTTTTGTTTTATGGAAGGTTAATAAATGTAATTAGATGAAACCGTTGAACATTATGAAAACCAATTTACAAGTATGGAATGTACACCCATTGAGGCATTTTGTCAAACACTTACAACCATTATCTCTTTAAGGTGTTTTCACAACAATTAGCTAACATGAATCCAAAGTTACATGACTTTATTTTTTTTTTGTAAGTAGTGTCAATAATTGAACTTAAGATATTAGTAGACTATTAGCCATATTCATTGTTGAATCTATACCAATGAATACAAATATTTAGAAATTTCAAACATAGCTCACAATATTGTAAGGTACAGCCATTGAGGAATTTTGACAAATAGTTGGCAGTCATAAAACAGGTTGTCGTAAGGTTATTTAAATTTTCAAATTATTAACCATTTATACTTTAAAAACCATTTCCAAGTGGTTAGCCTATATTAGATTCATCACTATAAACTATCAGGTAGTTCCAATATAAAAAGAACCAAACAGCAAAAGAAAACAACAGGCGGTTCTACATGCAACAGCAAATCTGCAAAACAGAGCAGATTTGGGAATTGATGTCCGAAACCTTGATTTTTGAAATCAAAGCTGGGGTGAAATGGCCTATTGGTACGGATACCGCCTGAAGTGGAGCTGAATCGCAACAGGGACGCCCAGAAATACGATTCTTTAAAACAACAAAATTTATAGCCTAAATGTTTCATTTATGACTTTTGTCAAACATATGGAATGAAAAACTACAACTACACCTCTACATGAGGAAAACCAACCCAGAGTTATGCTACTAATATATGCTCATTGAAATCACGCATTTCTAAATCCACCATATGAGTTCTTGAAACATTTTACCACCCACAAGCTAATTCATTTGACATGAGTGACAAGCTTTTTGCACCAATTGCTAGAATTTAACAAACACATGGAAGCCCTGAATGCTACAGCCATTAAGGCTTTCTGTCAAAATTCTGATAGTACTATTACAACAACTTGAATAACAAAACATTGAAGAATATGAAACATAAGCCTTAACTAAAATTTATCTCCAACTTACCTCAAGCATTTGATCTTCCAAACTATACTTTAGTTGCCATTATTTTTTCATTTTCTTTTAAGGGTTGATTCTGTAATTCCTCCAAGCATATTTTGGGTACATGTCCATTTTCTTACTTCTGCAAGTTAGCACTTATTCGTGCATAAATAAATTTGTAACATTACTCATTCACAGATTTTGTCAAACACTTTGCAAACTATCCTAAAACCATTTATAAAACATTCATCTATTAATTACTTGAAATAGAACCATAAATCATGAAATGCTTACCCAAGTCCTTTGAAATTTATTTATTGAAATTACCTTCAACAATATTTGGCTTTCCTTTCTTAAATGCTACAATACCAAGATTAGTACCATAAACTATACCAATAATAACTCCAATATTGAGATCTAAACGTCCATACATATAGATTGATCTAGTCTTCATTTTTAACTAATCAATAATATTTTAGATAACATAAGCCTAAACCAAAATTAGATTCTTACAACAATTTAAATGTCTACCTTTTATTTTATGCTAAATCTATACTATAATTTTAGGACAATGGGAATTATACCTGAAGAGATATTCAGCTCCAATCGTTGAGAGTATGATCCACCTTCGATCCCTTAACCAACTCATTTGAACGATCCGGTTTTCCACCAAACCATATCTAGGGACAACTCCTCCCCCTAGAACCCCCGAGCTGTAAAAGCTCACAAACAGTACCAAAATACAGCAGTAGAGAGCGAGAGACGCAAGGAAAACTCAGGAAAATAGTTTTCACTTCCTCTAAATACCACTCATGTTCAACCTCAATAGATACTTAGTAGATTAGTAAGAAATTCAGATTTTTTTTGGAAGTAATTGGATACTATCCATATCTCTCCCTCTCACGATATTCCTCAGGTCTCTTCCACTCTTGGCATTACCCCCCTCCCCCTAAATGAGAATACATGAGACTCATATATAGGAGGAGCAACAATCTCTTGTCATAAAGGAGTAATATGCATGCATTGTATTCATTTTAGAGGAGTGTAACTTATGCCATTAAGGAGAGGTATGCATGCCTTATTTAAGGAGAGTGCAACATATGCATTAAAGTGAGTGTAAGAGGAATATTTTATGACACATATTTAATGAGTGTAGGAATATTTTATGACATATATTTAGTGAGTGTAAGAGGAATATGCCATTCCTTGATGAGTGCATAAAAGAGAGTGTAATGTAATATTTAAAATAGAGAGAGTTACATAGAGCCATGAGAGTCATGAAGGAGAGAGGTGTGAAGTGATTGAGGAGATATAATTTCTTTTTAATAATAATATCATAGTCTCATAAAAGATAATAATAATATTAATAATATTAATAATATTTAGGATTAAGTCGAGATTGAACTATTACAATTGATTAATCATAATTTAAGTGATTTTCCTTGAAGTATACTTGTTTACCCATTGATTGGAGGTGATTTACTATTTTTGGAAAGTCATACTTGAAATGGTAGACATGACGTTCTATTTTTAGAAAGTCACTCCAAAATTGTTAGGAATTAGATTATTAAGGAAATTCATCTACGAGTTTCCCATGAGTGGTATTTTTCTTCAGGATAATAGGGATTCTGCACCCCTATTGTATGCATCTTCACGCCTTAGTAGATTGAGGACTCCGCACCCTGATCTACTCTAAAGATCCAAGATTCCACATCTTCATCTTTTTAAATATTCAGGACTCCGCGCCCCAAACATTTCCTTATATATTCAAGACTCCACGTCTTTATATTTCATGGATTTAGGACTCCGCGTCCTAATCCTTTTATCATATATCCAAGACTCCACGTCTTTATATTTCATGGACTTAGGACTCCGCGCCCTAATTTCCATGGCTTCTCATCTATTCTGCTTTGAAACTCCGCGTTTCACCTTAAGGTACTGATTGTGAGCTTATACCCATCTAATGGTTCGTTGGTAAGGTCTTCTTCCAAGACCTGCACACATCACAATCTCAATGATCAAATCAATCAAATGAATTTCATAATTAACTTATTCAAATTTTACCAAATATTGTGCATGACTTCCACAATCATTTTGGTTTTGGAGAAATGACTTCCGCAGTCATTTATAACTTGAGCATCCCTATTGGCAATGACCAAGTCCCCTGCCACATCATGCTTAGTACGAGATTATGCACATATAATCATACAAATCATGTATCATCCATAAATCATAATTAACCATATGTTCCACATAACCATGATCGTCCATGGATCTGTGTCTCAATTCTAAATCACCATTCACGTCATACACCTATGTCCAAAATGGGATACCAAAAGAGAATACATCGCTAATATTCTCTTAACCAAAATCAATCCTTGTGCACGCAACCATAGATATTATCATAATCACACAAAAACCAAGTGACCCAAACCAGGTCATAGCATATAAGCATGTACATAAGTCTTTCATACATAATATTATATCAAAATCACCATCTCTAAGTGTCATCAAAACTATCTCACTAATAAGGGACACTACATACTCCCCCTCTTGGGCTAAACTTGGCCCGAAGTTTTTCCTACGGTCATAAGATACTTAGTTCTTTTAGATTCTCCTATCAATAAGTTGTTTACCTTATGTATTTGATATATATATATATATATATATATATATATTTTTTTTTTTTCTTCATGCCAATCCATAGTTTGGAAGCAACTCCATGAAAACTAAACATACCATTCTTAATCAAGTAGAAAATATATCCACGACATATCAGACATGTGTTGATACAATATACCAAATATTTCTATATCAAAACCAACCATACAATTTATAGTACCATATAAAAATACTATTTTATGTAATTGATATGATATCTACTTAATTTATCTATAATAATTTGATATTCTACATGTTCTTCTTTCTCATAGTCTATATGAATCCCACATGTGTCATCTTCTTGGTTCTGTAGGATGTTGAGCTTTCCAAGCTATAAATAGAACACACATTTGGTTGTACACACAACAATGATGGTCCAGACCATATCATAGTCAAATTGGCATAAAATAATCCACATACAATTGTGAGTGAAATTATGCAGCAAAACATGATGTTATATATAAAACCCACTCTTACCCAACAAAACATGACGTTATATATAAAACACACTGTTACATCCTACTTGCTTTATGTCTTTTCAATCCAATTTTCCTCTTTTCATTCCATAAGACATCCTTGCAATCGAAATATCTAGGATTTATCTTTAGTTTTTACCAAACATTTACTCTTTAGGAAAAAATACAATATGAGGTTCAAGGCACCAATTTTTTCTTTTTTCTTTTTTAAACTAAAAACCTAAGGTTAAATACATTCCTCATTGACCCACTTATGTATTATAGATCATACATTTAGTTTGCATAATCTTCATTATTATTCACTTCTCTAACTTGAGAATCAATTATGAAATGAATCTATTAGAAAATCTTCATCTAAAAGCAGATTAATGATATCTTTTTGAAAATGAATTTTAATCAAGAACAAATCTCACAATTATGCAAATATGGTATCTATATTACTGAATCTACCTTGATAACTCTAAGTCAATTTGTTTTCCAACTATGAAATCGCTCATGATTTCTATTGAGTAATTAATCAATTCATTTGCTTTCATGTCTTATCCCTTACTATTAATACGTACGCAACAACAAACTATGAAAACCATAAATTTCTCAAAATGTGATGAATCTTGTCAAATTTAAATAAGATTTAGACTATCACAAGGGAATTTCTAGCCTCAAGTTAAAACCTTTTGCTTTAAGGAGAATTACCACCCTCTCAAATTATTACAACATTCTGTAGGACTAATAAATACTCATACAACTATACATCCCAACACAAAATTCCAAAATCAAACAATCTCCCCCATTCCACATATAATACAATCATCATGCAATAATTCGAATCAATCAAAATGTGATCTCACTCTCCTTCAATTTCTCCCTCAAAAAATATCACAAGCACATATTCTTGTAAAACAACAACTCAACTAAGCTTTTAATTAATCACATGTTTTTTTTTTTCAAATAAAACAAGTTCTCACCACATAAAATATTTACCTTCTAAACATGTTATTCTCTTCACAATTTGTAAATAATTTGAATTTTGACGTGATCGCCTAACTAACAATAGTTTAGAGAAATACATGAGTTCAATCCTCATAATTTTTCTAGTTAATTTTGTTAAATAGAATGCAACCAATATTCAACTGATAAGATCATTAAAGAGACTATTATGGCTTTCCTAGACCTAATTTGTCTTAAGCCAATAGAAAAGTTATTTCATCAACTTATCACAATAATATTTTTCTACATTTCAAGAATTTGAAAGTCATTTTAGTTCTACCTAAATTCAATACATACAAAAGGATTACAATACTAGAGGATAGATATCTAGTTCACACTTCCATATATCAAAGTCAATTATTCCAAACATTATAAACCACCTAATGGTGTTTAGTATACCAATCTTAGTATCTTCATCTGTAATAAAATAATGGATTTAAAGCTCAAGAAAATTTGTGTTACAAATCTCTATCCGTTTAACTTTAATTACACATAATCATTCCTTAATCATGAATATCAGATTCCATCAAAATATTCTAACTAGAAGAATTACTTAGCTCATAGATATATTTTACTTTGGATTCCACACCCATACCTTACCTCATTACTTATCTCATAGATATATACTAGTATGGATTCCACACCCATACATTTTCTCATAGATATATGCTAGTATGGTTTCCACACCCATACATTAGATCATAGATATATGTTAGTATGGATTCCACACCCATACATTTTCTCATAGATATATGCTAGTATGGATTCCACACCCATACATTAGCTTAAGGAAAGCATAGCATTCAAGTCTTCCTTAAAATGGCTTCCACAACCCATCATGCACCAATCATTTAAGCCTCTTGTTTATTAGGAAGGTCATACCTCAACCTTCTATTTGAGTAATTTAAAGTTATTTGATGCCTAATGTCAACCCAAAATACACAAAATCGTGTCAAAGAAATCAGAGAAATTTCATTCTTACTCATTAATAATGTATTCCCATATCATATTTTAACACATCTAATTAGTACACATACATTACTCTTGAATTTACATTCACAGTTAAAAGTGACATCTTTCAAGGTAGCTTTTAGTTAAGTTTTCTTTAGTGTAGGTACGAAAAGATTCAAAATTATCATGATGAACTCAATCATCACCTTAACGGAATCTCAGCCTTACACTTGTTACTCATTCCCAAAGCATACACACTAAGATCATCACACGATAGTCCATATTAAGCCAATATTCTTCTTGGTAGATATTATTTCAGCTAGTAAAGATGGCTACTAATCCCATATCACATTGAAAATGATGCACTAAAAATATATGAAACCATGCATTCACTCCACCTATCTCACTCATTGATTGAAAATCAAGTCATTCACATACTTGGGTTTAACCCCGACTTTCTCAAGCACATCCTTTCCCAACATGTCTTTAAGCATTTTAACATATTGTTGATAATGTGTCTTAACAAAAATATAAAGGAATATAAGGGAATTTTATTTCATGAGTCACTAAATGACATAATGATAATAATATCCTCTATGCAACCACTATGCTTGCAAGTCAAGATATACAAGAACTCAACTTGCATGCAAAATCAACATTCATACATCATCAAACTACAAATAAGCATGTTGGCCCATTAGGCCTAGTGTTGTAACTTGGCTCCGATACCATATGTAAGGTCCCACCTTACCTACCATAATTATTATAGAGAAATATTATATTAAATCAAAATGTGATATATTTTTTTTTTATTTTTTTTTATTTTTTATTTATTTATTTATTATTATTATTATTTATATAGAAGTTATTGGTGTCTTTACACTACACCCTGGTCCTATCAACTTATCTTCAAAGATACCAGTTCAAGTTTTATCAAGATCCAAGCTGACATTGACCTGCCCTTTGTCAAGACTAAAATCACCTTTAAAATATAAATTGTTTAGTGGGATGAATAAATGTCAACCTTTATGAACCACAATTTATAATAAGCTAATTATTAACTCCGTTGTAATTAAATGTGTTCAAGAGTAACTAATAACATGCTTATGAATTATTTTCCTAAAAGGATGATTTAAATTATATAGAGTTGGCATCCCATAATTAGGAATTCATATGTGAGCTGATATTGCAACAAATTACTTACTGCAATTTTGACTTTTCAGCAAGACCCTTTAACTCAATGAGTTATTACACTAGAAATACCTTGATTGCAAACCTTAAATTAACTTAAGCCTTTTGTTTTATGGACGGTTCATAAATGTAATTAGATGCAACCATTGAACATTATGAAAACCAATTTACAAGTATGGAATGTACGACCATTGAGGCATTTTGTCAAACACTTACAACCATTATCTCTTTAAGGTGTTTTCACAACAATTAGCTAACATGAATCCAAAGTTACATGACTTCATTTTTTTTTTTGTAAGTAGTGTCAAGAATTGAACTTAAGATATTAGTAGACTATCAGCCATATTCATTGTTGAAGCTATACCAATGAATATAAGTATTTAGAAATTTCAAACATAGCTCACAATATTGTAAGGTACAACCATTGAAGAATTTTGACAAATAGTTGGCAGTCATACAACAAGTTGCCGTAAGGTTATTTAAATTTTCAAATTATTAATCATTTATACTTTAAAAACCATTTCCAAGTAGTTAGCCTATATCAGATCCATCACTATAAATTATCAGGGAGTTCCAATATAAAAAGAACCAAACAGCAAAACAAAACAACAGGCGGTTCTACATGCAATAGCAAATCTGCAAGACAAAGCAGATTTGGGAATCGATGTCCGAAACCTTGATTTTTGAAATCAAAGTTGGGGTGAAATGGTCTGTTGGTACGGATACCCCCTGAAGTGGAGCTGAATCGCAACAGGGACGCCCAGAAATGCGATTCTTTAAAACAACAAAATTTATAGCCTAAATGTTTCATTTATGACTTTTATCAAACATATGGAATGAAAACTTACAACTACACCTCTACATGAGGAAAAACAACCCAGAGTTATGCTACTAATATATGCTCATTGAAATCACATATTTCTAAATCCACCATATGAGTTCTTGAAACATTCTACCACCCACAAGCTAATTCATTTGACATGATTGACAAGCTTTTTGCACCAATTGCTACAATTTAACAAACACATGGAAGCCCTGAATGCTACAGCCATTAAGGCTTTCTGTCAAAATTCTGATAGTACTATTACAACAACTTCAATAACAAAACATTGAAGAATATGAAACATGAGCCATAACTAAAATTTATCTCCAACTTACCTCAAGCATTTGATCTTCCAAACTATACTTTAGTTGCCATTATTTTTGCATTTTCTTTTAAGGGTTGATTCTGTAATTCCTCCAAGCATATTTTGGATACATGTCCATTTTCTTACTTCTGCAAGTTAGCACTTATTTGTGCATAAATAAATTTATAACATTACTCATTCACAGATTTTTTTCAAACACTTTGCAAACTATCCTAAAACCATTTATAAAACATGCATCTATTAATTACTTGAAACAGAACCATAAATCGTGAAATACTTACCCAAGTCCTTTGGAATTTATTTATTGAAATTACCTTCAACAATATTTGGCTTTCCTTTCTCATATGCTACAATACCAAGATTAGTACCATAAACTATACCAATAATAACTCCAATATTGAGATCTAAACATCCATACATATAGATTGATCTAGTCTTCATTTTTAACTAATAAATAATATTTTAGATAACATAAGCCTAAACCAAAATTAGATGCTTACAACAATTTAAATGTCTACCTTTTATTTTATGCTAAATCTATACTATAATTTTAGGACAATGGGAATTATACCTGAAGAGATATTCAGCTCCAATCGTTGAGAGTATGATCCACCTTCAATACCTTAACCAACTCATTTGAACCATCCGGTTTTCCACCCAACCATATCCAGGGACAACTCCTCCCCCTGGAACCCCCGAGCTGTAAAAGCTCACAAACAGTACCGAAATACAACAGTAGAGAGAGAGAGACGCAAGGAAAACTCAGGAAAATAGTTTTCACTTCCTCTAAATACCACTCATGTTCAACCTCAATAGATACTTAGTAGATTAGTAAGAAATTCAGATTTGTTTTGGAAGTAATTGGATGCTCTCCATATCTCTCCCTCTCACAATATTCCTCAAGTCTCTTCCACTCTTGGCATTACCCCCCTCTCTCCCCTAAATGAGAATACATGAGACTCATATATAGGAGGAGCAACAATCTCTTGTCATAAAGGAGTAATATGCATGCATTGTATTCCTTTTAGAGGAGTGTAACTTATGCCATTAAGGAGAGGTATGCATGCCTTATTCAAGGAGAGTGTAACATATGCATTAAAGTGAGTGTAAGAGGAATATTTTATGACACATATTTAATGAGTGTAAGAATATTTTATGACATATATTTAATGAGTGTAAGAGGAATATGCCATTCCTTGATGAGTGCATAAAAGAGAGTGTAATGTAATATTTAAAATAGAGAGAGTTACATAGAGCCATGAGAGTCATGAAGGTGAGAGGTGTGAAGTGATTGAGGAGATATAATTTCCTTTTAAGAAAAATATCATAGTCTCATAAAAGATAATAATAATATTAATAATATTAATAATATTGAGGATTAAGTCGAGATTGAACTATTACAATTGATTAATCATAATTTAAGTGATTCTCCTTAAAGTATACTTGTTTACCCATTGATTGGAGGTGATTTACTATTTTTGGAAAGTCATACTTGAAATGGTAGACATGACTTTCTATTTTTAGAAAGTCACTCCAAAATTGTTAGGAATTAGATTATTAAGGAAATTCATCTACGAGTTGCCCATGAGTGGTATTTTTCTTTCGGATAATAGGGATTCCGCACCCCTATTGTATGCATCTTCATGCCTTAGTAGATTGAGGACTCCGCGCCCTGATCTACTCTAAAGATCCAAGATTCCACACCTTGATCTTTTTAAATATTCAGGACTCCGCGCTCCAAACATTTCCTTATATATTCAAGACTCCACGTCTTTATATTTCATGGATTTAGGACTCCGCGTCCTAATCCTTTTATCATATATCCAAGACTCCACGTCTTTATATTTCATGGATTTAGGACTCTGCGCCCTAATTTCCATGGCTTCTCATCTATTCTGCTTTGAAACTCCGCGTTTCACCTTAAGGTACTGATTGTGAGCTCATACCCATCTGATGGTTCGTTGGTAAGTTCTTCTTCCAAGACCAGCACACATCACAATCTCATTGATCAAATAAATCAAATGAATTTCATAATTAACTTATTCAAATTTTACCAAATATTGTGCATGACTTCCACAGTCATTTTGGTTTTGGAGAAATGACTTCCACAGTCATTTATAACTTGAGCATCCCTATTGGCAATGACCAAGTTCCCTGCCACATCATGCTTAGTATGAGATTATGCACATATAATCATACAAATCATGTATCATCCATAAATCATAATTGACCATATGTTCCACATAACCATGATCATCCATGGATCTGTGTCTCAATTCTAAATCACCATTCATGTCATACACCTATGTCCAAAATAGGATACCAAAAGAGAAAACATCGCTAATATTCTCTTAACCAAAATCAATCCTTGTGCATGCAACCATATATATTATCATAAGCACACTACAACCAAGTGACCCAAACCAGGTCATAGCATATAAGCATGTACATAAGTCTTTCATACATAATATTATATCAAAATCACCATCTCTAAGTGTCATCAAAGCTATCTCACTAATAAGGGACACTACATACTCCCCCTCTTGGGCTAAACTTGGCCCGAAGTTTTTCCTACGGTCATAAGATACTTAGTTCTTTTAGATTCTCCTATCAATAAGTTGTTAACCTTATGTATTTGATATATATATATATATATTTTTTTTTTTTTTTCTTCATCCCAATCCATAGTTTGGAAGCAACTCCATGAAAACTAAACATACCATTCTTAATCAAGTAGAAAATATATCCACGGCATATTGGACATGTGTTGATACAAAATACCAAATATTTCTATATCAAAACCAACCATACAATTTATAGTACCATATAAAAATACTATTGTATGTAATTGATATGATATCTACTTAATTTATCTATAATAATTTCATATTCTATATGTTCTTCTTTCTCATAGTCTATATGAATCCCACATGTGTCATCTTCTTGGTCCTGTAGGATGTTGAGCTTTCCAAGCTATAAATAGAACACACATTGATTGTACACACAACAATGATGGTCCATACCATATCAGAATCAAATTGGCATAAAATAATCCACATACAATTGTGAGTGAAATTATGCAACAAAACATGATGTTATATATAAAACCCACTCTTACCCAACTAAACATGACGTTTTATATAAAACACACTCTTACATCCCACTTGATTTATGTCTTTTCAATCCAATTTTCCTCTTTTCATTCCATAAGACATCCTTGCAATTGAAATATCTAGGATTTATCTTTAGTTTTTACCAAACATTTACTCATTAGGCAAAAATACAATTTGAGGTTCAAGGCACCAATTTTTTTTATTTTTATTTTTAACTAAAAAGCTAAGGTTAAATACATTCCTCATTGACCCACTTATGTATTATAGATCATACATTTATTTTGCATAATCTTCATTATTATTCACTTCTCTAACTTGAGAATCAATTATGAAATGAATCTATTAGAATATCTTCATCCGAAAGCAGATTAATGATATCTTTTTGAAAATGAATTTTAATCAAGAACAAATCTCACAATTATGCAAATATGGTATCTATATTTCTAAATCTACCTTGATAACTCTAAGTCAATTTGTTTTCCAACTATGAAATCGCTCATGATTTCTATTCAGTAATTAATCAATTCATTTGCGTTCATGTCTTATCCCTTACTATTAATACGTACGCAACAACAAACTATGAAAACCATAAATTTCTCAAAATGTGATGAATCTTGTCAAATTTAAATAAATTTTAGACTATCACAAGGGAATTTCTAGCCTGAAGTTAAACCCTTTTGCTTTAAGGAGAATTACTGATGCAGGAGCATCGGAATTAGCCAGCAATGTGGAGGATTGTCCACATGTTATTAATTCAAAGGAAACTCATCAATCTGCTTTGTTCAATTGCCTAATGTAGAAGGATAGATCATAAATAGTTTGTTAAATGAAATAAATGTGACTGCTTTATTTAAGATATGCAGTGATAAGATTTGTTAAAAATTGTGTAACCAAGAGTGAGAAAATAGAGATTTTTGTTAAGATCTTAGCAAATTAGGGAGAGGTTGTTAGATATTATTAAGTATGTGAAAAATCAAGTGATTAGCCGTAGAGTGAGGTGTTAGGATTATTGAGTTCTTCGAGTGAGATTTCAGATTTGATGAGTGTGACAAAGGTGTATTGAATATTTGATTCTGGAATAATTAAGGAAAAGCGAGGTTCTGTTTGTTGTTTCTGTATATTATGAGCGCAATTTTATTCTGCCCAAATCGAATGAGAAATGATGGAAATTGAATATTGATGTCTGCGTAAATGATTTAAGTGGTTTTGATCTGTGTTTGTATTGGAAATCGTATGAATTCTGTAATTGGTTGTAAATCGGGCGATGTCAAATTTGGTAAGTTAGAAAAGCCTTTATACAAAGAAATAGTCTAAAAAGTCTTCGCAGACCTTTTAAATTGGAGTTGAATTACATTGCAATTTAATGTTGGATTGAATCGGGTCCGAAAGTGGTCTCGCGTTGTGTAAATCGAACAATATTAAATCTACGATTTCCGATTCCGATTTGAATCGCATCGGAATTCTAAAGAGTGAGTAAGGAAGGTGGTGCAGTTGTGATTTTCGATTTCCGATCAGATCGGATCGGAACATTTGGTAATCAATAAACATATGCAAATGTGGCTGGTATTAATCGCCGATCGATCGCTTCAGAGGAACTGGTAAGCGATATATATATGTTGTAATATTGTATCGGGCTGTGATTGTGATTATTATTATCGCATCGGAACAATGGATTTCATTGTGAAAAGCGTTAAAGCGCTCATATAAAGGGGTTCGATATTTATAAGATTGTTAATGGGTTTCTTTTAATTTTATTAAAGGAATTGGGTTCGACAGAAAATTAAAAGAGATATTTTGGGTTTAAATTATTCCTTTGTGGGTTTCATGAAAAAGTGAAAATTCCAGCGCTACTGCTACGTGCGTCAATTTTTGGTATCAGAGCAAAAAGAGACAGGTGTTTGCAGCAAAGATGCTGCCAAGGAGAGGAGTTGGTCGAGGAATTGGTCGAGGGAGACCAGAAGCAAATGCAGTCCTGATAGAAGAAGTGCGAAGACTGCGTGAACGAATGGAAACAATGGAAACAACCCAGAGAAGAGCGCCTGATGAGGGAGCTGAAATTTCTTCAGAAGAATCTGAGGAAGATGTGGAAGCAGAAGAAGAGAATGAAAATGTTAAATTCATGAAGATGCTGGCGAAGGTTGGAAGTAAACCCAAAGTGGAGATTCCTATGTATGAAGGGAGTTTGAATGCAGAGGAGCTCATGGATTGGATCAGATCCATAGATCAGTACTTCGATTATGAAGAGATTGAAGAAAGTAAAACGGTAAAATTTGCAGTCACTAGATTGAAAGGTCATGCAGCCATTTGGTGGGACGAGTTACAGACATCAAGAACGAGAAAGGGGAAATCTAAGATCAAGCAGTGGGATAAAATGGTAAGCAAACTGAAAGCCAAGTTTTTGCTTAAAGACTATCATTTGAATCTTTTTAAGCAGATGCAAAATCTGAAGCAAAAGGGAATGTCTGTTAAAGAATATACTGAAGAATTTTACAGGTTAAGCATCAGGACAGGGCATGTAGAAGATGATTTGGAGAAAGTAGCCAGATATGTTAATGGGCTAAGGTATGAGATCCAAGATGAGATTAGCCTGTTAAGTTTGAAAACCGTTGAGGATGCCTATCAAGCAAGTTTGAAAGCAGAGGAGAAAATACTGCGGAAACAAATTCAAAGAAACAGAGGAAAGAGCTCAGCAAAAGGTAGAGGAGCTGCCAGATCCAGAGGAACACAGCATCAGTTTGAAGCAGGAAGTTCAAGCAGCAGATCACCACAGATGGGTGAATCTAGTAGAGGGAGATTCACACCCAGAGGAAGAGGGCGAGGAAGAGATGTTAGGTGTTATACTTGTGGAGAATGGGGACATATGTCGGGGACTGTCCTCATAACAAATCAGCAAGCCAGAGGGGTGCAAATGTGGCTGAGGTAGAGCTGGAACCACCTCGACTTGTAGAAAAGGAAGAACCACCGGAGGAAGGTGAATCATTGCTGCTTAGAAGAACTTTGCTGAGATCAGAAAAGGAGATTGGAGAACCTGCGTAAAGAAATAATTTGTTCAGGACTACATGCAAATCAAAGGGTAAGTGCTGTAAGGTTATAATTGATAACGGGAGTACTGACAATCTTGTGTCTACAGAGATGGTGGAAAAGCTTGGGTTAACAAGGAAAGCGCATCCTGCACCTTACAAAGTATCTTGGCTTCAGAAAGGTCATCAAGTCATCGTGAAAGAACAGTGTAATGTGGAAATGCAGATTGGCACATACAGAGATGTGATTTTATGTGACATAATGCCCATGGATGTATGCCACGTGTTATTGGGGAGACCATGGCAATTTTACCGAAAGGCGATTCATGATGGAAGAAGAAATACATACACCATAGAAAAGGATGGAGTTAAAAATACGTTGCTGCCAGTAAAGAATGATGCTGATAAAGAGCTGCCTGAAAATAATATTATGCTGATAAGTGGTAAATAATTGCTACAAGAGGTGGATAAAAGCGAAGAGATGTATTTCGCTATCGTGGGAAGGCCAAAGGTAATTTTAACCTCCACAAATTTAAATGATTTTCCTGAAGAAATTCAATCTGTGTTAAATAGTTACATGGATATCATTGTGGATGAATTGCCGAATGAATTACCACCGATTAGAAGCATAAGTCACCATATCGACTTAATACCAGAAGCAAGTTTACCTAATAAAGCTTCATATAGATTAACTCCTCAGGAAAACGCAGAAGTTGCAAGACAGGTTCAAGAGCTGATGGACAAGGGGCTGATTCGAGAAAGTCTGAGTCTGTGTGCTGTGCCAACGGTGCTTAGTCCGAAAAAGGGAGGAGAGTGGCGCATGTGCACCGATTCCAGAGCTATCAACAAGATAACAGTGAGGTACAGATTTCCTTTGCCCAGGATGGATGATTTAATGGACTGTTTAAGTGGATCCAGGTATTTTACAAAGATATATTTAAAAAGTGGATATCATCAGATCAGAATTCGGGAAGGCGATGAATGGAAGACAACGTTCAAAACAAATAATGGACTCTATGAGTGGTTAGTGATGCCTTTTGGGCTCACTAATGCGCCCAGCACATTCATGAGATTAATGAACGAGGTCTTGAAGGAGTATACAGGTAAATTTTTTGTTGTTTACCTGGATGACATTTTGGTTTTCAGTAAAAGTAAAGAAGAGCATTTGGAACATTTGAAGTTAGTCTTGAAAACTCTGCAGAAGGAAAAACTACTAATTAATTTAAAGAAATGTAGTTTCATGAAAGAGGAGCTGGTATACTTGGGATTTTTGATTTCCAGAGAAGGATTAAAAATGGACCAGAGAAGGTACAAGCAATCAGAAACTGGTCTACTCCCAGGAGTGTACTCGAGGTAAGAAGTTTCCATGGACTTGCTAGTTTCTACCGAAAATTTATAAAGGGATTTAGTCAAGTTTGTGCACCAATCCTTGAGACAATCAAGGAGGTCAATCAGCCATTTCGATGGACAGAAGCAACTGATAGGAGTTTTAATTTGCTGAAAAAGAAGATAACAGAAAAGCCTATTCTAGCATTGCCAAATTTCGAGAAAGTCTTTCAGGTGGAAACTGATGCAAGTGGAGAAGCAGTTGGTGCGGTGCTAAGTCAAGAGCAAAGGCCGATAGCATATTTCAGCGAGAAGTTAAATGATGCAAAGAAAAAATATTCTTCCTATGACAAATAATTTTACGCTATTGTGCAGGCATTGAAAAGGTGGAGGCATTACTTGTTGCCGAAGGAGTTCATCTTATATTCAGACAACCATGCTTTGCAGTTTATTAATAATCAGCCAAAGCTAAATCAGAATCACGCCAAGTGGGTGGAATTTATGCAAAGTTTCACTTTTGTAATAAAGCATAAAAGTGGTAAGTCTAATAAAGTGGTGGATGCATTAAGCAGGGTAAGTTTTCTTTTGCAAGAATTTAAAGTGGGTGTTGTAGGTTTTAATGAAATGATAGAAATGTACCAGGATG
The DNA here is from genome assembly GCA_034641835.2 of Pinus albicaulis. NCBI lineage: Eukaryota > Viridiplantae > Streptophyta > Pinopsida > Pinales > Pinaceae > Pinus > Pinus albicaulis. The sequence goes on from MU968411.1 coordinate 74,538,549, forward strand.
ATGAGGATTTTAAAGACATCTACACAACAGTGGAGAATCCGGTGAGCCATAATAGAAGTCAATGGATGGATTACTTTATTCAAGGAGGTCTGTTATTTAAAAGAAACAAATTATGTATTCCTAAATGTTCCACGAGAAAGAACATCATTAAAGAGAAGCACAGTGGAGGATTGTCTGGTCATTTTGGACAAGATAAAACTTTCGCTCAGGTGAATGCTTTTTATTATTGGCCTAAAATGCAAACTGATGTTAAAAAGTTTGTTGAGAAATGTAGGGTATGTCAGTATGCCAAAGGAAGGAGTCAAAATACTGGTCTATATCAGCCATTGCCCATACCAGATCGACCATGGGATGCAGTGAGTATGGATTTTGTTCTGGGTTTACCAAAAACTCAGAGAGGAAACGATTCTATTTATGTTGTTGTAGACAGATTTTCTAAAATGGCTCATTTTATTGCTTGTAAGAAGACTAATGATGCAACACACATAGCAAATTTATTCTTTTTAGAGATTGTAAGATTGCATGGTTTACCTGTAAGTATTGTATCAGATCGGGATACTAAATTTGTAGGGCATTTTTGGAGGACACTTTGGAAGAAACTGGGAACTAAACTCAGTTTTAGTTCAGCATACCATCCTCAGACAGATGGACAAACTGAAGCAGTAAATAGGAGCTTGGGGAATATATTAAGAAGTTTGGTACATCAGAATCCCAAACAGTGGGATTTGGCATTAGCTCAAGCTGAATTTGCTTACAATGACACACCAAACCGAAGCACTGGAATGAGTCCATTTCAGATTGTCTTTGGAATGCATCCGAGAGGAGTATATGAGTTAAGAGACTTGGGGAAACAAGAAGCCAGAAGCGCAAGTGCTGAAGATTTTGCTGAACAAATGCAGAAGCTACAGGAAGAAGTTAAAGATAAATTGCAGGAAAGCAGCAAGAGATACAAGCAGAGAGCAGATCTGAAAAGAAGAGAAAAATAATTTCAAGTAGGAGATTTGGTCATGGCATATTTGAGGAAAGAGAGATTTCCTACAAAGACTTATAATAAACTGAAAATGAAGAAAATAGGACCTTGTAAAATTAAAAGGAAATTTTCAGCCAATGCATATGAAATTGAGTTGCCGGAAGGAATTGGAATATCCCCCATTTTTAATGTTGCATATTTATATCCATTCAAAGAAGCAGAGACCGAGTTGCAAACTGAAGTTATAGGTGATGAAGTTCAAACTGTGGACTGGGAGGAACAGGTACCAAAAGCATCTAAGAAGAAAGTGGAAGATATCTTGGATCAAAGGATATCCAAAAAGACTCGAGGGCAGACATATTTCCAGTATCTTGTCAAGTGGAAGGAGCAACCACTGGAAGATTCCAGTTGGTTGATAGCAGCTGAATTGCAGAGATACATAATAAATCCTGAAATTTTAAAGAACAAATCTTTTCTTCCCCGGGAGTCTGATGCAGGAGCATCGAAATTAGCCAGCAATGTGGAGGATTGTCCACATGTTGTGGCTAACCGCAGTGAAACTCATTGACTGTTTGGTCAAATTCGGTTTTACCGAGAAGGATAGACTTCATAAATAGTTTGTTAATGAAATAAATGTGACTGTTTTATTTAAGATATTAGTGATAAGATTTGTTAAAAACAGGTGTAACCAAGAGTGAGAAAATAGGAGATTTTGTTAAGATCTTTAGGGAAATTAGGAGAGTTTGTTAGAAATTATTAAGTAATGTGAAAATCGCTACGAGCGAGAGTGAGTGTGTGTGAGGATTTGAGTTTGGAGTGAGATTTCAGATTTGATGAGTGTGACAGTGTGTATTGAATATTTGATTCTGGAATAATTAAGGAAAAGCGAGGTTCTGTTTGTTGTTTCTGTATATTATGAGCGCAATTTTATTCTGCCCAAATCGAATGAGAAATGATGGAACTTGAATATTGATGTCTGCGTAAATGATTTAAGAGGTTTTGATCTGTGTTTGTATTGGAAATCGTATGAATTCTGTAATTGGTTGTAAATCGGGCGATGTCAAATTTGGTAAGTTAGAAAAGCCTTTATACAAAGAAATAGTCTAAAAAGACTTCGCAGACCTTTTAAAGTGGAGTTGAATTACATTGCAATTTAATGTTGGATTGAATCGGGTCCGAAAGTGGTCTCGCATTGTGTAAATCGAATAATATTAAATCTGCAATTTCCGATTCCGATTTGAATCGCATCGGAATTCTGAAGAGTGAGTAAGGAAGGTGGTGCAATTGCGATTTTCGATTTCCGATCGGATCGGATCGGAACATTTGGTAATCAATAAACATATGCAAATGTGGCTGGTATTAATCGTCGATCGATCGCTTCGGAGGAACTGGTAAGCAATATATATATATGTTGTAATATTGTATCGGGCTGCGATTGCGATTATTATTATCGCATCGGAACAATGGATTTCCTTGTGAAAAGCGTTAAAGCGCTCATATAAAGGGGTTCGATATTTATAAGATTGTTAATGGGTTTCTTTTAATTTTATTAAAGGAATTGGGTTCGACAGAAAATTAAAAGAGATATTTTGGGTTTAAATTATTCCTTTGTGGGTTTCATGAAAAAGTGAAAAGTCCAGCGCTACTGCTGCGTGCGTCAATTACCACCCTCTCAAATTATTACAACATTTTGTAGGACTAATAAATACTCATACAACTATACATCCCAACACAAAATTCCTAAATCAAACAATCTCCCCCATTCCACATATAATACAATCATCATGCAATAATTCGAATCAATCAAAATGTGATCTCACTCTCCTTCAATTTCTCCCTCAAAAAATATCACAAGCACATATTCTTGTAAAACAAGAACTCAATTAAGCTTTTAATTAATCACATGTTCTTTTTTTTTTCAAATAAAACAAGTTCTCACCACATAAAATATTTACCTTCTAAACATTTTATTCTCTTCACAATTTATAAATAATTTGAATTTTGACGCGATCGCCTAACTAACAATAGTTTAGAGAAATACATGAGTTCAATCCTCATAATTTTTCTAGCTAATTTGGTTAAATAGAATGCAACCAATATTCAATTGATAAGATCATTAAAGAGACTATTATGGCTTTCCTAGACCTAATTTGTCTTAAGCCAATATAAAAGTTATTTCATCAACTTATCACAATAATCTTTTTCTACATTTCAAGAATTTGAAAGTCATTTTAGTTCTACCTAAATTCAATACATACAAAATTATTACAATACTAGAGGATAGATATCTAGTTCACACTTAGATATATCAAGTCAATTATTCCAAACATTCTAAATCACCTAATGGTGTTTAGTATACCAATCTTAGTATCTTCATCTGTAATAAAAATAATGGATTTAAAGCTCAAGAAAATTTGTGTTACAAATCTCTATCCATTTAACTTTAATTAGACATAATCATTCCTTAATCATGAATATCAGATTCCATCAAAATATTCTAACTAGAAGAATTACTTAGCTCATAGATATATTTTACTCTGGATTCCACACCCATACTTTACCTCATTACTTATCTCATAGATATATACTAGTATGGATTCCACACCCATACATTTTCTCATAGATATATGCTAGTATGGTTTCCACACCCATGCATTAGATCATATGCTAGTATGGATTCCAGACCCATACATTAGCTTAAGGAAAACATAACATTCAAGTGTTCCTTAAAATGGTTTCCACAACCCATCATGCACCAATCATTTAAGCCTCTTGTTTATTAGGAAGTTCATACCTCAACCTAGTATTTAAGTAATTTAAAGTTATTTGATGCCTAATGTCAACCCAAAATAAAAAAAATCATGTCAAATAAATCAGAGAAATTTCATTCTTACTCATTAAGAATGTATTCCCAAATCATATTTTAACACATCTAATTAATACACATACATTACTCTTGAATTTACATTCACAGTTCAAAGTGACATCTTTCAAGGTAGCTTTTAGTTAAGTTTCCTTTAGTGTAGGTACGAAAAGATTCAAAATTATCATGATGAGCTCAATCATCACGTTAACAGAATCTCAGCCTTACACTTGTTACTCATTCCCAAAGCATACACACTAAGGTCATCACACTATAGTCCAGATTAAGCCAATATTCTTCTTGGTAGATATGATTTCAGCTAGTAAAGATGGCTACTAATCCCATATCACATTGAAAATGATGCACTAAAAATTTATGAAACCATGCATTCACTCCACCTATCTCACTCATTGATTGAAAATCAAGTCATTCACATACTTGGGTTTAACCCCAACTTTCTCAAGCACATCCTTTCCCAGCATGTCTTTAAGCATTTTAACATATTGTTGATAATGTGTCTTAACAAAAATATAAAGGAATATAAGGGAATTTTATTTCATGAGTCACTAAATGACATAATGATAATAATATCCTCTATGCAACCACTATGCTTCCAAGTCAAGATATACAAGAACTCAACTTGCATGCAAAATCAACATTCATACATATCAAACTACAAATAAGCATGTTGGCCCATTAGGCCTAGTGTTGTAACTTGGCTCCGATACCATATGTAAGGTCCCACCTTACCTACCATAATTATTATAGAGAAATATTATATTAAATCAAAATGCGATATTTTTATTTTATTTTATTTATTTATTATTATTATTATTTTATATAGAAGTTATTGGTGTCCTTTACACTACACGCTAAATTCTATCAACTTATCTTCAAAGCTACCAAGTTCAGGGTTTATCAAGATCCAAAAAAATACAACCATAATACTTGCTTCTCAAGACTAAAATCACCTTTAAAATATAAATTGTTTAGTGGGATGAATAAATGTCAACCTTTATGAAACACAATTTATAATAAGCTAATTGTTAACTCCGTTGTAATTAAATGTGTTCAAGAGTAACTAATAACATGCTTATGAATTATTTTCTTAAAAGGATAATTTAAATTATATAGAGTTGGCATCCCATAATTAGGAATTCATATGTGAGCTGATATTGCAACAAATTACTTACTACAATTTTGACTTTTCAGCAAGACCCTTTAACTCAATGAGTTATTACACTAGAAATACCTTGATTGCAAATCTTAAATTAACTTAAGCCTTTTGTTTTATGAACGGTTCATAAACGTAATTAGATGCAACCATTGAACATTATGAAAAAAAATTTACAAGTATGGAATGTACAGCCATTGAGGCATTTTTTCAAACACTTACAACCATTATCTCTTTAAGGTGTTTTCACAACAATTAGCTAACATGAATCGAAAGTTACATGATTTTTTTTTTCTTTTGTAAGTAGTGTCAATAATTGAACTTAAGATATTAGTAGACTATCAGTCATATTCATTTTTGAAGCTATACCAATGAATATAAGTATTTAGAAATTTCAAACATAGCTCACAATATTGTAAGGTACAACCATTGAGGAATTTTGACAAATAGTTGGCAGTCATAAAACAAGTTTCCGTAAGGTTGTTTAAATTTTCAAATTATTAATCACTTATACTTTAAAAACCATTTCCAAGTAGTTAGCCTATATCAAATCCATCACTATAAATTATCAGGGAGTTCCAATATAAAAAGAACCAAACAACAAAACAAAACAACAGGCGGTTCTACATGCAACAACAAATCTGCAAAACAGAGCAGATTTGGGAATCGATGTCCGAAACCTTGATTTTTGAAATCAAAGTTGGGGTGAAATGGTCTATTGGAATGGATACCCCCGGAAGTGGAGCTGAATCGCAACAAGGATGCCCAGAAATGTGATTCTTTAAAACAACAAAATTTATAGCCTAAATGTTTCATTTATGACTTTTGTCAAACATATGGAATGAAAACTTACAACTACACCTCTACATGACGAAAAACAACCCAGAGTTATGCTACTAATATATGCTCATTGAAATCACACATTTCTAAATCCACCATATGAGTTCTTGAAACATTTTACCACCCACAAGCTAATTCATTTGACATGTGTGACAAGCTTTTTGCACCAATTGCTACAATTTAACAAACACATGGAAGCCCTGAATGCTACAGCCATTAAGGCTTTCTATCAAAATTCTGATAGTACTATTACAACAACTTGAATAACAAAATATTGAATAATATGAAACATAAGCCATAACTAAAATTTATCTCCAACTTACCTCAAGCATTTGATCTTCCAAACTATACTTTAGTTGCCATTATTTTTGCATTTTCTTTTAAGGGTTGATTCTGTAATTCCTCCAAGCATATTTTGGGTACATGTCCATTTTCTTACTTCTGATGTAAGCTGCAAGTTAGCACTTATTCGTGCATAAATAAATTTATAACATTACTCATTCAAAGATTTTGTCAAACACTTTGCAAACTATCCTAAAACCATTTATAAAACATGCATCTATTAATTACTTGAAACAGAACCATAAATCGTGAAATACTTACCCAAGTCCTTTGGAATTTATTTATTGAAATTACCTTCAACAATATTTGGCTTTCCTTTCTCAATTGGTACAATACCAAGATTAGTACCATAAACTATACCAATAATGACTCCAATATTGAGATCTAAACATCCTTACATATAGATTGATCTAGTCTTCATTTTTAACTAATCAATAATATTTTAGATAACATAAGCCTAAACCAAAATTAGATGCTTACAACAATTTAAATGTCTACCTTTTATTTTATGCTAAATCTATACTATAATTTTAGGACAATGGGAATTATACCTGAAGAGATATTCAACTCCAATCGTTGAGAATATGATCCACCTTCGATCCCTTAACCAACTCATTTGAACCATCCGGTTTTCCACCCAACCATATCCAGGGACAACTCCTCCCCCTGGAACCCCCGAGCTGTAAAAGCTCACAAACAGTACCAAAATACAGCAGTAGAGAGAGAGAGACACAAGGAAAACTCAGGAAAATAGTTTTCGCTTCCTCTAAATACCACTCATGTTCAACCTCAATAGATACTTAGTATATTAGTAAGAAATTCAGATTTGTTTTGGAAGTAATTGGATACTCTCCATATCTCTCCCTCTCACAATATTCCTCAAGTCTCTTCCACTCTTGGCATTACCCCCCTCCCCCCTAAATGAGAATACATAAGACTCATATATAGGACGAGCAACAATCTCTTGTCATAAAGGAGTAATATGCATGCATTGTATTCCTTTTAGAGGAGTGTAACTTATGCCATTAAGGAGAGGTATGCATGCCTTATTTAAGGAGAGTGTAACATATGCATTAAAGTGAGTGTAAGAGGAATATTTTATGACACATACTTAATGAGTGTAAGAATATTTTATGACATGTATTTAATGAGTGTAAGAGGAATATACCATTCCTTGATGAGTGCATAAAAGAGAGTGTAATGTAATATTTAAAATAGAGAGAGTTACATAGAGCCATGAGAGTCATGAAGGAGAGAGGTGTGAAGTGATTGAGGAGATATAATTTCCTTCTAATAATAATATCATAGTCTCATAAAAGATAATAATAATATTAATAATATTAATAATATTGAGGATTAAGTCGAGATTGAACTATTACAATTGATTAATCATAATTTAAGTCATTTTCCTTGAAGTATACTTGTTTACCCATTGATTGGAGGTGATTTACTATTTTTGGAAAGTCATACTTGAAATGGTAAACATGACTTTCTATTTTTAGAAAGTCACTCCAAAATTGTTAGGAATTAGATTATTAAGGAAATTCATCTACGAGTTGCCCATGAGTGGTATTTTTCTTCCGGATAATAGGGATTCCGCACCCCTATTGTATGCATCTTCATGCCTTGGTAGATTGAGGACTCCGCACCCTGATCTACTCTAAAGATCCAAGATTCCACATCTTGATCTTTTTAAATATTCAGGACTCCGCGCCCCAAAAATTTCGTTATATATTCAAGACTCCACGTCTTTATATTTCATGGATTTAGGACTCCACGTCCTAATCCTTTTATCATATATCCAAGACTCCACGTCTTTATATTTCATGGATTTAGGACTCCGCGCCCTAATTTCCATGGCTTCTCATCTATTCTGCTTTGAAACTCCGCGTTTCTCCTTAAGGTACTGATTGTGAGCTTATACCCATCTGATGGTTCGTTGGTAAGGTCTTCTTCCAAGACCTGCACACATCACAATCTCAATGACCAAATCAATCAAATGAATTTCATAATTAACTTATTCAAATTTTACCAAATATTGTGCATGACTTCCACAGTCATTTTGGTTTTGGAGAAATGACTTCTGCAGTCATTTATAACTTGAGCATCCCTGTGGGAAATGACCAAGTCCCCTGCCACATCATGCTTAGTACGAGATTATGCACATATAATCATACAAATCATGTATCATCCATAAATCATAATTAACCATATGTTCCACATAACCATGATCATCCATGGATCTATGTCTCAATTCTAAATCACCATTCACGTCATACACTGTTACAGGTCAAAATACCTCCTCATCAGCTCAGAGGGGAAGACAAATATGGAAGAAGTACAAAGACCTAAATTAAACCTATTTCTGACAGGGTAATGCATATATAGAACAGAACAAGGTCGTTATAACGCAGGCAAGCAATACATTGGCCACATTAGTGGCTAGGGCAACACTCTGTTTACACTGGAGGGACGCGTTACCCGTGTTTTAAGTTTGAATTGGGAAAAGAGCGTGGAGAAAGATTTGAATCTCTGACTTTCCCTCACAAAGGAGTCAGTTCACAAAGGAAACTGCAGAAGCACCAGTTCATTATTGGTCATTGCCATGGAAGACTGAACTCCAAGAGAGGAAAAAGCATGAAGATCAAGGAAACATCTAATCCTTTTCCATTCCAAACTAGTGGAAAGAGAAGGGCAACAATGGCCTTCTCCCTCTCCTATAAGAAGGAGCTGAAGGCTCTTAATTGAAGGTCGAAGGATTGCTCAAGGTTCTTGTATACTTGTGGAATAGAGAATAGTGTGACATTGTGAAGGCCAAGAGTCAAAGAGGCTCCTAGAGATTTTTTTGGCTTGGACTTCTTCACTAGAGAGAGAAGAGAGATTGGGAGACTGAGGAGGGCTTGGTACAACCGATGGTTGTAATCCTCCTTCTTTCAAAATCAATAGAACTATGTTCGTTTTGTCCATTCGATGCTTAATGTTATATTGTTGTTTCAATATTTACTTAGTATGATATGAATGGCTCAGTTGTGTATAATCTAGATGTTTGTAGTATATTGATTTAATTGATAGGATACTTGTTATATTAGAAATTACGCGGGTGCTTTGACTGATTGCAGGTCTCAGATTTGGAGCCGGCGAAGAAGGACTCTTACTTTGCTGCACAGCGCTCTCCAAGGGATTCCAAGACCGTCAAAGAGGTAATTCTCTATTGTATTCCTTCAATTTATTTCAAAGCTAATATGAACATACTCATGCCATCTTTGTGAACAACATAGCTAATCTTACTGTCTGCCTCGGGCACCGGAAAGCCCTAAGAGGGATATACGAAAACCAAACACCCAAAAAGTTTACCCTATAGCAGAATTGGCGACTCCGCTGGGGAGTTTCCCCATAGTTTCCGGACTATTTTTCCCTTTCGTTTCTTCCCTCCTCTGTTCATTATCCTTCCGACCATTTTTTGATGCCCAGTAGACATACCAAATGCTTGCAGAGTTCAATCCTGTTCCTGTCTGGCCAACTGAAGAGATTTTCCCTGGTTAATGCGACCTATGTAGTTAATCCAGTGCGTTATAACGTGGTCTAGGCTTAAATACAGTGCGTTATAACGCTGTATTTTCTCACAGACAGAGCGTTACTTAGCCAAAAACCCTGTTGTTCACTATTGTGACTGTGTTTTAGCTGTAGAGTTTTTTGGCCACCAGTACCTTTCACAGACTGAATCCCTGTGCTTGTCTGCTCAAGCTGGCATTGATTATTTGTTTCTCTTATTTAGTTAGTGTGCAAAACATTTACTTTGTAAAAGAGAAATTTTTTTTTTTTTTTTTTTTTCGCATTTAGCTGAGTTTATTCTGAAAGTTTAGTTCACAGACTGTTAAAAGAGGTAGATAGAAGTCTGAATCTTGAAAGTTGAGCTGTGTTATTTACATGTTGGTGCATGGATGATTGATAAAGAAACCTCTCCTTGTAGAAACACTCTTTATTGAAGTTAATATTTAGAGCATGTTTTGCATGGTTTATTGAGTCAGAGTCTCACTATACTTCATACGTCCATTCCCCCTCCGCAAGACTAATAACAAAGTACACTAAAAACAAAGCGATAATAAAATCAATCTAATAACTCTTTTTGAGCTCACACAAAAAGTAGTTCAGGCTAGGATCTTGGGTTAGGAAAGTGAGAAAACTACCCAAGATCTCAAAACTTGAAAACTAGAGTCATTAACGAGTGAAATCCTGCTGCACTCACATTATTGGGACCGTTCCTTTACCGGAGCTCAGCGCGAGACAACACTTGGGTGCACTAGAAGGTAGCCCGCCTTCGACTGCATCTTGTGGGTGTGTTATATATTCGGGTTCCCTTCGGGGATGTCGAAACTAGATCAGGGATCTAGGTATTCTGCCCATATAGCACACTGTCCTTGACCGTGGACCCCCCTGATGATGTCTGTGATTTGAGGTATCTTTAGTGGCCATACTTTTTAGGGACTTACACAAGGTGACTGGGACGGGCTGTCCTGGTACCTGAAACAGACGGACCCACTCTGTCTTCGGTCTTTAGGAGGGTACTCATCTTCACGAGAGTGCTTACACCTATCGTCTGAGGTTCGGGCGAAGCTCTAGAGTGACCGTAACTGTACTTTCGACCAACCCTCTCTGTATGCTATTGTGATACTGGATTTCATCACCAGCGAACGGTAGTACTCAGACAGGGCACCCTATTCTGGCTGCTTGCTGATTGATTTTAGAGAGTCTTTTCTTTTTAGTAGTTGTGTGGATACTGTCATTTGAGACTTCATAATACATCACATTTTAAAATTTGTTAAAATTAAACCGGTCACCGTGGCGTCCCCTGACCCACGCCATCTGTCTCGACGACAGCAAGGTCTACCTCCTCTCACCCTAGAGGAAAGATTGAACCTTGGTGAACCGGGGCCTTCTATGGAAGAGCAGTCTCCTCTGACTAATCTGGATTATCACATTGACCCTTATCAGCCGGAACTCCCGGAGGACCCTTTCACTGAAGGCGTTGTACCTAACTACAATCCTCCACTCACTGATCCGTTAGGACCTGTGATAGTCCAGATTCCACCACGCCCATATATGTCTGCGGCCACACCAACATCTATTTCACCACCGGCATCCACAGGGACGATGCCAATGGCAACCATCCTTGGTTCGCCACCATCCTCCCCACTAGTGGTCAGTTCCATGCCATTACTGGGTAACCCCAGTAGTCAACATATGCCTACCCCCAACCCTATGGTCAACACAACTGTCAGTAGTTCACCGAACCCTTCGGCATCTACTCCTACCGTGACCACGTTGGGGACCACGGTAGCTCCTCCCACGAGCACGACTAATTCGGTGCCCTTTAACAACCCTTTCGGTTGGAACCCTCTGTTGAGTTCAAACCCCCTGGCCACTATACCAGGGGGCAGTGTTATCAGTACACAGGTAGCAGGGAATATTTCTCTTCCTATGCAATCCTTAGGACAAATGGGACAACCCATTGTAAATACTATCCCCTTAAGTGGTTCAAAGATAGGTGTAGGATCTATACCGTTGCCAAATTATGCAAATACTAGTATACCTCCGGGAAATTCTATTGCATCCATTTGGACTAACCAACCCCAACCTCCGTCTGGAGTGGGAGGGCACTTTTACGCTGGGGGCAACCAACCATTTTCCCCTCAATACACTATGCCCTATGGACAGCAACCGTATGTTCCTACTCCTCCACCTATGGGAGGTTTTTATCAAAGTCCCACTTACCCTTTTGGTAACACATGGATGGGAGGACCCTATGGTCCAAATAGTCCGCCCATACTGCCTTGGTTAGACTCGGGGGAAAATCCACAATTTCCATTCTTGGCAGCTTTGGACATACCCGACATCCATAAGCTGACGAACGATCCCATCAACCATAACTCGCTTTGGCCTCCAATACCGCATAAGATTCCTTCCGATATCCCGAAGTTCGACGGGAAGCATGGGGACGACCCCGCCGCACACATCACTACCTTCCATTTATGGTCCATATCCAATTCCATGGTAGATGATAGTGTCCGACTCCGACTGTTTTCCCGCACCCTTACAGGCAATGCCGCCAAGTGGTACATTGAATTACCATGTGCCGCCATCAATACGTTTGGTGCTCTAGCGATGGAGTTCTTAAAGAACTTCCAACTACCAATGAGAGTGGAAACCGGAACAGAATTGTTAACATCGTTGCGGTAAGACACCACCACCCACATCTCCGACCATATTCATGAATGGAGACATAGGAGGAGGCTAGTCAAAGCGCCAATACCAGACCATCTCTTGGCCAATTGGTTTTGCAAGTCTCTTTTACCCCACATCTCTAAAGACATTGGCCTTTCTGGTGCAGTGACAGAAGATCAATGTATTCGTCGTGCCCAACACTTAGATTTAATCTATTCACAATCTGGCACGCTTTACGATCTACTCCCCCATGCCCCTGGTAACCCAAATCCTCTGGCTACTCAGAAAACCAGAGCTCATGTCAATGGTCTCGTTGGCACGATCTCTGGTGTAGCCACCAATCATTCTCGGGGGAAAACCTCCCAACCATCCTCGGCTGCCACCACCCCCCACCAAACGACTCCTCTCCCTTCCGCTGAGGTAAATTCGGTGCAAACCTCACAGAAACCTAGCGGAAAAAATAGAAAGAATAATAAGAAAACATCTTATTCGGAAGAGCAGTCTGATAATCAGAATAACGCTAATCACAAAAATGCTGCTAGAAATGAAAAAGGAAAGGATAAACCCATGAAATTTCCTTGTAAAATCTGTTCGGAGGACCACTTGACATACAAATGTCCTCGGTTGCAGGAATGCACCGATTTTATTGCTAACAAAGATTCTGGGAGAACACCTGCCGTTCTTCACAATCCCTTCCCCAATCAACAGTAGCAACATCAACATATGGTTGACAACCCGCCACAACCCCATCAACGGGGCAATGGTGGTTCGTATCCTTCCGGCGAAGGACCATCTGCCATTTATGGCATCGAGAGTATTGACCTTCAAAATCGTGCCAAGCTTTATGGAACTCCTACCATAGATGCTCAGGAACCGGGAACTAGTTCCAATCCGCCGCCGCCCAATGATTTACATATCGAAAGGCCTACTGTTGAACCTGTAATTCGTCCCCCCAAAGGGACAATTCGACGCACGACTCATAATACCTCTGCACATGCAGCCCAAAACTACAATATTGTAGAAGATTTGGCGCAGGCACCGTCAGCTATGTCTGCATTTGAAGTATTACAAACCTATCCAGCACAAAGGAAAGCCTTGCTTTCGGCTATTGGTGGAATAGATCCCCAGAATTCCATGCTAGCAATCTTTGATATGGAAAAGGCTAAACCTCGCCTCTCGCATCAACTCGCATTCCAGGTGCAGGTTGTGTCGAAAGGGAGACCCATCCATCGCACTGTCATAGACGAAGGTGCTTCGACCTGCGTTATGTCACAAGCTTGCTGGATGAATTTAGGTTCTCCTACTCTAACCCCGCCATCGAATTCCCTCAAAGCTTTCAATGGCCACACTTTCCTACCAAAAGGATACCTTGCTAGCTTTCCCATCACTCTGAGTGGGAAAACGGTAAACGTGGATGTTGAAGTCGTAGAGCGTCATCTCGACTATAATCTATTGCTCGGTCGCAGTTGGTCTTATGCTATGACCGCCATCGTGTCTTCGGTCTTCCGACTCATCCTATTTCCATTGGATGGGAGAATAGTCACGGTCGATCAGCTATCCTTCTGCACCCCTGATTATTCCACTTTACCAAGTAGCTCTGTACCCCTAATAGGAGGTGTCCCTGACTCTTATGTCAGTATCAGTACCGGTCTTCTGAAGGCATCTTCCCTACTGGGTTGTTTTCCTCTACCGCCGCCGCAGATCCCAAACATGGTTGCAATGATATCCACCTCTTTAGATGGCTCTATCGACCCATGGATCATCCCGACACCTTCAGATATTGATTCCTATGGAGATCAGATGCCGCTTTCGCCGGTTGAGTTGGCTTACGAAGCCATCCAAACCGCATCTGAACCCTCCACTGATATGGTTTCGACCACAGGTACAACCCTCTCTCCCATAACAGTTCTCTCTAGGGATCTCCTCAATGAAGTCTAGCCTACAGAAGAAGCTATTCGAGAGATCATGTCATTAGAAGAACGACCTTGGGGAGAGTTCCACCATCGCGCTTCGACGATTGATTCGGAGGCGATAAAAACTGAAATCCTGTCTTTTGACCAACCTAAGATAGTTCCCTCCTCTTATACGACTGTCCACACTATCGATTCAGAAGGGAACATGGGTAATCTTTCCAAGACACTGCTCATTGATATCTCGGTCAAAACGGGTATCATGGAAAATATTCATATTGGAGCCGACTGCAATCCTGAGGAAACTGCGTCCTTCACATCTCTTTTTAAAGAATTTCGCGATGTCTTTGCTTGGTCTTATGACGAAATGCCCGGCATAGATCCTTCTATTGTCGAGCACGAAATCAAGACTTATGACAATGCTAAACCTATCCGGAAACGACTCAGACCTGTCCACCCACGCAAAGCAGCCGCCATCAAGGTCGAAATAGAAAAACTTTTAAACGCTGGCTTCATTTATCCCGTTCCCTTAACTGAATGGGTTTCCAATCCGGTTCCCGTTGATAAAAAACAAGGCACTATTCGAGTTTTTGTCTATTATCGCGATCTGAACGCCGCTTGTCCCAAAGACAACTATCCTATGCCATTCATTGATCAAATTCTCGACGATTGTGCCGGATGCGAATCTTTTTCCTTCATGGATGGATTCTCGGGATACAACCAGATTGCCATAAAAAAAGACGACCAGCATAAAACTGCTTTCATCTGTCCTTGGGGCATCTTCGCGTATAAAAATCTCCCATTCGGCCTGAATAATGCTGGAGCAACTTTTCAGCGGGCTGTGGACTATGCTTTTCATGACATTCGACATATTGTACAGGCGTACTTGGATGACCTCCTAGCTCATTCCAAGAAGCGATGAGACCACCTAGCTCATTTAAGAGAAATTTTTGCTAGGTGCAGGTTCTACAATATACGCTTGAATCCTCATAAATGCGTATTTATGGTCGAGTCCGGACGATTGTTAGGGTTCATTGTTTCCAAGCACGGGATTAGGGTTGATCCCGATAAGGTAAAAGCAATTATTGAATTTCCGGCACCACAATCCATCCTTCAACTCCAAAGCTTGCAGGGGAAGGAAAACTTTTTGCGTCGTTTCATCGTTAACTATGCTGAGATGACGAAAGGATTCATGTGATTATTGAAGAAAGGAACACTATACTTGTGGGATGAACAAGCTCAACGGTCATTTGATGCTTTAAAACATGCACTTGTTTCAGCCCCACTACTTAGTGCCCCCGATTATTCACGCGACTTTCTCCTCTATCTGGCAGCATCACCATCCTCACTTGGAATGGTTTTGGTTCAAGTACACGATGACGACAGCGAACATGTGATTTACTATTTATCAAAAGGTCTCATCGGACCTGAATTATGTTATTCACATGTGGAGAAACTCTCTCTGGCGGTCGTTTTCGCCGTCACCCGGCTCCGACATTATATATTGCTGCGACAGACTACGGTGATTGCTTTGGAGAATCCCATGTGACATATCTTGTCTAGACAAAGTATTGGAGGGAAATATTCCAAATGGATCATCGTCCTCCAACAATTTGATTTGGTGTTCACAGCTGCCAAAGCAAAGAAATCCCTTGTCTTCGCCGAATTACTATCGGACCTTCCCAGAATCGACCCGGCAGAGGTAGCTCATGATCCATTCCCTGATGAATCTATCTACTTGGTAGACTCTTCGGACCCCTGGTATGGAGACATCTTAGTCTACCTACAAACTCAACGCTTCCGCCCAGCTCTCACGTCTGATGACCGTCGTCGTATCCGCCACCAAGCGAAGCACTACCTCATGCTAAACGATACACTATATCGTCGTGGTGTTGATACTATTCTCCGACGTTGTCTCACTATCGATGAGGCCGAACGCGTTTTGAATGACTGCCACGCAGGGGCATGTGGTGGTCATCTTTTGGGCATAGCTACTGCCCAAAAAATCTTGCGCGCTGGTTACTGGTGGCCCACTTTGTTTAAAGATTGCATTGCAGCAGTCCAGAAATTCCATCCATGTCAAATTTTCACAAAGAAAATGCGCGCGCATCCTACCCCCCTTCACCCGGTTATCTCCGTCGTTCTTTTGCTAAATGGGGAATTGACTTCGTCACCTGCAATCCCGCTTCGGAAAACGGACACAACTACATCGTGGTTGCAGTCGATTATTTTACGAAATGGGCTGAAGCCCTTCCCACTTTTAAGGCCGATGGCGAAACCGCCGCTCTCTTCCTGTTTAATCAGGTTATCTGTCGGTTCGGCGTACCCCTATCGATTGTCACAGATCATGGATCTCACTTTCAAAATCATATGATGACCGAATTAACATCCATGCTAGGTTTCCGACAAGATCAATCTTCGTCTTATTATCCTCAAGCTAATGGTCAAGTAGAAGCCGTAAATGGCGTTCTCAAAACCATGATTCGTCAATTGGTCGGAAACCATAAAACCACATGGCATCGGAAGTTATATTCTGCGTTATGGGCATACCGAACGTTAGTGAAAACTGCCACAGGCTTCACACCTTTCCAACTTGCTTTCGGCCTGGAAGCAGTACTTCCAATCGAGTGCGAAATCCCATCACTCAAGCTTGCCATTGAACTCCTGCCTGGCACCACCGCCATAGAAGAGTGCTTGCTCTCGCTCGATCATTTGGACGAAACTCGTCGAGATGCTACATTAGCACTCGAAGCTCACCAGCGCTGAGTTAAATCTCAATACGACAAATCTGTCAAGCCTCGTTCTTTCCAAGAGGGCGATCTTGTTCTACTTTAAGATCAAAAACACGACCTCTTGGGGGAAGGAACACTCCAACCATTGTGGCTCGGTCCTTACATCGTTACTAAAGCCGTCTCAAAAGGAGCTTACGAACTACAGGACTGTAATGGAATTCCACTCGAGGAACCCCGCAACTGGCTCTATCTGAAGAAGTATTTTGCCTAGTTTCGCACTAGGCATATGCTTTGTAATTTTATGTATATAAGTTTTGCCTATTTTTATTTTTATGCTTCTGGATTATTTTGTTTGGTTTAAGGTGTTTTTCTCATGTAATCTTTTTCTTTCGCACAGATGTCATCACATTCGTTATCATACGTCGGGTATGCAGACGGGGCTAGTCGTCACACTAGACACATTGCTTCAGCTGCTTGGGTTCTCTATACTCCTGAGTCGAACCTTCTTGGTTCCGGGGGGATCTTCCTGGGTAACGCCACCAACAATGTTGCTGAGTACATGTCAGTGATCCAACTCCTCACGGAAGCGGCATCTCGTGACATCTCCGATTTAGTGGTCAGGTTAGATTCCCAACTCATCATTATGCAGTTAAACAATCATTACCGTGTCCGCCACCCTGTGTTGTTACGTTATTTTTTATGAGTGCGACTTTTAGAATGTCAATTTCAAACAATCACATTTGAGCACGTTCCTAGAGAATTTAATGCATTAGCCAATTCTTTGGAAAATTATGTGTTAGATTGGCATTTGTCACATTTATTGTAAAAGATTTACTCATGAGTACGTATATTTTTATCCCATCAAAAAATGCATAAAAATTTAAAAACACAAAATCACCAAATATATATATATATATATATATATATATACATATGTCATGTCCAGTACGCAGTAAAAATCAAAAAGAAAAATCTCCCAAAACTTGGGGTGTTTTACAAAATTTTGCTACACTAAGCCATGCTCTGACACTAATACATCTACTCCACCAGGTAAGCCTGATGTTCATAATAGCATACAACTGCTCTAGCTATCCTCCTGAGAGGAACCAGGTATCTCTCCGGCACACCCATAGTATGCCGTTGCAGACGAATTGGAACCTCTCGCATAGGAAGCGGCGGTATACCCATACTCAGACCCTCCAGGTTCCTGGAGAGTTCATGTAAAATTTGGGTATCATCGTCGTCGCTGGCTTCCGCCTCCTCTACAGGTGCGCCAGCCCCGGGTAGCTACAATCCTCGCCGTGCATAGCGAGGGGCCCCAGCTGGACGGACAAGTGCCACATCTGTGTCAAGCAAGCAAAAGCTTCATGTCAAACTTAATTTTCACCCCTTTTTCAACAAAAAAAAATTTACATAAACATTCGAAAGCTAAAAACAAAAAACTTCTTTGAAAAGCACTGATCATTTTTTCTTACCATCGGGCCCCCACTGGGTGCCAGGGGGCAAGACTAACTCGGGATCGCCTGTGAAGTTCATCCCTGCATAGGGATAATCCTCAATCATGATGATCTGAGAGTCCAACCAGTCAAAAAATCCCTCATCAAAACAGTGACGGACGAGACCCTCTCCAGTCCGTGGAAGCAAAGTGGCCCATCGAGCCTGCCTCGGTTCGCGTGGACCCAATGGCGCTGTAGGGATCCCGGGCCTCATCAGTGGTATCCACTCCAGTATGAAAGAAACAATCAGTTTTCTGTACCCAAAGTCTCTTTGAGTACGGGTCTTACATGCAGTAAGCTCTGCTCGAACCCGACGGACCACACCGTCACACCAGTCAAAAACCTAAGGCTGCATGCAATCCAAGGCTAGGAGCATCTGAGCCTTGGTGGCCACATGCTGACTCTTGGCACCTGCCAAGCGAACAATCCTCCATAGAATAGACCACAGTGGTCTCAAAGTCACCTGTGCAATAGGTATCCGGTTACTCACAGCCTGGGTGCCACGTATACAGTGCGCATGGATCAAATCAGTAGTGGAACGAGGGTCAGCTCTGGACCCCGTCAAATTGGGCCTCGCCCCACGACATGACAAGCCAGTCAAAAAGTAAACATCATCTTTTTCGATGGCGAGCTCGTTGCCACCAATCCGAAAGACATGATGCCTCTTGTCCCACTGCTGGATCAGCCACCTCAGGAGGTCCTCTTGACCCCTCATCAGTTCTAAACGGGCATACTTAAGCAATCCGCACCTCCGGAGAGCCATTAAACTTGCCGCATCCGTCACCATCTCTCGTTCTTCCCGCTCATGCTCTCTCTCTCGCCAGATAATCATGATTAACAGTTGAACACCTGCAAATGCAACATTTCCAACCGATTAAAATTTTCCTGGACCACTTCAAAAATGGAAAAATTGAATTGTTAGAAAGCATGTTGTGCCTAACGTGGGAACTAGTACAAAATAGAGCGTTCTAACGCGTACTTCCCTCACAGGTTGTGCATTTAACGCGACTGTTGTACTCCTGACCCGCGTTAGGCGCAAATATTTTTCTAGGGCCTCAAAATTTCCTAATTTTGAACCAGTAAAAACTAAAAAATTGGCAATTAAATGATAGCAGGAGGTTTTAGCTCTTACCTGGATCTCGCGGAATAGAAGACTGTTGCCCGGATTGACCGTAATCGTCAGCTGAAATTTCCACCTCTTTTCCACTCCAGAGCTTCTTCACAGCACTCAAAACAGTGAAAATGAATGTCTTCTGACCTTCTTATAGCAAATTTTGGGGCATGACTCTCTCTAGTCACTCGGAAAAGTCATGATTCCTCGCTATACACATGTCGCAACTCTCGAGATTTGGTACTGATGATTCTAATAAGGGATCAAGATTTATGTGCAGACATACTCGTGTTTTATCGAGCATTCTTTTTTGGTCTTTTCTTGCTCGTTAATCCGAAAAACCTCGAGTTCTCTTCTTCGGGCTCGTTAAACTTATACGAAGTTGGCATCGAGCATTCTTTTTTTGGTCTTTTCTTGCTTGTTAATCCGAAAAACATAGAGTTTTCTTCCTCAGACTCATTAAAACTATGGAGAAGTACTGAGCATTCTTTTTAGGAATCTTTTTCTCGCTCATAAAACCGAAAAAATCCTGAGTCACCTTTGTCAGACTCGTTAAACTATTGAGACAAAGAACAAGGAGCCATTCTTTTCCTCTTTTTCAAAGCTCTTCAAACAGAAAAAGTAAATCGAGTTTTCTCCGCGTGACTCGTTAAAATTTCACGGAGGTACCGAGTTTTCTTTGTTGGACTCGTTAAACTTTCACAAAGAATATTGAGTTTACTTCGTCTCCTCGTACTCATAACAAAATGAGGCAGACGTCCATTGAACATAGATTTCTCACTTTTCCGGATTCCATGGACTAACTTACGGAAAATGAACTGTTTCGGGCTTACTATTACCCCTTTGCCGTGCCCGGTTATCAAGACATGACAAAGGCACCCCAATGGAGTCGTCTTTTACGACATTTTTCAGACTCTCTAAACATGAAAAATTCACCGAGTTTACTTGTCTGGACTCATTAAACCTAATCAGACAGGACATGGAGTCGTCTTTTATGACATTTTTCAGACTCTCTAAACATGAAAAATTCACCGAGTTTGCTCATCTTGACTCGTTAAATCTAATCAGATGGGGCATGGAGTTGTCTTTTATGACATTTTTCAGACTCTCTAAAACATGAAAAATTCACCGAGTTTGCTCATCTGGACTCGTTAAAACTAATCAGATGGGACATAGAGTTGTCTTTCCTGACATTTTTCAGACTCTCTAAACATGAAAAATTCACCGAGTTTACTCGTCTGGACTCGTTAAACTTAATCAGACGGGGAAAAATTTGGACAAAATGGATACTACCTCTGTTACATTTTCAAAAAGGTCGATTTGGCAACAAAATTCTTGAACATGGCACTTCTCGCAGTTAGCCGAACCCTACCATCTATGAGTATTAGCCTTCATTTCCCAGTGTCCCTGCACCGGTAAAATCCTAACACACTCTTTGGTGTTCAACACGCTTCAGCTGCCTAGTACCCTGCTAGACTGCC
Organism: Pinus albicaulis; assembly: GCA_034641835.2. Classification (NCBI taxonomy): domain Eukaryota; kingdom Viridiplantae; phylum Streptophyta; class Pinopsida; order Pinales; family Pinaceae; genus Pinus; species Pinus albicaulis. The sequence goes on from MU968411.1 coordinate 74,559,690, forward strand.
TTCTATTGTTCAAGCAGATCTCGTTATCTACTGCTCCTGTTATCAACCAAACCGTTCATTATGCTAGAAATTATTTGTTGTCTGACGTTCCCATTTACTCTTCCTTATCTCAAATCATAAACAAAATCAGTTGGTTTTCGTTTCGTGTTGACTGATGTAGGACGCCTCAGTGCCTACCTTTCAACAGATCACTTCCTATCGACTTCAACACCTTATCTAGGAAGTTGATCCAGAAACACATCAGTACCCAGATACTTGCAGACATCAGTGGTAGGTAATCTTGTGTTTGATCAAGGGTCTTCATCATTGGCTCTTGGTCGAATGATTCTACGAGTGTTCGACTTCAACTCCTTTTATTCACACTCGCTAGATTGTACTGGGCATCTTAGAAACCATCATCATTATCGGTGGCCACCTTCGCGTCTGTTAACAGTTTTCATTATTGACTGGTAATCAGACGATTTCTCACATGTTCGATGACAACTCCCTCATTCACATGTTGAGAAATATGCAGTTTAAGTGAATCGGCGGTCAAGACCTTGGGGCAAAGGCTACACCATTAAAGTTGTGTTCCCTTCCCCAAGCTGCGATATTGTTTATGGAGACAGCTTCTTCAGCCTGATCCTATTATGACAGCCACTTCCACATTGTGCCTATTGGTGGACAGATTCTTCATATCTCTATTCTAGAGAAATCATGTTGTTTAAAGCTACTGAGCATGGGACATGCCCGACTCTAGGCAAATACTATATTTTCTGACATATGTTGTTGTTTCAGGTTTTCCTCGGTCTTTCAATCTCTCTCTCTCTACAAATTATAAAGTATTTTGGCCATCGTCTTCGTCTCTGACCTCACACTTTAGGGGGAATCTGTTACAGGTCAAAATACCTCCTCATCAGCTCAGAGGGGAAGACAAATATGGAAGAAGTACAAAGACCTAAATTAAAACCTATTTACGACGAGGGTAACGCATATATAGAGCAGAACAAGAGCGTTATAACGCGAGGCAAGGCAATACATTGGCCGCGTTAGTGGCTAGGGCAACGCTCTGTTTACACTGGAGGGATGCGTTACCCGTGTTTTAAGTTTGAATTGGGAAAAGAGCGCGAAGAAAGATTTGAATCTCCGACTTTCCCTCACAAAGGAGTCAGTTCACAAAGGAAACTGCAGAAGCACCAGTTCATTATTGGTCATTTCCATGGAAGACTGAACTCCAAGAGAGGCAAAAGCATGAAGATCAAGGAAACATCTAAGCCTTTTCCATTCCAAACTAGTGGAAAGAGAAGGGCAACAATGGCCTTCTCCCTCTCCTATAAGAAGGAGCTGAAGGCTCTTAATTGAAGGTCGAAGGATTGCTTAAGGTTCTTGTATACTTGTGGAATAGAGAATAGTGTGACATTGTGAAGGCCAAGAGTCAAAGAGGCTCCTAGAGAGCTTGTTGGCTTGGACTTCTTCACTAGAGAGAGAAGAGAGATTGGGAGACTGAGGAGGGCTTGGTACAACCGATGGTTGTAATCCTCCTTCTTTCAAAATCAATAGAACTGTGTTCGTTTTGTCCATTCGATGCTTAATGTTATTATTGTTGTTTCAATATTTACTTAGTATGATATGAATGGCTCAGATGTGTATAATCTAGATGTTTGTAGTATATTGATTTAATTGATAAGATACTTGTTATATTAGAAATTACGCGGGTGCTTTGACTGATTGCAGGTCTCAGATTTGGAGCCGGCGAAGAAGGACTCTTACTTTGCTGCACAGCGCTCTCCAAGGGATTCCAAGACCGTCAAAGAGGTAATTCTCTATTGTATTCCTTCAAGTTATTTCAAGCTAATATGAACATACTCATGCCATCTTTGTGAACAGCATAGCTAATCTTACTATCTGCCTCGGGCACCGGAAAGCCCTGAGAGGGATATACGAAAACCAACCACCCAAGAAGTTTACCCTATAGCACTTACCTATGCTCAAAATAGGATACCAAGAAAACATCCCATTAATATTGTATTAAAATCAATCCTTGTGCACGCAACCATAGATATTATCATAAGCACACAAAAACCAAGTGACCCAAACCAGGTCATAGCATATAAGCATGTACATAAGTCTTTCATACATAATATTATATCAAAATCACCATCTATAAGTGTCATCAAAGCTATCTCACTATTAAGGGACACTACAGTCAGTCCTGTTAGTTAGACTTAGAAGATCCTCATTATTTTATAAATTATTCTTGTTCTCAAGCTTTTTTAACACATCACTATTATATGAACGAGAATTAATTATCTTATTTCGAGTTATTGACATTTTCTGTTCTTCAATTAGGTAATATATTCTCATGATATTATAAATAGTCTTTCTCTCAAGTTGTTCCAAGAAATATCTAATTTATGAATAAGAATGAATAGTAATATTGTGAGTTGCAGAATGAGTTAATTCTAGTGTCATAAGTTATTTTAGCATAGGGTTCCTTACTATGTTACAGATGATATTTTTCTCAAGTTGTTCCAACAAATCTTTAACAATGAATAAGATTTCTCTGTGATGTTTTAAGTTGTTGTTTTCTAAGAGAACCTTATTGCATCAGAACTAATCCTTTTCTTAGTTTGTTCCAATATACCTCTAATGAAACGAATTGGACTAAGTTTAATGTTATGAGTTACTTTCTTATCAGCTTTACAATCTGTGGACTAACATTCTCTGTTCTTGTTATCATTCCTAGTTTAGAGTAGATTTGATTTTGTTTTAATGCATTCAGTAACTTTCCTTTGCTATTAATTTAGTTTTTTTTTTCCCTTATCATAAAAACATAAAACCAAAAACACTAGAAAAACACCAAACACAACGAAGTAGGAAGAGGATACTTAGGCACATATGGTGCACTTCACTTCAACATTTTACTAGCCCTGGTTGACAATTCATGACATCAATTTAGGAACACTAAATTGAACAAACAATACCATGTTAATTTTTCAATATTTCTCTATGGTGTATCAGTTACTTAAGCCCAATTCAGATTTTCATCAACAAAATAGTCAGAGCTATGCAATATAAATAACCATAAACTGTAACTAAAGATAGGAAAATGTATGCAAGGATAGAAAAAACAATATCAAAACCATGAGATACAGAAATTGGTCCAAGACCAGGGAAAAACCCCATTGTGGGGGAAACCCTTTCAAATCTTCTTCTTCTGTAGATTTTATTGAAAATATTTCGACAAAGAGTATAATGAGCCTAGTAAAATGATATAGCGGATAATAATCTAATATAATATATATATCAACAAAAAAAAAATCAATGGATCACTAATACCAAGTGATATTAGTTGCACCAATCTAGATCCGAGTCTAGCAAACTATCAATAGCTGATTTGGCACTGATGTGACTGCATGATGGATCACCGATGATACTGCGTGATAATATAGAAGAATACCAAATAGGATCTACCTAATAACTCATAGAGTCACGACCTGAACACGCCTTGCCCATGGCTATATAAGGTCTGAGTGACTACCACAAAGTTTTGCGCTCACAACTGAGGGCCTGAATACCTAGAAACTTGGTCATGCCATTAATCCTACCTACAAGCAAATTTACAAGATGAGTCATGACCACAAGAAGCTCAGGTAGTGGCCCAAGCCCAGCAGAGCCTCTACCTCAAGTTCTCATGCCCGCGACCCATATCTAAAATACCCAAATCTAAAATGTGCATCTGTTTATGATCCTGATCCAATACTCGAACCTCTTGCGATGTACTTGTGCAAGCCAGAAAATAAAAATATGACCTATAACCAAAATAGCATGAAGATGATCTCATGAGAGAATGTTTGATTATTAGATTGAGGTTTCCTATATTTATAACTTGATGAGGTACCACTTTGGGATTTGACCAAATCAACATGTAATTTAACCAACTCATAAAATAATAAAATAATTCATAACTTACTTCCACTTAACCGATTGGGGCAATCTATAGACCAATTTTTATGCTCTTGAAAAGAGGAATCTAGTTAAATTATTTTTTTAATCATCTGAGTTGTCCATTTTGGAATTTGACTCTAGTTTCCAAAATAAGCATGTTGTGCTAATATAAACTGACTGCATAGATGTGATTGTTATGTATGACTGACAATTTTTTATGAGCTTATGATGTGAACATGTTTGGTAGATATTATTATGGATATCATGACCTTATTTATGATTGGGTTGATATGTTGTGAAGTTATAACGTGCTAATCTAGATTTATTGTGCCGACAAGATAACCTCCCCTAAGATACACTAAGGTATGTGTTTTCTTATTTCTTATACTTGGTGCTTTACTCTTGAAAAGTAATCAAATTTCTATGCTAGAGAGTGTTGGTTGTTCGAAAGAGTGAAAGGCAGGGGCCCTCTACCCTCCCATAACATAACATAGATAGACATGTCTTATCTCCTCCACCTAGACTTATGATTATGAGCAGTACTCCTTCGATCTGCTAACCCTCTAACCAACAGGCTTGAGAACTTTGCTTCCCTTCATAGCCCCTAATTAAGCTGACTAGAGCCCTTATGACCTTACTAGTTCATATATATATATATATATAGAGTGTTGATTATGTAATATAGCTAATCTATTTAGCATGGTATGTTTGCGAGCTGTTTGAATTTTTTTATTAAATTGCATGATATGAGTTTTATCTATAATATTTCATGAATAAATGGTCTTGTTTTAATATGGTTGTACTAACACCCTATGTGTTCAGGCAGATGACATGTACTTGAGTACATGTAGGTGATAGTTGCAGTGTTATGATTTTGACTATTATTTAATTATGTCATGGTTGTTAGTCTTGGTAAATGTTGATTTCAAATTGATAGATATGTTTTCTTGATGCTTGGTTCATATGGCTGACATGTGTGTTCAGTTAGAGGTCAACATTCTTAGCACAACAATGTAAGGTAAATAGCATGTTGTGTGTTTATTTATGCACTGAAAATTATGTTTTTATGGAAGTATGATGCAAGGGAATTCATGGAAAAAGAGACTACCATGAATTATTGAAGATGGCTTGGGCTAAGATTTTCCTTGGAAGTATTAGGAACCATGGGGATTGAGTCATGGTGTATTTTTCTATGCCTTGTTCTTTCGGTATTCTTTTATTTGGCTGTGATTGATTTGTAGTCTTGATTGTTTCTAGCGCATGGCCATGCCACTTTGTTGTAGTGTTGTATTTCCTTGGTTTTCATGTTTTTATTCTTGTTTGTTTCTTGTATTTCTTTTATGTTTTGAGTGCCTTGGGAATTAGTTGGGAAAGACAAAATTTAGTGGAGCTCGAGAGCCGAATGAAGTCTAATAGGTGATGTAAGGCCTGAATGAAGCTCAATGCATGAGTAAGCACAACGAAACATAAGAATATGACAATTGGTTGGACTGGTTGGGTCCATTGTGGTAAATGGACAGTGGCAGTACATACATGAGAAAGGTTACAAGAAAGGTAAAGTAAATCATCTAAGGTAACAAATTTCTTGGCGATGTTGGGAACTATTGTTCTCAACGTTTTGCATGTTCTCCATGAATAAAGGGATTTTTCTTAACCTATACCTTATGATATCTGGTAATCATAATCTGTTCATGATTATGTTGAAATCTATATATTTATCTATGCATGTATGTATATTTCTACCTCACGAGATTATTATTTATTTATGTTGATGTTTATATATGTATCCATGTATGTATATATGTATGTAGCTATGTCACTATATGACAGGGTTTTCAAGGATCATTCTTGTGGAGGAATTATTTCTTATGTAGGTGAATGGCATGAATAAGTTTTGGGCCTTATGGGGAATCAAGTGGGAAGAATAACCCTGACAGATCTATGAGGTCAATATCATTTGGACATGCATTAATATTATATGTTTGTATTATTCCTATGTTTATATTATGGATTGGTAATGTTGAGGGGTACAACAACGAAGTGAAAGTAGTGTGACCTGTGACATGCTAGGATAAGCATTGATAGTGAAAAGAAACTAGAAGAAAGGTGGCTTCTGGGGTTAGTGTGTGGTCTATATATGTGCAATAATACTGTGTGTATATGTTGTGCATGTTGTATATTTAGTGATTCTACCTATGCTGATGTGTAATTTTTCATATGTATTATTGTGTACATATGATGTTGTGTACCTGTTGTATATATGATGTTGCATATACAGTGCCATGTATGGATGGTACTATGTATATGTTGGATATGTGGTGCTGTGTGCATATGGTGTTGTGTATATGTTGGATATGTGGTGCTGTGTGCATATGGTGTTGTGTGCATGTTGGATATGTGATGTTTTGTACGTATTGTGATATGTACATGTTGAATATGCAGTGCTATATACATATGGTGTTGTGTGTGTGATGTAAATATGGTTCTATGTGCATTTGATGTTGTGTGCATGATTGTACACATGGTGTTGTGTATAGGTTTTCCATGTGGTGTTGTGTGTAGGAAGTGTCGTTTACATGTCGTGCACGTGGTACTATGTAAATATGGTGTCATGTACATTTCGTGCATGTGGTGTTATTTACATGTGGTATTGTGTACACATTTTACAGGTGGTGTGGTCAACATTTGGCGTTGTGTACACATTGTGTAGGTGGTGATGTGTACATGTGATGTGGTGCACATTTTGTACATGTAGTATGTGTACATGTGGTAACGTTTATATGTTGTGCATATGTTATTGGTATACATGTGGTATTGTGTGCATGTCATACATGTTGTGTTGTGGGCATGGTGTGCTATGTATGTGCATGGTGTAGTCGTGGTATTTTCACATGTGTATTTGTTGTGTTGTATGCCAATGTAGGAATATGTATTTTATTGTATCGTACACTCCGTGTATATATATGTTGTACATTGGTGTAGGCATAGGTGTATGTGCTTTTTTGTACACCGAAGTGTAGGTGTATGCGTTATGTTGTGTTCCAGATGTGGGGGTATGGATTGTGTGGTGGTGTACGCCCTATGTGGATGCATGTGTTGTGATAAACATTGTGTGTATGTGTACATGAGTAAATGGAAGCAAGGGAACTGGGTGCTTTCCAGGTGTGGCAATCGATCCACTGTGTGTAAATAAAGAGAAAAGGCAAAAATACTAACTAATTAAGGATAAGTATCCATATTTTATTTCAGTCTTGTTATGCGTGTGAGATGTGGTTCTAACTTATGACGGTTACATGTGATTTATGATTATGGTTATGGTGATTGCATGAGATTTATTATTTTTATCTATGATGGTTTCATTTTGAGCTAATCAGATATGATACGTTTATACATGATGGCTTGATCAAACAACTAGTTTGACTTGTGTAACAGGAAATGAATAGGATTGCAAGTGTACCTTGTTGATGAGATAACAATGAGGTATGATTTGATGTTATTTCAATTTATTTTGAATCTAATGGCAGTTATGTGCTTGGTATAGGAAAGCAGGAAAGTCTCGATTGGGTAGTTGAAACTGACTGTAAGCAGTAGAAACAACAACAAAAGGAATTAAAATATGCAATAGTATGTTGGAAAAGCATTTCAAGAGTAGGGACATTGTGGGAAAATGGTACCCAATAATGTCCATTGATTTCCATGAGCATTCTATGACCAATATGATGGTTTTGAAGTAGGTATATGCCTTGGTATTTATATCTTGATGCGAGGAAGCCTTTCCAAGGGATGGATTTCTCGAGATGAGGGTGCCAACAGAACATGGAAGCTGAGTGACTATACAGAAGGGGATTACTAGATTTCCCGAGGGACTGTATAGCATATAATGGAAGGTTGGGGATGGATTGTTTTTGGTCATTAGCATTTCTAGATGGAATCAAATATACATTTGGAGTGTGCCATGGAACAATAATCCTGTAACTGTTCACTGAGCGGATAAGTGGCATGATATTGTAGCACTAGAAATTAGATGCAGCTTTGAATTTTGTAGTGGATTATATGCTTCCTAGGAAGGAGGTGAATCTTGGTATTACCTTGACGGTGGAGGTGTGAGCCTTTGATTTCCCTTGTGTTGGCTCCCCATGATTTGCAATATTGGAAAAATAAAATTTGCAGATAACCACATCAGACCACTTCAGAGTCCAAGGACCTAGCCTTCCTGGACTCAGAGAGGGCTCTCTCTATGTTTATAATTAATTGATTTATCTTTATGCTTATGTTTTTTTATTTTAGGCTAATTATAAAGCTTGGGTTTGTTTGTTTTGTTTTGATTGATTGTTTGGTTGCTTGTTTTAGTTCAATAGATAGAATGAGCGAAGCTTAATCCATTGGGCTATGGAGTCATAAAATGTTTTAATTGTACATCAGCTCTTCAAGGGTTTTCACAGGGCAAGCTAACTACATCAAATGGATCCTTTTAGGTGAAATGAATATGAGATTACAACAAGTTGTGAATTTAGTAGAACTAAAGGGAAATTAAGAATCCTTTAACTATAATTCAAACAAGAAAAGCCTTGAGGATAACAACTTGGTAAAACTGAAAAGCAATTAAGAATTCTTCAGCTATACTTTACTAGAAAAACCTCCAGACAACAATCCAACAATCCTAGAGAGAAGTTAAGAATTCTCTATTTATTACTTTAAGACAAAGAAAAAATTCAAGATAATAGTTTCGTGAAATTAAAGAGCAGTTAAAAACTCTTTAATTAAACATCGAAGAAGGTCTTTAAGATAACAGTTTGGTAAAATTGAAGAGCAGCTAATAATTCTTCAATTATACTTCACTTAGAAATCTTGAGAAAAAAATCCAGTAATATTAGAGAGAAGTTAAGAATTCTCTAGTTATTACTTTCAGAGGAAAACATAGACATAATAATGACAGACAGAGTTGAGGTACGAAAACAGTATATCTCAACCTAAAATTTTTGTTCTATTATCAAAGAAATTTTTGTACAGTATGGAAAACCAAGGAGAAACATTGACAAAGAGGGATAACATCACCATTAACATAGCTCAAGAATCCTGTGAATGTGCTTGTATTACTGAGGTCCAAAACAGTTACAATGCTCGAGTGCAACAACCTTTGCAACTCAGAGTCTGATCAAAATCCAGTCTAGCAATCAACCAACTAACCAACAACAATAATGAATAATACATGCAGTATTTAACTGCAATTGAGGAGGTGATCCTATCCTAGGGTTTCATACTGCACTTATTACAGAGTAAATGTAATCTTGACCTTTGATACCATGCAAGGCCCAAGGCAAAATATCACTGGCTAACTTGTTGTAATAATAACTTTCTATTTAACTAATGAGCTAACTGTAGGATATTTTTGACTTTTATTCCTTTGGCATTAAATTTTACAATAACTTCTAAGCTGTTTAAAAATATCTCTTATTGAAACATTAACTGAGGTAGCCTGTCTTGAATCAAAATCTTGTTGTAGGTGGCCAACGTGTTTTGAAGAAGTAAAGGCTCATTGGCCTTGTCATTCGAATCTGTCTTCTTTGTTGATTTATCCTCTACTTTTTTCTTTAAAATTTTATTTGTCTTTTCCTTAACTGTACTTTCTCTATTTAATTCTTTTAATCTATTTTTATCTATGTTCTCCCTTTGACTGCTTTGGGTTACTGCAATCTCTCTTTTAACCTTCTCTTATTTTTGCTTTGTCTTAACTTTGTCTTCTAATCATGTCTTTTATCTTTAACCTTTGATTAAACCTTTAATACCTTTTACTTTTACTATCTTTTGAATACATTTTTCATTTACTTTTCATCTCTGCGCAACCACTGTATAACTCTTTCATTTTATTGATCTTTTCCTTCGATGAAAACCTGCTACCTTTGGATTTATTGAATGATCATCAATGATCATGATCCATTGCTGATTTCTGATTAATCTTGCACTCGTAATTATTTTTTGATGAACAAGGCCTCTGAATCGTCACCTAGAGAGCTTATTTTAAATAATTTCTTGGAACTCAGGAATCCGAATTATGCATTTTCCACCACGTATATTACCTACAAAATTAAAAAAAATGCTAATTTAAAACACAAGGTGTTCATAGGAATGTGATATGACTTGGGGGAAGTAGGGAAACTGTGGACAGAGTCTGGACATGGAAGTTTTAGGTTTTGCTTTCGGTTACAAACCTCCAACCCTCTAGAAATGTTGTGGGGTTTGACACAGAGCTTTCTGGGTGTATCACAAAGCCACAGGGTTTCGGCATGTTTAAACGGGGTCAATGGTTTTGGGTTATGGTGTGAGGGTGGTCAATGGTTTTCACATGGTGCATAGGTGGCATGGTGGCTTATATCGCGGGGATTCGATAACATGGAGGGAGTGACACATGGCAGGATGGGATAGTGGTAAAACCTCCCATATTGCAAGGTTGAAGGTGTTTAAACGGTGGGATTTTTTATGTGCGATGAGGCGTGACAACTGTTGGATGGGAGGGGCGAAGATCCAATGGTGTTCGGGCGATGAGCGGACTACGAGTAGGTTTAGAAGGTGGGTCCTAGAGGTATACGGAGTGGAAGGTTTAATATAAGGTGGGGGCCAGGTTTATGTTAAGCGGGGAATAAGGTTCAAAGCAGGGGTTAAAATTGTATAATGGGTGTTAGGTTTTTGAATATAACGGGGTCGGGTATTTTTAAATAAATAGGGTTTATAAAAAAGAGTGGGTTCCGAAAAAAAAATTACTTTTAAAACAATGTAAAAAGGTTTTTTACATTGTTTTTATGAAAGAAAGGAAATAAATGAAAGGAAGAGCATTATTATGGGGAAAATGGGGTTTTAGTATAGGGAAGATGGTTCTAAGAAATGGGTGAGGTTTAAATGAGGGGTTTTCAAGTCAGAAATGGGTTTTTTAGAGCATGATAGTGTTGGAGAAATAAAAATGAGAGATAGTGAATAGGTTAAATGAAGATAGTGAAGGTAGTGATATTTTTGAAAATAAATGATAGTCAAGGAATGTTATTTTCAACAAACTCTAGAAAAGCCATAGTTATTTAGTGAGACTATAGAATACACAGGAATAACAGGGGCTCTAGCTAAGGAGGGCAGCTCCTTTAGGAGGTTTCAAGAACCTCAGATCTCTGGGTTTCGTAGATCAGTGGCATGTTTGTAGTTGGCTGATCTTCGTTTTTCCATTACTGATATACTACAACTTTTTGTCACTGTTTTCTTCAAAATTTGAAAATCATGCTTCTTGAACAGTTTCTTTTGCCTACCCATCATCTATTCTAACATTTTTTCATCATTTTTCTGGGTGCATTTAGACTTGCAAACCCTTGACATCATTTTTCTTCTGAAAAGAAAACTATCTATTTCTACCCTTATAGCTTCCAAAGGCTCAGATTAAACTAGTGAGCTCTTTTATTCTCTACCTAACTACTTATCTTTCGATATTAAACATTTTGATAGATTTTCATTCACTAGCTATCAACATGTAAGTTAAAGCATGACTGAATCAAGATTAATCAGTTTGATTGTCATGAATCATGGCATTTTGTACAAGCTGCACACAATATTTATTTTGCAAAAAGTAAACTAAACTGCGGGCTTTGATCTTGAATTTTTCATTTATAATCTATCCTTTACTTTATTTTTGGTTTAGATTTAGAATTTGGACCCAATTCCTTTTTCTATCTACCTATTGATAAGCCAAGTTCAAACAGTTTGGAAAATCTTAATTTTTTAACTTATCAGCAAAAATTCAAAATTTGTACAATCATGATTAGGCTGTATGATTGAACAAGATCTTTTCAAAAGTAGTGGCATTTGGACTTCCACACTTTCAGAAATATTCATTTTTTGATATGGGGCTTCCCTTTTTCTTTTATCTGCCCTCTTTTCTTCTTTTCTCTCTTTCATTTCGTATCAATTTTGTCTGAGTTTTTTGTTTAGACAATGTTATGTACAATGAAAAACTTAAAATTGAGATTCTTAACTGAAATAATGCTTCAAAATCCTGCCATTGATAGGACCTCCACATAATTCTGTTCCATCCATTTCTTGTAAGAAAAATTCATTATTACCTCTTACAGAATGAACGATGTATGGACCTTTCCATAGATTATCAAAATTTATGTGCTTACCTTTGTCCTCTCTTCTTGAATCCCACTTCATCACTTTGTCTCCAATGCTGAAATCATTTTCTTTGGGCCTTTTGTCAAAGGTTTTCTTCATATTTTCTTGTACTAGCTATGTTCTGTTGTATACTCCTTCTCTGGTTTGCTGCAACTGAATAGTCTGGTTTATTCTTCTTTGTATGTCATTTTCTTTAGAATGCAACTCTTGAATGAAATTCATTACTAACACTCCCAAGCTTGTTGGGAAGACCACATATGTTCCATAGACTAGCTGTTAGGGAGACAGATCAATTGATTTCTTATGTGTTAGCCTATCTGCCCATAGTGCATGTACTAGTCTGTTGTGCCATGATTTCTTGTTTTCTTCCAGCAACCTTTTAATGATGTTAACCAAACTCTTGTTTGAGGATTCAGCCAAACCATTACCTTGAGGGTAGTAATTTTTGGAATGTCCCAAAGTAATGTGATATTTGTGGCAAAAATCCACCATTTTCTTGTATTTAAAAGCAACAACATTGTCAGTAATGATTTTCCTAGGGCAGCCAATTCTGGATAGAATATAGTTTTCAAGGAATCTTATAATTACTGAGTCTGTGGAAATCTTGGAAGGAATGGCTTCTATCCACTTTGTAAAATAGTCAGTTACGGTAAGGATCCATTTATGCTGGGAAGAGGAGGTAGGGTGGATTTCTCCAATGAAATCTAGACCCCATTGTTGAAAAGGAGCTTCAACAGAGATTGGTTGTAATTGCAAAGGTGACAATTTTCTTTTACCTTCAAATATCTGGCATTTATGATAGGAAATTACCATTTTATGGATGTCTTGGAAGAGGGTAGGCTAGTAGAAACAAGCTCTAAGGATTTTATTGATAGTGGTTTTCCAATAGAGGTGACCTCCACATTATCCTTCATGAAATTCATGCATGATCTTATCTTCATCTTCTTCAGGCAAACATTTAAGAAATACACCACCATAATTTTTCCAATATAAAACTTTATCGAAAATGAAGAAATTTACAACCTTTAGTTTCAAGAATCTGGCCTTTCTTTTGGACAAACCAAGAGGAACATTAATATTAAAAGGAACATGCAGTATATCAGCATACCAGGGTGAGTTTAGAAATGTTTCCTCAACAGGTGGAGTCACCATCTCATCTTGTTCATCCAATGCATCAATCATATTAATGTCCAATGCTTGAAAATTTGTTTCAGCCATCAGTTTAGCCAGTTATTGTCCTTTGATTAGCTTGGTGGGCTTGATTTCCATATCATATTCTAAGATAACAACAATCCACTTACCTCTTTTTCCATCAGGATCTTATGTAAGTATGTATTTAACCACTATATGAGGTACAAATGCAATGACGTATGATTGAAAAATGTAGATTCTGAAATATTTTAGTGCTTTGACCAAGGCAAAAGCCTTATTTTCCATTATATTATATTTCAAAGGTGCATATCTCAATGCCTAACTAAAGAAATCTATATATTGCTCCTATTCTTTTACATTTTTCTTTAGTAAGACAACAACAACTGTGTCTTCTGATGCAAAGGAGAAAATGAATAAATCCTTGGTGAAGTCAGGGATGATTAGAACAGGTGTTTGGGTAAGAGCTTGCTTCACCAAGACAAAAGATTGCTTTGCTTCTATGGTCCATTTGAATCATGTTTCTCTTTTGAGCATGTTGGTAATGTTTCCTAGGAGTTTTGCAAGGTTTGGTATGAACCTTTTTAAGAAACTTATCTTTCCAATGAAAGATTGCAACTCTTTGATGTTTCTTGGTTGACTGATTTGCAATATTCCCTCAATCATTTTTGGGTCAATCTTGATCTCTTCTTCAGATATGATGTGGCCTAAAAGCTTCCCTTCTTGAAGGCCAAACAAATTTTTCTTGGGATTCAAAGACAGACCATACTTTTTGCACCTTTCAAAGACCTTTCTTAAACGAGCTAGGTGTTTTTCATCAGTTTTTTAATAGACAGTGATGTCATCAAGATATATTACAATGAATTAACGTATTTCCTCTGAGAAAGAAATATCCATTTCTCTTTGGAAAGTAGCTCCATCATTCGTCAACCCAAAAGGAATTTTAACATACATGAAGGTGCCCCAAGGTGTAGTGAAAGTTGTCTTATGTTGATCATCTGGATGTACCAGCACCTGATTGTACCCTGAAAAGCCATCAAGCAGAGATATCATTTTGGAGCCTACTACCCTTTGCAATATCTGATCCATTTTTGGTAAAGGGTAGTTGTCCTTCAGGAATGCTTTGTTTAAATTTCTGAAGTCTATGCAGAGCCTAATTTCTCCTGTCTTTTTCCTCACTGATACAACATTCGAGACCCATTCTGAGTATCTTAGTGAGACTATTATGCCAGTATCATAAATTTTCTTTATTTCTTTCTCAACAAGTGGCATTTAGATAGGATTGATTCTGCGCAGTTTCTATTTGAAGGGCTTCTAGCTTTCTTTGAGTGGAATCTTGTGTTGAATGATATCTATATCATAGGACTTCAAGCCTTCATACCTCCAAGAAAACACATCACTAAATTGTTTGAATAGCTCAATATATTTCTGCTTTATATGTGCTAGAAGTGTATTTGACATTTTTATCATTTTGGGTTCTTGGTCACTGCCTATATTGCATTCTTCTACCTCTACTTCAATAGATTCCATCTTTGGTTTTCTAGCAACATCATTGAAATCAAAGAGTTCTTATAAAGGGAAAAGTCCTCTGGGCAAGGTATTATCTTTGGACTACAACACTTCGAATTCTTCTTTCTTTGGATCTGCATACAACTCTGTCTTCTATGGATATTTATTTGCTAACAGATTTATATCAACATTATGGGTGGCCTCCTCCTTGCCTATTTGTTCCTTAGTAGGGAAGTCCTCTTCAAAGTCTGAATTTCGAATCTCAAACTCATCTTTGGACTGTAGGAAATATTCAATCTGTTTGTCATCTTCCAACACTTTCCAATATCTTAGGTTAGCAGGGACTGCTGGCCTATATTTAACCTTTACTATGTATTGTTTGCTATGATGAGGTTGTTGACCTGTACTAGCTGCAAAGGCTAGACCATTGGCAAGGATATTTTGATTTCTTGGGAGAAAGGCAAGATCATGGTATTTGAATGTTTTTAGGAGGTCAAGGGTAGAATTTCTGTACGACCTTAGTACAAGGTGTTTAGTTGAGTTTCTCCTTTAATCTACCTAATGACTAGCTCGAAATCCCCATGGACAGAGATCCTTTTGGCTCTTAATTTCTTGAGTAATTGTAGTCCTAGGAGGAGTGCCTCATATTATGCTATGCTATTTGTACATTCAAATTTTAGCTTATAGGAGTGACCCTCTATGCGATTGTTCTCAGTGTTGTGAACCCAAAAACCTACTCTTGAACCAGTTTTTCCACAAGAACCATCAAAGCTTATGCTCAAAAGATGTTCAATTTTAGTTTTACCATTATGTTGTTCTTTGTCTATTTGGTCTGACTGTCCTTCTCTTTCTCCCTATTTTTCTTCTTCTTCTTCCACTTGTTATCACTCAGTAATTTCTCCAGGTTCAATATAAATATTCCAAGGTAACCACAAACCAACTTTTAGGTACAGAATCTAGCCAATCTGTATCCAGAGAGGGCTCTCTCTTTAAGTTTTAGCTTTGTTTTTGAAAGATATTAGGCTAGTTATGAAAGTTCAGGGATTTTGATTGTGTTTGGGTGATGGAATTCAATAGCAGAGGGTTAGGACTAAATATTTTAGGCCATTGGGCTAATGGAGTCAAAAAATATGGCTTAACTAGATTTAGTTTCTTAACAAGGGATGGTTTCACAGGGCAAGGTAATCAAATAGGGAACAATTAAAGATCTAAAATGAATGGAATGGAATCAAAATGGATGAAGAGAAATTAATAATCCTTCAACATATTCAAAAGAGGGAACTTGAATGATTATTAATAAATATGAATTAATAATTCTTTACCAAATAATAAAAAATGAATAAACTAGAAAACAGGAGCAATTAAGAATTCACTGTTCATACTAGTTCAGAAGAAAACATCAAGAATAACAATGATTGAAAACATATTGCACTCAAGAAATTTCTGAATTATTCTTTTTCATTTATCATTCAGATATGAAACATATATGGTATAATAAACAAGTATAAAACTTTAAAACAAAAGAGATAGAAGACTTATTGATCCGGTGTTTGACTCAAGAATCCTGTGAAAAGTCCTTTGCATCAATTTTTTATCCAGCTAGCCATGCGAAATTTTTCCAACAAAAATTTATTCCAAAATAATCAGTGTTACAGAAAATTATAAGAATCCACCCCCAAAATACTTCCAAGAGTGAAGTATTTATACAAATTCTAAACTAAAATATCTTGAAAAAATATTAAGATTAGTTCACAAATCTCTCCAACTGTTTTACATAAATAGAACTTAAGTAAAGGACACTCAAACTAATGCATCTATTTGGCACTATTTTTTATGGATAGGTGATGACCAAGAGGATAATTCGAATTTTATCCAACTCTTAGTTGATGATGAGGCATCCAAGTCACTAACTGCTTCCTTTCTCTGTGCATTCTGCTCCAACAATTCTTCAAACTTGGGGTCCAATGATATCTTTTTATTTCTCAATCCCTAATATATATTTAAAAATTTAAAGAGGTTATTGTGGCCTAATATATTGGTGAGATAAACCTTTTTCATTTTCCTAAAATTCCTCTCCAGCTCTATACAATAGGCTCTATAAAACTATGTGTATAAGCGAGTTTTACAGAGTGTGAAACATAGCCTGTAAATATTTGCATGTATCTATTATTATGAAATCACTATTAAAAAAGTGAGCTGGGTTTTTGTATATGGATCTCTTAGGAACAAAAACCTCCTTCAATTTTGTATTATGTATTTCGGATTTGCCACAATATTCTCTGCAAAATGATGACTTAACTGGAATTTTCTGCAAAAAGTGCTTTCCAACATTGTTTAATATTTCCAAAACCATAATAACTGTTAGAAAAGTGAGAGAGGTTTTTGTATATGGACCTCTTAAGAATATAAAAATCCTTCAGTTTTGAAAAATTCATCTTGTATTGATCACAATAGTTTCTGCAAAACAATGACTAAAACGTGAAATTTCTGTAGAAATGTTTGTTCTTGTTGTGTTTTCAATTTTTTCACTTTTTTGTTCTTTTGACTATTTTACTTTCACTTTAGACAAAATTCAATGTTGGTGAAAGTATTTTCATTTATTTTTACCATTTTACTGCCTCTGCATTTACTTTTACTATTCACATTTGACTGCTCTGTAACTTCATTTTAACTTTCACTATGACATTTACCTGATACACTTTAACCACTGATACTCTTTAACTATTATGCTCTTTGTTTATTTTCTGTTTATCCTTGTTACCACTACTTACTGTAGTAAATAACCAAAATTCATCCAAGGATATTTTTTACAAAAGGTCCAACATGTCTTCACACCATTGTGTTTCTGGTATTCTGGTTCTTGTGGATTCAGAAAGGAATTTGGGTTTTCAGTGGAAAGATGGGAAAAATTACAAGTCTGGGAACTTATGGGGTGAAACAAAGACCGAATTGTACTGTTTTTTAGTCTTTTTTTGTGAAATTAAAGTAAAAACCAGGACTTTCAGGGTTCGACGAAAATTGGATAAATACCTGTTTCGGGAAGTGAATAGTGAGGAAAAAGGTGCAAGCAATAGCTGACTGGTTCAACTGAAAATCGTTTGACAAAGTGACGGTTGGAAATATTCAACAGCTGATTTCGACGTTTTTTGCATGGGAACACTGGTTGTAGGATAAAATGATGAAAATAATGTGCATTTGTTTGTTTTATTCACAAAGTCGAGGTTGGCGGGGGTTTTATTATTTCGGACGGATGACGTATGCGGGAAATGATAGTTTTTCGTATGCGGAGAGCGGTAAACGATATGTATCGCACCGCTTTTGGGGACGAGCGGTTTTTAGCCGGGAGCCAGCGATTCCATAGACCATGCGATGCATGGCAAGGTATTATTTACAAAACCACTTTGTGATCGCACGTTATCGTTCGGTTGTGGAGGGCGATGCGATATGGACGACAACCATTGGATGTGGAGGGGTTGATCAGATGGCTATCGGGGAGGCAAGATGAGGGGAGATTAACAAGGGCGGGCCCAATACAATCAATGATTATTTAATCATATCGGGAGCAATATGATTGGTCGGGTAAGTTATTAATTAACTGTGGGGGTTAATTAATTCTTATTTAAATTAATGGTGTATTATGGTTATATTTCAACCAAGGGGCGGGATATGTAATATTTGGGGATTTTATATAGTTATAGTAATACGGGAATGGGTAGATGTTATAGGGGAATTAAATAATATAAGTTAAAAGTTAATATGTCAAAATGAATGAGAAAGCGCTAAGTATAAAAACATTAGGATTATGTATTTAACTTATGCTTGAATGAAAAAGAGTTTTTGTGGGATATTGTGTAATTTTCCTAAGTAAAATAGGATTTTACTTAGGAAAAGACTTATGGAAGTAAAATGAATGACTTATGGATGGTTTTAAGTACTTAGGCTTTTAAATTATTGGGCCGAGGGTTCGGTCCCTCCAAAAGTCAAGGAAATGCCTTGAGCCCCTCTAATTTTCAAATGCCTTAGTACTTAGGAGAAATTAGTGAAATTTTTAGGGAAAAGCAAGAAGGGAAGTTAATCATTTGACCTTGTTTTGCTTGAAATTCTTCTAGTGTAATGTCTACCTTGCATTTGTGATGAAAGTAAGGATTAACACATTTAGAGTCATTATCCATCACATGTAATTCTGCAACATCATCTACCTACCCTACCTACTTTAACCTAGCATTTTTTCTTCTTTATTAAGGTGCACTTAGACTGGAAAACCCTTATCACACTTTCTTTTCTTTTACATGCAAAAATATATCTAAGTCTAACCTTATTACATCCAAGGGCTCGGATTAAGCTGTTGAGCTCCTTTTATTTACTCTACCTATCTACTTATCTACCAAGACTAAATAGTTTGGTCAGATTTTATTCTGTATCTCTAAAACATAAAATTCAAACATGAACAAGCCAAACTTAAGTTGTTTGACTGTTCACCAATTGTGGCATAAGATACAAGTTGCACACAATTTGTTTATTTATATAAGAGCAAAAAATAGTGGCATTTTAGACTTGCACACTTTCCTTGGCCTTTCTTTTGGTGGGGTTCATTTTCTTTCTCTTTTTTGGCCATTTTTGTTCTTTTCACCCTTTGATTTTTCTTTTAGGGTATACCCTCTTTACATTTTTTAATTTTTTTTTAATTTTTTTGACAATAAGGAAAACCTTTGCAACAAGGAAAGGTATGAACATATTACATAGCGCATCAAGTTAATCATGATATATGACACCTATTGGTATAGGAGCATAACACTGGCTCCACTTGGGGATGGATTTTCCTGGTGAAAAGTCAAGAACAGCAGGTCAGTTGTCCTCAGCCATTGGGCCAATCCTAAACATGCATTTGTTGTGGCTGAAAATATTGAACTGAATATAGTCCTTTTTCTACAACCTGAAATCTGATCTGAAACTTAAAACAACACACAAAACGTTTCAAACCAACTTGATGAAAAACCAGCTGAAAATTGAAAACTAAAATAAATGCTCAAAATTCTGAGCTTATTAGCACTCATCTACCTACTCAATCTACTGTTCAATTGTTGCTTAGGTAAAATGAAATAGCCAATAAAACCATTCAAGTATTATGTACTTTGATAGATTTTTTTTCATTTTCTTGTTGATTATCAAAACTATACTTCTGCAACCTATTAGAAACTTGTCAACAAATGAGAGGATAAGGAAATACTTGATTTCCTTTGTTGACTCTAGAAACTATACAAAAGGATCTTCCAAAATATATACACTGATGTTTAACTGATCTAAACAACTGTACATCTATTTTGGATGGCCTCCATGCCATGAATCTGAAATGTTATTTTTTCCTTTATCTCCCTACAAACTTTCAGATAAGATTTGTGATGATATTCCTACTGATTGTAATGTTTGACTGTTGAATGCTTTATCATATTGATTCTAAAAATCATAGTTAGTTAATAGAGGAATGCTTTGAATGCCTTCAATATTCAGCATATCTGCTATTGGATCCTGAAAAACTTGGGAAAATGGCTGCAACCTATAGCATATAGGTTTCCATGAGACTTCATAAACTTCAAAAATTTTCTCATCCTTTTCATTAAATATGTTATACCACATTTCCTTTAAAAGCTAAAATGGTTCAAAACATAGTGGTATGAAAATTTCTTGTGTCATTTGATTATTTATTTCAATGGGAACTGATAACTGCAATTGTGAAACTAAAAATTCTTAATCAATAGTTTCATTATCTTCTTTGTTGTCAATCACAATTCCTAAAGATTGTTGATTATTGATGGCATGAAATTTGTCTCTAATGAACTGAAATGAAGAAAAATAAAGAGGTAAAGCATCTTTACTTATTTCCACATTTTCTGCTTTTTCTTCCTCACTCTCATGGTTTATCTGTATTGGTTGATCACTGTCTTCAATCTGCTGAAACTGAGTTTCTTCATCCCACAAACTAGCTTTTGATTGCTCTGTAAAGTTAGCCTGAGTTTGGAGAACATAATTATCATCATAATGATCATACTTAGGAAAATCATCGAAAGAAGGGATATCATCAAACGTACACATTAGATCAGTAGATTCATCTTCCTCATATTGATCTGTAAATTCATTTTCTGATCTATGATAATTTGAATTAAGAGGAATTTGTTCATGGCTATCAACCTCTTCTATTTTTTCATGGTGATTTTGAATAAAAAATTCATCTTTCATAGTGATCTCCTGTGTTCTTTCATCCAGTTTTCTTACCAAAATGTTGAGTTTTACCTCTGCAATGTTTTTCTTTTCCTCTTCTTTTGCTTTCAATTTTTTCTATATGATTTGCAGATTAACTTCTACATCAACTGCAATGTTCTGCATCTGTACAAGTGTTTTTGGATCTCTTTCTCTTAACCAAAATTCTATTTGTGGATCAAAGGCACTTGGATAATGCAAGAGAGATGAATCATGAGGAGGTCTAATATTTTTTGGCATTGAATAATAAACTTGATTAAATCTGTCAGAAAATTGTTGTATTGTTTCTTTTGGATGTCTTTTTAACTTATTATATTCTTCGATGATCACAAAAGGATTAACTTTGATTATCCATCTATCAAGGAAAATTTTGATAAACTGTTGGAAATTTGAGATGCTAGCATTAGGCAGATTTTTGAACCAATTCTTTATTCTATTTTGCAAAGAAAGAGCAAAAGGTCTGATTTTAACATCATCTTCATCAATCTCAAATAAATCCAAATAATTCTCAAAACCTTGAATATGTTTTTGGGCAGTGATACCATTATCTCCATCAAATCTAGGAAGATACTTGTAGTATTTTTAACGAAAATCATGGAGTATAGGAGGTAAAATAAGGGGCTTATATCTATCTGGAATTTTATATGGCACAGGGATATGTACAGGGATTGTAAGATCAGTCTTGATTATTTGAGGCTTCCTAATTGGAAAATGATCATCATTAGATTCATAAAAAAACTGCTCAAAGAGATTAGGAGAATTATTACTTACAATCTTCAAAGGAAAATAATTAAAAACTAATCTAAGATCTTCTATAAAATACAATATACATTGAAAAGCTTTCTTAATGAGAAAGAACATAATGTCTTGCATTAAGATCCAAGTTGAAAGCTTGATCTTCCCATATTTTTCTTTGAGGTTCATTCCTCCAGTGGAGTCTTGATTGTGAAATTGATTTGGAGTCGCCAGGTGGATGATGTTAACTTATGTATGTCTGATCACTGTCCACCATCATAGATCAGATCTGAACCTGTAAAATATTTCTGAAGAAAAAGGTTAGTCTTCCCTAGTGGAGTCGCCACTATGTTATCACTTAAAAATTTCTCTAGGTTCAAGAGAAATAGTCTGAGGTAACCACAAACGAACTTTTAGGTAAAGAATCTAGCCAATCTGTATCAAGAGAGGGCTCTCTCTTTAAGTTTTAGCTTTGTTTTTGAAAGATATTAGGTTAGTTATGAAAGTTCAAGGATTTTGATTGTGTTTGGGTGATGGAATTCAATAACAGAGGGGTAGGACTGAATAGTTTAGGCCATTGGGCTAGTGGAGTAAAAAAATATGGCTTAACTGGATTTAGTTTCTTAACAAGGGATGGTTTCACAGGGCAAGGTAATCAAATAGGCAACAATTAAAGATCTAAAATGAATGGAATGGACTCAAAATGGATGAAGGGAAATTGAGAATCCTTCAACACATTAAAAAGAGAGAACTTGAATGATTATTAATAAAGATCAATTAAGAATTCTTTACCAAATAATAAAAAATGAATAAACTAGAAAACAGGAGCAATTAAGAATTCACCGTTCATACTAGTTCAGAAGAAAACATTAAGAATAACAAAGATTAAAAACAGATTGCACTCAAGCACTTTCTAAATTATTCTTTTTGGTTTATCATTCAGATATGAAACATAGATGGTATAATAAACAAGTATAAAACTTTAAAACAAAAGAGATAGAAGACTTATTGATCCAGTGTCTGACTCAAGAATCCTGTGAAAAGTCCTTTGCATCAATTCTTTATCCAGCTAGCCATGCGAAATTTTTCCAACAACAATTTATTCCAAAATAATCATTATTACAGCAAATTCTAAGAATCCACCTCCAAAATACTTCCAAGAGTGAAGTATTTATACAAATTCTAAACTAAAATATCAAGATTAGTTCACAAATCTCTCCAACTGTTTTACATAAATAGAACTTAAGTAAAGGACACTAAAACTAATGCATCTATTTGGAACTATTTTTTATGGATAGGTGATGACAAAGAGGAGAATTCTAATTTTATCCAACTCTTAGTTGATGATGAGGTATCCAAGTCACTAACTTCTTCCTTTCTTTGTGCATTCTGCTCCAACAATTCTGCAAACTTGGGGTCCAATGATATCTTTGTATTTCTCAATCTGTAATAGATATGTAAAAAGATAAAGAGGTTATTGTGTATTAATAATTTGGTGAGATAAACCTCTTTTCGTTTCCTAACATTCCTCTCCAGTTGTGCACAATAGGCTCTGTAAAAATATGTGTAAAAAAGAGTTTTACAGAGTCTGAAAAATATCCTGTAAATATTTGCATGTATCTTTTATTATGAAATAACTGTATAAAAAGTGAGATAGGTTTTTGTATATGGGTCTCTTAGGAACAAAAACCTCCTTCAGTTTTGTATGATGTTTTTCTTATTGGCCACAATCGTCTCTGCAAAATGATGACTTAACTGGAATTTTCTGCAAAAAGTGCTTTCCAACATTGTTTAATATTTCCAAAACCATAATAGTTGTTAGAAAAGTGAGATAGGTTTTTGTATATGGGCCTCTTAAGAATATAAAAATCTGTTAGTTTTTCAAAATTCATCTTCGATTGATCACAATAGTTTCTGCAAAACAATGACTAAAACATGAAATTTCTGCAAAAATGTTCCTTCTTGTTGTGTTTTTCATTTTTTCATTTTTTTTGTTCGTTTGACTATTTTACTTTCACTTTAGACAAAATTCAATGTTGGTGAAAGTATTTTCATTTATTTTTACCATTTTACTGCCTCTGTATTTACTTTTACTGTTTACCTTTGACTGCTCTGTAGCTTAATTTTAACTTTCAGTCTAACTTTTGCCTGATACACTTTAACCTGTTTGATCCCTGTTTATCCTTTTTTCCATTACTTACTGTAGTAAATAACCAAAATTCATCCAAGGATATTTTTTAAAAATTTCCAATGTGTCTTCCCACCATTGTGCTTCTGGTATTCTGGTTTTTGTGGATTCAGAAAGGAATTTGGGTTTTTAGTGGAAAAATGGGCAAAATTACAAGTCTGGGAACTTATGGAGTGAAATAATGACTGAATTGTACTGCTTTTTAGTATTTTTCTGTGGTATTAAAGAAAAAACCAAGACTTGCAGGGTTCGATGAAAATTGGATAAATACTTATTTCGGAAATTGAATAGTGAGGAAACAGGTGCAGGCAATAGCTGACTGGTTCAGCTGAAAATCATTTAGCAAAGTGGCGGTTGGAAATCTTCAACAACTGATTTTGACGTTTTTTGCATGGGGGGACTGGTCGCAGGATAAAATGATGAAAATAACGTGCATTTTTTTGTTTTATTCACAAAGTCAAGGTTGGCAGGGGTTTTTTTATTTCGGATGGATGACGTATGCGGGAAATGACAGTTTGTCGTATGCGGAGGGCGGTAAACGGTATGTATCGCACCACTTTTGGGGATGGGTGGTATTCAGCTGGGAGCCAGCGATTCCATACATATTGTGACACGTGGCGAGACACTGTTCATAAAACCACTCCACGATCGCGCGCTATCGTTCGGTCGTGGAGGGCTATGCGATATGGATGACAGCGGTTGGATATGGAAGGGTTAATCGGACGACTATCAGGGAGGCAAGATGAGGGGAGATTAACAAGGGCGGGCCCAACATAATTAAAGATTATTTAATCATATCATGAGCAATATGATTGGTCGGGTAAATTATTAATTAACCGTGGGGGTTAATTAATCCTTATGAAATGTGGCGGGGAGTCGGGGCTCTTAATTAGTTACAAATTTAACTAATTAATCCCAATTAACACGGTATTATGGTTATATTTTAACCAAAGGGCGGGATATGTAATATTTGGGGATTTTTCATATTTATAATAATACGGGAATGGGTAGATGTTATAGGGGAATTAAATAATATAAGTTAAAATTTAATATGTCAAAATGAATGAGAAAGTGCTAAGTATAAAAACATTAGGATTATGTATTTAACTTATTTTTGAATGAAAAAGGGTTTTTATGGGATATTGTGTAATTTTCCTAAGTAAAATAGGATTTTACTTAGGAAAAGACTTATGGAAGTAAAATGAATGAATTATGGATGGTTTTAAGTACTTGGGCTTTTAAATTATTGGGCCGAGGGTCTGGTCCCTCCAAAATTCAAGGAAATGCCTTAAGCCCCTCTAATTTTCAAATGCCTTAGTACTTAGAGGAAATTAGTAAAATTTTTAGGGAAAAGCAAGAAAGGAAGTCAATCATTTGACCTTGTTTTGCTTGAAATTATTCCAGTGTAATGTCTGCCTTGCACTTGTGATGAAAGTAAGGATTAGCACATTTAGAGTCATTATCCATCACATGTAATTCTACAACATCATCTACCTACCCTACCTACTTTAACCTAGAATTTTTTCTTCTTTATTAGGGTGCACTTAGACTGGAAAACCCTTATCACACTTTCTTTTCTTTTACATGTATAAATCTATCTAAGTCTAACCTTATTACATCCAAGGGCTCAGATTAAGCTGTTGGGATCTTTTTATTTACTCTACCTATCTACTTATCTTCCAAGATTAAACAGTTTGGTCAGATTTTATTCTGTATCTCTAAAACATAAAATTCAAACATGAACAAGCCAAGCTTAAGTTGTTTGACTGTTCACCAATTGTGGCATAAGATACAAGTTGCACACAATTTTTTTATTTACATAAGAGAAAAAAATAGTGGCATTTTAGACTTGCACTCTTTCCATGGCCTTTCTTTTGGTGGGGTTCATTTTATTTTTCTTTTTTTGACATTTTTGTTCTTTTCACCCTTTGATTTTTCTTTTAGGGTATACCCTCTTTACATTTTTTATTTTTATTTTTATTGTTTTGAAAATATGGAAAACCTTTGAAATAAGGAAAGGTATGAACATATTACATAGCCCATCAAGTCAATCATGATATATGACACATATTGGTATAGGAGCATAACACCACTAATTTTTCATCAACTGGTACTTTTTCATTAATGTTTTCATCATTGTAAAGGATAAATTAATCAAGGTCTATGTGGACAGAATAAAGAGGGGCATTATTAGGCTTTTCTTGGCTAATGACCATATATTTCATATGAGTTCCCTATATAGTCTTCTTGGTTGACTAAAGACAGGTATGGTAGCATAGGTCATATCCATTTGAAGGGTCCCTGGAAGTTTGGCTCCCAATGAGCGTGAGAGTAGCATGCCATATTTGGGAGGTATGTCATCCACTACAATATCCATTACTAGGCTTTTGGTTGGTATTTGTGCTAGATTAACATAGATATCTTTGATCAGGCCTACAAATTTAACTGTACTGGAGTCAAAAGAGTATAAGTATTTGTATGCTCTAGTTATCACAAGGCCTAATCTCTCCATAACTACCTTTGGCATGAGGTTATGTGAAGCTCCTGAATCTAACATGGCATTGTGGAGGATTTTATCATGAATGTTCAAACTAACATAAAATGGAGGTACACCTCCCTCTTGAAACTTCCCTTCTACTTCAGGTCCAAACAAAAGCTCAAGTTTATCATCGTTTAAATTTACAGAATCAACATTTTCTTCTATGTTTAAAGCTTTCAAAACTTGAGATCTATATACATCCTGGCCAACTAATTCAGTAAGAGGTATGGAGATTTTTATCTTGGCAATTTCATTCTCAATATTGAAGCATGTATGTGTTTTTGGAAGATTTAAATTAGTTTTATCAGACACTGTTTTCACAGCAATTTCAGCTTGTTGATTTGCTATAGAAATATCAGTTGAATGATTTTTGTTAGGGCTACTATTTGGTTTGTTAATACTACTTTCTGGATTATTTTTGTTTTTATTTTTATCAGAACTTTTAACCACAATGTTTGAGGTTTCTGCTGTCTTTTTAAGATCAAATTCAGGGGTCCTTCTAGCAAAAATTTTGAGGGTTATTTCTCTTGGGAGTATCTTTGGTTTTCTTACCTCTGAGGTCATACTACCTATGTACTTCCATGATGGAATTTTCAAATCCTAGTTTATAATCGTCAGATTCTAGGTATTCTTCTTTATTTCAGGCAAATATGCCTTGTTCTTCCTTAATGAGGAAAATAGTATCCTCATTTTTAACTCCCGTTAGATTGATATGACTTTCCTCTGGTTCTTAAATCACCCCCTCATCTTCATCAACATATTTTTCTTGGAAAGGAGGCTTGATTTTCTGATCAGGTCCTCTCTGTCTTATTTGAGGGGGATTTCTCCTAAATTTTTGGTTTTAGTTCTGGTTTTCATTTCTATTTTGAGGAGTTTCTTGGTTTCTCTGGGGTAAGCTCTCTCATTCATGTTTATTCTCTCCATCATCATTTCCATAGTTTTAACTAAGATATTAGTATTTGTATCAGATGTCGAAGTTTCATCTTCCTCTCTATATGTGGCTCTCTTTTCATTTATCATTCTTTCCCTTTTGGCAATCAGATTTTCCTCCACACTTACTGCACCCCCTTTCATATCTTCTAATGTAGGAGGGTCTCGTTCTCTTAGTTGGTAAGCCATTTATAGGTCTAAGCCATCTGGAAATTTCATCAAGGCTAGACCGTGTGGTGGTTTCATGTGGGTAGGGAGGGCATTATATACACTATTGAACCTAGTGCAGTACTCTTGGACACTCTCTCCAACGTTTCTCTTGATGTTTTCGTACTCTGATAAGATTTGGAGAGGGTTCTTCTTGACTTCCCATTTGTTTAAGAATATTTGGTGAAAAGTGGGGAAGTCATGTACACTATTAGGGGTTAGGCCTTTAAACCATTTTCTTGCTTCTTCCCCTAATCTTTGAGCAAAAAATCTTAGTTTAACAGTCTCATCATCTATTTCTTATTTGTCAAAATAGCCATTCATTCTATCCACAAGTTATTGAGTAGTTGTAGAACCACTTGCATCATATAAGGGAGTCTTGGACTGATAGTCCTGAGGTAGAATTACTAAATGCAATGGTAGAACTAATGGGGCATACTAGGTTGCCATGGCTGGGGGTTGGGGAAACAAAGGAGGGTTAACAAGTGGAGGGTTTATAAGAGGAGGTGGAGGCTTAAATGGAGGAATGTGAACAATGGGTGTATGAATGGGATTTGAAGTTAGTACAATAGGATTCTATTGTAAGGTGGGTGGGTCTAAATTTATCTGGGTTATCCAAATCTGGGATCTAGTCCTGGACAAGCTTTGTTCTAGGGGTGATCCAGATAGGATACATTGCAAGTATTTAAGGTTTTCAGGTGGGGAAATTTCCTTGTGAATAGTTCTGCCAACAGTTGAAATTTTAGATCTAGGAGATTTCCTTAGGATGTTCTTTGGATTGTCAACTATTACAGGAGGGTTTGGGTCTCGATGGGATCTGGTATAGATTATTATATAAGCCATAACTTGGACCCAAGGCTTCAGAGACGTTGAAATTTTTATAGTAGTTTGAAAAACAAACTAATCTCTGAAATAAATACTTTATTCACAAAGTATTTTGACTGGGTTATGTTTGAGTTCTGATGATATCAGGATTTCTCAACAATTTCCCAATGGACTCTGTAGAAAACCAGTGGAGTCAGCAAGCCTACTGAAAACCAATGGAGTCACAAGGTGGATGATTTTAACTATTTTAGGGATGTTTTTTGTCCACCATTAGCAACCAGATACCAGTCTTGGCTAACACTTGATTCATCTAATTTTAAATGGGGTTTTCAGAGTTCTTGAGGAAATATTAAGTTGTTTTTTAATAACTAAGGTTAATTCCCCAGTATGGTCGCCACTACGTTAGATCCCCATGATTTGCAAGATTGGAAAAAATAAATCTGCAGAGAACCACATTAGACCAATTTGGAGTCCAAGGACATAGCCTTCCTAGGCTCAGAGAGGGCTATCTCTATGTTTATAATTAACTGATTTATCTTTATGCTTATGTTTTCTGATTTTAGGCTAGTTATAAAGCTTGGGTTTGTTTGTTTTGTTTTGATTTATTGTTTTCTTGATTTTTTTAGTTGAATAGATAGAATGAGAGAAGCTTAATCCATTAGGATATGGATTCATAAAAGGTTTTAATTGTACATCATCTCTTAAAGGGTTTTCATAGGGCAAGCTAACTATATCAAATGGATCCTTTTAGGTAAAATGAATATGAGATGACAACAAGTGGTGAATTTAATAAAACTAAAGGGAAATTAAGAATCCTTTAACTATACTTCAAACAAGAAAATCCTTGAGGATAAAAGCTTGGTAAAACTGAAAATAAATTAAGAATTCTTTAGCTCTTCTTTACTAGAAAAACCTCCAGACAACAATCCAACAATCCTAGAGAGGAGTTAAGAATTCTCTAGTTATTACTTTCAGACAAAGAAAACATTCAAGATAACATTTTAGTGAAATTAAAGAGCGGTTAAGAATTCTTTAATTAAATTTGGAAGAAGGCCTTTAAGATAATAGTTTGGTAAAACTGAAGAGAAACTAAGAATTATTCAATTATACTTCACTTAGAAAATCTCAAGACAACAATCTAGTAATCCTAGAGAGCAGTTAAGAATTCTCTAGTTATTACTTTCAGAGGAAAACATGGACATAATAATGACGGACAGAGTTGAGGTACCAAAACAGTATATCTCAATCTAAAATTTATTTTCTATTATCAGAGAAATTTATGTACAGTATGGAAAACCAAGGAGAAACATTGACAAAGAGGGATAACATCACCATTGACATAGCTCAAGAATCCTGCGAACGTGCTTGTATTATTGAGGTCCAAAAAAATTACAATTCTCCAGTGAAATAACCTTTTCAACTCAGAGTCTGATCAAAATCCAGTCTAGAAATCAGCCAACTAACAAACAATAATAATTAATAATACATGCAGTATTTAACTGCAGTTGAGGAGGTGATCCTATCATAGGGTTTCTAACTGCACTTATTACATAGTAAATGTAATCTTGACCTTTGAGATAATGTAAGGCCCAAGGAAAAATGTCATTGACTAACTTGTTGTAATAATAAATTTCTATTTAACTACTGAGCTAACTTTAGGATATTTTTGAATTTTATGCCTTTAGCATTAACTTTTACAATAAATTTTGAGCTATTTAAAAATATCTCTGATTGAAACAATAACTGAGGTAGCCTTTCTTGAATCAAAATCTGGCTATAGGTGGCCAATTTGTTTTGAATAAGTAAAGACTGATTGGCCATGTCATTCGGATTTGTCTTCTTCATTGATTTATCCTATGCTTTTGTATTTAAACTCTGATTTGTCTTTTCCTTATCTCTGCTTTCTTTATTTAATTCTTTTAATATGTTTTTAACTTTGATCTCCCTTTGACTGCTTTTGGTTACTACAATCTCTATTTTAACCTTCTTTTATATGTGCTTTGTCTTTAGCTTGGTCTTATAATCACGTCTTTTACCTTTAACCTTTGATTAAACCCTTAAACCCTTTTACCTTTTACTGTCTTTTGACCACATTTTTCAATTGCCTTTCATCTCTGCACAACTGCCATATAACTCTTTCATTTTCTTTATCTTTTCCTTCGATGAAAACCTGCTTCCTTTCGATTGATTGAATTATCATCAATGGTCATGATCCATTGCTGATTTTAGATTAATCTTGGACTCCTAATTTTGTTTTGATGAACAAGGCCTCCAGATCGTCACCCAAAGGGCTTATTTTAAAAAATTTATTGGAACTCAGGAATGCGAATTATGCATTTTCTGCCATGTATATTATCTGAAAAATAAAACAATTTGGTAATTTAAAACACAAGGCTTTCGCAGGGACATGATATGACCTGGGGGCAGCAGGGAAACTGTGGACAGAGTCTGGACATGGAGGTTTTAGGTTTTTAATTTGGTTACGGCCCTCCACGCCTTCATAAATGTCGCAGGGTTTAACACAGAGTTTTTGGGGTGTATCGCAGAGCCACAATGTTTCGACTTCTTTGAACGAGGTCAACGGTTTTGGGTTATGGAGCGAGGGTGGTCAATGGTTTTTGCATGGTGCATAGGTGGTATGGTGGTTTATATGACGATGATTCGATAACATGGAGGTAGTGACACGTGGTAGGATGGGACAATGGTAAAACCGCCCATATTGCAAGGTCGAAGGGTGTTTAAATGGTGGGCTTTTGGATGTGTGAAGAGGAATGATGGTCGTTGGATGGGAGGGGAAAAGATCCAATGGTGGTCTGGCAATGAGTGGACTACAAGTAGGTTTAGAAGGTGGGGTTCAGAGGTATATGGAGCGGAGGGTTTAATATATGGTGGGGGCTAGTTTTATGTTAAGCGGGGAATAAGGTTCAAAGTGGGGGTTCAAAATGTATAAGGGGTGTCGGGTTTGTTAATATAATGGGGTCGGGTCTTTTTAAATAAATAGTGTTTATAAAAAAGAGTGGGTCCCAAAACAAAAATTAATTTTATAACAATGTAAAAAGATTTTTTTCATTGTTTTTATGGAAGAAAGGGAATACATGAAAGGAAGAGGATTATTAGTGGGGAAAATGGGGTTTTAGTATAGGGAAGAGGGTTCTAAGAAAGGGGTGAGGTTTAAATGAGAGGTTTTCAAGTCAAAAATGGGTTTTTCAGAGCATGAGAGTGTTGTAGAAAGAAAAATGAGAGATAGTGAATAGGTTTAATGAAGATAATGAAGGCAATGAGATTTATGAAAATAAATGATAGTCAGGGAATGTTATTTTCAACAGACTGTAGAAAAGCCATAGTTATTTAGTCAGACTATAGAATATAGGAGAGTAACACCTTGTTGCTAATACAGGCCTAGTATCCTTCTATTTGTTGGTTGAGAAAATGTGTATATAATTGTAAATACTATATTGAGTTGGTTTATAAAGCTCCACAGACAGTATGGTTATTTGTTGGTTGAATAAAATGTGCATGAGTATATGTGGTTCTTATTGTAAATACAAAAATGAGTTGTGCTATAAAGCTACAGTACACAGTAACATTGTCATGATGGGTTTTTCTTTCGAGTAGGTTATTCATTGTAAATATTGCAATGAGTTGTGTTATAAAGCTCCATAGGCAGTATGTTTTTTCTAGCAGATTTTTGGTTTTTAGGTGTCACTGAACATCGAGGACGATGCTCCCCTAAGGGGGAGGGTTCTATAACAACCCTGGTAAAAACATTCATGTAAAAATATATAACACCATGGTGATGGGACACATATTCTAAGCTGAATGGTGCGAAAAAAAATCCCAGTGGTTGTTCATTCGGTTTATTATGGCTAAGGAAATTGGAAAAGGAAAAGGAAAAGGAAATGGAAAATTCATGAAGAATTAATTCACATTTTATTTAATAAAATAATGGAAAATAGGAGAAAAGGAAGGTGAAAGGTCA
The DNA here is from genome assembly GCA_034641835.2 of Pinus albicaulis. Classification (NCBI taxonomy): domain Eukaryota; kingdom Viridiplantae; phylum Streptophyta; class Pinopsida; order Pinales; family Pinaceae; genus Pinus; species Pinus albicaulis. The sequence continues at coordinate 74,592,081 of MU968411.1, forward strand.
CAGATTGCATGTGAGGATGAAAATGAAGGGAAATAATGGAAAATGAACAAAATAAAGACCTCATTAATAAAACTGCTTCTAAGGATCGGTGGGCAGGACTTGGTCAGTTCAGTTTTGTAGCTCTCATTATTCTCTCTCTCTCTCTCTCTCTCATGCTCTTGGACACTTAGAGTATGATTTGAGCACTCTTGGAGAGTGTGGCATACTTGGAGTTTTTAATCAAGAATGCAAAGGAAAATCAGGAAAGTGGAAGAGGACATTGAGGTCAGCATCTACATCAGGTTCTGAGTGAAGGTATTGAGTTGCCTGTATCATTTCCTCACTATTTTAGGCATGCATGGTATTGCATGTGGTTTCTTGATTATGATATGTAATTAGCAGGGAGGATGGTCGGGACAGGCGGTGGATTTTCCTAGCCTTGCCATTTCCCGGATAACCATGGTGACTGTGAATTTATTTTCATTGATTGTTTTTTTATTGGCTCTCATGATTCCTTTAGCTGTTGGGTTGAGTTATTAGTTCCTGGAGCCTTGGTTGGAAAAATGCTCTGGAGCCCGATGCACAATTGTTGGGTTCAGTTACTAGTCCATGAGCATTGGTTGGACAAACATGCTGGAGCTTGAGGTGGGTTGAATTACTCATCCTAGAGCCTTGGTTGGAAAAATGCTCTAGATCCTAAAAAAAATTGGGTTTGAGTTACTAGTCCTTTGATCCTTGGTTGGAACAAACACTCTGGCACCCTAAAGCAGCTTGGACGGAGACCAATCCATGACAGTTAGTGATGTCCGATTGAGAGGTGGAATCACTAGTTTGGGGTTGAGAAAAATTTGTCTCTGGAGCTGTGGTTTGATGATGATTGATGTGTTTGATAATTTCCCACATTCATGCTTCGAATGTGGCACAGGGGTGACTAGCTCAGCCATGTCTATGTTCGAGTGGAATGTGGAAGTACCATTAAGGGCTGGTTTTTACATTCACTATTGAAAGGTTCAATGCATTGGTATTTGATGAGTAAATGCACTATTTTATATATGGATTCTATTGCTAATGTCTCCATGGTATTTGTGTTAGTATTATGCTCCTTATAAGCATTAATTGTGACAGTGATAAGGCATGGCTATATCCATGTTTTTTATTGTAAATGAATGCGCAATGTATCTATGGTATAATGGATTGTATTGTAGCTTATGATGTAGGGGAGCAATGCTTCTTAGCCATTCTTAGATTTGTAAGAGACCCCTTTGTTTAAATTTGTTGTTTATACATGTATATGTTATGTTTGTGACATGTCTGAAAAAATTCCTATCATGGTTGGGTGGGGTTGGATGTGTTTCGGTTGATGTGATTGATTCCATATGTTTTTTTAATGTTATTTACCCTCTCCTAAAGTTACAGGAATTTCTAGGCAGTGACTTGGGCTCAGGGGCTGAAAATGTGGTAGGAATCCCTAAGCTAAATGTGGAATAATTGTTGTTTGGGCCTGCACTGCTACCTTCACAAGGCTAGGCCATGGATCTAGGGTCTAGAGCCACTCCCTTGCCCTTATAAGCTCGTGGCTAAGCCTCAAAGGGGCTAAAAATCAAGCCCCCCCAGGGAACATGGCCTTGGGAGGTTGGGTTACCTCCTGGGGATGTGAATGTTGTTGTGTAAGGTGTGTTTCTAGTGTTTCCATCGATTCCAGTTCCTTAAGGTCATCTAGGAGGTTGATTCTCATATTAGTAGCTTCTCATCACATGTTTACTCTGGTTTTTTTATTACTTGGGTAGATGTGGGAAGAGCGTGTTACACTGGCCGATTATCCGACCATCCATGGGAAGAGTTGTATGTTCCCATGGATACGTTTTAGTCCACTCATCAATTTTGTTAATGTTCATGGTATCTTATTTTAGCATGATGGTATTTTCCTTCATGTTGTACTTTATGGCCAGGAAATGAGACATGTTCTGATGCAGCTTCAACATCTTTGCATAAACTATGGCCATGGCTTCTTTCAAATTCTCAATTTCCTCATTTATTGATGCTTGCAACTCCTTCATGCTTGAGTGAGTTAGGAATATGGATTTATTCTCTTCCTCAAGCCTCTTTCTATCTTCTTCTTCCTTTGCATCTCTCTGATCATAAGCGTAGATCGTGCCCTGGATTTTGAAATATGTTTACTCATTCTTCCTACGTTCAAATCACTTGTGATTACAAAGGAAGATTTGTCCGAAGAAATTATCTCAGGATTTATTTTCGTATCCAGGATGATATCCTTATTTATGGTCATGGACAAAGGATCTACATTTTTCCTGGCATAATACTTCCTTCCTTTCTGCATAAAATTATGATTGACTTGGTAAAAATTAAGTCTTGTGAGTTCTAATACCTCTTCCTTTGCATCATCGAGAATGCACAATTCCTTAAGGGGAAAGTGTCCTCTGGTGATGGGGGTGGATGGAGGAACATCTAATGGAGGAATCTTAGCTTTCATATCAAACTATTTGGGTTTTTGTTGTTGTTGGAGATCTTGCTCGGCCTTCCTATTGATTTCTTTTTGTTGTTTCTTCATCTCCTCTTCTTCGTGCTTTCTCTTTTCTTCTTCGACTTTACACCTTTGTTCCTCTTCTATTATTTTATTTTCCTACTCTTCCCTCTGATGCTTTCTCTTGAGTTCTTCCTCTTTCTTGTGTTTCCTCTCAATTTCTTGCATCTCTTGCCTCTTCTTTTCTTCTTCTTCTCGGGCCCTTTCTCCTCTTCTTCCCTTTTCAGTTGTTCTTCCTCTTTTCACTTTACTTTCCTTTCCTCTTCCCGTTGTTTCTCTTGAAGGCCCTTAGCCTACTGATCACCTTATTTCTATGATCACCTTAAATCTTATTCCATTTTCCACCTCAATTCTTGATTTTTCTAGGCTAGGGTCACATTTATTTATTCTAGAGTTTTGTTATCCTCATCCTCCTCTTGCTTGCTTGAAGGGTCTATTAATTCTTCACCTTAGGGATTTTTTAGTTTTCCTCCTGTATTTATTTTCTCATTTTTTCTCTTGAGTGAGGTTGACCTAGCTTGTAGTATTATTTTTTCCTATGATTTCTCAACCTACTCATACTCCCTTTCCTTTTTCTCACTTGGTCCTAGTTCACTTGACGCATTGTACCAATTCTTGACTTTATCTTCAAGACATTGTTTTCTATGTGGATATGACCAATTAAAGTTTTAATTCTTATAGTGTGTTGCTACCATCCCCTCGGGGTCATACCTTTGGTGACTTCGGGTCACAAAATAAAATCCCTCCATCTCCTTGGCCTCTGCTTCTACCTCCTTAAATATCACAATGGTATAATACCAAATACAGAAAGGAAAGGTGGGCTAAGGATTTTTATTGCCTTTTTTCATTGTCTTTGAGAACCCTGGAGTCCTCTTGTAACAGGATTCCTCCAGCAGTATTTTTTTCTTACGAACCTGGGGAGTGTATGACAAGGTTTATACGAGCTTAAGACTCTAATGAAAGTGCCCTCCTAGATGGGAAATCAATATTCCACTCTAGTAATTTTCTCCATAGATCTCTTAGAAATGCGAGGGGGCTTCTCTCCAAAGATAAATTGATACAAATGGGCGATGAATGATTCAAAGGAAGACTTGCGCATACTTTTATAGCTCAAGTCCCAAAAGATATTATAATGTAGATGCACGAGATTTGATGCATTCGTTGTCTAGTTATATCTCCAACCATCAAATTGACATCTTACACACAATGTTTCTAATAGGAATGATGCCATATAGAATTTTGATGGTTGATGTACCTCCATATTATTTTCTACATGTATGTTTGTTTTCAATGTTGAAGCAAGGATGTTTGCCTAGTTGAATATTGTGCCCCTGGCAGCAAAAGTGTACATGATAGGGACCCACGTTTTGAGAAAGGTATAAATATTAGGTCTCGTGTAATAACCAATTCATCATTGCAGCCAAGAGTTGGTAGACCTTACTTGTTAATTTTTGAAACTAGATTCAAAGTCAGCATTGGAAAACTCAGATGGTTAATATTATAATTTCATTAGATTCCACTTTCTAAGAAGACCAAAATTGACCTATTGATCGCCCCAATCGCTTAAGCGGAATTTAAGCTATGAATTATTCTATTATTTTATGGGTCAAACTAAACATGTGGATTTGATCAAAGCCCCAAGAGGTCCCTCAAAAGTTATAAATAGAAGCATCCCCAAGTTCATTTTCACACATTCGCTCATGAGATCATCTTCATGTCTCTTGGTATTGGTTCGTATTTTATATTTTTGGGTAGCACAAGTATTTCAGGAGAAGCTCATGCTAAGGATTAGGATCACAGTTAGGGTCTCGTATTTGATTTGGGTGTTATGGGCCATAACAACGATAGGGCCACGGGAAGGTAGCGGTTGATCTTAGCCAAAATTGCACGCAGGCTCTGGAAAGGCCACGGGTGAGCTAGTAAAGCCATGGGAAGAAGGACCTCAGGGTGTGTCTAGGGTTCCAAGTTGATCAGACCCTCAGCCACAGTCACATAATGCTTAGGTCATGGTTATGGATGCTTTAGCCACTGACAGACCGTATTAAGGTCGCGGTTAAGATATTTACTTAGTAGATATGATTTGGATCACATTTAGTTTCTTGCATAACATCATCACTTATCTATCACATAGTCACAATAACTTCATAATAGTCACTGACAACATTCTGGATCTAGATCTATAATTGGGCAGGTGAGATCACTTGGTTTTGGTGATACATCAGATCCTTGATTTTGATATTGTAGATCTGCATATCTATAGATTTGATCTGTTTATTTTTGTTGCATATATGTATTGGGCTCATTGTACTCTCTACTTAAAACTTCTTATGATGATCTATTGAAGAAGAAGATTTGAAATGGTTTCCGCCACAGTGGGTTTTTTCCCTGGTCTTGGACCAATCTATTGTCTCTTATGGTTTTGTTTTTATATTATTTGTCATTGCATGAATTTTTCTATCTTTAGGTATTGTTTATGGTTATTTACACTCTTGATATTTGGATGCATTATTAACGAAAAGTAAATTGGGCTAAAGTAATTGATAAAACATAGAACAATATTGAAAAATTAACATGGAATCAGAGCTAAGGTGAAGGACTGGCCCAAGAGAATATAAGATTTGAAGCCCTCATTATTAGAAAGAAGATATACAAGTCTATGAGAAAGCATATATACAAGCAAAGGTCAAGATGAGCATGAGAAACTCAGTGATGCATCTCTTTTTGCTGCATGGAAAGTTAGATTAGAGATCATTGTTGACAACAACAATGTGCTGGAATAATTTCAAGGAAGGATGTCCGAGCCTTTAGAAGATGCCTCTACCACCGTCAAGAATAGATATAAGAAAGGTGATTCAAAAGAAAAAAAAATCATAGTTGGTGGTTTACAAGATCATTTACTTGCATACATTGGGAATTTAAGAAAGTATAAAGACATGGATGACAAGATATCCAAAATTTATGAAGTGAACAATATAAATGAGATAATCACCTTGAAATATCAACTCAAGGAAGTGAATATGAACAAAGGTGAAATTTTTCAGTCTTACATTATGAGGATCGCCCATCTTAGAGATCAACTGTAGAAGGTTGGAGAGAATCTCACTGACAAAGAGCTAGTTGTCATGACTCTCAGATGTATTCCTTCTACTTGGGAAACATTCATCACTACTTTTGGTAACAAGAAAATTCTTCCATCATTTGATGATATAGTTGGAAATCTCACTCAAGAAGAATCAAGAATGATAGCAAGAGGGAGGATTAAAATGCATGAAGAAGGAGAGCCTACTGCATATGTCAATCATAACAAAATAAAGAGATCAAAAGGAGGCCCTTCAAGAATACCTCCTCCTCAAATCTCCAAAGGAAGGAATGATAGGTCACTAGCCCATATTGAATGCTACAACTGCCATACGAAATGTCATTATGTATGTGACTGTCCCGATAAGAGAAAGAGGCCACGATACAACTCTAGAAGCAACTTCAATGATAAAAGAAGAAGAGACAATAAAATGAACAACAACGACATAAAATATGAAAGGAGAAGAAATATTCTTCAAGAAATTGTAAATAAGAACATCACTCTGACACGAATTTAGGGGCTCCCATGTATCAAAGCAATGTTGTGAATAAAACTCAATACATTATGATTTCTACACTTACTAGTTCTTCTCCACCAGATTCATTGGATATTTGGTTGGTTAACAGTGGGGCCACTCATCACTTCTCTGGATACAAAGAATTCTTCACTAATCAAGTAGAGAGGGATACCAAGTTGAAAAATGTTCTTGGAGATAACTCCACTCATTTTGTTAAAGGACTTGGATCTGCCAAGTTTTAGTTGAAATTTGGGGAATTAGTATTGATGCATGATGTTATGTATGTGCCAGGACTTATGAATGATTTGATTTATATATCTGCATTAAAAGATAAATGGATGAGGATTTCTTTCATCAATGGAAAGGTCTTATCTTGACCTGCTGAATAAAATATGAAAGATGAATTCACATTAGGATTGAGATCTGTAGGAATCTACAAAGTCACAAGAAGGCCACTTCCAGCATTGGTTCACAATACCAATCATCTCAATGAATTATGGAACCACAGGCTGGCTCATCTACACTATGATTCTCTTCTGAAATTGAAGATCATGGTATCAGGTATTCCCGATGTTCAAGCTCAACATGATGGAATTTTTCAAGGTTGTGCAAGTGGAAAGAAATCAAGGGGAATCATCCATGGTATGTTACATGAAGAAGTGTATGTGGAATACCCACAACTATTTGAACTGGAATATCAAATAACGCATGCTTTCAGGTTGAAGAAAGCATTGTAAAAATTGAAGCAAGCTCCTCGAGCTTGGTATACTTGCATTGACAATTATCTAATGAAACCAGGTTTCACAACAAGAAATCTAATCCCAGTCTCTGTTTTAAGGTTGTCCAAATTTTGCCACTAATTATGGTTCTATATGTTGATGAAATATTATTAACAGGAATTTAATCGTTGGTGATCAAATGTAAGAGGAAGTTAGCCTCTGAATTCATGATGAATGAACTTAGTCTCATGCACTACTTTTTGGGCCTTGAAGTGTGAAAAAGAATTGGTGAGATATTTCTCTAATAGGGAAAGTATGTAGTGAAGCCATTGGAAAGGTTTGGTATTATTGAGTGCAAATCAATGACTACTCCAATGGAGATGAACTTCAAGAATTTTTGTGGAAAAATAGTTGAGCCTGATATGGAAAATCCATCTGAGTATAGATAACTAATTGGGGCTCTCATTTCCTTGTGAACACCCATCTAGATATATGTTATGCAGTTACCACATTGATTCATTTCATGACTGAGCCCCTTCATGCACATTGGATTGCAGCCAAACATGTAATGAGATACGTATAGGGATCAATCATACTTGGTCCGAGATATTCTGCTATAGATATACAACTTCATGGCTACAATGATGCTGACCAGGTAGTTAATGTCATGGACAAGAAAAGTACATTTGGATGTTGTTTCAAGCTTGTTATTCGATGATATCTTGGATGAGGAAGTAGCAGAAGTTGGCATCTTTGAGCAGTGCAAAAGCATAATACATTACCGCTAGCATGGCTAGTTGTGAAATTTTTTTGTTAAGGAATCTCTTAGGTGTGCTCTTTGGTAAAATCTTAGATACCATAGTGATATACTGTGATAACAAGAGTGGGATCCATTTGGCAAAGAATAGTGTATTTCATGACAAATCCAGACATATTGAGATCTAATATACTTTCATATGTGACATGGTACAGAAAGGATTTGTTAGACTCCACCACATATCGACTGATGAATAGATAACATATATTCTCACCAAGGCACTTCCGAAAAGAAAGTTCTTGGTATTCAAAGAACATCTTGGACTGATAAACGTAGCCCCTTCAGATAAGGGGAGGCACTAATTGAGGGAACTGAGCAAGCTCTTCCTACCCCACTTGAGCTCTCAAGGTGAGGAATTGGGATGAGCAGCTCCTAGGGTTGAGGGATCTCTCGACAACATGGAATTTTCCTATCTGTTACCCAGGTTTGAGACGTAGCTCCCCTATATTCATAGGTTCAGAGATGTTGCTCCCTATTTGTTCTATGTAGATTATACCCCAGTTCGAATCACACCCTCAAGCAAGGATTGATGGGATTAAAATTCCTCGTTTGGCCAACAAGTTGAGAGTGTACTTGGGGTGTACAACCCAAGTCGATTATGATACAAGTGTTCTACCAATTTACTGATGAGATTCATTGATGGGAAGATCGGTGGGTGACATGATTGCATTGATTGTTTCTCTCATTTTATGATTCCAGGTTGAGATTGAGCTCCACGATGAGGACCGAGGGTCGTAGATGTGCTCCCCTGTGTGTTTTATTATCTTGTTGGTAGGAATGGGTGGAAGCTATTTCTCCTCCATTCTTATTCATCTATATTGGAGAAATTTTAAGTAGATGGTGTTGAGTCATGATGACAGTTTGATGTGAAGATATACAAGCAGAGATTACCAAGTGCAATTCTTCTTAGTTGAGAGGGAGCATTAATTTTTTCAACTAGAGTAAAATTCCACATTGGGAAGCTTATATGGTTAAGATTATAATTTCATTAGATTTTTCTTTTCAAAAGGACCAAAATCAACCTATATATCACCCCAATCGGTTAAGCAGAGATTAAGTTATGAATTATTTTATTATTTTATGGGTCAGCCTAAACTCATGTGGATTTGGTCAAAGCCCCAAGTATTCCCTCACAAATTTATAAATAGAAGTGACCCCAAGTTCATTTGCACATATTTTCTCATGAGATCCTCTTCATCATCTCTTGGTATTTGTTCATATTTTCTATTTTTTTCTTGCACAAGTATGTCGGGAGAAGCTCGTGCTAAGGATTAGGATCACAGGTAGGGTCTCACATTCGATCTAGGCTTTCTATGCCATAACCGCATGCAGTCAATAGGAATATAACGATTTAGCTTAGCCATAATCACGAGAAGGTCATGTCAAGGCCATGGTGGAGATGGTAAATCCATGGGAAGATAGCCTTTAGGGCGTGGCTAGGGTTCCAGGATGATCATACCCTTTACAGTAGGCACAAAACGCTCAGGTTGTGGTTATGGGTGCTTTAGCCATGAAAAAACCATGTTAAGGCCGTCGTTAAGAGATTTACTGGGAATATTTGATTTGGCTCATAGTCATTTTATTGCGCAACATCATCATTCATCCATCCCATAGTCACATTTGCTTCAGAAAAGTCACTGATAGAATTCTATAACTATATCTAGAACTTGGAAATTGAGATCACTCGATTTTGGTGATACATCAAATCCATTATTTTGATATTGTAGATCTATAGTGTAATGTTCCCAATTTTTAGCCTCAAGCTAAAAGGAACATTATAGTTTGCATATTTTCATTTTGTTGAATAAAATGGGTAAGGAGACACCTTAACTCCTTTATATGAAGAAATAACACTCCTTGTGTGAAAGGAGGAATAATAAAGCAGCTGAATTGAGCACCACATGGTGTGAACAGGATTGGATCAAGCTTGATCTAGCCATTTTGACCAAGTCAACTAAAACTATCTAGATGCATTGAACCTTCTTGGACAACGCAGTTTTAGTGGAGGCTCCACTTGCATGAGCTAGAGGCAAGTGTGAATGGGACCCATGGTGAGAAGAGTTCATTTGCTTTATAAGGAGGAGATGGCAGCCCATTTTCATTATGCATTAGATTATTATTTTCATAGGGTATGCAAAGACTTGCATCCCCGGGCTGTTTAGCAGGGTTGTAGTGTTCTTCACCCAAGGGTGTTCCCAGTCGGGAATCCCAGCCTCATCCTCAAGGAAGGAGAGGGTTTGGACTTCATTTCCTCATTACGACATTTTTCCAAGCTTATCTCTGCAGCTACAACATTATTTATGCAGCAGATTAATGTTGTGTTGTTGGGAGCAGCAACAGAGGAACTCATAGAGTCAATCTTTGGCTTGTTCTTCAAAGGAGTTCTTGCACATTATTTGGAAGAGCAGCAGAGGAGACTCCTGGGCATCATTTCATATATTTGGCACCAGTCCAATCACTCACCATCTCTCACAGCGCAATCTTGGGCAGAAACTGCGTTATTTATATAGGTAGTTGCTGAGAGAGCCATTGGAGCTTGTCAGGAGGAGTGTTTTTGAGTGAAAGGGATCAGCCCTTTGCTTGAGAAAATTATCAGAGGAGGGCATGAGTATTTCAGATCTGCCATAGCCTCATTCTTATTTTGATTCAGTTGCAGTGACAAGTCAGATTGTGACATTGTACATTTTTTGGCATTTCTAGTAATCTCTTCTAGATTGGCTAGAAATCTTGTATTAGAGCCCATTCTTCTATTCTTGGGCATTTCTTTATATGTATCAGCCATATTTCATGTATTTACATCTACATTAGTATCTACTCTCCTAGAGATAGTTTTTTCACTGCTTTCCAACATTTTATGCAGTTGCTGCATCTCTTGTATTTTATGTGTTAATCTTTGGAGGTTGATTCCCATTGCATGAGGGGTTTGTTCCTCATGATATTTCTGTACATTTTTTCTGATATATTAATGTAAATGGTGGCTGTAATATATTTCATCTTATTTTGCATTCATATTTTCATAGTTTTATGATTATGTTCATGTATTGTTGTAAGCTCTCTATTTGAGCATTTTCTGAGAGATCTACTTTGGGGAGATCTGTATAAGCCCTCTAGGCTTATTTATTTGAGCTTATCTTCTGGGAGAGTAATTTATGGAGGGTAAATAGAGGGATCCAAGTCCCATTTTAACTTTTTTTTCCACCGCCTCTCTTATACAACATCCTTGAGGACCAAATAGCAGAAATTCCCGAAAAGGAATATTACATATAGATATATAGATCCATATATCTATAGATCTAATATATTTATTTCCATTGTATATATGTATTGGGCTCTTTGTACTCTATATTGAAATTTTTTTATGATGGTCTATTGAATACAAATATTTGTAAGGGTTTACCCCACAATGGGGTTTTTCCCTGGTCTTGAACCAATCTGTTGTCTCTTATGGTTGTGTTGTTGTCTTCTTTATCACTACATGCATTGTTCTATCTTTAGTTATTGTTTCTGTTTATTTACACTACTTATATTTGGATGCACTGTTAATCAAAGTAAATTGGGCTAAAGTAATTGATACAACATACAAAAAAATTGAAAAATTAACATTCCTTAGGCCTTCTATCTTGTATACTTAGTTAGCCTTTACCCAGAATTTACAAGGGTATTTCCACCACGACCTTAAATTTTCCTTAGTTTCTACTGGAAAATCCAACATCCACTTGGTATTAAAGGTCTCTTCTCTCTTCGAAAACCTGTAATAAGTGGCAACGTCTGTGGAATAAATAGTTGTGAAGGCCTCACATGCGTGGATCCTTATCACCAACCGATCTATGTCAGTATTCCGGAGGATCCAATCAATGGTCTCTACATAAGGGAAAATGGGCTGATTTGTAGCCACTTTGTTGAGCTAGGACCTATTTATGATGAGGTATAGTTTGAAGTCTTCCTGGTCTTGAGAGATGTTCTTCTTATAAAATTTGGAATACAAGTAAAACCATGAGAATTTGGTGGTCGTATTGATATTGCATGCAGTGTCCTGGTATATAGGAGGTGGTGGTCCTTCATAGATATCTTGGGCACTGCTCTCAATGCTCTAACGAGAATACTTGACCACTGGAGGTACCATCTCTCTAGATAAAGAATAAATCAAAATGAAATCAAGGTGGTCATCACCTGGCATGTCAAAAAAGCAATCCCACAATGAGAGAGATGACCTGAATTACATAAAATAGAAAAATAGATCACAAGCCAAGATTCAAAACCTGGGGAATATTTTTGGGCCAAAGTTTAGCTCAGAGGATGTTCGATGGGTCACATAGCACAATAACTTAGAGATAAAAGAAGTGTTAAATTAGAGACTTGGGGACTTGGGATGACTTGGTTGTATATATGCAAGGTCACAAATCTCACCCTATCATGAATTTTACTTGTGTGAATTTCTCTTCAGGGTGCCTTGGAGGAAAAATGAGGCTTTGGGCCTTACTAGATCCTAAAAAAACTAAGCGAATAAGAGCCAAAGAGAAATGGGCCTGAGGTTGGTTTGGTTTCCTCGGGAAAAGGACAACTAAATCGGAGAATGCTAGACTTGAGGGTTTCTAGGGTAGAATGGGTTTTAAAAATCACTGAAGGATAGATAAAAACCTCACCATCATGGAAGGTATGGGTTCAACATGTAGAGGAGGAAAAATTCCATAAGTATTTATTACCGGGAAGAGGAAGGGACACATACTTGGATGTAGTCATGTGCCTTGCCCAATCACCAGTCTCTTTTCCGCTCAATTACCTTAGTGAATTAGATGATTAATCCAATGGGGCGAGTGATATAAATAGAAAGGTCACATTTTTGGGGCATCAAGAGGTAAAAAAATAGCACACTAGCTTAGGTCACACAGTGTGCACCCAGGTTTCTTGTGACCTAGCGACCTAGAAACCTTTAAGGCTGAGGTCGCAAAGTCACATGAAAAAAGGGGTCACAAATTATGAGGTTGAGCATGAGGTTGCACTGTAACCCGACGAAATTATAACTATAGGTCGCACAATTGCGAGATATTCAAGGTCGCAAATGTTTAAATCAAATATTTAACTAATACACGACATTGTGATTTCACTTGGTCAGAGCATAACTTTGTTAAAAGGGAGGTTGCGAGTCATAGTTTTCAACTCTATTAGGGCCCATTTTGTGTGACCTGTGACCTAGCAAGAAGATAGGCCTTAAGCCTTGAAAAATTAGTTTTTTCTTAGGGGCCCAAAGGGGATTTGACCATGCTGCCAAGATTCAGAAGTGAGATTGAGATGTAGGCAAAAGCTATAAGCTTAGTCTAGGGGCCCTAAAATTTTGAAATGGAAGAAATTTTTGAGGTTTGTTGTAGCAGCTATAATAGACCCTTAGAGAGTCCCAACATAATTGAAAAAGTTTATGGAGAAGTGAATCATCCATAACTATGAGGGGGAATTTCTTAATTTATTTGTTGCTATTTTTAATACTTTTTTTAATGTTTTGAGAAGTTGTCATGTGTTGATGAATAATGGCATAGTCATGATAAAAATGCAAGATACGAAATATTTCAAAGATGCATGTCCATTGAATAGATATTAAATAATATATGATAGATCGACAAAAATATTCTAGGTACATAAAATAATAAATACATGTTCATAAAGGCTCAGAGTAGTCTAGTTTATAACATGATTCAGTTGACTAACAATGGTTAATGGTGAGCACGCAACCAAGAATAGGTTGACAACATGATTGGGAATCCAATGAAGGTGTTGCATGTATTATTTTGGAATCAAGGCTATGGAAACTAAGGTGTTAATGAGATAATGGTACATCTAGCGCCTATGCATGTTGATATGCTTGTTGTGACAGTGGTGTGAGTGCACGTCTCCTTGGGTTTCCTTGTGGAAGTTTAGACCCATGGAGGGAGGAGTGTAGGAAAAGTGTTTGTTTGTGGAGATTAGATAGAACCTACATCCTTGAAGGAAATTCAAACTCCTATAAGCCATAGGAATCTGGGACATCCTTGTCACACCCAAGTTAGAGATCCTAGAATGATAGTGGCACAACCTGAGGGACTACTTTAATCATAGAATGGGGTATACTAACTTGGTTTAAGTGGGTTGATGGGGGATGTGATACTGTGGCTGACTCCTTGGTTGTCTCTGATAGCTTTTTTACTATCCCTACTCATCCAAGCAAGAGATATGAATATGAGGTCAGGCATAGACCAGCTATCCCTGATAATATAATTAGTTGGCAAGTGTTTGATAGTGATAATCAGGTGAGAAAATTTATTGAGCTAAACGAATAATTTGAAAACATTCAACTAGATCAGAAAAAATGTTTGTTGAAACCAAAGCCAATACAAAGGTCCTCCAGCTGAAGAATAAATGCATTCCTAAAGGCTTAATCCCCCTTGAAAATTTGTTTGATCAAAATGATGTGTTTAAGAATGCAAAGATGAAAGGTAATGATGAAGAGGTTGAAAGTTGTAACCTTGGTATTGCAGAAATCCCAAGTTAATCAAGTTGTCCAAACTTATTTCTTCAGAAGTGAGACAAAGGTATGTTGATTTGATTAAAAGGTAGATTGATGCTTTTGCATGGAGTTATGAAAGCTTAAAGAGGTATGATCCTAGCATCATTCAACACAAAATACCAATCAAAGAAAATGAAAAGCCCTTTAAACAAAATTTGAGGTGAATCAATCCATTGCTTATGCCATTAATTGAAAAATAAATTAAGAAGTTTTTTATGAAAATATCATTGTTCCATTGATATTTTCTAAGTGGATTTATAATTTGGTACCCGTGAAAAGGAAAAATCACGAGATTAGGATATGCATTGATTTAAAAAATTTGAATAAGGAATCCCTTAAATACAATTATCCTCTTCCAAAAATGAATCAAATTTTGCAAAACATTGTTGGATCCCAATGGATGTCTATCCTAGATGGTTTCTTAGGCTATAATCAAATTATAGTGCATCCAGATGACTAAGAAAAAACCACCTTCACTATGCCATGAGGGACATTTATGTATGCCAAAATTCATTTTGGTCTCATGAATGTAGGAGCGACTTTCCAAAGGGAGATGGAAATTAAATTTTCTGAATAATAGGACAGGTCAGTGGTGGTTTACTTGGATTATATCACTGCGTTTTCAAATAATGAAGAAGAGCATCTTAAGCACTTGGAGAAAATTTGGTATTTCTCTCAATCCTAGTAAGAGTGATTTTGCTTTGACCACTGGAAAATTATTGGGGCACATAATATCAATAGAAGGAATAAGGAGTGATCCAAGTAGGGGTGCCCATTTTCCAAGAAATAGAAAAGAAATTCAATCCTTTTTAGGCAAGGTAAATTTTCTTAGGAGATTCGTTCCTAATTTTTCTGAAGTTCTTAAGCATATTACTAAGATGCTTAGGAAGGATTCTGATATTAAATGGACAATAGAGGCAACAAATTATTTTGAAGAGATCAAGAAGGCCCTTACCTAAGCTCTGTTTCTCATAAGTCCTGATTTTTCTAAGGATTTTTTGGTTTTTACTTTTTCTTTTGAACATACAATTGCGGGAGTGTTATTGCAGAAAAGGAAACAAGGTAATGAGAAACTGGTTTCTTTATTTAGTAGGATACTTGAAAATTCAGAACTAAAGTATATTATTATGGATAAAAAATCCTATTCTCTATTGAAAGTGCTTAAAGATTTCATAATATATATTGTACATTCTCACATTGTGGCTTTTGTGCCTAATGATGTGGTGAACGACATATTGACTCAAGCTGATCTATATGGAAAAAGAGGTAAGTAGATTGCCACTTTGTTAGAGTATGATATGTATATTAGGCCTAAAAAGTTGTTAAAAGGCCAGGGGCTGGAAAAATTGATGGAACAATCAAATTTTGATCGCATATATATGAATTTCATTGCGGAATTTTCAGAAGTGGTTGAAGAAGAGGAATTGATTCCTGTAGAGGAAAAATTCATTATGTCTAAGTGGTATAGGGATGTAAATTATTTTTTGCAAAATCACAAGGCTCCTCTTGAATTAACCAAGTTCAAATCCAAATTTTTGAAACTGAAGTCTCTAAGGTATTGCATTCTAAATAAAAAATTATATTGGAGAGATACCGGTGGGATATTCTTAAACTACTTGTTAGAAGATGAAGATGAGAGGTTAATTGATGAATTTCATAAGGGTGATTGTTGAGGTCATAATTATTGAAAGGCAACAAAAAACTAGACACTCAAGGAAGGATACTATTTTACTTCTATGTTAAAAGACATCTACAGAAAGATTGCTACCTATCATGAGTGCCAAATTTTTTATGGCAAAAATATGCTAATGCCATTATATATGAAACCAATATTTGTATAATCTCCTTTCCAACAATGGGGATTGGATTTTATTGGCGAGATACACCCTACATCCTTAGGCCAACATTGGTGGATCTTAAAAACCACAGATTACTTCACCAAGTGGATTGAAGTTGTCCCTACAAGGCAAGCTACAAAGTCAGTCATTATTCATTCTCTGGAAAACAATATTGTATCAAGGTTTGGCTTTCCCATGAACATTACTACTAACAATGCTCAACATTTCAAGTCTAAAAAATTGATTATTTTTTGCAATCAATACCATATTACTCTCGATCATTCCACAACATATTACCCTCAAGGTAATGGCTTGGCTAAGCCATCAAATAAAATCATATTCAAAATCATTAAGAAATGTTTACCAGAAAACAAAAGGTAATGGCATTTAAAGTTAAAATTTTATTTATGCGCTGACATAATTTGTACTAAGAGGTCTATAAGTACATCTCATTATGAGCTAGTATATGGAACTGAAGCAATCTTTCCAACCTCCCTTAGAGTTCCAGTGATGAAATTACTGAAAGGGTTGGAAGAAGAACCAAATGCAATCCAAAGAAGGATAAATCAACTCATTGATTTGCAAGAAAAAAGGGAGGAAGTGTACACTAATCATCAGCAGTCACAAAATAGAGTCAAAAATACTTTTGATAGGAAGACAAAGGAGGAAAAATCAAAGTTCAAGGATTTTTTTTGAAGTGGGAGGCTAGTATTGAAGATAAAGGAAAGCATGGAAAATGTGAAAATATCTCGAACAGACCTTTTTTGATAGCAGCATATCATGGGAGCAATATATTCTTACTTCAAGAAATGATTGGGTAGTTGTGTGAAGGAGGAC
Source organism: Pinus albicaulis (assembly GCA_034641835.2). NCBI lineage: Eukaryota > Viridiplantae > Streptophyta > Pinopsida > Pinales > Pinaceae > Pinus > Pinus albicaulis. The sequence continues at coordinate 74,608,944 of MU968411.1, forward strand.
TTGTTAATGATAAGTTTCTAAAAAACTACTCTTCCTAATTTATTTTTCTGAAATACGCATCATTCTATATATTCCATTCTCTATTTTCTTTTAATGGTGATATCATCATCAAGTTTGAGCCTAAGGAGAAGGCTATAAAAGCTTGAAGGAAATTTCATCAAGTTCATAATTTTTAGTTTTCAAGAATGGCATTGGACTTTCTAGTTCCTTACTGCACCATAGGGGCACAACATCCCCAATGGAGCCATTGTTATCCTTGATAACAAATAGGTTTGACTAGGTTTGTCTTAGTTAAGTTAGGTTACATCATTATGATGAAATAAGGTCATCAAGTTTATGAAACTTAAAGTTTTTGTACATAGCTTAAGGGGGTAAATGGTAATTGTTCATGTAATAAAGGTATTATCAAGTTAAATTTCAAAAAATCTAAGTTGCATGGGTTAAAAAGGTTATTTTGTGACACTTGGCAATTTTTTCTGGAGTCCACAACGTTTTTTGTGTAAAAAAATATGTTTTCGCTATGGAAGTGCATGACAGTTCCATAGTGAATTTTCCCTCCCAATAAATGAAAATGATACGAACTGTGTATTTTCTTCTAACGGTAGGATAAGTGTATATTGTCATAATTCCAATGGTTAGAACACACTTGGTCATCATAGTTGTTACACCAATTTTTTTTCATCTGACCATGTGTAATTAGATGGATAAAAATACACCATGTAAGACCAATTTTACCATAGTAAATTTTCTTTCACTAAGAAATAACCTAATAAACCATAGTTTATTAAGTTATTTTTGGTCCAAAATAGAAAACGCCATGAGGAATAATTAAATAAATCCTTTTTTATTTGATTTTACTCTAGGAATAATTAATTAAACCTCTGTTTAATTATATTCATTGTCATATTTAACCCAATTAGTGAGAAATAATTAGATAAATCGTTATTTATCTTATTATTCTCTAGGAGTAATTAATTAAATCATTATTTAATTAATATTACTTGTTAAATTTGGCTAAATAATTTAGGAATAATAAAATAAATCATTATTTGTTTAATTATTCCTTGATCCCATCCTCGAAATGAAAAATAAATATTATTTCTAAATAAAGGGATTTAACTACTTTAAATTCCTCATCTCAAACCTGTGGTCAACGAGTCGTTTCCTGAATCCGATATCCCCGAGGTCCATGTTACCTTACTAGATTCAGCTAAGAAATTTGAATCATTGTGCACGATCCACCCTTGTTATTTGTGTGATCTTTCTGGCCACTATTCTAACCTCTGTCCCTATCTCTATGACTTTCGCAACACCCTTTAATTTGTTTGCGAAATAGAGGCTGCTAGTACTAGATCTTGTATCCCTATACTTGTGTGTTTTGATTCGGTAGAACCAAAGGACATTTTCATACCTCCCTCTGAATGTCGAGATCAAGGAATCTATGGCCACCATCCACTATCTGTCATCATCCATGATATCCTTGGTGGAACACCCCTTCGGGGAGTTCCCTTCTGTTTTGACTGAACCTCCTTTGGCGATCACCTTAGTCTCAACATCAGTATATGTTTCATTTACTAGCTCTTTGTCTACCCTCTGTAGCGATGCATATGTGAACCATATTTCTCATGATGATGCACCACGTAGCTTCACCACATCATGTGGTCTCCCTTCCTCCATTCCCCCCATCTTCCATTCATATGAAGACATTATGGAAGACCTGACCATGCCTGATTATATTTGGGATGATTTGCACCATTGTGTGTACTTCCTTCTGAAGCACAACCATGATCAGTATGTTGTGGAGTCTAAAGACTTCATACACAGTGAGGTTGATTGGTTATATGACCCTTTACCTTGAACCCATACATTCGAACCACATACACCTTGTGGCCATTACATTGACACTCAATGTTTGGGTAAGGGGGCACCCATATTTGAGAGTCCAAGAGAATAAATTCTCCACAACCCTCCTAGTGCATTTGGTAGTGTCGACTCTAGTACCACTATTCTTCCCTATTTATAAGAACCTATAGAGCCTCATGTCACCTTAGATCACTTTAGGGATGATCCACCTAATCATTCCTTCATCTTACATCACCAACTCAGTCCCTTAGACATTTTTTTTACTAACCTCTAGCTAGGGGCATCATTCCCACCTTAGCATACTAGATCACTTCCCCCACCACATATGCTTGGAGGTAGTATCCCATGCTTGTGGACATGATGGCACCCCTGGCCACCTTCTCACTTGATTTTCATAAGTCTCAACCTAGACCTCGTCAATCTAGGTATGGTAAATTATCCTTCCATTCCTTGGATAGTTTGTCCTACCTGCCTCTCTGGCGAGCCATATATCATAGATGCTTGATACCATATCTTCAAATATTCTAATTTATATGATACCTTACTTACCACTTAGTCCCCATGTTTGACATGGTGGGCAACAAGGATTCTAGATCTTCTCTATTAGCTAATTCTTGTATTCCTTTCTTACCTTGATTCTTCACTAGGAACCATTCTTCCAAAGAAATAATTCCACCTTTTAGAAAAGTAAGGCCACCTTCCTAAAATTCACGGATCCTATTTCTAATGGTCAGTTTGTCCACTATGCTTGTCACAAGATTTAGGTCATTTCCCTATTAAAAGAAAAACATAAATTTTGGCCACTAGTCCCACTGTCCCCCATCCCCTCAGGAGTCGAATCAGTCACTGCCAGGTCATCCATGATTTTTATGCTATGACAAGGGAAGTCATAATTTTTCTACTCAGTATCCCCCCATTCCATCATCATCCCTGGTGTCAGTCAATCATTCGCTATACTATATTCCATCATGCCCTAGTTGAGGACCCTCATTGCCTCACCTATGGCGGACGTCCTTCTATCGACATCAACACATTCATTCCAAAAGATAGGTATAGAGGGCAGTGTATCTTGGTTCCAGCTTCCATCATTGTTCAGTGCCTCAGATTAGGCAAAGGGACTCCTTATTTCCCTTTGACTTTATTGTTTCTCATCCACTCCACTTCAGCATGATCGAGATTTGAATATTCGATAGTTCAGTGAACCAACAGATTGATTCAGTGATTCCCGAGTGTGTGTGAGATGCTTCATACCTCATGAGTGGGTGGCCCTTCAGGTAGCCCCCCACATGCCCAGATGACCTCATTCTCTTCTACAACTCCAGATGCAACTCCACATATTTGATGGGTTCAGCCCCAACCACTTGCAATGCCTCTAGCATGCATGTATCACTTAGATGATCCATTTATATTTTCAGATCCCTTTCCTATTTATCAATGCTTCTCTGGCTGTTATTAAATCTCATGTACTCAGATATTATTGTATTTAGTCCTGGCTGTTGTCTCAGGCGCAGTATGTATATGTGATTCATTATGTTTTTTTCTGGCCCATGTTTATGCCATCATATCATGTACTTTATAGCTCAGTTTCATTTATTTTGCGAACCATTGTTCTTTATACTTTGTTATCTCGGCGGGCATAAGTATGCCTCCCCCGCCTCATTGTATACATGTACTCAACCATTAAAGGATACTTATGGTTTTCGGTCTCCCCCCTCAGGGTTATTATCCTCTCATGCTTCGCTTTGCCTACGTATCTCTCTCTATATGACTCCACTTCAGTGTATACTGTTTGTGTTCTTCCAATATACTTCAGTCATACGATTAGCTCCTAATGCTCGCATGTTGGGGGGAAATATGCTACACCAATTTTTGGTCATCTAACCATGTATAATTATAGGGATCTAAATACACCATGTGAGACCAATTTTACTGAAGTAAAATTTCTTTCACTAAGAAATAATCAAATAACCATAGTTTATTAAGTTATTTCTGGTCCAAAATAGAAAACTCCATGAGGAATAATTAAATAAATCCCTATTTATTTAATTTTACTCTAGGAATAATTAATTAAACCTCTATTTAATTATATTCTACTCATATTTAACCCAATTAATGAGAAATAATTATATAAATCATTATTTATCTTATTATTCTCTAGGAATAATTAATTAAATCATTATTTAATTAATATTCTTTGTTAAATTTGACTAAATCATTTAGGAATAATAAAATAAATCATTATTTTTTTAATTATTCCTTGATCCCCTCCTTGAAATGATAATTAAATATTATTTCTAAATAAAGGGATTTAACCAATTTTAATTCCTTTTCCCTCCAACAAAATATAATAAAATATCACAAGCAGTTAGAACTAGATTTTGGTTAATAATATTTTACTATGCACCATTATCAAGGATAACTCAATATTTTGTTATAAATATAAGGGCTTTCCATTCATTTCTTACCTTTGATCCTTTTATCTTTGTTGGAATTTGATCCTCTTATCATTGTATATCTTTGATATTCTTTTATTTTCTTTTCTTTGAGTTCCCTTTGAGTTCTACACGTCTTGGGTATTCTACACCATTGAGGGGGGATCTTTATGTTACCTTCCTAGGTGTTACATAATACAAAAAAATATTTATAATTCTTGTCTTGTCCATTGAATATTTCGGAGAAACTCTTATTTCATATTGTTGTTTAGCTGCTTTATTTGCATAGATCTGGGTTTATTTTGCATTTGTTTTGACCTTCTTTTGTAGATCTAAGAATTTTGAAAACCCTCTTTGTTGTTAGGGTTGTTTGTCATGTGGAGCTAAAGTGATCTCTTTTCGTACACTTGTGTTAAGATTTCATACTAAAAATAGTACTTTTCAGTTATGTGTCATCATGTGCCTTGTGCATGTGTGGTAATCATTATGCCTTTCATCATTCCATTTTTCCCACTCATTCATATTTCCTAATTTAGCTTGATTCCAAATCGAAATGTAGCACCTTGCCTTTCATCGTTGTAAGGTGTTTGAACCTTTTGACAGAATTCTTGAGTCTTGGTTTTTGTCCAGTAGTTGTCTTAGGCTTGGAGTTACTTGTGTGAAGGAAGGTGCTTGTCGTCTCAAACAATTTTGTAGGTGTCAAAGAGGAAGCAGATCAACATTGTATTTGAAGGTATGGATTAACATAAAAAACCAAACAAAGATGGAACTACAGTTAGATACGAGCCCATGAATATGAGGTCAATTGCAGAAGACCCCGACTTCTCACAAGCCTTTACAAATGCAGATTGCATAAGGTTTTTCCAAAAAATGCAAGGATATTATGAACAGGTGTCCAAATATTTCTTTGTAAACTTCATTGGCATAGGTTCGAAGGTGGGCATCCTCAATTTTAATGTTTCTCCTTAGACCATTGGACAAGAAACCTAGATTACAAGGTCTAGAGAAGAGTGGTTCAAGTTAACAAATTTTAAGCTTCAAAACTATGTTGAATTTCTAAAGGAGGAGAACATAGCCATTGACATGAGCTCAGGCATCTCCAAGAATTTCCTCAAGGAAAACATTCAAAACTGTTGATGGTGATTCAGAAATATTTTACTTATGAAGGTAGATTTCATGTGATCTACCAATACCACTTTACATTTTTGCTTCATTTCACAGGTAAACAACCTCTGGATCTACCATTATTTATGTTTAAGATTTTAGGAAAAATGGCTGACAAGGTGTAAGCTAAACCTAAAAGCAATGATAATTCTATTTTTCATCATGGTTTAATTAAATTGTTAGTTATGGAGGAGTTGAAGAAGTTCAACAGGTATTAGTCCACTTTTCAGTTATTGAGTGGGTACGAGGTGGATGCCCTCACTCCTAGAAAGACACCTAGGTCAAAGACAAATGATCCTAGGAAGTACAAAGAATCAAGGCCTAAAATAGAGGTTGAACATCAGGTGGAGGTGCAGAAAGAGGTGCCACCCATGGTGGAGTCAATGGAGGTATAAGTTGATCAGTTGGAGGATACATTGGTGCCTCAACAAACCCCTACTAGTTGTAAAGTCAAAACTAAAATAACAACTCATAAAAGGATCACTAAGTCAAACAGAGGGGAAAGGTAAGCTTGAAGATATATTTCAGGAAATTTAAATTCAAGAAACTCCTGTTGTGAAGTATGTAGATGTTAAAGGAGAAAAAGAAAAAGAAAAATGGTCTTCAAGCTAAGAAACTAGATTTTTCCAGTGAAGATTCAGGATTTTTTTTTAAACCTTGGAAGCCACTCACTAGGTCATAGCTATCAAAGGGAGAAAATTTTGAAAAGCTACATAAGGAACCAGAAAAGAAGAAGCATCCAACAAGGGAAGAAATCATAGAGTTATCTCCAATAGAGGCATAGGTGATCAAGACAAGGAAAGGCAAAGGAAAAGTCCAGGAAAAATCTGAACTAGAGCTTCTAAGATAATAGCTTAAGGAAGCTAGAGAAGAAATTTGATAAGCTCAGCTAGAGTTAGAAAAATTTAAAAAAGAGAGACAGGAGCTCACAGAATTCAAGAAATAAGTGAGAAAACAGATTGATTTTTATGATGAGGTTGCATAGAGGTCAAGGAAGATGTTGAAAAAAAAATAACCTCTGCACAGAATGATGAAACATATCTTCAGGAGGAACATGTAGTTACAGTTATAAATAACAAAGCTACAAGGCCATTTCAAAGAATTAGAAATACAAATGGAGATGGTGCAAGAAAAATTGAAGAAAAAGGGTTTAAAAATGATTGTAATGGATGACCCAGCTACCCCTAGAAAGGTGGTAAGACACACATTTTTTGCCATTTTTTGTCTTAGGGTACCATATCAAGTTAGCTATAGAGATACAAGAAAATTTTTGGAGCTAAAGAGAAGAAATTGTAAAATCTAGTTAAGGCAGGCAAGTTTGTAGTGAGCTCCAGTCTTGAAGTCGAGTTTTTGCTACAAACTCATTGTAGAATTTTTTGAGGTAAAAATCCCAAAAAAATATCATTTCAGTCATGAATGAAAGCATGTGTTTACCTTATTTTACCTAACAAAGACCCTCCAATAGGAAAATAAGTCAGAAAAATTGCAAAAGTCGATGTAGTGAAAATTCTACAAAAACTATGCTATGAATTTGCATAAAATACTATGTTTTTCAAGCGAGCTAGAGTTTTGAACATTTTGAAGAATTTAATGTATTTCAGGGAGTAGATGAGTCATCAAAAGAGATTTAGGAGTATTATTAGGACACCTTTTGATGAATACCACTCAGCAAAAGGATGACATGGTTGCTGACACACCATTATTTTCATCTCACCAATACACAAAACATCTTCAAATTCAGAATATCAATGCCTAAAATCTAGCATGCCAATTTTCCACCTTATCATGGTTGTTTCCACCTAAAAAAGTTTGTTTGGTTCAATATCCACCATTAGCATGGGTTATTTAAAGTTTTTTTGATGCAGTTAATAGTGATAGAGTCATTTAGAGTACAAACTCTTTCCAACATAATTATCTCTATTTTTCCGCAATGTAACAAATTCCTTTTTGGATTAGGCCTCTAGATTAGTTTCGAGAGTCTAGGCCAGGTGGAAGATATACGTAAAAGGGATTTAACTCTATAAATAGAGGATTTTTATAGTTAGAAAGGGTTTATAGATGTAATGAACAAGGCTACTATTGTAACCTTTTTTCTACTCAGTTAATAGATAGTTGTAGAAGTCTTTTGTTCAGACTTGAGATTCTGATTGAGCTCTTATACATTTGTCTCCTTTATATTTTCAATGTTAATTAAATTTTATCATACATAATTAATTGGAATTCATAAATCTTATGCTCCAAATTCCTTTATGTATTATGTTTGACGTCAGAATTATTTTATAAGAGCTCATTTGCCTCATCTTCCATGAATGATACTTGTTTGTAATTGTGTTTTCATGCTAACTCCATGCCCAATGGTAGCTCTCACTCATCTTCCACCTAAAAAAAATCATCTAAAATAAATTTAATAGTTATCCATATTCATTTTAAGCCTGTTTATTGAATATCTTACCTTGTTTCTTGAGATATCCCTCTCTGGTTGGAAGGGGTAACTTCCAACCCCAAGTGGTTTGGAAAAGTTACATCAAATTGATTGTTCAAAATCCCAATTAGTGCCAATTTGGTGATAAAATTTTGGTGCATATTATGAGATACTGAAGCTACATTTTTCCAAAAAAATTTGCTCAATCAAAGTGTAATATCCCAAAATAGGGGAAATCTACAACAATAAGAATATCTTAAGATATTATAAAGTTGGAGCTATGGCAACTCATGAACATAATAATGGATTTTTAGTGACAAATATAATTATATGATGTGTTAAAAAACATATAGCCATCAAATGAGTGAAACAATAGCAAAATAAGAACTTCTACACATTCCCAAGTGGGGAAAATGTAGCAAATAGACCCTGAAAATGTTATTTCTGAATATCTGCGTTTTTAGTGGGTGAAATAATTCTTGGTTCCCTTAGAATATGATTTTAGGACCTCACATACAAAATGGCATCAGAAAGAAATCTCTTTTGATATGTTAAACAAACCTCCCGGCTTTATATTAGCTTAAAAATAGCCAAATCCCATGACTTATGTTATGAATAAAAAGGCTGAAGCATGTAAAACATTATTTTATAAGGGTTTATGCAATATAATGATAAAATAACATGGATATGGAACTTTATGGAACAATATGCCAAGAAAATGAAGATATGGCCTCCCTATTGCATTATAAAGGTAACCCAGCAAGGGTTTCTTGAAAGCATGAGTACAGAAAGAGCAGATCTGAATATTCAGCTCAGAAAATGTAGTCTTACTGAAAAATTACAGAAATATAGCTGAATAATACAAAATAGGGACGAGAATCCCTTCCTCTAGCTTTCTGGGAGAAGGGTTGGCCCTTTCCCTAGGAAACTAGCTCAGAAACAAGGGTCTTAACCCTCCTGCAACAACTCTATGTAAAATGACATAGTCCCTGCAAGGGACTACACTGTAGGAGATGAGGAGTATCTGGAATACTGCCAAGATATGAAATATTCTCATAAATATTCTTAGCTGATCTCTCAACAGAAGGAAGGCACCTTCTACTAAGAAATAGACCCGAAAGTGGTGTAACAATCCTGCACCTTGAGCTCCGGAAATGAAGGTGGGATGAAAATTTGAATATGGTAAGCATCATAGCCTACCCCAAGTTGTCCTCCTCTCCACTTAAGATAAGTGTAGAGTGTGTGTTGATCTTGGGCTACAATGGTATTGCCCTTAAGTGGCAAAATGACAAACAATCCTCTATTGATCTATCCTCCAACATTGAAAAAAAAGCTGGCCCAAAACATTTCATGCATGATGAATAGGACATGGTAATCATAGAGTATCCAAATGAGAAGTTTTCTGAAGGATTTACATGATGATGCATGATACAAATAATGTCTCAAGAGGACACAATGTAGCCTCATCCACTGCAACTTCAGAAAATAGCATGGAAAGTAATATACGAAAATCATCACATCCACCAATGAATAGTAAATGGCTGAATGTGTCAACAATACATGATCAAACACTTGCCCATGGTTATACAATGGATGGTTATCAAACTCATGGCCCACCCCAAAAGAAAACAAATATTTGGTTGTGGTGGCTGTTGATCATATCAGCATTCTATTGAAATTTTGATAAGCAACCTCACTTAAACCTTTCAAAACCCCTCTTTTGCCCTGAGAAATTCATTTTCTGCTCATCGTTACCTTCTCCCAGCCTCGAATCTACATAAAAGGGCCGAAACCCCAAATTATAATACATTCAAGGCCTAGCACCTTTCGGCCCTAGCCCCTGCACCTTTTTCTCCACATGACCAGAGGTCAAAACTGAGTGCTAGCCATGAAGGCGCTTATCACATTGGGATATCGGGCGCATTTATAACCGTCGATCTGCACAGATCTGACGGCATTCGCAAATATTCATCGCGCCCGTGGCCCACTCCGTTGATCACCTGTCCACCGTCCGATCAAACCATAAATCAACGGTCCATAGTACACCCGCCCTTGTGGTCCCCATGCCCAAAAACAATGTTCAAAACCCGCCCGGTTTCTATCGCACCGCTTTTGGGCGGTAGGCGGTATTTTATTTTCGGGAGCAATTCCATACATCGTTCGCCACATGTCTCCACGTACGGCCCAAAAACCGCTGCTCATTGTGCGTTATAGTTCGGCAGTGGACGTGGCGCGATATGTGTGTGAGCCGTCCGATCTACAGTGGCCCATCCGACGGCGATCGTTCCTCAAAGTTGCTCGCAAGTTAACACGGGGAAGTCATACCCATGGCCCACGGTCCATCGCCCTCCAACGCATTTTCAGTCGTTGATCTCCTCCTGAGATCTAACGGTCCAGATCACTTACCTCTCCACCAGTCGACTCCGTACCTCCACGTCACCTATTCCACGTGTTTGTCGTATTTTTCCTCCGCCCTTACACATTTCATTCATTTTTCAAATTTCAAATGTTTTACGTTAAAAACTTACACCAGTCCATCCTCCATCGTTTCACTGCATTTTTCCGACACCCTGCATCATTCCACCATTTCTCCATGTCCGCAGGACCATTTTCATTGACCCCGCCATATCCACCATCCCCATGCATGGTTTTCCTAACGAGTTTACGGGTTTTGCAGGGTTACAGCAGCGGAAAACTGTTATGATTTACAGTCTTGATTGCAGTAGTAGAGCACATCAAAGGACTATTTTTCGGAGACTGTAATTATGGAGAAAGGCTTGGGAAGCTATGTCAACAAGACTTCCATTAAAGAAGCAGGGTTTAAAAACTGTCAAAGCCTCCAGAGTCATTCAAAGCACAAATTGCGCAAATGGAAATATTAATGGACCAGCAGAGAAATATCAATGGATGATCGACGAATTCAGCGTTCAGCATTGAATATCTTAAACCATAATTCAGAGTTAGAAGGCAGAGGGTACCATTCGCAGAAAAAATACCTTAAGGCTTTCTTTTCAGCACCGTTCTCTTTCAGAAAAGGACGAAACGTCTATGAGATTTTACTTCTTTGCCATGTCACTGAAGATATTTCTACCCAGTGCATTTATTTTAGTAAGCAGGAAATAGAGTACATACAACACTACAAAGTCATTTAGCATATGGGCATGCACATTTCCGCCATCTTGTCTTAATGAGGCAATTAAATGTTCATCACCTACTCCCTTTTCGAGCTTTTTTTTCTCCTATAAAGCTCCTGAAGAACAAATGATTTATGGGTTCTAGATTTTATCAGAAAATCATGCAGTGAAAGGATTTTTGTATACATTTTTTTGAACTCTTGTATGAAGGCTCAGAGCCCGTAGGGTCTCAGTGAGGAGGAGTTCCATCTGTTAAGAGGATTCTGGTCTTTGGTATTTCACGGTCTGTGACTTTATTTTATGTGTTATTTTAATAGATCATTTCATTTCATCCATCTTTCTTGTATCATGTTTCTGGAATGCGAGTGGCTCACTGATTTTGATATGGATTTATCCTAGTTGATACCCATGCTCGGATTAGTCAAGCACTTTAAATATGGCTCAGGAATGATATTTTGTTCCACTATTCATCTAAACCGTATTTCTGCTATATTAGTTGCTTTGGGAGGGTGTTTTTAAAACGCTATTGTCATGAATGTATTCTTAGATTGGTAAGCCCATTACATGGTGATATTGTGTATCTGGATATCAGCTCAATGATAACTAATATTCTATCAATATTTCATTCACTACATACACCTTCTGATAATTTATTTTTGTGAGGTATTTTTGAATCGGCCCTCTTTACAATAAGTTGTCTCTGAATTGTCTGTTGATTTTATATTGGAGTTTTGCATGTTGCCTCTATAGTATTCTTTTCCCTGTGTCAGTTTCTGAAGGTCTTGGTCCCGTTCATATTAATATTCCTCGTTCTTCAAGAAATAGCATGAGAGCTTTATATTGATAACTTCCTCTGTTTATACCATATGATCCTTGCTAATATAAGATGTCCTAGGTACTGGTCTATCACAACTCTAGGCTATCTTTAGGAATGACAACATATTTTTGGCGCTGTTTCCAGGGAACGAAGTTGAGAAAATTTAAATCCTTGGGCCTCGACAATAACTAATTCACTCTTCAAGTAGGTGAGTATGGAGAGTTGAGAGTTGTAGATCCCTCACCTTGGCGACTCCACATTTGTTATTAGATAAATTAATTTGCGGTCCTGGCTCCTCGTAAGCCACACCTGAGGACAGATACGTCTCAGCCAAAGACACCTTGAGTGTCTGACCCTGAAAGAATCGTACATAGAAGAAATTGGAGGGAAAGAAAATCAGTCCACTCTGAAATCCCTAAATTTTCTATAGAAGACTTTCCATCCTCTTCTTCTCAAGAATCTCAAGTGCTAGATACCGACTCCGTTATGGGAGATACTGATTATTATTATTCAGATAGTCCACCCAGAGGAGGTGTCAGAAATAAAGATAATTTTCACCCTACTCCTGAGGTCGAAGAGGTCAAAGAAGTCACTGAAGTATCTGCTATTAACAGACCATTATTCCCCTCAACACCTCAAGCTGCTATTCATTACATTCCTATTGTTATTCATACTCCACTTCCACCTCCTCCTCCTCCTCTTACTCATCAAACTATTGCACTACCTCCACCCCCTCCAATGGCCAATGTTCCAGGCTTCTTGCTAAATAAATATGCCCCTCTGGCATTACCCCAAGTGTTAAATGATATTGCTCAGGATTATTTGAATATTTTACCTTGATTCAATGGGGAAAACGATATTGATGCTCGAAAACATCTTGAGATCTTCTATGACTTTGCAGAGAATTTTAATGTGGAACACTTAGATGTGGTATTAAGGCTGTTTGTCCAATCTCTTGATGGTGAAGCTCGAAAATGGTTTAAGACAATGGAGGTCATTCTATTACCACTTGGGAAATAATGGAAGATACTTTTCTCAGAAAATGGGGAGAGAAGAAAGATCACGGACATTGTCTTACTGAGTTCAATACACTCAACAAAAGACATAATGAAGGAGTGTTAGAATTTATCAAGAGATTTAATAAATTGTATTTGAGTCTTCCTGCTGATATGGAACCTCATCAAACTGCTGCTAAAGTTGTTTTTGTAACAGCTTTTGATTCAGAATTTGGTTTCTCTCTCAGAGAAAGAACGCCTACTACTCTGGATGATGCTTAGACATATGCACTAGAGTTGGAAGAAAACTTTGCCTCCACTAGCAAATCAAAGGGAAAATCTGAACAAGATACTAGAAGAAGGGGCAAAGAGGAGCTGGCCACCTCTTATCAAGACAGAGATCCAGCTAATGACAGAATTGAAGAAATGAGCAAAATGATTAAGAACCTTTCTGGTAAACTGGTCAAGCTTTAATTGGAGGCCAAGAATTCAGCCTCCAAGAATTTCCACAATGCTCAAAACATAGGTTATAATCCTCAGTATAGGAAACCACCCCTGCAAATATTGCCAAGGGAAGCAAAAGAACAACAAGATCAGGTACCACACCCATCGTACCTAGAAGGTCTAGTAGATGATTCTACCGAAAACACTTCTTATGGACTAGAGGATGCAAATATTGTTTTTTCAAATAGTGATGGAGAAGAATGCCATTTGCAAGGAATGATAGAACCGAGTGCTCATTGCAAGAAGAAGAAAAGGCCAGAGACACAGAAGACGTAGAAATTCATCATTATTGTAAACAATTTGTTGATTTCATGCAAGCACAGTTCAATAGGAGATATGATCTCAGATCTTCAAGGAAGAGGACTCGTACTCAATATCTAGAAGAAGAGCTACCCCAAAAAGAAGCACCTTCTCAGAAGGAGTCTACAACGCAGAAAGTCACAAACAAAGGTAAGGGACCTCTAAACAAACCTTTGCAGTCTAATGATCAAATTCCTTCTTCTTCGAAAGTAGTCATTCCCCCTAATGCGAAGTCAGTGTCAAAAGAAGTCAAATCCTCAGCTGAAAATAAAGAGTCAAAAGAGGTTGTAATAGAAAAATCTTCTTCTATTTTCAGTTTGCAAAAGGAACTTGAGAAAGTCAAAATCCCAGTTCCCTTGACTGAAATATTAAAGCAACCTGCATATCAATCCCAAGTCACCTCTTTTATGATCCCTCCAGAAGCAGCACTCACCCCAGATAGTCTCAACCTTCGAGAAGAAAGACCCATGGTTGTTTTTGGCCCACATGTTGAGGAGTTAGATGCTTCTACTCCTCCCCTCTATGTGTCTCTAGTGATTCATGACCTGTTATTACATAACTGTATGTTAGATTCTGGAGTTTCCCATAATATAATACCTCTGTCAATCATGGAACAACTAGGATTAAAAATCACCTGTCCTTACAAGGACCTCTATTAATTTGATTCCAAAAGAGTTAAATGCTTGGGGATGATCAAGGATTTGGTGGTCAATTTGGTGCAAATCCCAGCAAAAAGTGTGGTAATGGACATTGTGGTGGCTGACATCCCAACTCGCTTTGGCATGCTACTCTCAAGGTCCTGGGGAACAAAAATTGGTGGGTCAATTAAGTTGGATTTAACATATGCCACCATCCCAGTTTTTGGTGGCCAAGAGAGGAGGTTGTACAGGGAGACTAGATTTTTCAAGATGGTGACTAAGGCTGAAAACTATGTTAATTCACCAGTCTACAGTAAAGAAGGAGATTTCTCATGCTTGATGCTGGAAGAAAATCTATATTATGCTCAAGAACCATCTCTCTGCCAGATCAAGACTGAGCAGCCTTCAGAGAGCCATGAAGCAGGAATCTAGACACTTCATTTTGATGGAGAAAATTCAAGAGAAGGTAATGGAGCTGGAATACTATTGATTTCTCCTACAAGGAAATGGGTCCCATTATCCTTCAAACTGGAATATGAAGCTACTAATAATGTGGCTGAATATGAAGCACTTCTGTTAGGATTGCAGACAGCCAGGAACATGAACATACAAAGTTTAAAAGTTCTGGGAGATTCAAAACTGGTGGTTAGACAAGTCAGGAATCAGTGCCAGACCAGACATCCTCGGCCAAGGGCTTATAGGAATGAAGTTTGAGACACGGTGGAAAATTTCTTCTTGGCATTCAATATCTAGTTCATGCCCCGAGAACAAAATAGTATGGATGATTCCCTTGCTGTGGCTGCTAGTACATTTCGTCCACCTCAGAACCCTCTTTTGAGATATGAAATTGAGGTACCTTACCGGCCGTCAATCCCAGATAACATCAAGCACTGGCAGGTATTTGATGATGAAGAACAGATGAAGAGATTCTTGGAAACAGTAGGGGAATTCTCCAATATGGAGATTGATGCTGATGAAGAAGGTGAGCCTGAAGACATTTCAGGAAGAAATTGGGAGGAGAGAATGACAGGTAATAAAGTGTTGCAGTTGAAGGGAAACATTATACCTAGAGGGTTGGTGCCTCTAGAAATATTATTTGACAAAAATTATGTCCCACTGCAGCCAAGCAAAGTGGTAGAAGAAAATCAGGTAGAAGACCTGAATCTTGGTACTGATGCTGATCCCAAGATTGTAAAATTGTCCAAGAAACTTCCACAAGAATATAAAAAGCTATATCAGAAATTATTTTAGTCTTACACGGATGTGTTTGCATGGTCCTATCAGGACTTGAAAACTTTTGACATCAGTATAATGCAACACAAAATCCCGCTAAAGGGCGATGTAAAACCTCACAAGCAGAAGCTCAGACAAATAAATCCCCTGCTGCTTCCCTCTATTGAGAAGGAAAATAAGAAGTTGTTAAGGGCCAAAATAATTGTGCCATTGAGGTACTCTGAATGGGTGGCAAACCTAGTCCCTATCTGAAATAAGAATGGAGAAATAAAGTTGTGTGTGGATTTCAGAAATTTAAACAGAACATCCTTAAAGGATAATTATCCACTACCTAAGATGGATCACATCCTGCAGAAGGTGGTTGGAGCTTCTAGGATTTCAATGATGGATGGATTCTCTGGTTATAACCAGGTGGCTATACTTCCAGAAGATCAAAAGAAGACTTCTTTCACTACACCATGGGGTACATTTATGTATGCCAGGATGCCTTTTGGATTGATTAATGCAGGGGCCACTTTTCAGAGGGCCGGGATAAATTCTTGGTAGTCTACCTCGATGATATCACTGTATTTTCAAAGAATGATACTGAGCACATTCAGCATCTGTGTAGAACCTTTGAAAAATGTAGAAGGTATGGTCTCTCTCTAAACCCTCAAAAGTCTTTATTCGCATTAGAAGAGGGTAAACTTTTGGGACACATTGTGACTAAAGATGGGGTGAAGATAGATCCTAAGAGGGTAGAGGTTATAAATGGTATTGCTCTTCCCAGAAATAAGAAGGAGGTACAGGTGTTCCTAGGGCGTATTAATTTCTTGAGAAGGTTTATTCCTAACTATGCTTAAATAGTTAGACATATAACTGACATGTTGAAGAAAGAAAATGAAGTTAAATGGTCCCAGGAATCACGAGAGGCCTTTACCAGAATAAAAAATGATTTTGTAGAAGCCCCTATGCTAGTTGGACCAGATTATGCTAAACCTTTCATGATCTTTTCTTTTGCATCACCTCATACAATAGTATGAGTTTTATTGCAGAAAAATGAGGAAGGGTACAAGCAGCCCATCGCCTTCTTCAGTCAAGTGCTCTGTGATGCAGAATTAAAATATAACATATTGGAAAAGCAAGCATACGCCCTAGTAAAATCCCTCAAAGCATTCCGCATGTATATCTTGCAGTCCCATATCACTTTGTGCCTACAGCTACTATAAAATATATTCTTATCCAAGGGGATAGTGAAGGAAAAAGGGGGAAGTGGATTGCCAAGATACAGGAGTATGAATTAGACATCCACCCTACTAAGCTAATCAAAGGACAAGGGCTAGCCAAGATCTTATCTGAATCAAACTATCAGGCTCTGGGTATAAATTTTTCCACAATAGCAGGTGAGGAATCTGAAGAGAAAGAAGAGCGACATGGAATTGGGGTAGTTACTCCGGGAACACATATAAAATACCTCACCAGTCAATGGTACAAAGAGATAGTAGAATATATCCTTACACTCAACTGCCCTCCAAGCTGTGATAAAGCTAAATACAGAACGCTAAGATTGAAATCATAGAAGTACATAGTCGCCAATGGCCGAATATACTGGCGAGATCCCTCAGGCATCCTACTCCTGTGTCTCGCAGAGGACGAGGTAGAGAGTATAATAGCATAATTTCATGAAGGTATCTGTGGGGGTCATTACAGTTGGAGGGCCACTGCTCACAAAATTTTAAAGGCTAGTTTCTATTGGCCCAAGATTTTTGGAGATGTTTTTGCCTGGATAAGAGCCTCTGAGAAGTGTCAGAAATTTTCTGAGGGACAGAAATTGGCACCTCTGCCCATGATTCCCGTGCACGTGGATGAACCTTTATGACAATGGGGAATTGATTTTATAGGTGAAATACATCCCCCATCAAGTATTCAGCATAAGTGGATTTTAACTGCCACTAATTATTTCACAAAATGGGTGGAATCCATACCTGCAAGGAACGCCACTGATACTGTGATAATAAAATTAATGGAAGAAAACATCATATCCAGGTTTGGGTGCCCTGCCAGAATAGTGACTGATAATGCACAGGCCTTCAAGTCTGCAAAGTTTGTGAATTTTTGTCAGCAGTATAACATCACACTAAGTCACTCTATAGCCTATTATCCATAGGGAAATGGCTTGGCAGAGTCTTCCAATAAAACCCTGGTAAGGGCACTAAATAAGGCTATTAATGAAAATCAGAAAAATTGGGATTCCCAATTGAAATTTTCTCTGTGGGCCAATAGAATTACCAGCAAGAGAGCAATTGGAAAATCCCCATATGAATTAGTATATGGGAGGGCAGTAGTGTTCCCAATACAGTTAGCCCTACCAGTGGTCCGATTCATGCAAGAAATTCAAGAAGAGCCTGATGATAGGACCAGGAGAATAAATCAGCTGGTGGAATTGGAGGAAACGCGGAACCAGGTAAGTCAAAGGCTAACAAAGTATCAGGAAAAGATGAAATACATTTTTGATCAGCATGCCAAGGACAGGAATTTGCAGATTGGTGATTTAGTGCTCAGGTGGGATATCTGGAGGGCTGAATAAGGAAAACATGGTAAATTCGACCCCCTTTGGTTTGGTCCTTTCAAAATTGTGGAACAGGGGGAAACAACACTTTCAAGTTGGAAAATTTATAGGGTGACTTGCTTGATGCCCCTGTAAATGGTCATTTTCTTAAACCCTACTTCCATTTTTAATTCAGGTAGAGATAGCCTGATGTATTATACTGTATATTAGTTTGTTTTCACTCATGTTTGAATAATGTTCGTGTCGTGATGAATTACGAAAAATGAAAAAGTAGAAGTGTTGAAGATGCAGAGTTCGCACAAAATATTATCAGGTGGTCTACGAAGTTCTTGACACGCTCAGGGATGAACATGCCATCCCCAGGTGGAGCCAATGTTGATCATATCAGCATTTTATTGAAATTTTGATAAGCAACCTCGCTTAAACCTTTCAAAACCCCTCTTTTTCGCTGAGAAATTCATTTTCTTCTCATCGTTACCTTCTCCTAGCCTCGAATCTGCATAAAAGCGACAAAACCCCAAATTATAATACATTCAAGGCCTAGCACCTTTCGGCCCTAGCCCGTGCACCTTTTTCTCCACATGACCAGAGGTCAAAACAGAGTGCTAGCCATGAAGGCGCTTATCACATCGGGATATCGGGCGCGTTTATAACCGTCGATCTGCACAGATCCGACGGCATTCGCAAATATTCATTGTGCCCGTGGCCCACTCCGTTGATCGCCTGTCCACCATCCGATCAAACCATAAATCAACGGTCCATAGTACACTCGCCCTTGTGGTCCCTACGCCCAAAAACACTGTTCAAAACCCGCCCGGTTTCTATCGCACCGCTTTTGGGTGGTAGGCGGTATTTTATTTTTGGGAGAAATTCCATACATCGTTAGCCGCGTGTATCTGCGTATGACCCAAAAACCACTGCTCATCGTGCGTTATAGTTCGGCAGTAGACGTGGCGCGATATGCGCGTGAGCCGTTTGATCTACAGCGGCCCATCCGATGGCGATCGTTCCTCAAAGTTTCTCGCAAGTTAACATGGGGAAGTCGTACCTGTGGCCCACGGTCCATCGCCCTCCGACGCATTTTCATCCGTCGATCTCCTCTTGAGATCTGACGGTCAAGATCACTTACCTCTCCGCCAATCGACTCCGTACCTCCATGTCACCCATTCCACGTGTTTGTCATATTTTTCCTCCACCCTTATACATTTCATTCATTTGTCAAATTTCAAATGTTTACATTAAAAACTTACACCAGTCCATCCTCCATCGTTTCACTGCATTTTTCCGCCACCCTGCATCGTTCCACCATTTCACCATGTCCGCATGACCATTTTCATTAACCCCGCCATATCCACCATCCCCATGCATGGTTTTCCTAACGAGTTTGCGGGTTTTGCAGGGTTACATCGGCGGAAAACTGTTATCATTTATAGTCTTGATTGCAGTAGCAGAGCACATCAAAGGACTATTTTTTGGAGGCTGTAATTATGGAGAAAGGCCTGGGACGGTATGTCGACAAGACTTCCATTAAAGAAGCATGGTTTAAAAACTGTCAAATCCTCTAGAGTCATTCAAAGCACAGATTGCACAGATGGAAATATTAATGGAGCAGCTGAGAAATATCAATGGATGATCGAGGAATTTAGCATTCAGCATTGAAGATCTTAAACCATAATTCAGACTTAGAAGGCAGAGGGTACCATTCGCAGAAAAAATACCTTACGGCTTTCTTTTCAGCACCATTCTCTTTCAGAAAAGGATGGAACGTCTATGAGATTTTACTTCTTTGTCATGTCCCTGAAGAGATTTCTACCCAGTGCATTTATTTCAGTAAGCTGGTAGTAGAGTACATACAACACTACAAAGTCATTCAACATATGGGCATGCATGTTTTCGCCGTCTTGTCTTAATGAGGCAATTAAATGTTCATCACCTACTCCCTTTTCGAGTTTTCTTTTTCTCATATAAAGCTCCCGAAGAACAGATGATTTATGGGTTCCAGATTTTATCAGAAAATCATGCAGTGAAAGGAGTTTTGTATACATTTTGTTGAAATCTTGTATGAAGGCTCAGAGCCCGTAGGGTCTCAGTGAGGAAAAGTTCCATCTATTAAGAGGATTCTGGTCTTTGGTATTTCACAGTTTGTGACTTTATTTTATGTGTTATTTTAATAGATCATTTCATTTCATCCATCTTTCCTGTATCATGTTTCTGGAATACGAGTGGCTCACTGATTTTGATATGTATTTATCCTAGTTTATACCCATGCTCGAATTAGTCAAGCGCTTTAAATATGGCTCAGGCATGATATTCTGTTCCACTATTCATCTAAACCGTATTTCTGCTATATTAGTTTCTTTGGGAGGGTGTTTTTAAAAATCTATTGTCATGAATGGATTCTTAGATTGGTAAGCCCATTACATGGTGATATTGTGTATCTGGATATTAGCTCAATGATAACTAATATTCTCTCAATATTTCATTCACCACATACACCTTATGATAATTTATTTCTGTGAGGTATTTCTGAATCGGCCCTCTTTACAATAAGTTGTCTCTGAATTGTCTGTTGCTTTTATATTGGAGTTTTGCATGTTGTCTCTGCAGTATTATTTTCCCTGTGTTAGTTTCTGAATGTCTTGGTCCCATTCAGATTAATATACCTCGTTCTTCAGGAAATAGCATGAGAGCTTTCTATTGATAACTTCCTCTGTTATACCATATGCTCCTTGCTAATATAAGATGTCCTAGGCATTGGTCTATCACAACTCTAGGCTATCTCTAGGAACGAAAATAGTGGCCATACCTCCTCCCATGCTCCCATTAGAACATTTAATGCATAAAATGTGGGAATTCTCCCCCCTCAAGGACACATCCAACTCATGTGTCAATTCCCCAATCATGCTCTCAAAAAGAATAGAAACAATATCAGCGAATGAAGTCATGATTAGTACAAGAATTAAGGATATACTGATGGATTCATGTGGTGCTTGAAGATAACAATAGTCTCCTAAGTATGTACAACACAGTTTTACCAACTGCTGCTTCAGAAAATTACAAGGAAAAATGTTTCTTGATACATGGTCAATCATGCATGTCATCATATAGTGAATGGTTGGGTGAAAATTGAACATAGATGTAATGATAAAAAAATTTCCCAAGGCAAGATAAAAGAGGTTTGCCTCCCTCATATAGTTTGGCCCAACTTTGATCATGGAGCAATATGAAAAAATTTCCCTCTTGTGGAGAAATGCACTCCATAGTAATGGTAAGAGCATGCAAGTATTGTGTTAGCCAATCAATAAGTGAAAAAACAAATTTCTTACCATATTCTAGAATTAAGATGATACATGGATCCATAAATGAGTCCTCCATAGTGGTTTGGTGTGCCTCCATGAAGCGGAATGAACCATGTGTTGCATGAAGATCCTCCTTCTCATGCTTGGAAGCCCAAGTCAAGAAGAAAATACCACAGTAATATATTTCTCCATCCACTGCCATATCATTCTCACCTCCTCCTTGTCCACCAAGTGCATCCAATCTGAAGTGATCCTGGGGAGACTCCATCCATATACCCTTAGAGAGAGTGTATGCCAAGTGATGACCAAACTATTTCAAGAGTAGCCAGCGCAGCCAAGCCTCCTGCTGCTCGATGTCATATATTTGCAAGTGGCTTACCAGCCTCTTGCTTCTCATCCACATCCACTCAATCACTTGTGCATGCCTCCTTCCATTATTTCCCTTGGTACTCCTCCCATGAGGGCTACCATCCTCCCAAACCAAATCTCTCTCCTTGCATTTAATGGAAGTTTGAAATGCAGCTCTTTGGAGACATCCTAGAGAAGATCTCTCACCCATGACTATGTTTAATCCACATGGATCCAAATGTGATGAAGATAAAATCTCCTCCCCATCATTGTTTGACAGCGTTTTTAATCTCTCCAATGATGCAGTAGGTGTCTCATACTCCAATTTAAGGATGGTTTTATAGGTTTTCATAGGAGTGTCATGATTTGTTTCATCCTAGAAAAGTTCACACTCCAACTTCAAGGGTTGTGTGCAACTCAAAAAAGGTGCATGAGGATGATGGTTCACCTCTTTCTTGAACCATTCAAGTTTGCACTGTGCAGTGCAATCCTACTACTCTAGATTATCAATGTGATTTGACCCTTGGTCATGTAAAAGCAAATTTCCACAACTTTCAGAAGGATTTTCTACAATAATAGATAGTGGAAATATTTTCATACCTTGATGATATTTGGGAATCTCTTGTAGGGATGCAAGAGTTCCTTCCTCCAATGTATTGGCTGCCCCAACTGCTGATGTATGTGG
Organism: Pinus albicaulis; assembly: GCA_034641835.2. Taxonomy (NCBI): domain Eukaryota; kingdom Viridiplantae; phylum Streptophyta; class Pinopsida; order Pinales; family Pinaceae; genus Pinus; species Pinus albicaulis. The sequence goes on from MU968411.1 coordinate 74,631,326, forward strand.
CTGCTCCTCCATGAGTGTGACAGTGTTAGTACAAGACTCCTCAAGTGGTGGTGAGGGCTCCTCCTTTTCGGTTCTTCTATTGTCAAACTCCTTGATCAGCTTTTGAGAAAAATTAGCAAGATTAGACACTCTTGCATGGCTCAAATGGCTGAAACACCAAATGTGGGCTTCACCTTCTAGGTATAGCGCTGAGATATCAACAACCTCTTCCTCCACTATAGGATGTAGTAGGAAAAATGCTTCCAGCTTCCTCACCCAAGCTCTTGTTGTAGATGACCCATCAAATGTAGACAACAAAAATCTATTGCCTTTGATTTCTCTTTTGCTGCATGGTCTCTTTTCTTCCTTCAAATGGATGAATTGTGGAAAATATAGAGTCTCCTTGAAGGCTCTAGGTTGAGATTTGTACTCAACAAGGTAATCACTTAGAATCTAATGATCCATGTGTCCTTCATGCTTGCCTTCTTCTTCTTGAGAATAGCAAGTGCATGGTCCTTCCTCTTCTTTTTGCTCCTCCTCTTTGGGGAGGCTCTTCTTAGTTCTAAAAACTGATGAGAGTAATCTCATATTCTTCATCATTCTAATATTCTTCTATTTTCTTTGTCTGAAACTCACAGGTTGAGCCATGAAATATGCTTTGATACCACTTTAATATCCCAAAATAAGGGATTTCTACAACACTAAGAATATCTTAAGATATTCTAGAGTCGGAGATGCAGCAGTGTAAAACACATATTGGAGTAGCAGCATTATATCAATACACAAATCATGAGAAGATCCAAATATCCATGAAATTGATCTTATAGCAGAAAATATATACAAATCCTTGAGGTAATGATCACTCAAGCTAGGCAATGCAAGCCTCAATAGAACATGTACAAGAAATTGAAGAACATTGCTACATATAGAAAGCCCAAGGCTATGACTGCGCAGTTTATAGGAGGCACTTCTACAGAAATAATATCAATACATAGATATGGCAATGTATGGCTCAAATAATGTGGGGAGCAAATCTCTAACCCTTGAAAAACAATATCAAGTCAATCCTAGAAGGATTGGCTGAAATATACAAAATGGAAAAAATGTCGGAGTAGCAGGGCTGAGTAGCAGATGCAACTCAAGAAATAGATGGAGATGGCTATAAATGATACACAAGCTGAATAGAACTCCTCCAATGGATCTTCCAAGTGAAATTCTGAACCTAACACTGATGATTTGACCCTCCAAACAATACTGCAAACCCTCACTGCAGATACACACTGAAAATAACACAATCTAAGAGAGGGACTGCGCTATAGATCACAGAAATGGTTGGCCTGGTGCCAAAGATGATGGGAATCATCTCAAAGGCTCCCTCACTAATCCTCCAAAGGAAATAAGACTTCCTCCTCTCAAAAATAAGCACAGGAAGTGGTGTTCAGTAACCTCCACTGCAACACCCTGCAACACAACTCAGCTCTAAACAGAAACTATGTTGTAGCTGAAGGATGATGCTTAGCATCAAGCCTGAATGTGGAGAAATGAAGATAAATACTCCTCCAAGAGGCCTCTCAAGGAAGGAGAAGGAAATCCTAAACAGGAATGCCTTGTGCTAAGCAGCACTGCAACTCTACTAAACAGTAGGAGAATGCACAAATTCTAAACAAACAATGAAATCAATAATCAATAGCATGAATCAAAATGGCTACCTTGCCCTCCTTTTAAAAAAATGAAAGCTCCCTCTCCATGGGTCCCACTCATTAGGGTTTCCTCCATCAAGGAAACTTCTTTCCTCTTTCACTGCACTATCCCACAAGATGATCTCCACCTCCTATCACTGCACTGTTTGAATTGGTCAAACTTGACCTTATCTTCATGAAAATGTCCTCTTTCACACATGAGGGTGTGAAATCCAGCTCCATTGATGATCCCCTTTCATACTAAAAGGGATTTTATTCCTATTTCTAAAATGTATGGGCCTCCTTACCCATTTATTCATCTCCTAAGTGCAAACAACAAAAATTAATATTCCATTTAGCTGCATGCTAAAAGTGGAATATTACACAAAGTTACTGAACCCTTGAAAGTAGCAGGAGGTCAGAAAAATTTGAGGTTGCATTCTATCTTGTTGACTCCACTGAGATTCTTAGCTTAAAGGTGGATTCTAAGAAGATTCGTAGAAGGAGAAATGCAGACCCTAATCCACTTGAGACAGTTGATAATCCAGAAATAATTCTCAGAGCCATTGGAAGCTCATCAAAATCAGGTAATCTATATCTTACAAGAGTTTCATCTTTTTCCCTCTAAGGTTGTTCGAAGTTTTGAAGACAAAATGTTTAATGAAAATATAGAAGAAGTTATATTTAGATCTAAATCTAAGAATGAATTGAGTGAAATTATATTATATCTATAAATATTAGGAATTGATACATCATCTCTTGTGTCAAAAGAAGAAAAATAAGGGTTTTGGGAAAATGTCACATCAAAATTGTCATTGGAACAAAAATCATTTGCAAAATTAAAAGAACTCAATCATTTTGATTTCTTGTTAAGAAGGAGGTATATTGTCGCTTTTCCTAAGTGGAGTTATTTTGTCTCCAAACTGTAAATTCCCACCTTAAAAACTCCTAGCACCACATCGTCATTCAATGCTATTTATCCTAGGCAAAATATTACTCCTTTCACTATTTTTTCAAGTAGTATTGTCACTTCAATTATGGTTGGAGTTCCTCCTCCTACAGGTCCAGCTATATATGCTCCTCTTGTCCTACCTTGCATACTCCATGACCTTCTAGAAGGGTTTTCCACTAGAATTAAAAATTTTTGGGGGCAATGAAGATATCACTGCTAAGAAACATGTTGACCAGTTTAATGATTTTGTTGACTTAGAAGAGGTGGATGATGAAGATGTAAAACTGAGACTATTTGTGCAGAGTTTCATAGGTGAGGTGAGAAAATGGTTCAAAGCATTAGCCCCAGGGAGTTTACAGAATTGAACCAATTGGAAGACAATTTTTTACAAAGTGGGGAAGTAAAGTGAACCCTGTTCAAGCCTAGACTGAATATAATAATTTGAAAAAAGCCGCAGATTAAACAGTTCATGATTTTTCTAAAATATTCAATAAGATTTACAATTTTATCCCTTCTCACATTAAACCTCCCCTATGAGCTGCCCAATTGCATTATTTTGAAGCCTTTGACTATGATTTCTCTATCTTACTAAGGGAGAGAGAATATTCCACTTTAGCTAAAATGAAAAATAATGTTGTAAAGGTTGAGGTAAATATGGTTGTAGCAAAAAGTTCCAAAATGGGAAAATCCAGTTTAAAAGAAGAAGAAAAACCTTCTTCATCTTTGGATGTAAAATTCGATACCATGATGAAAACTATGTAGAGGCTTATGGAGAGGCTTGCTCTTGGTAATAATCCCATACATGCTGCACAAGAACAAAAAAAGATTAGGAATTCTTAGTTTAGAAGGCCTCAAAATCAATAGAGACCAAATGACAATAGGAGCCAACCTAACCAACAAGTTAGGCCTCCCTTTCAACAAAACCTAGTGGATGAGGAAGAAACACAACCTAAATTTCAAGAAGATATCATTCACTGTTTGGATGAGGATGTAGCACGGATGTTCTTAACCAAAGAAGAACATGATGAATCTAGCCATGAAATAGGGAGTCATTAAGATGAAAAGAAATTTGATTATTTGAAAGGCTACCCACATGGTACCTTTGGGATGCAAAAACAATATAAATTGAGGAATATAAATGTTCCTATTATAGCTAATAAAAGTCAGCCAAAGAAAATTCTCCAAAACCAATTGAACAGATGAAATACACACCACCCCATCATAAAAAATTGAAAAAACACCGCTAGTTTTCAATCTAGAAACTAAGATTTATAAGATAAAAATTGTTCTCCCTTTTGGGGAGATCATTAAGGTCACTGAGTATAGGAGCCAAATTTTCAAAATTCTTAACACTAAGCTTAGACCTTTTGACATTCTAGATCTACAAGAAGACCTTTCTACTATCTTCATAGGACCAAGAGTGGAAGATGAGCAAAATGAAGAAGTCTCGCCTTTCTATGTGAGCCTGAACATCCATGAAATGGCTTTACATAATTCTCTGTTAGATTCAAGGGAATCTCATAACTTAATTCCAAAGGTGATGATGGAGATAATGGGCTTAGACATAACTAGACCTTACAAAGATTTGTTTTCCTTTTATTATAAAAGAGTTTAGTGTATTGGTCTCATTAAGGATGTGGTTGTTGGTTTAGCTCAAGTGCCTACTAAGATAGTGCTAATGGATATAGTTGTGGTTGAAATTATTCCAAAGTTTGGTTTGATTCTATCTAGATATTGGGCTATCAAAATTAAAGGAACTATGGAGATGGACATGACTTATGCCACTATTATGATATTTGGTGAGAAAAGAAGGTTGTATAGAGAATATAGGATGGCCTATATGGTTAGAAACAAATATAAACCACAAAATTTTCAAATTTATGCAGTAGAAACTGAGGTGGGGTCTTCCATTATGCTGAAATACACACCATTGTATATATTTCATTCTCTGTTATTTTGTTTGAAAATAAAGCTGATATCATCATCAAGTTTGAGCTCGAGGAGAAGGCCATAAAAGCTTGAAGTAAATTTCATCAAGTTCATAATTTTCAGTTTTCAAGAAGGGCATTGGAGCTGTTGGTTCTTTACTGCACCACAGGGTCGCATCATCCCCAGTGGAGCGATTTTTATCCTTGATAACAAATATTTTTGTCTAGGTTTGTCTTATTTAAGTTAGGTTAGGTCATTAGGATGAAATACGGTCGTGAAGTTTATTAAATTTCAAATTTTTGTACATTATTAAAGGGGTAAATGGTCATTGGTCATGTAATAAAGGTATTATCAAACTAAATTTCAAAAAATATGATTGCATGGATTAAAAAGGTTATTTTGTTTCATTTGGAAACTTTTTCTGGAGTCCACAACATTTTCTATGTAAACCAGTCTGTTTTCACTATAGAAGTGCCTGATAGTTCCATAGTGAATTTTCCCTCCCAATAATTGAAAACACAACGAACTGCATGTTTTCTGCTAATGTTGGGATACGTGTATATTTTCATAATTCCAAGGGCCAGAACACACTTTTTCATCATAGTAATTTTCAGTTATGTGTCATCATGTGTCATGTGCATGCGTGGTAATCATCATGCCTTCCATCATTCTATTTTTCCCACTCATTCATCTTTCCTAATTTAGCCTCATTCTAGTTTGAAAAGCATCGCCTTGTATTTCATCCCTGTGAGTTGTTTGAACCTTTTGGAAACAGTCTTGAGTATTCATTTTTTTCCAGTAGATGTCTTAGGCTAGGAGTTACTTGTGTCAAGGAAGGTTCTTGTTGTCTCAAAAAATTTTGTAGGTGCCAAAGAGGAAGCAAATAGACATTGTGTTTGAAGGTATGGCTTCACATAAAAATCCAGACAAGGGAAGTATTATGGTTAGATATGAGCCCATGGATATGAGGCTAATTGTAGAAGACCCCAACTTCTCACAAGCCTTTACAAATATGGGTTCTATCAGGTTTTTCTAGAAATTTCAAGGATATGATGAACATGTGTCCAAAGATTTTGTTTTAAACTTCATTACCACGGGTTTGAAGGTGGGAATCCTCAATTTGACTATTTCTCTTGAGACCATTCCATAGGAAACCGAGATTCCAAGGTCTAGAGAGGAGTATTTGAAGGCAACAAATTTTAAGCTTCAAAACAATGATGAATTTCTAAGGGGGGAGAACATAGGAATTGACATGAGCTCAGGCATATCCACTAATTTCCTAAAGGACAACTATTCAAAACTGATGATGATGATTCAGAAATATTTTACTTATGAAGGCAGATTTCACATGATCTACCAATACCATTTTAGTTTGTTGCTTCATTTTGTAATATTCCAAATTTTACATCTGTTTATTGGAATATTAGAGTTCTTACTTATTTTTCTTAACTAAGTAAATAAATGGGTGGAGGGACCCATAACCCCTTAAGATTAATAATTCCACTCCTAAGAGTGTGAACATGGTCAGTTACCTAATAAATCTACATCATGGAATAATGGAGAATCTTATTAATGAATCAAAGAGTGGGGATAAAATATCATTAATAAGAATAACATGGAGAGATGAAGGAGTAAAATAAGATCTAGGGGGAATCAAAGTAATATCATAAAGCAATAAATGATGACATGATGAAGGTGTTAGCCACCTGTAAAATTTGATTATACCAAAGGTGGCTAAATTTGTTTTGAGCCTTCAGGGAACAATTTTTCCTATCAAAAATTGTTCGCTCTTGAAGACTCTTAAAGGCCTCATGCCTTTGTCCAGTTTCCCACACTGCTGTTTTGCATCCAAAAACCCTCTGAAATCCTACAAAAATCCAAAGCCAAATACTGCTGCAAACATCCCTTTCCCATTCCTTCTTCCAAAACTAACCTCTTTTTTTTGTCCCTCCATTCCCCATGAAAATCCCTCATCTTTACATTTCTGCTTTTTCCCCTCACCAAAATTCATTTTACAAGGTTAAAAACCCACTTTTTAACCTTATTGGAACCTTCATTTCCTTTGAAAAAACATTAAAAAACCATAGAAAATCCACATTTTCTATGTTCCGGACTTAAGCCCCTTGGGTTAAGTCCCTAACCTTTCTCCGTCCATAAGCCCGAGCACCAGAACCAACTGCTAAAACCGTCATGGCGCTTATCCTTTCAAATTAAAATTTCTCTGCCAAAACATTAAAAACCTTTGTAAAATCGTGTTTTGGGTTTTAAATTATTTTCAAAGGTTTCCGCCCATATAAGTTGTGAAGCAATCTACATCGTCAATCTGCTTCGCAGATCAAACAGCGTGGAGTACTTTTCCCAGTGGTCCCCGCGGTCCATAAGCCGTTTGCCCATACCACGTGGTATTCATCACACCGCCCATTAGCGGAAAGCGGTTTTTACCCGGTCGCCAGCGATTCCACACGCTTGCTGCCACGCGTCCTCTGTACTGTTTGCAAAACCACCCTCCATCGCGCATTAAAACCCGGACCAAGACACCCAGCGATATTAACCACCACTGTCAGATATGAGCCTGCTCATCCAACGGCTGACGATTGTCGAAGCTGCGCCCGCGATAACCAGGCCATCGTACAGCGGAAATCGCGTCTCCACCGTCGATCTGATCTACAGATCGACAGTTCAAAATCCATCGCTCGATTCCTCCGTTTGACTTTCAAACCTCCGCTCCCGACCGTCGATCACGTGCGATCGATGGCTCAGATTTGATCCTCTTCCACCTATTCTATAATCTCCCTCGATCAATCCTGACCGTCGGATGATGCCATCCGATGACCCCGCTCCTCCACACACTTTCCGATGCAGTTAAGCCTATAAAAGTAGGATTTTTTAATTATTTTTCACATTTTGCAGGGTTTAAATCATTTTTTCATGGTTTCCAAAGAAGATTCAGGGAAGGAGGGTGACGACCCTCCCGTCTTCGATTCATCCAAGGAAATCACTCGCAGGGTTGGAATGCACATTTCATCCATGTTTTCTCAGGAATTGATGCCTTATAAACCCTGCACAGCCCGACACGACAGCAAGAAAACCATGAAACAGGCACAGTCAAAGATTATCAGTGTCAAAGACCAGGAAATTATCAGAGCAGAGAATTAATGGACAAATTAGCGAGGATTACGGCTAAGAGAATTATCAAAAGCCTAATCCCCAATCTAAACCATAGTTTAAAGGAAAACCTAAAGTGTTTTAACCAACAGAAGACCTCCACTGCCACAAATTAGGGCAAATTGATCCCTCCCAGCGACTAAAGCGCCACCTGTGCCTCAAAGTGTTAAATCAGGAACATAATTTATTGAGCAGGATCAGATATTTTGCCTTGACGTACTCGAAGAGTTACTTCTGCCAGGAATTTAATGAAAGGATGCCTGCAGAGTAACCCTAGCATCACACAGAGCCTCAAAGGTCAACAAAAGTTCCCACCGAGCTTAATTAATAAGTGTAAACCAATTAATACAGTGAAACACCTGTACATTTTCTTCATTGAGCCTCCCAAGGGCCAAGAAAACATTAACTCTGTATTAATTGTATTTGAGATCTTTAATCAGATCTCACCTCCTCATCCTTCTATAAATACTTCAGTAGAAGATGAGTGAGGGGTTGGTTGCTGATGTAATTTCTGAAGCATTGTAATGTAATTGAGCTGAAGAATCCTGATTGTAAATAGTGATTCACTGGCTCTTGGAGCTCTGCTTGTAACATATAAGTTAGGTTGTTAAAGAGAGATGAATTAAAACATTGGACTTGAAGATTGTAACTGGTTTGGAGCATAAATACAAGCTGATTTATGGGATCCTGGTCTATGTTGATGGTGATGTTATTCTTATTGTAACTTGTGATTTTGTTTCTGTTTTCATTATGTTTCATATTCTTCTGTAAAGAACAGTTTAAACAGTGTTAGGACCTACTGGATACCAGTAACCTTCTCTGGATGAAAAATATTTATTTAAATGTTTTCTTCCAACTGTGTTATTTGAAATTGATTTAATTTAGTTTAAACACAGGAATGCTGGCGTTCCCTCATCTTTTTGTCTTAGCTGAATATTATTTTTGAATGTTACTTTCAGTATTTGTTTTTTGAAGATGAACTAAGGAAGATATGGTGAGCCCTGGTCCCAGTCTTGTTTGCATAACTGTTTGATTGTTTCCCTTAGAATGTGTTAAAAGTTGGATAGTTTCAAAGTACTTACCAGATCTTAGGCCATTCTATGTTATCTCTGTGATTGTCTTGGAAGTAGCCAAGTAAAGAAGATCTAGGAGAGGATTTGTGGTGAGCCCGGCCCGCTAGTCTCTACTCCAAAGGTTGCCTTCAAGTTTCCCTTATTTTTTGTATGTTTTCTATTGAAAGTGTATCAAAGGCTAGCTAGTTTCAAAGTACTTACCAAATCCTAGTTTGCTTTCATGTCTTTCTTAAGTTCCTGGTCAAAGGCTGGCTAGTTTCAAAGTACTTACCCGATCCTAGGCTGCTCTTTGTTCTGCATCTGTTTATTTCCCCTTCTTAATGTATCATTCCATTCCATAAATCGAATCTTAAAGAGATCCTTAGACATAGATGACTTGCCCCATGGACCACTCTTGCCTCTTACTGTTCCAATTAAATCCTCTTATGATTCCATAGCCCAATGGACTAAAAACTTGCCATCATCTTTCTTCTTGATCAAAACTTACTCTTTTTCTTGCAACTTCTCACCTTTGAACCTCTTTGCATTTGGGAATTTTCACCTCTAACAGCAATCATGATCAACCATCCAAAAACAAACAAAACCCTTGGACTTCATAACTAGCCTAATATCATTATCCCAAACTTCAAAGACAAATCCATCTTTGCACTCATTGGAGAGATCCCTCTCCGGATTCAGGAGGGCTACATCCTAGAATCCCAAAGTTGGTTGAAACGATGTTGTTTCTGTAATTGGACTCTGCCAATATTGCTAATAAATTACAGATTCCTAACATTTCTGATGACTCCACTGGGGAACTGAGTTGAGTTTTCATCTTATTTTCCTTTGATCTTCATACAAAATTTTTGAGAGTAAAATGCAGCTTTTTCAAGCACTACCAAGTAATGGTAATCATGATGAAACTTGTTTGAATTAGTGACAATCTAGGTCAACCCTAGGATTCTCATAAGACTTTATCTAACCTTGAAAATTAGCTAGCTTAGCCATAAGAGTAGACTGTCTTTGTCTCACAACCGTAGCTAAGTTTTGAAGCAAAGTTAGGACATTCTCAGAAACCACACAAATAAAAAGAACTCAGAAAAAGCCAAAAACATTTCAGACTGGTAGTAAAACACTTGCTCTTACATTTCACTTACCTTTTGTTGTGTTTTACCTCATACTCTTAGACAGAGTCTGGAAAGGGCCAGGTAGCCTCTGGATCTCATCCTCTTTTAGAGGTGACATATCTGGTGAATGCCCTCCCAGTCAATCTCTAGTTAGAGTTTGTTGTGTTTCGGGATATCCTTGAAAAGAGATGTTTCACAACCACTGTGGTGGACAATGTACCTCTTTGAAAACACTCTAAACTTTCCACCTGGTGACTCCACAATCTTGAACAGACCTTAAGACTCCGCTGGGAAGAACCCTTATCATTTCAATATCATTCAAATTCAGTTAGAGGACTGTAGGATTAAAATATGTGTAAACAGACTAGTTAACCTCTCAAAGATTGTCATACTTGGTTGAACTTTTCTTGTTATTTGGGTCTAAAAACACAACATAGTGGCTCCTAGAAAGATTCACACTAGAGCCCATCCTGAACCTGATCCACCTGAGATAGTTGATAACCCAGAAAGAATCCTTAGGAAGTCTCCTAAGATAGAATCTTCAACTATTTTCAGATCACCCCTAAGAGCTAATTCAGTCCTTGAAAATATTTCAGCTCTACCACAATCACAAGCTGACTTAGTTAATCCCTTTAGGATCAGGTCATTTGGTGATTTAGATCAGCTATATTCTGAGTCTTCACTTTCATCTCCTGAAACAAGTGAACATTTTGGTAGTAGAGGAACAACACCTCCTGATTTACATTTTATTCTTAACTCAAGTGTCTCTCATCCAAAATCAGCTCAGCAATCTACTTCTGTTTCATCCACTTTTGTTCATCCTTCATCCACTGTTCAAACCACTTCACTTCAGCCCACACCTCCTCTTTTCAATCCTCCCCTTGTAAACCCACCCCCACCGCCTATCATGGCAGCATGGTATGCTCCCTTAGTCCTTCCTGTACCATTAGTCAACCTTCCACAGGACTATCAGTCCAAAATCCCATTGTATGATGCTACAAATTCTATAACTGCATCACAACATGTGGATAAGATGAATGACTACTTTGACAGAAATGAAATTGATGATGATTCTGTCAAAATTAGACTATTTTCTCAGAGTCTGGGGGGAGAAGTAAAAAACGGTTTAAAGGCTTAACCCCCAATAGTATTAATAATCTCCAAGGCTTCCATCAGACATTCTTAAACAAATGGGAAGTAAAAAAGAATCCTCTCCAAGCTCTTACTGACTATAACAATCTCCATAGGAACCCAGGGGAAAGTGTACAAGCTTATTGTACCATATTTAACAGTGTGTATAATGCACTTTCCCCAGAACTAAAACCTCCACAGGGCTCAGCCTTAAACAATTTTCCTGAAGGATTTGATTCTGATATGACCTATTCGCTGAGAGAAAGATATTTTGCAACTCTTGAAGATATGCAAAGGGGTGCTCTTTCTGTGGAAGTCAACTTAATGGAGAAAAGAGCAAGAATGAAGAGCGAGAAGAGAGTATCTTTTAGAGAGGAACATACACCTTCTACTTCAAACTCAAAATTGGAGAAAATGATGGAGGAGATTATGAAGAAAATGAGCATTCTTGAGAGAGCACAAGCCAATCAAAACCAAACTGCTCCTCAAAATAGAGACCAGAACCAAAACCAGAATTTAAGAAGAAACCAACCTCCAAACAGACCCAGGGAAGATGATCAACAGATCACTCCTCCCTTTCATCAAAACTATGTGAGTGAGGTTGAGGAAACATATGAAATAATAGAGGAAAATGATATAAACATGTTGGAGGTAGATAATGATGACTTTGAGATTCATTATGATAAGAAACAAGGTCTATACACACCTTATGATGACAAAAGAGATGATGATGAAAGTCATTATCAATACATGGAAAATGTCATCATAGAGACTCAAAAAGTATATGACCTTAGAAGAAAAACCGGTCAACAAACCCCCAACGCCAAAAACTCTGACAAATCTTCTCAAAACAGCACTACAACCAAACCTAAAACAGTAAAAAAAAAGGATAAAATAGTGGCTGTAAATTCTGGCAAAGATAAAGAGAAAGACTCTCAAATTATTGAAAAATAGAGTGAAAACATTAGTAGTACTAACACTTCAGCTAGTACTCCTATTACAATCGTTGTGCCAAGTGTAGATAAAACAAATCAGCAAGCTGTTGTTGCTCATAAGGTGACAACTAATAAGGCTGAAGCAAGTGCTTTAAAGACTCAAATTCCTTTAAGCCTGGAGCAGGAAATTTTGAGAATCAAAATTTCTGTCCCATTGACTGAGTTAGCTGCCCAACATGTATATAGGTCCAAAATTTTGAAGGCTTTGAACATAGAAGAAAATGAGGATACACTCAATCTCAATGATGACCAGCCAGAGCTTATTTTTGGTCCAAAGATTGAAGGTAAGTTTCAAGAGGGACCTGTCCCTCCCTTTTATGTAAGTTTGAACAGTCATGACAAAATTCTACACAACGCTATGCATGACTCAGGGGCTTCTCATAATTTAATGCCAAAAGCTCTAATGGAGAGCCTGGGTCTTGAAATCACCAGACCTTACAAAGACCTATACTCCTTCGATTCAAGCAGAGTGAAATGTCTAGGGTTGATCAAAGACCTCTGTGTTAACTTAGCCCAGATTCCTGCCAAGTCTTTAGTCATGGATATTGTTGTGGCTGATGTGCCCCCAAAGTATGGAATGCTTTTATCAAGATATTGGGGGGCTAAGTTACAGGGGACGATGCAAATGGACATGACCTATGCGACTATCCCTATTTTCAATCAGACTAGAAGACTTTACAGGGAGTCCCATATGCAATACACAGTTACAAGTCAAGATAGACCTCAAAACTCTCCTCTATATTCTGTAAGTACCAGCCTTGATTCTTTTATCATGTTTAATGATGAAAAAATTACTTAACAAATCAATTTAACAGGATTAATGGCTGATAGGGAGGAAAAGGAGTACAACACTGAAGTGTCAAAATAGTTTTCTACACTTGAAAACATTGGCGAACAAAACACAGGTCTTGATTTACAAGTCATAAGTCCATTGCTGTTAAAATTTGACAGCGAAGAAAACATTCCTCAACATATTGAAAAACTTGAGGAATCAAATCATACAGAGGACATTCACCAAACTGATAAAACTGAAAAATGACCCTCTCTGGAGTATGTATTTTGATGGGTCATGCACTAGAACAAATGCTGGTGCAGGTGTTTGGATTTGAAATGCTGAAAGCAAGCACACAGAATGCATTTCATGCAAATTAAACTTTCAGTGTTCTAACAACATAGCGGCGTATGAATCCCTGCTCTTAGGCTTACATTTGCTGAAAAAGTTAGGAGCCAAGAAAATAAATGTGTATGGGGATTCTGAGTTAATCATTAGGCAAGTCAATGGGGAGCATAATGAAAATCATCCCAGACTTAGGGCCTATCAGAATGATGTCATGGATCTTTTGAAAACATTTGAGGAGTCCAACCTGATTTTTGTCCCGAGAAAAAGAAATCTTATAGCCCACAATTTAGCCTTTGCAGCTAGGACATTTCTAATGCCTTATGAGACCGAAGATTGCTCAACTCAGATAAAATTTAGACCAGCTGTCCCTGATAATAAAAAATATTGGCAGGTGTTTGATGGAGATAAACAAATAGAAGACTTCATGCAATTCAGAAATGAATTTGAACTGCATAGTTCAGATTCAGACTATAATACAGACTGCAGTGAAGAAAATTTTCTTGGTGAAGAAGAATCTTCTCCTGAGCTTGTCAATATTAACCTTCAGACTAGCAAACTTGGAAACAAAATAGAATTGAGTGCAGAATCAGAAACGGAGGAATTAGAAACTCTGCATTCTAAAGATGAAAGTTTGCCAAGTGGTCTAACTCCTTTAGAAGAGTTGTTTGATTTTAGTGAGGTGGCCAGAAAACCTAAACTGGAGCCTGTAGAGACTGAAGTGGAAATGTGCAATATAGGCAGTGAGGAAAAACCAAAGATGATTAAATTGTCTAAAACCTTACCGGCTCACATTAAAATCAAATACATGGAGCTGTTCAAATAATTTTCTGATGTTTTTGCGTGGAGTTACGAAGATCTTAAGTCCTATGACACTAAAATAATATAGCACAAAATCCCTCTTAAAGAAAACCAAAAACCATTCAAATAGAAATTGCACAGAATGAACCCTGTACAGCTGCCTTTGGTCAAGAAGGAAATCATGAAGATGTATGATGCTGGTATTATTGTCCCTATTAGATATTCTGAATGGGTATCTAATCCGGTGTCTGTTAGGAAGAAGACTGGAGAAATCAGGCTTTGTATAGATTTTAGAGATTTAAACAAAGCTTCATTGAAAGACAACTACCCTTTACCAAAAATGGATCATATCTTACAAAGGGTAGTAGGGTCTAAAAGAATTTCTTTGCTTGATGGCTTTTCGGGGTATAATCAGATCTTAGTTCACCCTGCTGATCAATTAAAGATAGCCTTTACTACACCATGGGGCACTTTCATGTATGTGAAAATGCCCTTTGGTCTAATGAATGATGGAGCAACTTTCCAAAGAGCCATGGACATAGCATTCTCGGAAGAATTGGGTTTCTTCATCATTATCTATCTTGATGATGTCACTGTGTTTTCAAAAACAGATGAAGGACATTTAGAACATTTAAGAAAAGTTTTCAAGAAATGCAAAAAGTTTTGAATATCCTTAAATCCTAAGAAGACACTATTTGGTCTCCAAGAAGGTAAAATACTTGGGCACATTATTTCTGAGGAGGGTATAAAGATAGATCCAAAGAGGATTGAGGCTATATTGCAAATCTCTCATCCTCAAAACATCAAAGAGTTGCAGTCTTTCATTGGAAAGATTAACTTTTTGAGAAGGTTCATCCCCAACTTAGCTGAGCTCCTTAGGAATATCAAAAACATGTTGAAGAAGGAGCAAGGGGTAAAATGGACCTTGGAAGCAAAGACATCCTTTGAGCTGGTGAAGCGAGCGTTAACCAAAACACCAGTTCTAATAAGTCCTGATTTTTCAAAATATTTTTATATCTTTTCATTTGCATCAGAACATACCATAGTTGTTTTCCTTTTACAGAAAAATCCACAAGGACAAGAGTAGCCTATTGCATTCTTTAGTAAGGCATTGAGGGATGCCCCTTTGAAGTATAACATTATGGAAAAGCAAGCTTTTTCTTTGGTTAAAGCTTTAAAAGATTTCAGGGTATACATCCTTCACTCACACATCATTGCCTTTGTCCCAAATTCAGTTGTTAAAGACATTCTAACACAGGACCTGGACGGTAAGAGAGGTAAGTGGATTGCTGTTATTCTTGAATATTATTTAGAGATAAAACCCACTAAGCTGATCAAAGGCCAAGGTCTAGCTAGATTAATGGCTGAATCAAATTGTGAAGTTCTTGATATTAATATGATCAATGATTTGGATATCCAAGAAGAATTCTCAACTCCCATTGTTGAAGACAATTTTATGAATTCTCCTTGGTATGCTGATATTGTTTATGTTTTGCTTAATTTAAATACACCTCCTAGTTTGTGAAAAACAAAGGCAAGGTTCTTAAAGCTGAAAGCAGTAAACTATTACATTATAGATAGATGTCTTTATTGGAAAAATGCAAGTGGTATATTTCTTAAATGTTTTCCTCAGTTTGATGCAGAGAAGGTTAGGCAGGAATTCCATGAAGGAGAGTGTGGGGGTCATTTGTACTGGAAGTCAACAGCCAACAAAATTTTGAGGGCTGGTTTCTATTGGCCTACTCTTTTTCCTGATATACACAAGATGATCATTGTCTGTCATAAGTGCCAATTGTTTGAAGTCAAAAGAAAACTATTACCCCTGCCTCTGCATCCAATCACTGTTGAAACTTCTTTTCAACAGTGGGGACTTGACTTCATAGGAGAAATCCATCCACCATCTTCTGGACAGCATAGGTGGATTCTCACTACAACAGACTACTTCACTAAGTGGATAGAAGCCATTCCTTGTAGGCAGGCCAATGATTTAGTTATCATAAAATTTATGGAGACTAACATTCTCTCTAGATTTGGCTGTCCTACCAAAATTATCACTGATAATGCAGCAGCATTTGGATCAAAGAGGATGGTTGACTTCTGTCATAGATATCAGATATCATTGGGGCATTCCACAACCTATTACCCTCAAGGTAATGGACTTGCAGAATCTTCCAACAAAATCTTAGTAAACATAATCAAGAAACTGTTGGAAGACTATAAAAAGTCTTGGCACACAAAGATGGTCCATGCACTTTGGGCTGACAGATTAACTTTGAAGAAATATATTGGTATGTCACCTTTCCAGCTTGTGTATGGTACAGATGCAATTTTTCCAAATAGCCTTGGTGTACCAGTTATGAAGTTGATCCAAGAATTGCAGACTGAAGAAAATGACATGACCAGAAGAATAAATCAGACCATTCATCTTCAGCAAACCAGAGAGGAAGTGTATAACAAAGCATTGCAGAAGCAGGACAACATCAAAAATATTTTTGAGAGAAGAACAAAGGCCAGTAATTTCAAGATGGGGGACAAAGTTTTAAAGTGGGACTCAAGGAGGGAAGAAAAGGGCAAGCATGGAAAATTTGACAACCTATGGCTTGGCCCTTACTCTATTCATTCAGTTGCTGGTAATAATGCATTTTTATTATAGGAACTAGATGGAGCAGAATTGTTTGGGGGTCCTGTCAATGGAATGATGCTTAAGCATTACTTCTCTTGATCCATTTTTTGTTTTAAAGCCTTTTTATCTTTTTCCATTATGAATATTCCATCCACCATTGAATTCAAAGTTATGATAAATCAAAAATACAAAAACAAAGAAAAAGAAGAAAAGAGGGCAGAAATGAAAACACGAAAGGCAAAGCCCCGTGCCAAAAAAGAGAAACAAATCTGAAAGTGTGCAAGCTCAAATGCCACTCCTCAAAAACACACTTCTAGTTAGTCAAACTGTTTAATCTTGACTAATTAGCTTTAAATTTTTCTGCTGATAGGATAGTGAATTCGATTTTCCGAATTGTTCAATCTTGGCTTATCAGTAGATAGATTAGGATAGAAATTGAAGGTTCAAACAAACTCAAAATCTGAACCAAAGTTTCCGAAGGGATATGACTCAAAACTATTTTATCTTCTCAATCAAAAAAGAGAAAAATTACTTCTAATTTTCCCAAAATCTGAATCAGAGAACAAGGAAGAGACAGCTCAAACAAAAGCAAAAACAGAGCTGTGAAGAAAAGAGAAGGCCATGATGAAAAAATTTCAGATCTAAAGCCTTCCATTTTGTTTTGTTTTTTTTGCAAATAATAATCTATGTGCAGCTTGTTTTTCTACCATAGATCACAAAAAGTCAAACAGCTTAATCTTGACTTGACTGTTTTTAAATTTCTGTTGTAGAAACTAGAGTATGAAAGTCTGTTGGATAGTTTAATCCCAACAAACAGTAGATTAGGTAGAGAAATATCTGAGCTCAACTATTTAATCTGAGTTCAGGGAGAAATAAGGAGTAGAATTAGATTATTTTTTATGCTTTCAAAATAATAAAATGATGTGAAAAGAGTTTTCCAATCCAAGTGCACTCTGATGAAGAAAAATTTTTAGATCAGTAGGATTGGGTAGGTAGAAAGTTGTATTGATGAAGTACGTTATTTTTTCATAACTGATATTACTTTTCAGAAGCAAAGTAAGATCATCCAGCAAAAGAAGAGAAATCTAAAGGATGAGGCACATGGTCAGCATCCCAGAGAGAATAATGGATCAGGCGCAAGTCAGCCTCCCAAAAAAATCAAGTCTGAATTCTTGATGCCTTCAAGAAGGCAACATCCCCAAGTGGAGCCACTATTAGCCACCTGTAAAATTTGATTATACCAAAGGTGGCTAAATTTGTTTTGAGCCTTCAAGGAACAATTTTTCCTATCAAAAATTGTTGGCTCTTGAAGACTCTTAAAGGCCTCATGCCTCTGTCCAGTTTCCCACACTGTTGTTTTGCATACAAAAACCCTCTGAAATCCTACAAAAATCCAAAGCCAAATACTGTTGCAAACATCCCTTTCCCATTCCTTCTTCCAAAACTAACCTCTTTTTTCTGTCCCTCCATTCCCCATGAAAATACCTCATCTTTACATTTATGCTTTTTACCCTCATCAAAATTCATTTTACAAGGTTCAAAACCCACTTTTTAAACTTATCGGAACCTTCATTTCCTTTGAAAAAAAATTAAAAAACCATAGAAAATCCACATTATCTATGTTCTGGACTTAAGCCCCTTAGGTTAAGTCCCTAACCCTTCTCCGTCTATAAGCTCGAGCATCAGAACCAACTGCTAAAACCGTCGTGGCGCTTATCCTTTCAAATTAAAATTTCTCCGCCAAAACATTAAAAACCTTTGTAAAATCGTGTTTTGGGTTTTAAATTATTTTCAAAGGTTTCCGCCCGTATAAGTTGTGGAGAAATCTACACCGTCAATCTGCTTTGTAGATCGGATGGCATGGAATACTTTTCCCAGTGGTCCCTGCGGTCCATAAGTTGTTTTCCCATACCACGCGGTATTCATCGTACCGCCCATTAGCGGAAAGCGGTTTTTACCCGGTTGCCAGCGATTCCACATGCTTGCCGCCACGCGTCCTCTGTATTGTTTGCAAAACCACCCTCCATCGTCCATTAAAACCCGGAACAAGACACCCAGCGATATTAACCACCGCCGTCAGATCTGAGCCCGCTCATCCAACGGCTGACAATTGTCGAAGCTGCGCCCGCAATAACCAGGCCATCATACAGCGGCAATCGCGTCTCCACCGTTGATCTGATCTGAAGATCGATAGTCCAAAATCCATCGCTCGATTCCTCCATTTGACTTTCAAACCTCCACTCCCGACCATCAATCACGTGCGATCGACGGCTTAGATTTGATCCTCTTCAACCTATTCTATAATCTCCCCCGATCAATCCTGACCGTCGGATGATGCCATCTGACGACCCTGCTCCTCCACACACTTTCGGATGCAGTTAAGCCTATAAAAGCAGAATTTTTTAATGATTTTTTGCATTTTGTAGGGTTTAGATCATTTGTTCGTGGTTTCCAAAGAATATTCAGGGAAGCAGGGTGACGACTCTCCCGTCTTCGATTCATCCAAGGAAATCACCCGCAGGGTTGGAATGCACGTTTCATCCATGTTTTCTCAAGCATTGATGCCTTATAAACCCTGTGCAGCCCGACACGACAGCAAGAAAGCCATGAAACAGGCACAGTCAAATATTATCAGTGTCAAAGACCAGGAAATTATCAGAGCAGAGAATTAATGGATAGATTAGCGGGGATTATGGCTAAGACAGTTATCAAAAGCCTAATCCCCAATCTAAAACACAGTTTAAAGGAAAAACTAAAGTGTTTTAACCGACAGAAGACCTCCACCACCACAAATTAGGGCAAATTGATCCCTCCCAGCGACTAAAGTGCCACTTGTGCCTCAAAGTATTCAATCAAGAACATAATTTATTGAGCAGGATTAGATATTTTGCCTCGACGTAGCCGAAGAGTTACTTCTGCCAGGAATTTAATGAAAGGATGTCTGCAGAGTAACCCTAGCATCACACAGAGCCTCAAAGGTCAACAAAATTTCCCACCGAGCTTAATTCATAAGTGTAAACCAATTAATACAGTGAAACACCTATATAGTTTCTTCATTGAGCCTCCCAAGGGCCAAGAAAACATTATCTATGTATTAATTGTATTTGAGATCTTTAATCAGATCTCACCTCCTCATCCTTCTATAAATACTTCAGTAGAAGATGAGTGAGGGGTTGGTTGTTGATGTAATTACGGAAGCATTGTAATGTAATTGAGCTGAAGACTCCTGATTGTAAATAGTGATTCACTGGCTCTTGGAGCTCTGCTTGTAACAGATAAGTTAGGTTGTGAAAGAGAGATGAATTAAAACACTGGACTTGAAGATTGTAACTAGTTTGGAGCATCAATACAAGCTGATTTATGGGATCCTGGTCTATGTTGACGGCGATGTTATTCTTATTGTAACTTGTGATTTTGTTTCTGTTTTCATTATGTTTCATATTCTTCTGTAAAGAACAGTTTAAACAGTGTTAGGACCTACTGGATACTAGCAACCTTCTCTGGCTGAAAAATATTTATTTAAATGTTTTCTTCCAACTGTGTTATTTGAAAATGATTTAATTCAGTTTAAACACAGGAATGCTGGTGTTCCCTTGTCTTGTTGTCTTAGCTGAATATTATTTCTGAATGTTACTTTCAGTATTTGTTGTGTGAAGATGAACTAAGGAAGATATGGTGAGCCCTGGTCCCAGTCTTGTTTGCATAACTATTTGATTGTTTCCCTTAGAATGTGTTAAAAGCTGGATAGTTTCAAAGTACTTACTAGATCCTAGGCCATTCTGTGTTATCTCTGTGATTGTCTTGGAATTAGCCAAGTAAAGAAGAGCTAGGAGAGGATTTGTGGTGAGCCCGACCCGCTAGTCTCTACTCCAAAGGTTGCCTTCAATTTTCCCTTAGTTTTTGTATGTTTTCTATTGAAAGTGTATCAAAGGCTGGCTAGTTTCAAAGTACTTACCAGATCCTAGTTTTCTTTCATGTATTTCTTAAGTGCCTGGTCAAAGGCTGGCTAGTTTCAAAGTACTTACCAGATCCTGGGCTTCTCTTTGTTCTGCATCTGTTTATTTCCCCTTCTTAATGTATCATTCCATTCCATAAATCGAATCTTAAAGAGATCCTTAGACATAGATGACTTGCCCCATGGACCACTCTTGCCTCTTGTTGTTCCAATTAAATCCTCTTATGACTCCATAGCCCAATGGACTAAAAACCTGCCATCATCTTTCTTCTTGATCAAAACTTACTCTTTTTCTTGCAACTTCTCACCTTTGAACCTCTTTTCATTTTGGACTTTTCACCTCTAACAGCAATCATGATCAACCATCCAAAAACAAACAAAAACCTTGGACTTCATAACTAGCCTAATATCATTATCCCAAACTTCAAAGACAAATCCATCTTTCCACTCATTGGAGAGATCCCTCTCCGGATTCAGGAGGGCTAGATCCTAGAATCCCAAAGTTGGTTGAAACGATGTTGTTTCTGTAATTGGACTTTGCGAATCTTGCTAATAAATTATAGATTCCTAACAGAAGGAAGTGGTGCATTAGTGCACACATGATGGAGAGGGTGAACATTAAATTCAGAGATCATGGAGATCATCGAAAGACAGCACAATCAACATGGATACCTATGTCCACATGTGTAGCCCAGTTATGACGTGGGCCAAGCCATGGGAAGGCTGACAATATATATAATGAAGATGAAGGGAACATTGAGGGCAAGTTTTGTATTATTGATTATTGATCTGTTTAGATCTATATTTGACATTTGACATTTCTATGCACGCTTATGTTGTTTATCTAAGTCTGTAGTGTTGTTTAGCACAGGGTGTTCCCAAGCGAGAATCCCACCCTTACCCATGGGGGACTTCGAGTGCCTACTCTGGGAAGGTTTTTCTGAGCTTCCATTCATCGTTAGTCATTGGTGCCACATTTTTCCTTCATTCTACAGCCCATACATCTTCAAAAATAACGCATTTCTGCATTAGGTTTTGAGAGGAGGAGGTTGTCCTTCAGCATTTCAACTGAGGAATCGGTGAAGGATTCATCCTATCACCTTGAGCTTCAATATCAACCTTCCAACACTTCAGATCTATATCAGGCATCAGGCCAAAAATATCATACCTCCATGCAGCTGTAGTCCCATCAAGGATTGCACAGTCTAGTACTGTAGATCCAAAGGAGGAGGGAAGTTTCTTGTACTTCAACTGGAAATCCTATGAGGGATCTTACCCTCACTTTGTACTTATTATTTCCATCATTCTTGATTTGAATAGACATATTTTGTAGTAGGAATAAGCCTCTCCCTCCCAGATAGTGTAGTTTTTCCATTTTTTCTACATGCAACAATTGTCATTTTGAGAGGAGGAAGAAGAAGCTAGATCTCAAGATTCTAGCTTGGAGATCTAAAGGAGAGATCAACCCTCAAAGCATAGATTTTATCTATAAAAAATTAACCATCTTACATCAATTTATTCTTCAGATCTATATAACCTAGCAGTCAAGGTATCAAACCCTGGGAGGGTGAATTTATGATCTTATTAGATCTATATTTTCTTTCTGGGTTATCTTGGGTTTCCATAATAGTGCCCAAATCTGAAATCTTGGCATCATCAGAGCTCCAGAGCACCATAGATGTAAATTTTCCCTTCCAGCAAAAAAATGTAAGATCATCATCAGCTGAAGGGACAGCATAGTATATAACTTCCAGCAGCTCCACTTACGCAACACCTGCTTTGGCATGATTTTAGGGTCATTCTAGGCCACTTTCTTAGCTTGAGTGCTTCTATTTTATGCACTATTGTATCTGTTATTCATCTCCACACAATAAAATGGCTGACCTATTCTTTCTATATATGTGTTGTTCATAAAATTACGTGTACATAATCCATTGTTACAAATATTGTGTTTTTGTATTACTGCATTCTCCCTTTTGGGATATTACAGTGGTATCAGAGCATGATCTTTGGCTCATATTTTGTACATTCTTGACAACATAAGAAAAGTATATAGTAGAGATCTATAAATAATTGGGCGATTAATTTTTTCTTCATCTCTCTTTAGAACTATGAAATATCTCTCCAAGGAGATCAATGAAATGAAGAGAGAAAGGAAAAGAGAAACCTCAAGAAGGTTTCAAAATGGAGAAGGTACTAGTACTTCTTATCAACATCAAATAAGGTTGGAGAAGAATAGAGCTCCTCAGAGATCTACTATGCCCACATTCTTTGAAGAGGATAGTGAATGGTATGGATATAGAAGAAATTTAGAGCTTGAAACTCTTGAGACTCTAAGTCTATCTCATGAGGAGTACAAATCTCATTCTAGAGCATTCAAGGATAACATAACTCTCCTATAGTTTTTCCAACTCAAGGAAGAACGAAGATCCTACAAAATTAATAGAATGAAGAAGCACAATAGATTATATTTTCCTACATTTGATGGATCTTCCTCAAGCACTACAAAGGCTTGGAGGAAAGAGTTATATGCATTCTTCAAGCTACATCCTGTAGCTGAGAAAGAGGTTGTTCAGATTGCAGCTCTTCACCTTCAAAGGTGAGGCAAATAAATGGTGGTTTGGTCACATGGAGCATGAAAGGGTGACTAAATATTCAGACTTATTTCAAAGGACAAGGAAAGAGTTTGATAAAATAGAACCAAAGACATTTCACAAAGGGACATTTCCTAAGAAGTCAAGGGAGAATGTCATTCTTGTAACTCTGGGCAAAGAGTCATTTCATTCACCGCCAGCTGCAAAAGTACTTGTATCATAAGAAGAGACACTTGCATCTTTGCAAGGTAGTATTAAGATCTTGACATATAGAGTCCCATGCATGACTCAGGAGATGCATGAGGAAGAGGAGGCAGATTCCAGCGCTAATAAATTGATAGGAGAGAAACCATCACTCTTACAAGTAGTTGGAGATATAATTGCCCCATTGGAGGAACTCTTGTGGTCTTGCAATTTGTTCTCAAACAATAGTTGGTTTGAGGTTTTCAACCATTTTCATCCTGTTAGGACTCCGTAGTTTACAATATTGGCAAGAAAAAACACTGCAGATCCTACATCAGAACCACTTTGGAATCCTAGGATCTAGCCCTCCAGAATTCAGAGAGGGATCTCTCTATATGTATTTTCAAAGATACTTCTTTAAGGCTTATGATATGATATTAGGCTAGTTATGAAGTACAAGGGTTTTGTTTGTTTTTGGTTGGGTAGGATATCATCAAAATGAAGGAAGTCTTTTGAAGGGTAAAGGTGTGAGCAGGTTGAAAGAATGGTTCAGTTGATAGGATAGGTAAGAAACAGTATAATTCCATTGGGCTATGAAGTCACAAAAGGATTTAATTGCACAACAAGTTTCAAGTATGGTCCATGGGGAAATTCATCTATATCAAAGGATCTCTTTAAGTTGATTTTGTGGGATGGAACATTAAGAAATGTGGTGAAAGAAGCAAACATATAAGAAAACAAAGAATAGCTTAAGATCAAGTAAGGACTTTTAACCTAGCCTATTTCAGCATACTCTCAAAGGAAAAAATTTAAGGTAAAACAAAGAATAGCCTAAGATCAAGTAAGGACTTTGAACCTATCCTTCTTTCAACATAATCTTAAGGAAAACATTCAAGATGAACATAAAAAGTAGCCTAAGATCAGGTAAGGACTTTGAACCTATCCTCCTTTTGGCATACTCTTAGGGAAACTTTCAAAGACAATATCTCAAGTTGTACTCAGTAAACATGGGCTCACCAACACTTCACTGGTTATACTCTATTAAATTATCGTCAAAACACAATTAGAAGAAAACATAAAGATAAAGCTTATCAGTGAGATTTGGGGCACTTTATAGTAAATCCTAATCTATATTTGTTGTTCTTTATCAGAGAAAGTGGACAGTATGGAAAACATGAGAAAAATAATGATTACATTATGAAAAACATCACCATTGACATAGACTAGGATCCCATAAATCAACTTGTATATTTGATGTTCAAACCAGTTACAATCTTCAAGTCCAATAGGTCTTTACAACTTCAAACTTCTCTTCTCAGCCTATCTTTATTCAATTACAAACATAGCTTCAGTAGCCTCAGTAACTATTTACATTCAACAAGTATTCAACCAAAAATAAGAATGTCTCCTCGTGAAGTATTTATAGAATAATGAGGAGGTGGAGTGAAAGAAAGGGTTATTTGTTCAATTAATACAGAGTAAATGCTTCTCGACCTTTGGGAGGCCTAATGGAGAAGATATCTAATGTCTCAACTCTGTTAATTGATTTTTTACATTAATTTGCATCAAATTCAGTCACTTTTTTTTACTTTTGAGGCTTTTGGTAGACTGGCAATTACTTCTGAGCTATATTTGACAAATATCTCTGAGTGTGCATTAACTTTGTATGCTTTTGAGGCAAAACAAACTAGGAGGTGGCATTTTGATCCTTGGAGAAGTAAAGGCTTCAGTTATTTGGCATTTGAAGCCATCTTTCTGCTGATCTATCTTGATTTGTTACTTTAAACTTGAAGTAGGCCCCTGATTTAGCTTTAGGTCTCCTTTAATCGTCTTTATTGCTCAAACTATGTCTTTAACCTTTATCCTTTGATCTTCTATCTTCACTGTTTCTTCGTTGATCTCCATTATTTTCCTTTGTGTACATGTGTCTTTCTTTTGCTGCACTGGAGGGTTTACTGTGTAACCATAGTCCATGAAACACTGACTAAACTTTGAAATTCAACCCCTTTTTTCCCTTTCTGCATTGAATTCAGCCTCTGAGGATTGTCACCCTCGGCCTTTATCACTTTCTTTGACTGTGGAATGAATTTTTATGACAACCTCCATGAAACCTGCAAAAAACCAAAAAACTATTATAAAAACCTACACGTATTGGGATTAAATGCATTACAGAGGCTCAGGAGTAGTGGAGGAGTAGTGCGGAAGGAGGTGGATGCAGCGGAGTGGATTCCATGGAAGAAACCATGAAAAACCAGGAGAAAAAATTGAACTAGGGCACGAAATTGGGAAAGCGGTTTTGGGAATACCAAAGGTGGAATTTAAGCAGGATAAGAGTGGTAAGTGGTTTTGTGATAATTGAACGCAATATGGGACTTTGGACGACGCGTGTCCAGGCGAAAACTGCCTATTTCACGTTGAAAAGAGGCGATCAATTTTATTTGTGAAATGAACGCGAAAATGGTTTTAGATTGTCCAATCCAGGGGGGCTAGATCTACGGCTGTAAGTGAGCGCGGAAAATAGAAAAGATGTGAAGAGAAAATATATGGTGGGGCTGGGGTGACAACGTCATATTTTTTGTCGCAGATTGGGGAGGATTGAGGTTGGGTAAACAATGTGCATCATTGGTTTATAGTGATAAAGGGCTATCATCCATGTAAGGGCGAATACATAAGAAAAAGTTGGAAGTGCGAGGTGTTATTGCCCAAATCCACCTCAGGCTGAAGGAAGGCAGGATTCAGGGTAACACCATACCACGCTCAGTCTGGTAGCTAGCCCTACCAGAACAGGAGAGGGCTCTCTCTGGGTCAAACTCAGTAAAAATGATCAATAGGGTCTGAGATGACTTAAATGAGTGCTAATTTTAGGCTAGTTATATTAATCAAGGGTTTTGGAATGATTTTTAGGCATTTTTTTGTTGGAAAAAGGGAAAGGCAGTTTTGGGCTTGGGGATGAGGCTAAATTCTTGCAGAGTTCAAATTGGGGTAGGGAAGGCAATGGTTTTGATGTCTTAGATTCAATGAATGGATAGAAAAGACTGCTAAGTAGCTGAAGAGGGCAAGAAGGTGCAAGGATCCTCTTCAAACTGACGAAAACATATGAAACTAAACAAAATTTTAAGGCAGAGCACCAGCAAACTAATGAATTCTACCTTAGTTACTCTTTTGTTTAATTCAGAAGCAAAGAGAAGGGAAATGGAATACATAAAAATTATTGAAACTTATAGATACATGGAGAAAAACATCATCAAAACTCACAGCCACAAGGATCCCAACAAGTGCTGCAAAACTCTGGTCTTTCCTTTGCCAAAAATCTGAAATGAATATACAATGAGGTGCCAAACTTTTCCCAAGAGTCCAACCCTGAAAATGTCTCAGAAAATACAATATATGAGCCACATTCTAAACCACTTCCCATGCCTCTAGGAGGTCAATCTGTCCTTCACAAAGACTATTTCGACAATTCTAAACATAGAGCTGAAATCTAGGATAAAACAACACTCTGTATGTGGGAAACTGATCCATTCACTTAATTTTCACTTTTTAGTGAATGAATCCTCTAGAACAAGTAAATATGAGCCAAAATTACATTATATCCACAAAATTACATCAAGATAGATCAATAATTACATCAAGGAGTGAAACTAGTCAAACTGGCCGAATTTCTGAGCTGAAAAGTAAAAACTGGGCCAAAATCCTCTATGCGCCGCGCCCAAAAACTCAATGCGTCCTGCCACTTTGAGCCTGTTTTTGGGGCACTTTCTGAAGTCCCAATTGAGCTCATGATAGCTCGTTGGAAATTCCTGTCTGTCTTCTATCCAACCCAAGTGGAATTTTTCAATTTGGAGTTCATTTGCCCCTCCAAAACTGCAATCTCCCAAGACTGGTTCCTGCTGGTGCAAAAAGTGGCAGAAAGGCCATTTTCAAGGTGTTTTTGGCCCTTTAGGCAACCCATAATTTGATGAATGCTTCAGCCATTCCTGAACATGCATAATTTATCATAAAAAACCCAAAAATATCAAGTTTTCCTCTAGAAGATGTCTCAAACGTAAGCGCGCGTCGAGTGGCGCGACGCGTCGGGCAGAAAAACCTGTTTTGTGACCAAAAATTTCAAAATTGACAAAATTTTCTCCAAATTCCTTGAAATTTGGGTTGGAGGTTCATAATCAAGTACCATTCTCATCCAAAGAAGCTTCGGCCAATATTCAGAGTCTATCCTCCCTTTTCCACCATTTCAGTGCCCTCCTGGTGCATGCAGTTTCAGTGGTGGAATCACTGTCTCTGTTGTATGATGTGTCGATGTCCGCCTCCATGGTGTTGAAATTATATGCCAAGTGTATGTTTGGTTTGTTGAGAATGAGAAATGAGAACTTGCGCCTTGTTTCAATCACCAAAATATGCCAAGTAGGAAGGGAGTGTGGTAAATAAGGAGAGTGAGTATAGTGGACTGTGGGAAAAGTATGGTTCAACCAAGTGAATTTTATAATGTGAAGATAGTCACTTGATTATGTTTGGGGAATGTGGGGTTTGGGGATTTTGAGAATCTTGCAAATGATATGGGAAAGGGAGAATAATAGGAAATGGTAGGGTTTAGGGATAGGAATATAGGACTTTAGAAATAAGTGATTTGGGATGTAGAGGAATAGGGGATTAATAGGGATGATGGGTTTAAGGTGAGGGAAGGAATCAACAAGGTGAAGGGAAAAAGGAGTCTTTGGCACCAAAACACCAAAACACAACCCTAAGGAGCAGCTTTAATAAGAGGATAGGGTTTGTAGTTTAGCATTCAAGTTCTTCAACCAATCTTTGAAACCACACCCAAAACTGATCAATGGAAAATTACAAGACGATTTGAATTATTTGGAGCAGAGGAGCCAAGAAATTTTGGATTTCGTTGAAGGCAATGAGAAAACTGGAGCATCAGTCCAATGCGCCGCGCACCAACCCAATGCGCCGCGCCATAAATAACGCATTTTACAGGAGGCTTTTGGAGGCCTTCCCGGTGTCAAAATTGGGCGTATGATAGCTCTTTGGAACGTCTATTGAGTCAAATTTCCATCCCAACTGGAATTTTTCAATTTGGAGTTCATTTACCCTGTAAAAAAATCAAATCTCCCAAGACTGGTCAAAATGTGCAAGATGAGGCTGCCTCAAGGCAGAGTGCTGTTGCAGTCAAATTTTGAAGGTCTTTCTCAACTCAAAATTGAGCTCATGATAGCTCATGGGAAAGATATTTGTGTCTAGTTATCATTTGACTCATCAAGCAAGTCATTTGGCCAACCAAGCTAGGAGAAATATTGATTTTCCGAAGGTCACTTCAGAGGTGTATCAATTCTCCTAAGGCAACAATATTTTTGACATTTCTCTAAAACCATGATACCTGTGTAAAAAGTGAAGGAGGTTTTTCGCATTTGGCATGTTTTGGACCAAAAATTCTCTCATTTTTCCCAAATTCATATTTTATTTCTCAGAAACATCATTTGAGTGAAACCTATCCCGATGTGTGGAACAAGGGATTTGTCGAAATGAAGTGAAACGAAGGGGATAAGGGGATTCTAAATTATTGAGAAAATTTTGGGAAGTAGGGAGGGATGTTAGAAAGCAGGGGAAAGTGGAATTTTAGAGATTGAGTGAGGGGAAGGGGTTCAAAAGGGAAAAACACAGGCCTAGCCTAGAAAATTGCCAAGTTGTAGCAAGAAACTAGGGTTTGTGCGAAAATGAGGAATTTGGGGGATCTCAGTGATGGGAAGTGATTAATAAGGTACATTGAGGATAGGGGAGGGTGTATGAACATCAAGATATGAGTTTTGTTGATGATTTTACCATCCAAGAGAAATTACCTCCAAAACCCTAGGAGAGGGAAATGAACCTTACCTAGGCACAACTGAAGCATGAACAAGGTGTAAAATGACCCATTGGAACCTGACATGATGATGAAAACCCTCTGAATGATGGTAAACTTAGCTGAATGGTGACATGGACCGACATTTGGACAACTTTGAAAAGAGTGAAAACAAACCCTAGACCTAATCCTTAGTGATCAAATTTTGCTTGAAGGCTCACTGAAATGAAAAAAATTGACCTTGACAACTTAAAATCACTTTGTAAGAGAATGTTTGATCACTGGAGGAAGGCTGCAAAGGTTGACACTAACATTGGCTCCAATGGGGATGGTAGCTCCTTGGAGGTGCCAAGAACTGCAGATCTTTGGGAGAGAAGACCAGTGCCTTATTAATTGGGCAATGGAGTCAAAACTCAAGCTAAAATGCATGACTGAAAACCGACACAAACTAACTTAGTAACAAGACTGAAAACTGACTCGCAAATGACTCATGACTGGCTTAACTAAAACAAGTACTTACAAAGCTTTTTAATGGCAGCAGTCCATCAAGATTCGAGGGTTTCAAATCATGATGACAAGCAACTGCCTGCTGATGGAATATGTACAATCATGTGTAGTGTGCTTTCCAATGTAACCAATCAAGCAGAGGCCTCCTTGATTGATTCTCCTGATCAGATCTTCTGGTCAACAATAGATACTGGTAACTAGGCATCCTAAAACATAATTGACCATGATCTCCTTAATTACTGAATACTGAAATAATCACCTTCACTGCTGACTGCAACAGATTTGCCAGTAGATCCTGAAAAACATGAATATTTACCTCCTGCTGAAGAAACAAGGTGTCTTTTTCTTTTGATTCTGATCCTCCTTCATAATGTACTTCAGTAAAAGTATGTTCCTGGTCCTCAAAAAATTCTGAACAAGTAGATGAGTAGATCTCCTCTTGGAAAAACATTTCAAAACATGAGACATATGAAGAAGAATATGAAAGGCAGCCCTGAATGTTCTGATCTTCTGTAGTCTTAATATATTGTAGGTCATCTTCTTATAATATGACAGCCAGATTATCATGTTTCTCATTACATTCATCAATCATGAGAAAAGAAACTTCAGATGATTCTTGAAACCCAAACATGACATTTCTATCATTTACCAACGATTCATCCAAGGAAACATTTTCACTTACTTGAACGAAGATCTCATGTTGTTTTTCATAGAGGGAATGAACTACCTCCTCGTGAAGACCTAGTTCTGGTGGGATGAGAGCATTTAGGTCTGTAACTCTGTTTTCTTCATTTGAGGCAGCCTCAACAATACAACTCTCTTTTATGAGATCTGGAACAACATGTTTTTCCTCATCACAATTTATCTCTCGATCTGATTTATCGTCATCACTATTTGAGATTGGAACATCATTTTCCTGCGTATCATCCTTTATTTCAGCCAGATCTGAAATGAAACTTCTTCTTTCATCATCTTCAACCATATGGAAATCTTCAACCTGTTGATCTTGACAAGTATCCTCTAAGATTTTTGTGTGCCGCTGAAACGAATTTTCATACAATGCTTCCATGATTTCTCCATCCATCAATTCATTATCTCCATAAAAATTCTCAAGATCTTCAATGAAACTACTAATGTGTTCACAACAATTCTGCACTAATATTAAGGATGGACAATATTCTTTATACCTTTCAAAGAATATTGTATGAAAATCTTTTAGACAATAAATAGAAGCAGGTGGAAAATTTTCATACCAAGATCGGGCTTCATCTTCCAAAGTAGCCATAAACATCTTCATCAAACAGTCTTCAAGAAAATCGATGTTTAATTTATGCACATGGATGTGAAATTTCACCAGATGAAGAGCAGCATCATTGCCTTCCAAATTTCTGAACATAGGCAAATTCTGAAGCCAATCCACCTTGGGCATTGTATTTGGAAAACCTGGGATGTGATCTCGGCTCATGGGAGCGTATCTTCTTGCAATACGGTCCATCTCGAAAATCTTAAAGCTACTAATCTTCCTGCAGTGGAGTCACCATGAAGCATTGATTTCTGGATTTTTCAGTGAATGAAGTCGCCAAGTGAATGATTTCAGCCTTCTTATGTCTGATCGTTGTCCACTATCAACAATCAGATCTGAACTTGATACATGTACTGGGGCAATTCTTAAGTCAAGTGTCACGTTCACAAGCTAGACCGGAGATTGACTGAAGCAGCATTCATCTACTTCCACTAATGCAAAGCCATGGCGTTTCGAAGGCTACCTGGCTAACTTCAGACTCCATCTGTAGCTTATGAAACAAATAACACCAACAAGAAAACCATTTTTGTCATCCCCAGTATGGTCGCCACTATGTTATTTCCCAAATCCACCTCAGGCTGAAGGAAGGCGGGATTCAGGATAACACCAAACCACGCTCAGTCTAGTAGCTAGCCCTACCAAAATAGGAGAGGGCTCTCTCCGGGTCAAACTCAGTAAAAATGATCAATAGGGTCTGAGATGACTTAAATGAGTGCTAATTTTAGGTTATGTATATTAATCAAGGGTTTTGGAATGATTTTTAGGGGTTTTTTTGTTGGAAAAAGGGAAAGGCAGTTTTGGGCTTGGGGATGAGGCCAAATTCTTGCAGAGTTCAAATTGAGGCAGGGAAGGAAATGGTTTTGATGTCTTAGATTCAATGAATGGATAGAAAATAATTTTAACGAGCTGAAGAGGGAAATAAGGTGCAAGGATCCTCTTCAAACTGACGAAAACATATGAAACTAAACAAAAGTTTAAGGCAGAGCACCAGCAAACTAATGAATTCTACCTTAGTTACTCTTTTTTTTAATTCAGAAGCAAAGAGAAGGGAAATGGCATACATAAAAATTAATGACACTTACATATACATGGAGAAAAACATCATCAAAACTCAGAGCCATAAGGATCCCAACAAGTGCTGCAAAACTCTGGTCTTTCCTTTGCCAAAAATCTGAAATGAATATACAATGAGGTGCCAAACTTTTCCCAAGAGTCCAACCCTGAAAATGTCTCAGAAAATACAATATATAGACCATCCTAAACCCTTCCCATGCCTCTAGGGGTCGAGCTCATCCTTCTAGGAGCTGTTTCAACCAATTCTAAACATGGAACTGAAATCTAGGCAGCCAAACAACTTGCCTCTATATGCTAGGAAACTGATACATTCACTTAATTTTCACTTTTTAGTGAATGAATCCTCTAGAACAAGTAAATATGAGCCAAAATTACATAATAGCCACAAAATTACATCAAGATAGATCAATAATTACATCAAGGAGTGAAACTAGTCAAACTGGCCGAATTTCTGAGCTGAAAAGTAAAAATTGGGCCAAAATCCTCTATGTGTCGTGCCCAAAAACTCAATGCGTCGCTCCACTTTGAGCCTATTTTTGGGGCACTTACTGAAGTCCAAATTGAGCTCATGATAGCTTGTTGGAAAGCCCTGTCTGTCTGCTATCCAACCCATGTGGAATATTTCAATTTGGAGTTCATTTTGCCCTCCAAAACTGCAATATCCCAAGACTGGTTCCTGCTGGTGCAAAAAGTGGCAGAAAGGCCATTTTCAAGGTGTTTTTGGCCCTTTAGGCAACCCAAAATTTGATGAAACTCTTTGGCCATTCCTGAACATGCATAATTTATCATAAAAAACCCAAAAATATCAAGTTTTCCTCTAGAAGATGTCTCAAACATAAGCGCGCGTCGAGTGGCGCGACGCGTCGGGCAGAAAAACCTGTTTTGTGACCAAAACTTTCAAAAATTGACAAAATTTTCTCCAAATTCCTTGAAATTTGGGCTGGAGGTTCATAATCAAGTACCATTCTCAGCCAAAGAAGCTTTGGTAAAGATTCGGAGTCTATCCTCCATTTTCCACCGTTTCAGTGCCCTCCTGGTGCATGCAGTTTCAGTGGTGGAATCACTGTCTCTGTTGTATGATGTGTCGATGTCCGCCTCCATGGTGTTGAAAGTCTATGCCAAGTGTATGTTTGTTTTGTTGAGAATGAGAAATGAGAACTTGTGCCTTGTTTCAATCGCCAAAATATGCCAAGTAGGAAGGGACTGTATAGGAAGGGACTGTGGTAAATAAGGAGAGTGAGTATAGTGGACTGTGGGAAAAGTATGGTTCAACCATGTGAAGTTTATAATGTGAATATAGTCACTTGATTATGTTTGGGGAATGTGGGGTTTTTGGATTTTTGGAATCTCGCAAATGATATGGGAAAGGGATAATAATAGGGAATGATAGGGTTTAGGGATAAGAACATAGGACTTTAGAAATAAGTGATTTGGGATGTAGAGGAACAGGGGATTAATATGGATGATGGGTTTAAGGTGAGGGAAGGAATCAACAAGGTGAAGGGGAAAAGGAGTCTTTGGCACCAAAACACCAATACACAACCCTAAGGAGCAGCTTTAATAAGAGGATAGGGTTTGTAGTTTAGCATTCAAGTTCTTCAACCAATATTTGAAACCACACCCAAAACTGATCAATGGAAAATTACAAGATGATTTGAATTATTTGGAGCAGCGGAGCCAAGAAATTTTGGATTTCGTTGAAGGCAATGAGAAAACTGAAGTATCGGCCCAATGCGCCGTGCACCAACCCAATGCGCTGCGCCATAAATAATGCATTTTATAGGAGGCTTTTGGAGGCCTTCCCGGTGTCCAAATTGGGCACATGATAGCTCTTGGGAAATATTATTGAGTCTACTTTCCATCCCAACTAGAATTTTTCAATTTGGAGTTCATTTACACTGTAAAAAATCAAATCTCCCAAGACTGGTCAAAATGTGCAAGATGAGGCTGCCTCAAGGCAGAGTGTTGTTACAGTCAACTTTTGAAGGTCTTTCGCAACTCCAAATTGAGCTCATGATATCTCATTGGAAAGAGCTTTGTGTCAAGTTATCATTCGACTCATCAAGAAAGTCATTTGGCCAACCAAGCTAGGAGAAATATTGATTTTCCCAAGGTCACTTCAGAGGTGCATCAATTCTCCTGAGGCAACGGTATTTTTGACATTTCTCTAAAACCATGATATCTATGTAAAAAGTGAAGGAGGTTTTTCTTATTTGGAATTGTTTGGACAAAAAACTCTCTCATGTTTCAAAAATTCATCTTTTATTGCTCAGAAACATCATTTGAGTGAAACCTATCCCGATGTGTGGAACAAGGGATTTGTCGAAATGAAGCAAAACGAAGGGGATAAGGGGCTTCTAAATTCTTGAGAAAATTTTGGGAAGTAGGGAGGGATGTTAGAAAGCAGGGGAAAGTGGAATTTCAGAGATTGAGTGAGGGGAAGGGGTTAAAAAGGGCAAAACACAGGCATAGCCTAGAAAATTGCCAAGTTATAGCAAGAAACTAGGGTTTGTGCGAAAATGAGGAATTTGGGGGATCTCAGTGATGGGAAGTGATTAATAAGGTACATTAAGGATAGGGGAAGGTGTATAAACATAAAGATATGATTTTTTCTGATGATTTGACCATCCAAAAGAAATTACCTCCAAAACCCTAGGAGAGGGAAAAGGTCCTCTGTTTATTAGATAAACAAAAGTATCTACAACATCTGCCCAAAATTGTAAAGGAAGTCCTACATGAAATCTCATGCACCTTGCACGCTCCATGATTGTTCTGTTCATCCTTTTTGACACACCATTTTCTTGTGGTGTTCTTGGAACTGTCTTCTCCCTGCGAATTCCATACTCTGAACAGTACCTATCAAACTCTTTGCTACAATATTCACCTCCATTGTCTGATCTGAGACACTTCAACTTCTTTCTTGTCTCAATCTCAACCAAATATTTCCATTTCTTGAAAGTATCAAATACATCATATTTAATATGAATACAATAAATCGAAGTTTTTCTAGTTTCATCATCAATAAAAGTAACATAATAAGGAGAGCCACTAAGAGATGATACCTGAGCAGGTCCCCATACATCTGTGTGCACAAGATTTAATTTTTCGCTCTTCTTCTCTTTCCCAACTTTGAGAAATATGACTCTCTTCTATTTTCCATAAATACAATTCTCGCAGAAATCCAAATCAACATTCTTCAAACCCAACAACAAATTTCTTGAGTGAATAATCTTCATCCCCTTCTCACTCATGTGTCCAAGCATATGATGCCACAATGTTGCATCTTCTCCTTTGGAAGTTAAAGCATTAACAGAGTTAGAAATACCATTGCATAAATACAATGTACCAACATTTTTTCCTTTTGCTATTACCAGGGCTCCTTTGGTGACCTTCCAAGTTTTATCTCTAAAACTTTTCACACAACCTTCACCGCCTAACTGCCCCGTTGTAATAATTTTTTTCTTCAGATCTAGGACATGCCTTACCTCCTTTAATAGCCATTGGTTTCCATTCTACTGTTTTACAAGAACCTTACCCATTCCAGCAATTTTACAGGGTTTATCATCACCCAAACAGACTTGTCCAAAATCTCCTTGAACATAGTCATGAAAATATTTCTTGTTAGGTGTGGCATGAAATGAAGCCCCTGAATCCACCACCCAGGAATCAGTAACATTTTCGAAAGAAAGAATCAAGGAATATTGCAACACATCATCTGTCACATTTTCTTCATGATTTTTTTCTTGCTGTGCATCTCCTTCTTTTCCCTTCCGAGATCTACAGTCTTTCTTTAGGTGTCCTTTATTTCTACATTTCCAGCACATTATTCCTGATCTGGACTTGGATCTACCTTTCCTTGATCTACTGCGATATATCTAGCTCTTTCCTCTTTCCATTCTTCTTCCCCTAGATTCTGCACTCAAAGCATTACTTGATGTCTCACCGGAGCTTTTCTGTCGCATTTCCTCGCTAAGGATAGCACCGACAACATCATCAAAATTTAAAGTAATAGATCTAGAGGCAGAGTTACTAATGGCGATAACTAAACCATTCCAGATTTCTGGAAATGAGCATAGAAATAAAAGAGACATCAGAGAACTTAGCTGACTGGTAACTGTATTAAAATCATTTAAATGGTCTACAACAAATCAACGTTCTGACATCTTCATATTAAATAAATGTTTCATAAGAAATACCTTGTTTTAGGCTGACGATTTTTCACATAGTTTCACCAATGCCTTAATCAAACCCCTTGTTGTTGTTTCCTTGGAAATATTGAAGGCTACCGATGCCGGAATGCACAACCGTATTGTTCCGAGTGCCTTTCTATTGAGAATATCCCATTCCGCGTC
Source organism: Pinus albicaulis (assembly GCA_034641835.2). Taxonomy (NCBI): domain Eukaryota; kingdom Viridiplantae; phylum Streptophyta; class Pinopsida; order Pinales; family Pinaceae; genus Pinus; species Pinus albicaulis. The sequence continues at coordinate 74,667,683 of MU968411.1, forward strand.
TGTCATAGCTATCGGTTTCTTTGTTTTTCCGCTCAATGGTAGGTACAGATCTTTCTGATACAAATAATATTCCATCTGCATCTTCCACAGTGGGAAGTTTTTGCTGTTAAATTTATCGACCGTAAACTTACCATATTTCGTTATTGCTCCCACTCGAACCACGAACCCTTCTTTCCTGCGAGTTCATCAGCCAAATAGACCTTCAGCTCAGATACCAGTTGTTAGAAAATTAAATATTACAGAGCAATGCGGAACATAAAATATTTGGAAAACACAAGCACACAAAACACATAAAAACCAGAGAGACACAGATATACATGGTCGCCTAGTTTGGGCTACGTCCACCCCGAACAGCCAGTCCTTCCTTTCTATTATCTAGAAAAATGAAGAGACACAACCTACAACAGATCCACTGTAATATCCTTTGTTCTCTCTCACAGTCTCCCTATCTGTTTCTTTCTATGAGAATACACATACACAATCACAGCCATAATAAAATACCCTCATACAAAGCGAGGGGTTTCCTTCTAGGGAAAAAAACCATAAACTAAACATAACTTCTATCGTCAGATCATCCGCCTAATGAACGAACCAGATTGACAAGAAATTACTATACTTTTACAAGGCAATTTTACATCTATTTTTAGCTTCGGGGGCACTGCCCCCGAAACCTCCCGCCAGGGGGGGCTCCATAAAGTAGCAGCCGCCCCCCCCCCCAGGAAGTGTTTAATTACAGGCGATGTTGGCACCCCCATTAAGGTATAGGGGTCCAATGTTGTGATACAAAATAAACAAGATAATCAGGCTCCACACCCAACACTAGGAAAGTTCAAAATGTATGGGCTTAGACCGTATGTTGTCAAGGATATCACAGAAGGAGGTGCGGTACATCTGGTAAACTTAAGTGGCGAAGTCCTTGCTGGGTATGTGAATGGAAGTCAGTTGAAACCATGCAGTGATGATCCCATCCATATGTGCACCAAATGACTATATGGCCAGATAAGTGTCTTAGTGCCCCAAACAGTTGTGAGAGGGTGTAGGACCATAAAGGAGTTTTTCAAGTGTTGTATAAGTATGCCTATGTGATGAAGGTTAATAAAATGAAGGTATCTGCAACAATAGCATAGAGGTCAAGCCAGAATGTTGAAACAGTCGTAGATGGGCCAAATACTAGTCGTTGGAATAGTTAATCTAGATAAGACAACTTTAATACCATTTGGAGGAGCGACTAACCTACATTTATGGAGGATATTATGTTAGATTTAGATCTATTTTAGAATTTCTGAGGCGGCATCAAAAAATATCAAGTTTTTTAGGTCATTCCATTGCTATAAATATGGAAGGAAGGATCGCATTAGTTCCTTTTTCTTTCTAAGAGATCTATGCACATTGCTATCACAGTGCTTGTTTGAGTTTATGTCTGAGAACTCGGAGACATTTTTCGAGACACTGCGCCAAAGAGGGTTAGTAAATTTAATCCCTACAAGTATGACTACTACATATCTTACCCCCTCTACGACATCGGCTAATGAAACGCCTATGTTGGAAACTTAATCGTAGAAGGTGAAGAAAGGATAGACCTCAGAGACTCTAAAGTCTCCATAGGAGAATATATCAAAGACTAAGTCGACCCCAGCAGAATGACAAAAGATACCAATGGCCAAGAAAACTGAAGTCATCAAAGAGGAAAATATTGTTGAGTAGATAGATCCAATGTCATGGTTGATCAAGTATATGACGCCACGCAAGCCATCCGTTGAAGTCACAAGGGAGCTCGATAAGGTCAAGTCCCATATCAACACGCCACTTCTCCCAGATAATGTGTTGTTTCAAGGGGACATGTTTGAAAATGTGCCTTTACTAAATTTAGAGAAGGTTCCCTATGACAGAGGAGTCATCAAGGTTGAACTTAAGACATGGGCTTTAGGATTACATCATTCTGGGTTGCTAAACATTCTAAACATTCCACACTTTTGGTGCAACACCATAAATGACATTTTAGTACACCAATTGCTCGCCCTGGTACATGATAAATGTATGTCACTAGGAGAGCCCATCCCAATCAATGACATGCTAATTCACCAGATCACCAAGTTTCCTTACCAAGGAGTGGAACCAATGGCAGCCTTCGGAGGGAAGGGACTAGAGAAAATGTCTTTAATGAGGTTAATAAGACTTATGGGGTAAACAGGAACACCAGAGGCTTTGTCATCCAAGAAATTAATTTTCTAGTGGTTAAATTTTCTACCTTAATCCTTACATGAAAAATAATAAGGAAGTTTCACGCAACAGAAATACCCACATGTGTAATTAAGCTGGCTATGCAGTGCGTGAAAAGAGTGTAGTATAATTGGGTGAAGTACCTCTACACTGAGTTTTTAGAGAATATTTGAGAGGCACAAGAAGATGGCAAGAATTTTTATTGTGCTTGGTTGTTGTTGTTGGTTGCGTTGATCGGTTGGAGACCGTGATCTTAGTCCCAGTTACTAGATGCTAATCCAGATCTTTGTGAGGCTGCCAACTATGCATTGTTATGGAACTCAAAGCCTCATTCCTGGGTAATAGAAAATAAAATATGCTGTGTGCTATTTGATGCATACATATTTCAAGCAATGTAGTCCAAGCCATGATTGTCTCCTACGTTGTACGAGAAATATAAACACATTGCGGACTTCAAGGCCACCTTTCACAATGTGCATGTCTATGAAAAGAGGGACATGGTAGGAATTTGGCATGAGCTACCATACATGGTTAGGGAGGATGACCTTCTGTGTACTATGACCAAGTCACCTTTGGTATGGCTCGAAGCAAGTGCAAATGGTGGTGCATCGTCATCAGTACCACCTAAGACCCCTACAAAGTCATGCACAATAACAGATCACCAAAGGATGTGCATAAGGACTGAGAGCCAACCACTATGACGAAGACAGTTGACCTAAATAGCAATGATGAGATGGAATATAAGGATGGAGACAGTGCCAATTCACTAGAAAACACGTGGTGAGGAACCAAAAGAGGGCCTCAGACCACCCTGCGGTAACACACCAAATGGAAAGCATTTAAGAAGACCTAGATTGATCCATTAACATTAACAGAGGAGGATTTTGAAAAAATTGGCGACACTGTCTAGGAAGTGACTAAAGATGTATGGAACAAGGTCAAGGAACAATACAAATCATTCCTTGATTATCTGCATCAAGGACTCCAACAACTTAGAGTGCAAGTTAGCACGATACAAGTGAGCGTTGGTCAAGCGAGCGAGTTGGCCATTCGTCACCCATCCAGTTTAGAAAGGCACATGTTTCATGTTTCAAGTGCAACACTTCAGATCAATAATCTAGAATTGTGTGTGATCATTCTTGAAGGATCCGAGGTCGGGATTGATTTGGTTGTTTTCCCCAGCAGTAATCTCCATGCTATGCATATGATGATCACGGATGAGCTATAGTACATAGAGTTCAAGGAATTCCAGAACACCACGATGGCCCAACAACAATATGTCACAATGCTTAAGGGATAGAAACTAGCAGAGGATGCACGTCACACCACTGAAAGCTACTGCGCCCATTTGGAAACCATGATTGATCAGCTATGCTCTGGCCTCCCTGAAGTCATAGTGCCAACTACTGCAACACCCACTCTCAAATTGGAAAGACGGGTAGCCGCACTAAAAGAATAAATATTAGAAGTCACAATAGTGCATGTAGAGCTCGAGCATAAGATAGTAGAATTGCAGATGAAGCTATAGCCTGAGACACCTTCGAAATTTCTATCATAGTGCGCCAAGATAGCGAAGGAATAAACTACTAGCATCACTGTTGTTGTGGATGCGTGTAGCCAATTTTTATAGGAGGCCATGGGAGTTTGGACCTCCATCCAAGATAACCTTGTGCATAGTAGCTAAAGACAAATCAACGGGCCAAGGAGAAGCATTTTAAGGAGATTTATGTCTCTGCATAGACCCTAATTCCATCCTAAATATTGTCCTGATTGCAGAAAGGTTATGCTACTCAAGAAGAAAGGGACACACTTTGCCGACGGGAGTAGTTACTCAAGCACAAAATGTAGCCTTGGCCTGATGAGGCTTTGCAGCTTTCTCAGAACATTGATGGTTCCCTTAGAGGCCTACAATATAACCATAAAAGTATCATCCTTGCAGCTAAGTGGCCAACAACATAGAAATTGGTCGAAGTCGTGTAGAATGCTGCAGCGCAGAGTACTGAAGTCATTAAGCCACTTAAAAATTACATTTAGGAGCTGAAAGACAAGATGCAAGAGCCAAGACCAAAGTGACTCGAGAAGTGTCGCTAGATTTTGTTTGGGACTCGTTAGGATGGGGGCCCTCAGGTTAAGTTTTGGGTAAAATTTTGATTAGATTTTTTCAAATACATGGTGCATGCAGAAGTCAAGGGGATTTGGTGCAGGCCAAAGCTCCTTTATAATTGTAATGGGTGAAAAGGGAAACCATGAATCTTAAACCATGGTTTGAGACCATGGTATGGCCACATCCAAGTCATATAAATATGTAAGGGTTGAGACGAGTAAGGATATACAGTCTTTGTGTTTATGGTTTATGTTTTGGTCAAAGTTTTGGCCTAGTTTGTGTCAGTCTGGGTAGAAAGGCTCCTGCTGGATGTGTGTGTGGAGACCGAGTCTTGAGCTATGTGTAAGGAATCTACTATATTGTGCATAGGCGGAAGTATTATACTGATCTGAAGATCTATTAATACATAATGTTTTTTGGTGAACTTTTTGCATTGTGATTTCTCTGTTTTGGTTTATCTATTTAATACTACAAGTGATAGATCAATTTATGTTCTGTGTGAATGCACGATTATCTGAGTTAATTATCTGTGAAATATATCTGTCTTTGCGCAAGGCTTGCATCTGTGTTAAAGGTTTTAATGGAAAACTATATATGTTATTGTGCAAGTGTTGTTTCTGATCTGATAAGCTAGATCTGACTGAAGAGTAATAATATGATTATGCATATCTGTTAAGGGTTTTATATACGTTTATATCTGGTTTCTGTGAAGTTTTTCACAGGCTGGGAAGCCTTAGACCTGATAAGTAAGGTTAAATCTCACATCAACCGCTCCCTCATGATGCAGAAACCTCATTCTAGCACCCCCTCATACTGCTTCGGGTGAGACTTTGGTCTTTGTAAGCATATCACTACCGAAAGGGCTAGTAGTTGGAGGGTTTTTTTGGTTGCACATAACACTCTAAACCTTGGAAAATACCCCTCAAGCCAACACCCCCCATTTCATCACATGGTGCAGTAAGAACCACATCAGCATCCACATTTGCAAGTAAAAGAAGAGGTGGTAGAGAAGGTAGAAGGAATGAATAGAGATGATGCCAAGTGATGAGGATCTACTTGGATTTCCCATTCAAGATACTGATGTTAGTGTGAATATGAATAACATCCCTCCATATTTCCTTCATGACTTCCATGGTATGAGGCCAGAGGATTCAGAAACATTTCTCTTTGAATTCAAAATACTTTGTAGATATTATGCCTACTTATCACACACTCAAGATTTGAGATTTTTTCTTACAGTGTTGAAGGATAGAGCTCTTACATGGTTTATGAGTTTAGGTACTAGTTAAATAAGATCATGGAAAGATATGAAAAACACATTTCTATAGAAATATAAATATCTTGATATTAAGGAAGAAATCTTTAGAATGAATCAAAAAGAAGGTGAGAGACTTGAGGATCTAATAGAGAGATTCATGTATAATGTTAAGAGGGAAAAATTACATCATTTAGGACTTGACACACTAAAAACCCTCTTACTTAGAAAAATTAGAGATGGGTGGATTGATCTCCTTGATGTCATGAGTAGAGGTGATGTATACCAATTATCGTTTGAAGAAATTTGTGAAACATGAAAGCACATATCAAGAGGAAAGCCAAGAGTAACTAAATCAAAATCAATATTGCTAAGTCAAGTAGAACCTGGAATTTTTTTTAATAACTTCAAAACATAAATTCTTAACAATATAAGTGAACAATTAGAAATGTTAAGATTGCAAAATTAGCAAAACTAATATGCTAATATTTGTGTTGTCAATGTATAATCATATTTCCCATCATTACTAAGGTTGAAGGAAGTTTTTTGAGAGGAAAAAGGAGCAATTCAATCATCAAAGAAGTTATGTTATGTACCTCAAAGAGGATCATGGAATCATAGTCAATCTAATATGATGCAGGAAACTAATTCACAATTTTTGGTTATGCACATCCATCTCAAATTAATTGAAACACATAAATTCCTTGGCAACCTTGGCCATCTTAGCCCCAAAACCAATCTTGGAAACAAGGTTGGAAAAAACCTTATGGGATAAATCTACAATATCCTTAATATCCTCCATACCCACCTCCATGATATCCCTACCATCCACCTCCACCACAACCACAACCTCAACCACATCCATCTCAGAGATACACTCCCACTCAACTACCTGTACCACCATTTAAAAAAATCATACAAAGAAGTAACTCAACCCACTTACAATTCTGAGGTACAACACTTCCAAACATATCCTCTTAATCTAAATGGTATTCATCTTAGTTCAAGAAAAATATTGAAAAAAAAAAGAGATTATATTTATGTCATTGAGGAAAACATCCAGAAGGAGGAGATTCAAATGAGGAGATCAAATATTCATGGGTTGCACTTTATGGAGAGAAGACATCAGAATCAAAGACTCGGATGATTCCCTCATGCTTACCATCCGATCCTCCATGTGTTCAGGAGAAAAATAAATAAAAAGAGTAATATTTGAATTTCATGGTATTAAAGGACATCCAAGATGATCCAAATCAGAAAGTGCACCAGGGCTATCACAACTATATTGAAATATGGTTATAGACAATCATTAAGTTGCAACAACACACTCTTCTTCAACAATTCTTGATCTCATATTTTTCAAAGCATTTGTTATCTCATATTTAGGTACATGTACAAAAATACATTTTGAACCTACACATGAGTTCACCTGTCATCTTGATGTGTACATGGCTCCATTGGAAGTATTCCTATACTTGAAAGAGGTTTTTTTTTCAAGTAGAGTACAATAGAAAAAATTAAAAAAATGGAAAATGAGAAAAAAATGAAAGGAAAAAATTTATTTTCTCCATGTATCTCTCTCTAATGAATGCAGGTGCTCTCCAACCTTTGCACGCAACAAAGAAAACAAGTTGGAAATAAAAGAAAATTTTGGTCATAAATCTAGTCAAAGGAAGTCAAACTTGGAATTTCTTTTCCTTTGCTCAGATGCTCCAAAAGGGCCAAGGTAATTCCAATCCATCACCCTCATCCATTTCCAACATCCACCCATCATTTCCAAGTTTTTTTCATTTATTTTCCTCATTGTCCTAGCCTGCTACAAGAAGTAACATTTTTGCTATAGGAAGTCATGTTTTTAGAAAAAAATTGTTTTTACTATATCTTGAAAACATTGCATCCATTTTCTGACCTGTTTCATGGGGAAATGCATATGGATGATGGTAACATTCTCAAGAAATTTCAACAATTTCTGTTATACATGTTGTGATAAATCTACCTCCATCACCTACAACCATTTTTGCTTTTTCTCAATATTAATGCATCCAATTGACGAGATTTTTTATGAAGAGATGCATAAGGATGATGGTAACATGCTAAAAAATTTCCGGTCAATCCACTCTATGTTTTGAGAGTTATGTATAAAATAATTCTTCTACAAGGGGTTGTCTTGAAATGCTACAGGATGTTGCAGTAAGCGACATGCAGGTGGATCGAGGACAAAAAAAATCACAAAGGGTCTTGAGGTGTAAAAAAATGTATGAGGAGAGTATTTCCATAATTTCCTACCACCTTTTCATCACTCCTCCATCTCAAGCACAAGGGTTTTTAATTCTACCCTTACCTTTTTTCACGTCTCTAAAATATTTTTTTTCTAAAACAACACAGAGTTCCCTCACTCCAGTTTTTCCAAGGCCACACCACTTCCTCACCAATCTATAATAATCCTACCATCACCCTAATACAACCTTACATTCTCCCTCATCGGTCATACAAATATTGAAGCCTAAAGCAGAAAGAGAAAGAGACCGCTACAAGAAAAAATAACTTCATGTAGTAAGAAATATGTAAGCACCAAAAAATCCCTAAAGATGGTTTTGACGAATCGTGGAGAGCAATAAGACTTGTGAAATGAATCTGATGAGAGTAATGGAACTAAAAGGAGGATCCTCCACTAGTGGACATACACGAGAAGACTCAGCAAGGTACCTACACACAAAAAAACTTTATGAGTCAAAGAATCATCATGATATGTGTTAGCCTCCACAATGTCCCAAGGCTAATAGGATATCGACGGAGGTAGCCTCCAACCAAGATTTTAGTTTGGTAGATAGCCCTACCAAATGAGAGAGGGTTCTCTCTATGAAAAACACAACCAAGGATTTGACTGGTGCAAGAATGGATTTTAGGCTAGATAACTCAGCTCTAGGGTTTTTAAATTTTTAGGGTTTTTCTACTGGATTAGGAATGCAAATCAGGGAACTAGGTCAAAGTATCAAAGGTTATAGCTACAAGAGATATAGAGGAGCAAGGTAGTTGTGCTTTTGTGATGGCTTAGGATTTTTTCGGTGTAGTGTAGGGGTTTGAAAGAGCAAAAGATCATAATGAGCATGTGCACCATGAATTCATTAATTAAGAAGGAAAATTACACAAAATGAGATTCCTAACAAAACAGAGATTTAATGAAAAGAATTATGCTTATAACCTCTTCCGAAAATCACTAAAGATCATAGATATGCTAAGGAGACAAGTATATCATTCATATAAAACTATAAAAAATATAAAACATTATAAAAAACTCACGACACGAGAATTCTTGAATAATAGTTGCAACTATCATTTGATTTTCTGTAAAAAGTGATGAAGTACAAGCTACAAGATTTCCACCCTCTAATGTCCAACCATCAAAATGATTGAAAAAAAATACATATAGACTCAAAAATAACTTGCCCTCTCTCAAGGGTTGAATCCCCCAGTTACGAATAGCTCACAAGATTCTCTCAACAAAACCCTAAAGACTAGGGATGTTTAAACAAACCCTCGATTTAGAGTTTGACTAACCTCCTCCTCATTAATGAGGTCCAAAATTACATAAAAATGATCATGAAATCCTCATATACATCATATTACAACAAATAATCATGAAATCCTCATATACATCATATTACAGCAAATAATCATGAAAGTAAAGAAATCACAACATCATACCAAGAGTCACTGAGAAAAAACTCAAAATTTGCACAAACAGGGAAAAGCGCAATGCATGTCTGATAAAGCACATCACATCTCTGATAAAGCGTAGTGCCCAGCTTGTGAGAGATTTTTGAAAGCTTTAACATGATCCAAATCTACTTATGAAAGATGCTATGGAAATATGAGGATGTCTAGTTGTCATTAGACACCTCACGCAAGAATAAAGGACACTCCATGAGGGAGAAATTTAATTTTCCCACAGGTAATCCTAAAAATACAACACCTGGTCCAAAACAGTGGCAGAAAGTGTGTTTTTGACCTCTTTTCGGCCATTTTATCTTAACCAGTTTGTTGACAAGGCACCCCAGGTGTATATATGGGATGTATAAGTCATTATCTATAGAGAAAAGTCGACTTTTTTTCATTTGGATGGATGAGGAAAAAGGTGTTGCGCTTTTGGCTCTACTGTAATTTCAAAATTAGCCAAATGTCTCAAAAAAAACAAAATTTGAAAATCTCTTAAAAAATTCTCCAAAATTGGCTCATGAAGGCCTTTGATGATATTTCACGCTATGAGAGAGGCTTCAGCAAGTAAATCCAACGTATCCTTCTCTTTTCACTCATTACAGTTTCCTTGAGCTTTTTCTTTAACTGCTTGATTCTAACTTGGGAGTCATGATTTTTTGTATAGTAATGCATAACCATCTTTTTTTGTATGTTATTGTTCCTATTTTCCTTCTTGAGAAACATTTCCATGTGGACACTCTATCAAGCCAACCTAACTTGTATTTTTCAATTTCTGCCGAGATAAGTTCATCAACTTTCATTTGAGTTTTTGGTGGAGATGCTTCTTTTTGCTGCTCATGTACCCTCTTAAGGCCTCTTGTACTTGGTCTCTTTGTTCTATCCTTCTCTTTATAATCCTCTAAACCATCAATCTCAACCATTTCCTTACCTTTTTCATCATCCTTTGTCAAATCAATTTTAGGCTTGTTTAAGAGCAGTTGATTTAGTTTTAGCTGCATGTTCTCCTGCTACAAGGATGAAACCAAGAAGATGGCCTTTGAAAAAATCTCTTTGAGCTCTCTATTATCATCCTCCTTCTCCATGATGATCTGCTTTGTTGTTTTGTACTCTTCATTCACCTCCAAATCTTACATATCAGTTTCATGATAGATTGGTTCCTCATCCAACAATGGTGCCTCATGATGTGATGATGATCCTTGTTCACCTGATGTAGACTTGGCCCTTTCTACAATATGTAGAGGAAACACAATCCTCTTACCTCTGACATATGTTTGTGTTACCTCTACCCTAGGGACTCTTTTGGTATTCTTTCTTGTTGCATAAACCTCTTGATATGCTGGTGAAGCCAAGGGTGTAGAGTGAATGCTAGATTGAGCTAGAGACGACAAAAGAGAAGCTGAAAATATAAAACCATCCCATGAAAAATTGTTCTGTGTGAGCTAATGGGAAACCAAAATCTTCACCAAGCCATGGTGAAACAACGTAGCATGATTATTTTCTCCCAATATTCTTACCTTATCTGCCATTTCTATCATGCTTTTGTAAAGGTAGTGATGCAAGTTTAAAGTTCTTACACCGTCAAAATACATCAAGAGTCTTATATGATACTGATACAACTTTCAATATATGCCCTCCCATGTGAAATTTTTCATGATCAGTTTCATGAGATGGGCATACTTTTCCAGCAACTGTCTAAATGGAAAGACATGTGTTGGAGCTGCTTTGTATGCTAGCTTCAAGTATATTTATAGCTGTCAGAGTCAAGGTCTCTATTCTTGAACCAAATTTATCTATTGCTTGGAATCCCTGTGGTTGTAGAAATGGTCTATGTTGAAAGAGTGAACACCCCCCCTGCAATATTCACCTTTTCTCTCCTCAATCTCATGGAAAAAGTGCTGGTAAGTTTGTCATGAAAACCTAGTTCCTCTACCTTTTGGAAAAAGGAAAGGAAACCAACCTCCTGAAATGATTTCTTGAGGAAAGGTGACGACATGATCTCCTGTGCTGAAATGGGCTCATACCTGTTGATCTGACCTCCATTGTGCCTCTTCTTCTCAGTGGTTTCAAAATCCATTGCTAACCCTAGATCAATTGGAAAGGGAATTAGGGTATAGTGAAGGAAAAATTGGGGATTTGGGCAGTTTTTAGGAATGAAGGGAGATGAAGGGGTTAAGAGATTCCTAAATTATTAGAAAAAATTAAGGGGGTAGGGAGAGATTTTAGGGAGTAGGGACAAGTTAAATTTGAGGTCATGAGTGAGGGGAAGGGGTCCACAGAGGGAAAAAACAATCATAACCTAGAAGTGTCTATTCTAGGCTACAGTTTGTAGGGAAATAGGGTAAATGAGGGATAGTGATGATGGGAAATGACTAGGAGAGTCTATAATAGGTGGGTGAAGGTGAGTGAGCTTCAGTATTAGGGTTTATTTAGACATTTTTTCAATGTGAACATGAAGCCAAGAAAATGCACTAAAAACCATAGAAAAGGGAATTTCTCTTTCCAAGCATGAAATAAAGACACAAGAGGTGATTTGAAAGCCCACTTACTTGTATCTAATACATTGAACCTGATTGTTAGTGAAAAAATCCTTTGCAATCATGATTTTTCCTCCTAATGATGATTTTGCAATGATGATTTGAATGATGACCATGGTGATGTGACTGAGATGGTGATGGAGAAATTTCAATGGTGAATCATCATATTTAATGATGGAAATGACCAAAACATGAATTTTGAAAGGAGTATTACACACCTAGAAACACTATCTAGTGACCAAATTTTTATTTAAAGACCTACTGAAACCATAAAAATTAGACCTAAGACCCTAAAAAAACTTTGTAAGAGAATATTTGATCACTGGTGACTAGCAGGACTAAAAAACACTAAAATTGGCTCCAACTGGGGATGGCAGCTCCTTGGAGGTGTCAAGAACACCGTAGACCCAGTAGCCTTATCCATTGGGAATGGAGTCAAAAATTAAGAGACCAAACTTAATACTAAAAACCAACTGACAAACTAAACTGACTAAGTATAAAACAAAAATTTATTGTATGTATAAATTAGCAAGCAATCAAGGAAACCTTATGGCCTTCACCTAGGGCTTCAAGCTTCGATGATTAACTCCTTCACACTTCGGTAGAAAAGTAAAATGATATGTACAATGATGATCAGAAACTTCAGAATTTTGATCAAAAGAGGTAGTGCTTGAGAAGTCTACCATTGACTGGTCCTCCTCCATAACCTTGTCCATCCATTTCCTCCAACATATAGGCATGCTTCCCTCTTGAAGCTGAAATCCTGTAAGGTCCCTTCCATAAGTTCTCGAAATTATAGTGATTTTCTTTATCTTCATTCTGATCATCCCAATAGAGGAATACATTACCCATATTGAATTCATCCACCTTTTTTTTCCAGTCATAGACTTTCTTGATTCTTTCTTTAAGTTTGGAAGTGTTTTGAAAAACTTCCTCCCTGGTTTGTTGCAAATGAATCATTTGGCTTATCTTTCATTGAACATCATTTGGTTCGCTGCCAACTTCCTGCAATATCTTCATGACTGGAACAACAAGAGAAGTAGGAAAGACTTTATCAACTCCATACACTAACTCAAAATGTGACATGCCTATGGAATTCTTATTACTTACTCTGTCTTCCCACAAGGCATTAATGAGTTACTTATGCCAATTTTTCTTATTTACCTCCAACATATTTTTGATAATATTGACCAAAGACTTATTCAAAGACTCAGCCAATTGATTTCCTTGCGGGTAGTATGAAGTTGAATAACCCAATTTAATATTATAATTATCACAAAATTCCACCATATTTTTGAAATTTAATGCAGTTGCGTTATCCATGATTATCTTCTGTAGAAAACAAAATCTAGACAAGATATTAGATTCTATAAATTGAATTATAACCAAATCAATAGCTTGCCTGGTCGGGACTGCCTCAATCCACTTTGTAAAATAGTTAGTGCCCGTCAAAATCCACTTGTGTTGGGAAAAAGACAAAGGATGGATCTCACCTATGAAATCGAGACCCCATTGTTGAAATGGTGCCTGGACTGATATGGGCTGCAAAGGAAGCGGGAGAAAATTCCTCTTCCCTTGAAAAATTTGACATTCGTGACAACTCAAGATGGTCTTGTACACATCAACAAAAAGAGTGGCCCAATAGAAACCAACCCTCAAAAATTTGTTCTATGTGGTCTTCTATAATAAATGATTGCCATAATCACCCTTGTGAAAGTCATTCATCACCTCCTTTGCTTCACTTTCCACAAGACAATTCAAAAAGACACCTCTCGAGTCTTTCCAATACAAAACATTGTCTAAAATACAATATTTTCAAGCCTTTAATTTCATTGATATACCTGTTCTTTTAGACACACCCAATGAGGGATTTAAGTGTTGAATTACATAAACAATATCAGCATACCAGGGGGATGAAATGAAAATCTAAGAGACATGTGTCAATGAGTCATCAAAATCCTCTTTAGAAAGTGCAGAAATCATATTTATATCCAGCGCATGCAAATTAGATTATGCCATCAATTTTGCCAAACCTTATCTCTTGATCAAATTTTTCGGTTTGATCTCCATATCATATTCAAGCATGGCTGAAATCCATTTCCCTCGCCTCCCTTCGGGATCAGTTTGCATCAACACATATTTCATTGCTACATTCACAACATAAGCTATGATGTGAGAGCGAAGGATGTATACCTGAAAGTATTTCAATGCTTTCACTAAGGCCAAAGCTTGTTTTTCAATAATGTTGTATCTTAGCGCTGCATCTCTTATGGTCTGGCTGAAAAATGCAATTAGTTTCTCTATTTTTGAGTCCTTTTTCTTCATTAGTACGCCAGCCAAAGAGTGCTCAGAAGTGAATGAAAAGATAAATAAGTATATATTATAATCAGGGTTGATCAATGTGGGAGCACATTTTAAAGAAAATTCTACTGAATTAAATGATTTCTTTGCATCTTCTGACCATCTTACCTGATTTTCCTTTTTCAGCATGTCTTCTATATCTCTAATGTTACACCATTTTTTGGTCATCTAACCTATTATCATTAGATGGACCCAAGTACACCATGTAAGACCAATTTTTCCCTAAGTAAAATTGGTTTCACTATGTAAAATAACTTAATAAAACACATTTATTAGGTTGTTTATGGTCTAAATAGGAAACCCCAAAGGGAAATATTAAACAAAACAATATTTGTTTGATTTTCCTTATAGAATAATTAATCAGACAATAATTTAATTATTATTCCTGGTCATATCTAACCCAAAACAAGGAAATTAATTAGATAAATCCTTATTTATCTTCTTATTTTCTAGGAATAATTATTTAAATCTTATTTAAATAATATTCCTTGTTAAATATGACTAAATCATTTATAAATAGTTAAATAAATCATTATTTATTTAATTATCATTCAACCACTTCCTTAAAATAATAACTAAATCATTTATTTTCTTTATTATTTACAAATAAAGAGATTTGACCGAAGTCAAATGTCTTTTCCCTCAAACAAATATAATAAAATATTCCATAAATGGTGGATCTAGATTTGGTTAATATTGTTTTAATCATACACCAAGATCTAGAATGACCTAATATTTTGTTATAAATAGAAGGGTTTTCTCATTCATTTGTAACCTTTTGTTGCCTATTAGATCTCTCTAGATATATACTCTTGGTTTGACTTTGAGCCATTATCATTGTCACATTATCCATTATTTTATTTTTGAGCTCCCTTTGAGTTCTATGTTTTTCTGGGTTTTCTACACCAACAAGAGGGAGAAATTCTAGATCTGAAGTGCTGAGGACTTTCAAGAACTCATCTCATTGAGGAGAATTGCAAATTCCTTTCTGGTTTTCCTCCCAGGTGCCCTTAATATAAAATTCTTTCAGAAATATTATTCTTATCTTGTCTATTGGATGCATAGAGTAAAACCTTATTTTTACTGCTTAATGTCTTTTTTATGCATAGATCTAGATTTTTGCAGCATTTGTCTTGATCAATGAACTGCAGATCTGAAGATATTGGAAACCATATTTGATGTTAGGGCTATAATTTATGCATAGCTAAAGTGGTCTTTTTTCGTACAATTCGACAAAAGATTCATACTAACATCTAAGGTGTTTAGTAATATTGGGCATGAATCTCATAAAAATTTTATCTTGTCGTTGAATGACTGGATCTCATTTTTGTTCCTTGGGAATTCCAACTACTGAATTTCTTCGATCTTGGAGGGATGAATGTAGATGCCATATTTTGAGATGATGTGCCCAAGTAGTTTTCCCTCCTCCATGGAAAATAGGATTTTCTTAGGATTCAACAAGATGACGAATTTTATGCATTTTTTAAACATTAATATCTAGTGATGTAGGTATTTATCATTTGACTGTGAGAATATAGTAACATCAGCAAGGTAAACAAAAAGAAATACATCCTTTTGTTGTGCTATAGAAAAACCCCCCCATTTATTTTTATAAATAGGGACCCTTTAAAAATAAAATAGGAAATTCTTTTTATTTCCTAAAACAAAAATCCTTAGAAAATAAATTTGTTTTTCTTTTCCTTTAAAAAACGCATTGCATATTACATGTCTTATTTCAAAAAATAATTATAAAACGTAAGATATGCCAACTGCGAAATGCGCTCGAAGCCCTTCTAAAGAAAATAATTTAAAAACCTTGTAAACATATCAAAATCACTGTTTCATTCTTCCTTTTTCGCATCGCATTTTAATTAATCAACAAAGCCATAAGAAGAAAATGATATAAGTCACGATACCTGCGGACCCGACATACATATAAAATAGGTAATATAAAACTTTCACGACCACGCCCACTTTAAATTTTTCGCATTTTTCATCGCGCACAACTTATAATATACATTCAAACATTATCTTATAAAAGTTGTGATCTACGATTTGCACAGATCACATTTAGGAACCTTTAAAGATTAATTATCATGAAATATTATAAGAAATAATTTCGAAATGTGTATTAAATGAATTCAGCGTGTCAAAACAACTTATGTCATATCAAATGAAATTTAAGATCTTAACGGATTTAAAACGATTGATAGATCTTACGTGTGAAGCCATGTGATATATTAAATTAGGAATTATGAAAGATGATTGATAGATTGACATCTTCTCATGTGCATTAGAATTAAATGATTGATTTACTCTTATGATACTCCTTATATGCTAAATTTTCTCTGCTCTTAGGAAATCAGTTATTTGGTTGAAGAAGGTCAAAATGATCAAAACAGGCAAGGAAATTTCTCAAACATCATCCACAGAAGACGCAGATATGTCTTAATTATTTTTAGACACCGTCTGCAACAAATACTGCGGTAGTTCGTCATGGGAGGAAATGTATAAACTCTTCAAAGATGAAGGACCAAGGGTGATAGACAAAGTTTTTTCTATAGGCACTGATTCGACCTCTGATGCAACCATTTTTGATGTTGCATGCTCGCACATTCATAGAATAGCAGCGAGACCAAAGATTCTTCCTTATACAGACATGGTCAAGTGGGCAATTGACCACTTAAACATTGAAGGTAGAATTTTCAAGAATTCGAGAGGAGAGATTATGGGTTATTTTAAAGCAGAAGATTTAGCAGCATTGTATCATCTACCAACCCCATAGCAGAGCTACGACAATAAGTATGTGTATACTTTCAAATAAAAACATATAGATCTTATCAAAGTCATCCATGAATGGAATGACAATGAAGGGAAATTGAAGCAAGACAAGTCTGGTACATACCCAATTGCACAAATTTATAGTCCTTATTGTTATGCCACCAGTATGTTGTGTAGAATATTTTCCAAGCCTGATAGTACTATATTTTCAAGAGATTGGGTTCCCCTAATTGATGAAATCATCAATTATTCTATCTTAAACTAGGCAGACATTCTATCCAATTACCTAGCCAAAAATATCACTGAATATAGGAATAAAAGAAGTGTTTCGCTCAAAGAAATACCTCTGTTTTATATGTCTTCTTATGTCATGGATGCCATTTTTTTCACTTCTAATTTTCCTACCATGGGTTGGAAACAGACCACCAAAAACCCTACTCCTGTTCATATCTACCATAGAGAACTCTGGGATTCTGAGTTCCACTTACACTTTTATAAAATCTACTATGGAGTCATATTGCCTATGCGTCAAATGATTTTCAACAAAAAGGCTCCAAGGGTTTCTGAAGAAGCCAATGTAGATATTCTTCCCGTAGCAAGATGGTTTGCTGAAGAAAATTTCACATATATTAGAGTATCTGGGAGTTATGCTTCTCCCCATGTTTTACCTTACTATGTTCTAGACAAATTACTTGCAAAATAAATAACATATCAACTTGTCAACGGTGTCACAAAGTAGTTGAAATATGGTAAAAGGCTATTTGGCCTAATTTCCCTCTATAGTGTGGCACCTTTTCTCTGGCTAATATTGGCCATACATACAAACAAGTTCCTAAGATTCGGTTGTTGAAATTGGCATTTATGCCAGGAATATTATATGATCCCAATGATGTAATTCAAAATTACATCACAGAGCTAAAAATGAAGCCTTTTGTAAAGGAAGAAGATAAATTTGATAATTTCTTCCAAGGCATGGAAAATTTCTCTGATGTTATCAAATACGTTTCTAGTCAATTAAGTCAAGAAGATCTTGAAGCTTTTCAAACATATAGAAACAACATACTAGAAAAGGTTCCTTTGAATCTGTTGACTATTGGAGATGAAAAACACACTCCAAGTGTTAATATAGATGATGAAATGAAAGATATATCTGAAAATGAATCAGGTCAATCACAACAGCACTCTGATAATTCGAATCAATCTGAGGAATCCGAATCTAAGAAAGAAAATTTAGAAATTGACCAAATTCTTTAGGAGATAGAAGTGATGTAGAAAACAAAGAACAATGAGACAAAATCGAATTCAGAAACAGTTCAACATACTCATAGCATGTTGGATCAATCCAAGCCCTCTCAAGTGAGAGACCTAGTGAATGGATGGGAAGAATTTTCTTAAGAAATAAAGACTTCAAAAGAAAATCCCAATATTGATTAGACATCAAGTTTTCAAACACCAGAACCTTCACAGAAAATAGTTGAAACTGTTAATCCACTACAAAAAATTCCAGAAATGCATGACAAAGAAATCATACCAGCCTACCCTACAGATCATATAGTTCTGCAAATTGAAGATATTCCGTCATTAGACATTTTCTACAGTCCTAGCTACAAATCTGTGGTTAAAAGGAATAAGATAAGAAGGATTGATGAAAAAAATCCAAAACCAATAGATGAATCAGTTGATGTACTTTGGAAGGATTCCTCAGATGATCCATTGAACATTTAACCAATTTATCACAATATGCAGGGGCATGTGCCACCGCTACTGCAAATAAAGCTACTGAGGTTAGAATATTTTTGAAAAAAAAGGAAGCCAAAGTAAAAGAATTATAACAGTTACTAAATGAAGAGAAAGCCAAGTCCATTTAACAGATCAAAATAAGCATAGCTCAATTTCATGAAGATATTGAAAACCTCAAATTCAAGTCTTAGACAGAGCTTAATGAAAAGAAAGCACGTCTGGAAAAAGTAATTGATGAATTACATAATCAACTAGAGTTAGAACAATTCATCCAAGAAACACTTGATGTAAATACTATGTTAAAGAAAGAACAATAATTTTTTTGTCACCAAGATTCTATGTTTGATTCTTATTTTTATTCCAATAAGATAATGACTCAGCAAATAGCAATTCAAAAATTGGAATGTGAAACACTTGAAAATAAAATCGAAGACCACATTCAGTGGCAAATTTCAGACATATGAAAACAAGCTAATCTACCACAAATAGATAAGCTACATAAATAATTTTTATTCACATAATGGAGAGCACAAATTAATCAAGCAGAGAAAGCAGCAACCAAGACATCCAAGAAATCAAATGAGATTATTCAGTCGATATGTGATCAATTATTTAAAACAGAACTTCTTAAATAAAACATGTCTGATGTGTTTTCAGGAACAAAGGAAGTAGAACTAAACTGGAGACAAAAAGCAGATACACAAGATGAATTGATCAAAAAATTTGATAAGTTTGATCAAGAAAAGTATTGGAATTTTTTGATCAAATCTTACCATCAATATCAAACTCTTCAGTCTCTTACAAATTCAGCAAAAAGATCTCAGTCAGTAATTTCAAATGTTATTTTCAAGGGACAAATTCGGTCATGGATATCACAACCATCTTAGCTTAAAGCAATGCTAGATATTTTTCAACTTCGTGATCGCAATCAGAAAGAAAGGCAAGATTCACAAAGTTAGGATTGTTAGTTCAAAGTTCCTAGATTATTGTTCAAGTTAATTTTTTAGAGGAAGGTTGTTTGAAATCTCCTCTACATTTTTGTAATAATTTAATTTTAGTTTGTAGCTAGTTTAGTATTTAAACCCTTCTCATGCATTTAGAGAAGGGTCTAGAATTTTATTCAAAACATTTGCAAAGAATTCTTAATTGTAAGTAAGTTTGTGAATGCCTTGATAAAGTATTGGAACACGACATTTTTAGTTATATATATCATTTTTTTTATCAATGTTGATGAAGTTTTGTATTCTTTGAAAGACTTATTGATAGAGGAGCTGAATGTGGCCTATTATCACTGATCAGATGAACATAACAATACACCTTTGGTACTATTATCATGTATGATAAATCTATTTTTTAATATTAGTGATGAATTCAGTTTTCATGAATTATATATGAAGTCAATTGTTTTTATCTGAAATATCAGTTGTACTATTGTACGATATAAAGACAGAAATTAGTTTGTTTTATATATGCTCATCAAATATATGCGATATATTTCTCATTTTATTTTGATTAACTATTTTTTCAAGAGAATCATCTTACAAAGTAATAACTCTATTAAATCTGTGATGATCTTCATCATCACAGATTGAATAGATATCATTTTAGATCACATTAAACTAGTATTATCCCAGGTTAGATTAAATTAGGCTCAAATTCAAATTTTTCCATTTTAGAATTAATTTGTTTAGTTTTTAGTAATTCTTCATGTAAATCCTTTGAGAGAAACCCAACAATAAAAAAAAAAACCCAAATCTGCGAAATTGTTCCCATTATATCCAATCAGAGCCACTATCCCAAACAGAAAAGGAGTTGTATTAAGGTCCAGATCGGGTGGTTATCCCCCTTGTTGTTTCCACGGATTCCTGAGGCCTCAAAATTTTTGGCGCTAGAAGGATGGCGACTATGAATGGCATATAATTCTAAACCTCAAACTAGAAGCCCTCATAAGAGTCGATCTCCCCAAAAGCATTCTACAAATTCCCAATTACACTCTAGATCACCAATTCAAAAATTAGAAATAGTAGAAACCTTTCCATCATCTCCCGAAGTATCTCAATAGTCATCTGCTTCAGAATTCACTCCCGAGTCTCCCGAAGTTTAATATTTAATTCAGAAATTAGAAGGAATATATATTTCTGTTGAAAATCCTGTTAACCCAGAAGCTTCTGAGGAAAGTGTTACTTCTCTATTTAGAGAAACTGGTATATTAACTAGATCTAAAAGTGAGAAACTTGGAATTCCACCTTTTGAATTTCCAATTTAATCATTTCACAAAAAATTTCCTATATCCAGATCTAAGTCAGACACAAGTGAAGTTACATCAAATTTCCCTTCAGTTATTTCTTCACATCCTCTGATTCAATCTCCATCTTCTCAGTCTTCCATTTCTTCTACTCAAACAATCAGTGTCATTAAAAGTAGTATTGTTCCAGTTATAAGTTCTTCATTCATTCCACCTACTTCTGGATCTACTTCTATATCTTCACAAAGTTCAAATCCAATTATGGATAATCGACCTTGGACAAATCCCAGTGTTGTATTAATAGCCAATCCAAATCCTCTTCTGGATCATCCAGAAAAATGGTCACCTAAATATAATCCAAATGATGGTCTTCCTGCCGAAGAACATATCAATAATTTTATGTTAGCCATGAATCTAAATGGAGTTTCTCATGAAGATATTGTAGTTATATTTTTTCCTTATACTTTACAAGGATTTGCAGGATCCTGGTACTTTTCACTTCCAGTAGGATCTATTGCCGATTGGGAAACTTTTGAACAAGTTTTCCTTGCAAAATTTGGAGATGATAGAACTATTGCATCCCTAATCAATGCTCTTTCCAAACTTAAAACAAATTCAGGGGAAAGGATCAAATATTTCAACTCCATATTTAACAATTTATTAAACAAAATTCCAACTACTTCCAAACCTGCTATTGATGTACAAATAGAATGGTATATTTCTTCTTTTCCTTCTAATATACCTATTTTTGTAGATAGAGCTAGTAAAGCCACCCTTTTAGAGAACATGAAAGAAGCTCTTGCTGTAGAGAAAATAATTTTAGCATTAGAAAAATGTTCAGAAATAGAAGACAGGAAATCCAAGAAAGTGACATTCAGTCAAGATTCAAAAAATAAGGTCTCGAAAGATCCATTTGATCTTGAAGGTCTTCAAAAAGCATTAAAGACTATGTCAAATGATATGATTGAAATAAAGAAATAGGTTGCTGAAATCTCAACCCCTAAAAAATCATTTCGTCCATTTAATAAAAACCCTTCTTCAACATCTCAACCTCCAAATGTAATTTCGAATGTTGAATCTGATCAAGATACTAAATATCCCTCACCATTTGAACAAGAGCTAGAATCTGAGGAAGAAGTTGAATTAAATGGTTTATGGGATTTCATTCTTCCCACAGAGGAAGAAAGTGAAGCTATGCTTGTGTCTACAAGAAGTAAATCTTCTTCTGATTCAACTGTACCAAATTAGAAACAAAAATTTCTCCCCACCAAGGAGAAAACAATAGTTAGAAAATCTAAAACTGTTCAGACAGATTCTATTCGACCAGATCCCAATACAACTTCTAAAACTTTGATATTTTTTGATATAGTGGAATATAATATAGTTGAAGATATGAAAAAGACTAAAGCAAATATTTCATTACACGAAATGACCAAACTCAAGCAACAACAGAAATTTTTTCTTAGAAAACTCAAGGCAATCCCCATAGAACCTATATAACCACCAGTTATAGCACAAGCTTCTAAATATATAGGGAAACCTCCATCATCTGCAAAAAAATTAAATCCAAATGATCTAGTTTTAATTGGTGATAGATCTATTTCACACACTCCTCTACTTTTGAATTATGAGATTTTCAACAAAAATGTTCATAAATGTCTTATTGTTTCAGGAGCTTCTTCAAACATTATGCCAAGAACGATATGTACAAAATTGAATATTACTCCTCAAAAGTCAGCTATACATATAGTTCAATTGGATAGACCAGGAGTTGAAGTTATTGGAGAAATGTTGTCAATATCCATTAGGTTATCATCTAATCCAAAGGTACTACAAGTAATTGATATCTTGGTCACAGACATCCCTGAATTTTATGGTCTTATTTTAAGCAGGGATTGGTCTGAAAAGTTACATGGATATTTTGCTACCGATTGGTCACACACGTGGTTACCATACAATGGAAAACCAAATCAACAGAATTGAACATGAAAAATTCATGAAACATACAGTCACTGAACTAGAAGAAGCAAATGAACTTGTAGCCTTCACCAATAATATCATAGGAAATTATTCAGCTGAATCATTTCTTGGATCATTCAATGCTCAAGTTTCACTTTTTTCAATAAACATTGTTATTTCTCAAATTGAAAACTTTTCTCAAACATATGCTTCTAGATGTGTTAATCTTAGTAATCAAATTCCAAAAAAATCCTTATTTTGGACTCTATACTTTGATGGTTCAAAATCAGAAGATGGTGCAGGAGTAGGTTGCATTTTAATTGATCCACAAGGAGAGAAGACAATGCTAGCTTGTAGAATCGAGTTTCAGTGTACAAATAATACTGCTAAATATGAAGCATTGATACAAGGTCTGTATAAAGCTATAGAATTGAATGATAAATATTTGCAAGTATATGGAGATTCTGAAATAATTGTTAGACAAGTCCGAAATATGATTCATTATGTTTCGGGACATTTAAAACATTATCAAACCTTAGCTCAGAATCTTACTTCCCATTTTACTGAATTCAATATCTCTACAGTTCCTATATTATAAAGTGCAAGCGTTGATTTACTTGCTAATGTAACATCTAGACTCATACCAACTGTATAATTTAGCCCAGATAGATTTTCAATTGAGTTAATTTTTAGGCCTTCCATTCCTGACAATATAAAAAATTGGAGAGTATTTGACAATGATGCAGATATAGTATAATTTCTTACATCTGACAAAGCTTATGAAGGTCAGATCATAGATGAACATGAACATAATTTACAAATTAAAGATAAACCAAATACTAATTCAATTCCCAAATCTGTAGTCAAAATGGAAGATCTCTATGATCTGAAATATAGGTTTAAGAAGGTAACCAAATAAAAAACTCAAAGTTCTACTTTAAAGTTTGAATTGATTAATCTTGGTACACCAAAAAAACCTCAAAATATCAACTTAGGTCTTGGTTTAAAGCCTGAAGAAAGGATGTCATTCATTAAATTTTTGAAAACATATAGAGATATCTTTGCATGGGATTATTTAGATCTTAAGAGATCTGAACTTCCATAATTCAGCATACCATACCTATGATCTCAGATGATAAGCCTGTTCAACGAAAACTGAGAAAAATTCATCCCAATTTCGAAAGTCAAATTAAATCTGAATTAAACAAAATGCTCAAAGCCAAAGTCATTTTTCATGTTAGACATTCGAAATGCGTATCAAATATGGTTCCAGTTATAAAAGAGAATGGAGACATTAGGATTTGCATAGACTTTAGAAATTTAAATAAAGCCTGTCAGAAAGATAATTTTCCCTTACCCACCATGGAACATATATTACAATCAGTTGCAGGATCTTAATAGACGTATTTTCTCGACGGATTTTTAGGATACAATTAGATCATGGTACACCCAGATGATAGATTAAATACAACATTCAGAACAAAGCGGGGAGCCTACGCATATCAAAAAATTCCTTTTAGACTAATTAATGTTGGTGCTACATTTCAACGTGCTATGGATATAGCTTTCAGAGGACTAATCAATAGCTCAGTTGTTATATACTTAGATGACATTACTGTTTATTCGAAGCATAGAAATAATCACATGAATCACCTAAAAAACATTTTTGAAAGATATATAAAATACAGTATTTCCTTGAATCCAAAGAAATGTTATTTCACCATATCAGAAGGTAAATTATCGGGATTCATCATTTCTAAACAAGGAATCCATATCGATCCTGATAGGAGTCAAGAAATTGAAAATATTTCTCTACCACACAATAAAAAAGCGATGCAATCATTTTTAGGACAAATTAATTTTGTAAAGAGGTTTGTTCCATATTTTTCCCAAATCATCTTACCCCTACAATCAATGATCAAGAAAAATTCAATTTTTAAATGGGGAAAAGAAGAGAGAAATTCGTTTGAGTTGATAAAAAAAGCCATCATTGAAGCTCCCTCCTTGACAACTCCTAATTTTCTTAAAACATTTGTATTATATACATTTTCTTCTGATACATCATACATAGCAGTTTTGACACAATTAAATAATCAAAACAATGAAGCACCGATTGTGTTTTTTAGTTCCGACCTTCAAGGTGCTGAGTTAAATTATTCAGCTGTGGAAAAACAAGCTTATGATGTGTTTAAATATTTGAAACATTTCATAACATTTCTCCTAAAAACTCATACTAAAATATTAGTACCTTACTCATCAATAAGGAAATTATTAGTTCAACGAGAAGTAGGAGAAAAGAGAGAAAATTGGGTTACAACACTTCAAGAATATGATGTAGAGATACATCCAGCTAAAATTTTTAAAGGACAAGTTATTTGTAGGATGTTAACCGGAGCCTCTCATTTACCAATAGAAGAAGATCAATCTAATGAAATACAATTGTCTGAGGTAAGCCTAAACAATTCACAATCACAATATGTTGATTTGAAAATTTTCTTGAAAAATGGATATGCTCCATTATATCTCAATTATACAGCAAAGTGTGCTCTGAGACTTAAATAAAATCAATATCAACTCATAGATGATGTGTTATTTAGGAGAAATTTAGATTCTATATTATTGAGATGTTTAGAAAAAATTGAAGCTGAAAAAGTAATGCAGGAATTACATGATGGACCAACTGGAGGTCATTTCGGAGGAAACACCACAGCTCATAAAATATTTCATGCTAGTTATTATAGGCCAACTCTGTTTAAAGATGCACATGAATATGAAAGAAAATGTAAAGTATGTCAAACTGCAGCAGGAAGAGAAAGGAAAGCAGCATTTCCATTACAGCTAGTAAATATCCAACAACCATTTGAGCAATGGGGATTAGATATTATTGGTGAAATAACTCCTAACTCTTCGAAACAACACAGGTATATTCTAAATCCAACTGATTATTTCACAAAATGGGTAGAAGCTATCCCATTAGATTTGATATTTGAAAATGCATCTTACTTTTCTGGAAATGCCATGATAGAATTTGCTTTGAAAAGAGGTTTTAAGTTAAAATACTCAACTAACTATTACTTGCAAGGTAATGGATTAGCTGAATCTACAAATAAAAACCTTATCAAAATCATTAAACGAACTATAGAACAAAATCATAAAAATTGGCATAAAGCACTACTATTTTCTCTTTGGGCAGAGAACTACCCACAAAGCTTCAATAAGTACTTCTTCATTTGTGTTAGTTTATGGGAAAGAAACATTTTTACCCACAAATGTAACAATACAATCATTTTCTTTATTATAGTTTATTGAAGAGAATCCTTCCTCTTCCCTTCAACTTACGCAAGATCAAATTCTTAAATTAGAAGAAGAAAGAGAAAAATCTAAAAAAACTCATATACATCATCAACAAATAATAAAATATTCATTTGATTCAAATTCTGTCATTCCAAAGAATTTTCAAATTGGTGATTTGGTATTGAAGTGGGACAAAATGCATGAGGAAAAGGGTAAACACACAAAGTTTCAAAAATTCTGGCTAGATCCATTTCAAATAATTGAAGAAATAGGCCCATCAACATTTCTGTTGCAAGATTTAACAGGAAAAAAGATTCTTTGCTTGTTAATGGGAAAATTTTAAAAAAATATCTCTCATAGGAGGTAATCCCTTCTATTCTTGCATATTAAATTTTTTGTTTTTTCTTTCAAAAATAAAAGCTTGATTAGTACTGATAGTTGGCCTTTCAAAACAAACCTCAAATAACTTTCTTTTGATTTTTCTTTTTACTTATAAAAAATGAAAATGTTAAAGAAGGAAAATCGAAAGATTTAGAGAGACAGATCGATTCTATCTTTCTAAAAAATGGAATTTCAATAAAACATTTATTTGTTTTGATGAAATCTCATTTTTATATAGCGTGAATATTATTTTATCAGTCCAAAAAAGAAACTTTAATATAGTAAGAAACCTTCTTGTAGAAAGGCAATTTAAAACTCAACATTATCATCCAGTATCTTAAAAGGACATATGATTCATCCCATCTGGAAAATCTTATAAGTTTTCAAAAGGAATTCAAAAGAAAATAAAAAGAGATTATTTGAAGAAAAACTTAAAAGATAATAATTCTCATCACAAGCTTGTTTAACATGTTTATAAATAAATAGTTAAATTGACATTACTAATACTATCTACCAAAATAGTGTACTGACTTGAGATTATATCATAAAGACAAGGGGTCTCATCAAGATCCATCTTGATTAGTTTAATTACTATTTTTGAATGGCATTGTCATTATCTGGTTACCAAGCTAAGACAATGGCTTTTAAGCAAATAAAAATATATAAGAGAAAGTTTTCATAAATTACAATTTACTTATGAAAATTATGAGAAATACTGGATGGAAAGATGGATCATAGCTGGGTAAAAGGAAACCCTACCAAAAGCTTAAAATTTCCTATTGGAATAGAGGCTCTATCTGTGATGAAAAGAGTAAACTTATATAAATCTAATCTGCAAAAGTTTATTTACTTTATCCTTTTTAAACTAAGTAAGGACTGATATAGATTTTCATACTTATATCTTTGCAGAGGAATTCTCATGAATAAATGAATAAAAGAAATTTTCATTTTTTGGCAAAGATATTATTTATTTGAAATTTCCTTCCTTTAAATATATTGTTTTAAAAAAAGGTCCAGAATTTCCAAAAAAAATTATCAGAGACATCTAGTTCATCCAAGTGCATCGCCAATTGTTGTGCTATACAACAACCCCCCCCCGCCCCCCACCTTTTATTTTTATAAATAGGGAGCCTTTAAAAATAAAATAGGAAATTCTTTTTATTTCCTAAAACAAAAAAACTTAGAAAATACAATTTATGTTCTTTTCCTTTAAAAAACGCATCACATATTACATATCTTATTTCAAAAAAGAATTATAAAACATAAGATATGCGAACTGTGAAATGCGCTCGAAGCCTATATAAAGCAAATAATTTAAAAACCTTGTAAAAATATCAAAATCATTGTTTCATTCTTCCTTTTTCGCGTCACATTTTAATTAATCAACAAAGCCATAAGAAGCAAATGATATAAGTCGCGATACCCGCGGACCCAACATACATATAAACTAGGTAATATAAAACTTGCACGACTGCATCCATTTTAATTTTTTCACATTTTGCATTGCGCGCAACTTATAATATACATTCAAATGTTATCTTATAAAATTTGCGATCTATGATTTGTACAGATCGCATTTTGCAACCTTTAAGGATTAAATATCGCGAAATATTATAAGAAATAATTTTGAAATGCGTATGAAATGAATTCAGCATGTGAAAACAACTTATGTCATATCAAATGAAATTTAAGATCTTAATGGCTTTAAAACTATTAATAGATCTTACGTCCGAAGCCATCTGATATATTAAATTAGGAATTATAAAAGATGATTGATATATTGACATCTTCTCACGTGAATTAGAAGTAAATGATTGATTTACTCTTATAAGACTCCTTATATGCTAAATTTTCTCTACTCTTAGCAAATCAATTATTTGGTTGAAGAAGGTCAAAATGAGAAAAAGAGGCAAGGAAATTTCTCAAACATCATCCACAGAAGACACAGATATGTCTTCATTATTTTCAGACACCATCTACAACAAAGACTATGGTATTTGGTCGTGGGAGGAAATGTATAAACTCTTCGAATATGAAGGACCAAGGGTGATAGACAAATTTTCTGCTACAGGCACTGATTCGACCTCTGGTGCAACCCTTTTTGATGTTGCATGCTCGTACATTCACAAAATAGTAGCAAGACCAAATATTCTTCCTTATACAGACATGGTCAAGTGGTCAGTTGACCACTTAAACATTGAAGATAGAATTTTCAAGAATTCGAGAGGAGAGATTATGGGTTCTTTCAAAGAAAAAGATTTAGCAGCAATGTATCATCTACCAACCCCGTAGCAGAGATACGACAATAAGTATGTGCAGTATTTTAAAGCAAAACATCCAGATCTTATCAAAGTCATCCATGAATGGAAGGAAAATGAAGGGAAATTGAAGCAAGAGAAGTCTGGTACGTACCCAATTGCACAAATTCCTAATCCTTATTGTTATTCCACTGGTATGTTGTGTAGAATATTTTCCAAGCCTGATAGTACTAGATTTTCAAGAGATTGGGTTCCCCTAATTGATGCAATCGTCAATTCTTCTATCCTAAATTAGGCAGATATTCTATCCAGTTACCTAGCCAAACATATCACTAAATATAGGAATAAAAGAAGTGTTTTTCTTAGAGAAATACCTCCGTTTTATATGCCTGCTTATGTCATGGATGCCATTTGTTTTACTTCTAATTTTCCTACCATGGGTTGGAAATGGACCACCAAAAACCCTACCACTATTCATATCTACCATAGAGAATTCTACGATTCCTAGTTCCACTTACACTTTTATAAAGTCTACTACGGAGTCATATTGCCTATGCATCAAATGATTTAAGAAAAAAAAGGCTCCAAGGGTTTCTGAAGAAGCCAATGTAGATATTCTTCCTGTAGAAAGATGTTTTTTTCAAGAAAATTTCACATATATTAGAGTATTTGGGAGTTATTCTTATCCTCATGTTTTACCTTATTATGTTCCAGACAAATTACTTGGAAAAGAAATAGCATATCAACTTGTCAACGGTGTCACAAAGCAGTTGAAAGATGGTAAAAAGGCTATTTGGCCTACTTTCCCTCTTCAATGTGGCACCTTTTCTCTAGCTAATATTGGCCATACATACAAAGAAGTTCCTAAGATTCAATTTTTGAAATTGGCATTTATGCCAGGAAGATTATATGATCCGAGTGATGTAATTAAAAATTACATCACAGAGCTAAAAATGAAGCCTTTTGTAAAGGAAGAAGATAAATTTGATTATTTTTTCCAAGGCATGGAAAATTTCTCTGATGTTATCAAATACGTTTCTAGTCAATTAAGTCAAGAAGATGATGAAGCTTTTCAAACATATAGAAACAACAGACTAGAAAAGGTTCCTTTGAATATGTTGACTATTGGAGATGAAAAACACACTCCAAGTGTTAGTATAGATGATGAAATGAAATATATATCTGAAAATGAATCAGGTCAATCACAACAGCAGCCTGATAATTCAGATCAATCTGAGGAATCTGAATCTAAGAAAGAAAATTTAGAAATTGACCAAATTCTTCAAGAGATAGAAGTGCTGGAGAAAACAAAGAACAATGGGACAAAATCAAATTCAGAAACAGTTCAACATACTCATAGCATGTTGGATCAATCCAAGCCCTCTCAAGTGAGAGACCTCATGAATGAATGGGAAGAATTTTCTCAAGCAATAAAGACTTCAAAAGAAAATCCCAATATTGATTAGACATCAAGTTTTCAAACACCAGAACCTTCATAGAAAATAGTTGAAACTGTTAATCCACTACAAAGAATTTTAGCAGTGCATGACAATGAAATCATACCGACCTACCCTTCAAATCAGATAGTTCTGAAAATTGAAGATATTCTGTCCTTAGACATTTTCTAGAGTCCTAGCTACAAAGTTGTGGTTAAAAGGAATAAAAGAAGAAGGATTGATGAAACAACTCCAAAACCAACAGATGAATATGTTGATGTACTTTGGAAGGATTCCTCAGATGATCCCACTGAACATCTAACCAAGTTATCACAATATTCAGGGGCATATGCCACTGCTACTGTCGATAAAGCTACTGAGGTTAGAATATTGTTGAAACAAAAGGAAGCCAAAGTACAAGAATTAGAATAGTTACTAAATGAAGAGAAAGCCAAGTCCATTGAACAGATAAAAATAAGCACAAATCAATTTCATGAAGATATTAAAAACCTCAAATTTAAGTCTCAAACAAAGCTTAATGAAAAGCAAGCACATCTGGAAAAATTAATGGCTGAATTACAGAATCAACCAGAGTTATGACATTTCATCAAAGAAGCACCTGATGTAAATACTATGTTAAAGAAAGAACAAGAATTTTTTTTTCACCAAGCTTCTGTGATTGATTCTTATTGTGATTCCAATAAGATGATGACTTAGCAAATAGCAATTCAGAAATTGGAATGTGAAAGACTTGAAAAGAAAATCGAAGAGCACATTCAGTGGAAAATTTCAGGTACAGGAAAACAAGGTAATCTACCACAAATAGATAAGCTACATAATGAATTCTTATTCACGGAATGGAGAGCACAAATTAATCAAGCAGAGAAAGCAACAACCAAGGCATCAAAGAAATCAAATGAGATTATTCAGTCTATATGTGATCAATTATTTAAAACAAAACTTCTTAAAGAAAACACGTCTGATGTGTTATCAGGAACAAAGGAAGTAGAACTAAAGTGGAGACAGAGAGCATATACATAAGATGAATTGATCAAAAAATTTGATAGGTTTGATCAGGAAAATTGCTGGAATTTTTTGATCAAACCTTACCATCAATATCAAACTCTTTAGTCTCTTACAGATTCAACAAAAAGATCTCAATCAGTAATTTCAAATTCTATTTTCAAGGGATAGATTCGGTCATGGATGTCACAGCTAGATCAGATTAAATCAATGCTAGATATTTCTCAACTTCGTGATCAAACTCATAAAGAAAGGCAGGATTCGCAAAGTTAGGATTGTTAGTTCAAAGTTCCTAGATTATTGTTTAAGTTAAGTTTTTAGAGGAAGGTTGTTTGAAATCTCCTCTACATTTTTGTAATAATTTAATTTTAGTTTGTAGCTAGTTTATTATTTAAACCCTTCTCATGCATTTAGAGAAGGGTCCAGAATTTTATTCAGAACATTTGCAAAGAATGCTTAATTATAAGTAAGTTTGTCAATGCCTTGATAAAGTAATGGAACCCAGCCATTTCAGTTATATAAATAATTTTGTTGATCAATGTTGATGCACTTTTGTATTCTTTGAAAGACTTATTGATAGATGAGATGAATGTGGCCTATTATCCCTGATCAGACGAATAGAGAAGTACACATCTGGTACTATTATCATGTATGCTAAATTTGTTTTTTATATTAGTGATGAATTTAGCTTTCATGAATTATATATGAAGTCGATTGTTTTTATCTGAAATATCAGTTACATTATTGTACGATATAAAGATAGAAATTGGTTTTCTTTATATATTATCATCATATATATGTGATATATTTCTAATTGTCTTTTGATTAACTATTTTTTCAAGAGAATCATCTTATTAAGTAATAACTCTATTAAATCTATGATGATCTTCATCATCATAGATTGAATATGTTAGCCACCTATAAAATTTGTCATATCAAATGGTGGCTAAATCATTTTTTGAAGCCTTCAAGAAACAAGTTTTATTGAAAAATTGTTAGTTCTTGAAGTCTTATGAAGACATCTTATTCTTCGATTAATCTTCACTGTTGTTTCCCTCCTAATTCTGAAAATTTGTTGTTTTCATGATGAAAAGACTGCTGCAAAAAACTCCATTTTCCCATCATTTTCCCCCTTCTTTCACTCAAGATTAACCTCCATTTTATCCTCTTTTTCCCCATGAATTTCCTCTATTTTCCATTATTTCCCTTCTTCGCTTCATTAAAATACCTTTTATAAGGTTTAAAAATCCTTTTTTACCTTATCCGAAACCCTCAAAATGCCTTGAAAATCCTTGAAAAATCATTAAAATGAGACATTTTACATTACAGGCCTAAGCCCCTTTGGGCTAAACCCTAAACCACTTCCCCACCATATGCCCTAGCGTTGGAACCAAGCGCTATGTCCAAAAGCGCTTATCGCATTGGGGCATTTGCGATGAGCACAAGTCTTTTGTTTCATAAAAGTTCCGATGTTGAATGACCCTTTTGCATATAAACCCTGGTCCCTTTATCTTTTTCATATATCCAAAGGCCCTACAATCAGGCACTAAAGCTTTTAAATGAACCCTTCCCAAATGCAATTTTCCTTTGTAAATTCATAAAAACCCATTTTCCTATGTTATAAAGGAAACCCGCCGGTTCATTGATTAAACTAATCTCCACCATTGATCTAAAATTGATCGATGATCAATAAAATCTTGCGTCGGAGATTTTCATCAGGCGCATTTGAAATATTTTACTACCCCTTTGATTAGAAACCTCCAAATGAATTCTCCACCATTGATCTCCCTTGCCAGGCTCATATCCGACGGCCCTTATCGCTCCATCCAATAGCCCATCCCTCCGCCTTTTGGACCTCTGATTCGTTCCCCGCCATCGATCTGGCCCTCAGATCAACGGTCCACATCTAATCCCATCTGAGATTTTCATGCACCCATTCCTCTCTCCTCCTCCAATTGCAAATCCTCTGATTGTATCTGGGCCATCCATGCTCCCATATCTGACGATCTAGGTTGATCCTTGCCACCCTTGGTTAATTTCATAAACCCTACTTTGTAATGTCTTCCGATGAATATCCATTGTTTATCTGTGCAGATCAACAACCGACACTGACCCATTCTCCACCTCATATTTTATTTTATTAACCCTTAGATCAAATCTATTCCGTTGATCTATTTCATCCAACGATCCATAAAAAACGCAATAGACCCAACTCCTTTGGGTCCCACCCGTCCCAGATTTGATCTCCACTGTCCATCTTCTGATCGGACAGTCCAGATTAAAACTGCCCCACTTCTTTTTGTCCGCGCATCTATCCTCCATCACGCTCTCTCCCCGACCGTTCGATCTAAGACCCCTGATCTGGCGGCTGACGCGCATTTTCGAGTAATTCGCCAGAGCTACGTTATATGGGTGGTTTTGGAATGCCACGTGTTGGGCTCTAACACATATCACGTTCGAAAAGTGAAAACCACCCTTCCTCCATTTTCTTGTGTGAAACCCAGGGTTTTCTCATCTGAAACAGCTTTCCCCATTTTCTATTGCATTCCATCACGTTCATTCCTCATCATTGATCTCCGCAGATCAATGCCCAGCATTCGATCTTGCATTTCTTAATCACCCTCTTCCCATCCTCCAAGGGCCTTCCTAGATCAACCTCTGCCGTTGACCTCCATGGGCTAAACTAATCCTATGGCCCAGGATCGTTCGGAAACCCTGTATTTCCTTCCAATGCATATTTCCTCCGCCAAAGGGATTTTCACCCTTTTCTTTTATATTTCTTCCATTTCACAATAAAGTGGCCCTTCTACATTATATTTCCCAAGTCGCTCTCGATCGTTGATCTCTGCAAGATCGACGGATCTGACTTAATTTCTCCACCATTCTTCCAACCGCCTCTATTTGACTCCCGTGATTAATCTCCATCATTGGATGCTTTCATCCAACGGCTGCACTCTAAACCTAAGCCTCCAAAGCAGTTAAACCAAAAATACGCAGGATTTTCTAACTTTTCTTGTATTGTGTAGGTTTCAATAGTTTTATCCATTATGTTAAAAGAAAAACAAAGGTCAGGGATGACGATCCCCCAGGCCTTTATTCATCAAAGAAAAGTATTCCCCAGGGTTCCATATCATGTTTTATCGGTGCCTCATGAGCGCTGACGCCACTATAAAGCACCTGTAGCACTTGCACATCAACAAGACATAATAAAGCTTAAATAAATAGAGAGTATCAGTGATTAAATATTCAGTCACAACACAAACATGTTTGAAGATTGTTAAATCATAGTTTTGGTGGATTATAGCTAAAATCGACAATTAAAAGCCTAATCCACTAAATTAAACACAGTTGAAGAACATAAGATAGGAAATTAGGCCTAATTAAGCCTAACACTCAGAATTAAAGAAAATCAAGCAGTGATTAAATAAAAATGATAATATCTATCATATTGAGAAGCCTCCACTGCCACATCAGAGGCTAATTGAATCCTCTCAGCTACCAAATGCCATCTGCAGCCTCAAAGCATTCAAAAGAGGCCGAGTTATGAACAAAACAGAAGATATTTTCCCCAATACAGCTGAATAGTTATTACGAATCAAAGAAACTAATATAAACTATCAGCAGAGTTATTACGAGGATAAGAGATAGCCTTAAAAGTCAAATATTTTAATCCACTAAGCCTCTAAAGCATAACAGAGTTATAAAATAGATATATAGATCAAATGAATTCCTGCCTTATGCCTTGCATGGTTTTGAAGGTAGAGAATTGCATTAACTATAAAATTAATGATACTCGAACCCTAGAAACTCTTCCACCTCCTCATTCTCTCTATAAAATCTTCTTGAGGAGCTCATTGTAAAGGGTTGGTTGCAGAACTTTGAAATATACTTGTTCTCGAAACTTTCTACATGTAAATAGTGTTCAAAGGCTCTTGAAGCTCTGTTTGTAATCAAATAAGTTACGCTGAGAAGTGAAGATGATTGCTGAATTGAAACATTGGACTTGAAGAATGTAACTAAATTGACATCAATATACAAGTTGATTCTTGGGATCCTGGTCTATATCACTGGTGAAGTGCTTCTTTCTGTGTTATTGTTTTCCTTTCATGTATGCCATTTTGTCCATTATTCTATAATAAAGAACAACAAGCATAGAGTTAGGTCTTACTGTTTACAATACCCTTCTCTGACTGATAAGGTTTATCTCAATGTTTTCCTCCAAATTGTGTATTTAAGAATGATTCAATATAGTCTAAGCAGTTAGGAATGCTGGCGTTCCCTCGTCCTACTATCTAAACCAAACATTATTCTTGAATGTTATTTTCATTATTTGCTCAGTAAAGATAGAGTAGAAAAGTGATGGTTTGCCCTATTTTATAGCTTCTTTCTCCAAAGATAGCTCTGAAAGTTTCCCTAAGAGTATGCTAAAAGCAGTCTAGATTTAAAAGTATCTTATCTGATCTTAGGCTACACTTTGTTTCCATTATATGTTTTCATCCCTTCTGAAAGTAATTATGTGGATTACTGGATTGTTTGTCTCTTGAGTTAGCTTTAATACGAACTTGTCCAAAGAAGTCTATGGTTAGCCCTGTCCTTTGGTTGGTTTTAAACAATTACTTAAAAGGCTTTTATTGTTTGGACAGACTGATAAATCCTAGTTGAAATTATTGTCTTTTTCCACCCCTTCAACACTTTTATTGTTCCATTCCATCTTTTTATATAAGAGATCTTGTAATATAGATGACTTTCCCCTCGGACTACTCTTGAAATTGTTGCACAATTAAACCCTTTTATGACTCCATAGCCTAATGGACTAAAAACCAGCGTCATATATATCCTATCAGCCAAATCTTGTTATGATTTCTTGCAACTTCACACCTTTGAAAATATTTCATTTTAGGACTTTCCACTCAACTAAAAATCATACTCAACCATCCAAAAACAAGCAATACCCTTGTTCTTAATAACTAGCCTAACATCATATCCAAAAACCTTAAAGATAAATCAATCTTTGCACTTATTAGAGAGATCCCTCTATGGATTCAAGAGGGCTAGATCCTAGAATCCCAAAGTGGTTCAAGTGTTCTCTCCGCAATTCTGGTCTCACCAATCTGCTGGAATTACGGGGAGATAACATTTCTAGCGACTCCACTGGGGATTTTGAGTCAATTTCATCTTAAAAACTCTTAAGAATCAGAGCACCCATAATATATTTAGATTGGTATTCATAATAAACATGGTGGTGGAACCATAAAACATTTTACCTCCTTAAGAGCTAAACTTTTTCCACCTGGCGACTCCACACTCTACAACTCCCAAAAGACCAAATGACTCCACTGGTAGAAGACCTTGAACTGATTTAACAGACACAGTGACCTCTTTTTCTGATTTGCAAACATGTATTTAGATATAGACCCAGAAGATAAACATATTCTCATGATGGAAAAATTGATGTACATGCTTGGAAGAAGGGTGGATAGGTTTATGGCTAATTTAAACATTGGTGATCCAGAACAACATATGCCTTTCCATAAGCAAAAACAAACTCTACCACTACAAGACATGTATGATGAACAAGATTATAGAGAAAATAATCAGGAAAAATTTCTAATCATGATGGAAAGGATGATGTACACGCTTGGAAAGAGAATGGATAGGTTGATGGATAATATGAATAGTGATGATCTAGAGTAACCTATGCCTTTCCCTGGTCAAACACAAGCCCAATCACCGCAATACCAAGACAGTGACCAAGATGTGTATTATAATCAACACCTTATAGAAGATTATGAGCAAACTTACGAAGGAAGCAATAAAGAAGGTTGTCAAGAAATTTCTAATTGCCTTCCTATGTCTTGTACCATGCTGATAAGAGATCTTCACAATCAAATTGCAAATACTAATAGTGAGAAGTACTTTAAGGAAACAATTATCCATTTGGAAAACACAAAACCTGAAATTAAGGAGACACCAACACATATAGAAACCCTTCCTTTGTGTTATAACTCATTTCAGATTATGCAACAAGAATGGCATCCTGATAGTGTAGAAAAAACAACTCATGAACCTTATATGCAAACTGAGTATCACAACAATCATGAGGAATTTTTTGAAACACAAGAAGATTAGGAAACAATAGAAAATCCTCAAAGTTTCCCTGCAAGCACAAGTCAAGATCCCCTAGAAGAGGCTCAAGAAAACATCCAGCCTCAAAATCAGCCTTTACAAGAGACAGAGAGCTGTTGTACTTCTGTTCAAAGGAACACAGAAACATCTTCCCCTTTGACAGAAAAAGAGATAGATCAGACTATTAATAAACAGTCAGTCTCTGAAACTTATTTCAAAACAAATACTCTTGCTCAGTCACATACATAACTTTGTTGTAAAGATGCAGGAAGTTCTTTTGTTGATCATAAGAAGGAGGGTAGCTCTTTTTCTATTTATACTGAAAGAAAAATCTCTCTTTTGACAGAAGAACAAATTGATCAAATACTAAGCAAGCAGCTACCCTCCAAAACATCAACTCAATCCGACAGTCATGAACATGGTTCCTATTCCATAAAACAATCCAATGACGCTCAAGACAAAGCGGATAGTAAGGAAATCAATGATAATACTGAAACTAGTCCCCTTTGGAATATGAATTTTGATGGGTCATGTACTAAAAACAGTGCAGGTACGGGAATATGGCTTTACAATACAGGAAACAATTATTCTGAAGCCCATTCATATAAATTGAACTTTCAATGCACAACTAACATAGTAGAGTGTGAGGCACTCCTCTTAGGGCTACATTTATTGAAGAAATTAGGAGCCCAGAAGATAACAGTACATGGAAACGCAGAATTGGTAATTAGGCAAGTGAAAGAAGAATGAACGGTTACGCATCCTAGACTTAAAGCTTATAAGAGTGATTCCATCGATTTGTTAAAAATTTTCAAAGGATTCCAACTTATCCTTATTCCTAAAGACCAAAACAGTTTTGCTAGTGGATTAGCCCTTGTGGCTAGTACATGTCTGAGACCTTGGGAGAGCAAACAATATACAATTCAAGAAAAATTCAGACCAGCTCTCCGAAACAATAAAAGATAGTGGCAAAAATTTGAAGGAGAAAAAGAAGTAGAAGACTATCCTACTAAGGATATACCCCCTTCTCAAGAAGAAAGTTCTCCTATCACTAATATCAATCTGCCATGCAAAGAACCTGAATTTATATCAGAAGCAAGCATAGATTTAGAGAAAGAAGAAATTTCACTGCTTGCTATTTTGCAGGTTAAGGATGATGATACTTCCAAGTCACATACTTACAATGCAGTCCTCGAAGATGAATTATTGGAAGAAAACAATCTACCAGGCATGGAGAGCCAAAAAGAAGAGAATCTTCATATTTTCTTTATTGATCCTTTGGGAGAGTGAGTGGAAGTTCCAACTGGCTCAAATTATCAAGCATGGATCCTTTGCAAGATCCAAAGACATGAAAAGTTGTCACCTTCTGTGATAGCCTTGGTTTTGAAGATTAATCTTCACAATGTACTATGGATACCTTTGACAAACAGTCGAAGTTTATTTTTCTTTTTTACACTACTCAACTGGCTATATTGGCACTTTTGTATCATATAAGGATGTAAATACTCTAAGTTAGAATAGGTCAGATAGGAATGTCAATAAAGCTCAGTTTGAGAAACTAGATAGTTGTTGATTTTTGTCTTGAAAGAAAAAGAAAAATACAAAAACAATAGAAAGAGAAAAGAGGGCAGATTGTAAAAACAAGAAAGGTACAGCCCCATACCAAAAAAGAGAAACAAAATCTGAAAGTGTGCAAGCTCAAATGCCACTCCTGAAAAAAACACTCCTAGTTAGTCATACAGCCTAGTCATGACTAATTAGTTTTAAATTTACTATTGATAGGTTAGTGAATCAGATTTTCCAAATAGCTTAGTCTTGGCTTATCATTTAGGTATATTAGGATAGAAAATAAAGGTTTAAACAAACTCAAAATCTGAACCTAAGATTCCAAAAGAAGAATGACTCCAATATGTTTAAGACCGTGAGTCAAAGATAGAAGTAAACTAGTTCTAATAAGCCCAAAATCTGAACCAGATAACAAGGAAAAGACAGCTTGAAAAATCTCAAAAACAGAGCTGAAGAAAGAGAAGGTCGTGCTCAGAACATTCAGATCTTAAGCCTTCAACGTTTTGATTTGATTTTCTATAAATAATTATCTATGTGCAATTTTTTTTTTATGCCATAGATCAACAACAAGTTAGACTGTTCAATCCTGACTTGTATGCTTTTAAATTGCTATTTTAGAAGTTAGAGAATAAAAATATGTTAGATTGTTTAATCCTAACAGATAGTAGATTAGGTATAAAAGAATATGAACTCAAATGTTTAATCTGAGTTCATAGAGAAATACAAAGTAGACTTAGATTAGTTTTTTTCTTTCAAAAGAATAAAATGTTTGTAAAAGATTTTTCCAATCCAAGTGCACTCTGAAAGAAGAAAAAATGTTAGATCAGTAGGATTGGGTAGGTAGAAAGCTTGTTTTGATGGAGCTCCATTATTTTTTATTGCTGCTAATATTTTCAGATCAAAAGAAGATCATCCAAGAGAAGAAATATGCAGCCCAATGGATAAGGCACTGATCAACCTCCCAGATAATACAAGTCTAATTTCTTGATGCCTTCAAGAAGGCACCATCCCCATGTGGAGCCACTGTTAGCCACCTATAAAATTTTTCATATCAAATGGTGGCTAAATAATTTTTTGAAGCCTTCAAGAAACAAGTTTTATTGCAAAATTGTTAGTTCTTGAAGTCTTATGAAGACATCTTATTATTTGATTAATCTTCATTGCTATTTCCCTCTTAATTCCGAAAATCTGTTGTTTTCATGATGAAAAGACTACTGCAAAAATCTCCATTTTCCCCTGCTTCCACTCAAGATTAACCTCCATTTTATCCTCTTTTTCCCCATTAATTTCCTCTATTTTCCATTATTTCCCTTCTTCCCTTCATTAAAATACCTTTTATAAGGTTTAAAAATCCTTTTTTACCTTATCCGAAACCCTCAAAATGCCTTGAAAATCTTTGAAAAATCATTAAAATGAGACTTTTTACATTACAGGCCTAATCCCCTTTGGGCTAAACCCTAAACCACTTCCCCACCATATGCCCTAGCACTGGAACCAAGCGCTATGTCCAAAAGCGCTTATCGCATTGGGGCATTTGCGATGAGCGCAAGTCTTTTGTTTCATAAAATTTTCGATGCTGATTGGCCCTTTTGCATATAAAACCTGGTCCCTTTATCTTTTTCATATATCCAAAGGCCCCACAATCCGGCATTAAACCTTTTAAATGAACCCTTCCCCAATGAAATTTTCCTTTGTAAATTCATAAAAACCCATTTTCCTATGTTATAAAGGAAACCCGCTGGTTCATTGATTAAACCAATCTCTACCGTTGATCTAAAACCGATCGATGATCAATAAAATCTCACATCGGAGATTTTCATTGGGTGCATTTGAAATATTTTATTACCCCTCTCGATTGGGAACCTCCTGATGAATTCTCTGACGTTTATCTATCCCGCCAGGCTAAGATCTAACGGCCCTTATCGCTCCATCCAATAGCCCATCCCTCCACCTTTTGGACCTCTGATTCGTGCCCTGCCATCGATCTGGCCCTCGAATCAACGGTCCACATCTAATCGCATTGGATATCTTCGTGTGCCCATTCCTCTCTCCTCCTCTGATCACAAATCCTCTGATTGTATTTAGGCCATCCATGCATCCAGATCTGACGGTCCAGATTGATCCTTGCCACCCTTGGTTAATTTCATAAACCCTGCTTTGTAATGTCTTCCGATGAATATCCGTCGTTGATCTGTGCAGATCAATGGCACACACTCACCCATTCTCCACCTCATATTTTATTTTATTAACCCTTAGATAAAATCTCTACCATTGATGTTTCATCCAATGGTCCATAACAAATGCGATAGACCCAACTCCTTTGGGTCTTACCCATCCCAGATTTGATCTCCGCCATCCATCTTCTAATCGGACGGTCCATATTAAAACTGCCCCACTTCTTTCTGTGTGCACATCTATCCTCCAACGCGCTCTCTCCCCGACCGTCCGATCTAAGACCCCTGATCTAATGGCTGATGTGCATTTTTGTACAGATTTAAACCCGAAATTTAATTCTCCAGAGCTACGTGATATGGGTGGTTTTGGAATGCCACGTGTCGGGCTCTAATCCATATCGCGTTCAAAAATTGAAAACCACCCTTCCTCCATTTTCTTGCGCGAAACCCGTGGTTTTATCATCCCAAACTGCTTTCCCCATTTTCTATTGCGTTTCATCGCATTCATTCCCCGCTGTTGATCTCCGCAAATCAATGCCCAGCATTCGATCTCGCATTTCTTAATCACCCTCCACCCATCCTCCAAGGGCCTTCCTAGATCAACCTCCGCTGTTGATCTCCGTGGGCTAAACTAATCCGATGGCCTAGGATCGTTCGGAAACCCCGTATTTCCTTCCAACGTATATTTCCTCTACCAAAGGGATTTTCACCCTTTTCCTTTATATTTCTTCCATTTCATGATAAAGTAGCCCTTCTACATTATATCTCCCTGGTCACTCTCGACCGTTGATCTCTGCAAGATCGACGAATCTGACTTAATTTCTCCACCATTCTTCCAACCGCCTCTATTTGACCCCCCGCGATCAATTTCCACTGTTGGATGCTTTCATCCAATGGATGCACTCTAAACCTAAG
This sequence comes from Pinus albicaulis, assembly GCA_034641835.2. Taxonomy (NCBI): domain Eukaryota; kingdom Viridiplantae; phylum Streptophyta; class Pinopsida; order Pinales; family Pinaceae; genus Pinus; species Pinus albicaulis. The sequence continues at coordinate 74,709,772 of MU968411.1, forward strand.
CCTCCAAAGCAGTTAAACCAAAAATATGCAGGATTTTCTAACTTTTCTTGTGTTGTGCAGGTTTCAATGGTTTTCTCCATTATGTTAAAATAAAAACAAAGGCCAGGGATGACGATCCCCCAGGCCTTTATTCATCAAAGAAAATTTTTCCCCAGGGTTCCATATCACGTTTTATCAGTGACTCATGAACGCTGATGCCACTATAAATCACCTGTAGCACCTGCACATCAACAAGACACAGTAAATCTTAAATAAACAGAGAGTATCAGTGATTAAAGATTCAGTCACAACAGAGACATGTTTGAAGATTGTTAAATCATAGTTTTGGTGGATTACAGCTAAAATCGACAATTAAAAGCCTAATCCACTAAATTAAACACGGTTGAAGAATAGAAGATAGGAAATTAGGCCTAATTAAGCCTAACACTCAGAATTAAAGAAAATCAAGCAGTGATTAAATAAAAATGATAATATCTATCAGACCGAGAAGCCTCCACTGCCACATCAGAGGCTAATTGAATCCTCTCAGCTACCAAATGCCACATGCAACCTCAAAGCATTCAAAAGAGGCCGATTTATGACCAGAACGGAAGATACTTTCCCCAATACAGCTGAATAGTTATTACGAATAAAAAAAACTAATATAAAATATCAGCAGAGTTATTACGAGGATAAGAGATAGCCTTAAAATTCAATTATTTTAATCCACTAAGCCTCGAAAGCATAACAGAGTTATGAAATAGATATATATATCAAATGAATTCCTGCCTTATGCCTTGCATGGTTTTCAAGGTAGAGAATTGCATTAACTTTAAAATTAATGATACTCGAACCCTAGAAACTCTTCCACCTCCTCATTCTCTCTATAAAATCTTCTTGAGGAGCTCATTGTAAAGGGTTGGTTGTAGAACTTTGAAATATACTTGTGCTCGAAACTTTCTACATATAAATAGTGTTCAAAGGCTCTTGAAGCTCTATTTGTAATCAAATAAGTTAAGCTGAGAAGTGAAGATTATTTTTGAACTGAAACATCAGACTTTAAGAATGTAATTGGATTGACATCAATATACAAGCTGATTCTTGGGATCCTGGTCTATATCACTGGTGCAGTGCTTCTTTCTGTGTTTTTTTTTTCCTTTCATGTATGCCATTTTGTCCATTATTCTCTAATAAAGAACAACAAGCATAGAGATAGGAATTACTGTTTACAGTACCCTTCTCTGACTGATAAGGTTTATCTCAATGTTGTCCTCCAAATTTTGTATTTAAGAATGATTCAATACAGTCTAAGCAGTTAGGAATGCTGGCATTCCCTCGTCCTACTGTCTAAACCAAAAAAAATTCTTGAATGTTATTTTCATTATTTTCTCAGTAGAGATAGAGTAGAAAAGTGATGGTTTTCCCTGTTTTCTAGCTTCTTTCTCCAAAGGTAGTTCTGAAAGCTTCCCTAAGAGTATGCTGAAAGTAGTCTAGATTTAAAAGTATCTTATTTGATCTTAGGCTACACTTTGTTTCCCTTATATGTTTTCATCGCTTCTGAAATTAATTATGTGGATTATTGGATTGTTTGTCTCTTGAGTTAGTTTTAATACGAACTTGTCCAAAGAAGTCTATGGTTAGCCCTGTCCTTTGGTTGGTTTTAAACAGTTACTTAAAAGGCTTTTTTGTTTGGACAAACTGATAAATCCTAGTTGAAATTATTGTCTATTTCCACCCCTTCAACACTTTTATTGTTCCATTCCATCATTTTATCTAAGAGATCTTGTGATATATATGACTTGCCCCTTGGACCACTCTTGAAATTGTTGCACAATTAAACCCTTTTATGACTCCATAGCCCAATGGACTAAAAACCAGCGTCATATCTATCCTATCAGCCAAAGCTTGTTCTGATTTCTTGCAACTTCACACCTTTGAAACTATTTCATTTTAGGAATTTCCACTCAACTAAAAATCATGCTCAACCATCCAAAAACAAACAAAACCCTTTTTCTTAATAACTAGCCTAACATCATACCCAAAAACCTTAAGTATAAATCAATCTTTGCACTTATTACAGAGATCCCTCTATGGATTCAGGAGGGCTAGATCCTAGAATCCCAAAGTGATTCAAGTGTCCTCTTCGCAGTTCTGGTCTCACCAATCTGCTGGAATAGCGGGGAGCTAACAGAATAGACATCATTTTAGATCGAATTAAACTAGTATTATCCTGGGTTAGATTAAATTAGGCTTAAATTAAAATTTTTTCATTTTAGAATTAATTTGTTTTAGTTTTTAGTAATTCTTCATGTAAATCCTTTGAGAGAAACCCAACAATCAAACAAAAAACCCAAATCTGGGAAACTGGTCCCATTATATCTAGTCAAAGCCACTATCCCAAATGGAAAAGGATTTGTCTTATGGTACGAACCAGGTGGTTATACCCCCTTGTTGTTGCCACAGATTTTTGAGGACTCAACACCTTCTTATTTGATACAACGTTTTCCATAGCCCATTGAAATGTAGCCCCTCCATTCTTGAGCCCAAATGGAATTTTGGCATACATGAAAGTACCCCGTGGTGTTGTGAATTTCTTTTTTTTTTGGTAATATTCATGCACCAAGATTTGGTTGTATCCAGAGTATCTGTCGAGAAGTGATATCCTTGAAGCTATAACTACCCTCTGCAAGATTTGGTCCATCTTCGGGAGAGGATAATTAACCTTCAAGGACACCTTGTTCAGATTTCTGAAATATATGTAAAGAAGAATCTCTCCTGTCTTCTTCCTCACTGACACGAGGTTAGACATCCAATCTGAAAATCGAATAGGAACTATAATACTAGCTTTTTAAAGTATATATACCTCTTTTTCGATCGATGGTAGCAGTTTATGATTGATTCTAATCAACTTCTCGTGGAATGGATTTTGATCCAGATTGATTGGGATGGTGTGTTGGATGATGTTTTTATTATACACTTTTAAATCTAAATATTCCCAAGAGAATACATAAGAAAACTCACTCAAGAGAGATGTGTATTTACCTTTCAACTCAAGGGATAAATACCTCGATAACTTAACCATCTTGGGGTTATCCATTGTACCAATGTTTATATCTTCAACACGTGATATGTCGAGACCATTATTAGATTTTTGGCAACATCATCGTGATCGAATAACTCTTCCAAAGGTACAAGACCTCTTAGAATGTTATATTCCTTTAGTTTCAGCACCTCAAATTTAGTAGGTTCAATTACCTGATCATATTCATTATACACATCATGAATATGGGAATTAGCAAACTCCTCCTCCATCTAAAAAAATTTGTTTATCTGTTTATCATCCAAAAAAATTTGCCAATATCTCAGATTGTAAGGAAATTTGGGCGATGATTCACATGAATTTCAAACCTTTTAGTAGCATGAATAGGAATCTGAAAATTGTTGACTGCTGTGGCAAGTGAATCAACCATAAAATTATGACTTTTAGGAATCATAGACAATGTATATTCTGCAAAAGTTTTAAGAATGTCAAGAAAAAAATTACGACAAGCTCTCATCCTCGTATTTTTGGCCTGGTACTCCCCTTTTACCTATTTAATCACTAACTTAGAGTCGCCATATACTTTAATTCTCTTTGCACCTAGCCTTTTCAAAATACTGAGACCGGTGATCAAGGCCTCATATTCAACCTCATTGTTATAAAAATCAAAAGCTAGCTTATAAGAACACAATATTACATTCTGTGGGACTCTATATGACTAATGTATAGGGATACGAATCCATATTCTGATACCAATTCCATGTTTTCCCAAAGCACCATCGAAATCCATGGTCTAAAGGCCCTCCTCATCATAAGGAAGTTGAAATTTTGTGGACTGATCTATTTTTTCTTTTTAACCCGTTTTCTCAACCTGTTCTTTATGTTTCTCTGACTCACTTGATATTTTCTCTGAAGTTCTTCATTACAAACTTTCATAATTATGATTTATGTTTTTCGCATTCAAGACCCCTTGGACACTATTTGACAATTTTGAAATTTCTTAACCTTCTACAATTTGACTATCTAAATCATCAATACTATGATCATTATAAAATATGAAGGACTCTAAATAAATATGTACAAAGTGAATTAGGTGATTTTTGTGTTTATCTTTGATAGTGACCATGAATTTCACGTTCACTTCTTCGTATAGATTCCTAAGTTGGCCAAATGTCAGAATTGTAGAATATGAAAAATCAAGTTGTAGAGTACCCCTTAATTTGGCTCCCCAAGACCGTGAAAGCAGCATGTGATACCTTAGAGGTATGTCAGCAACTACAACATCCATCAACACTTTTTTGGCAGGAATATAATCTAAAGATACAACTAAATCCTTGATAATACCAAGGCATTTGAATCTACCCTAATCAAAAGAATAGAGCTCTAGCCCCAACTTATCCATGATAGCCTTCATCATTAGATTGTGTGAGGCCTGAGAATCCAATATGGCATTATGGATAATATATCATGAATCCTCAAACTAAGATAAAAATGAGGGACTGCACTATCTTCGAGACTTCCAACTACGGCTAGGAAAAATAGAAGTTTGAGATGGTCATCACTGATATTGACCTTGTCTGACATCTGGTCAAATTTCAATATCTTGGCAACATGGAATTTATATTTATAATTTTTTACAAGCTCAGTGAGGGGAATAGAAACTTTTAACATAGAAAATTCACTCTCTAATCTAAACAAGTTAGATTGTTTCTCTACCTCTTTTGCAATGGTATCTCTCTTTTCATGCTGCTCTTTTGCTAAAGATTCCTTTATTTTTCCTTCCTTATCCTTATTTGATGTACCTGTATATGGATCACTGTTCTTTCTCTGATTTATGGCAGCAGGCTCCTTCTCCTTGTTTGGAATAGCTTGGGAAGTTTGTTTGGGTTGAGTATATTTTTGTTGAGCTATCCTCTTTTGAGTAAAGTAATAAGAACATCTTGGTTTCTCAAACTTTACTATCTCTACATTGAGCTTAGATCATTTAGGTACCCCCTTTGATAGTCTTCAGATTGGACTACCAACCCATCATCGTTTGCAAGGACATATTCTTGGTCATCCAGCACATATGTCTCCTCAGTATACTCATCATCTTCTGTAAGGAAGATAGGTCCATGATATTTTGCAAAGAATGCTTCTCTTCGACAATATCATCTTCATATTTAGGTCCTTGGGCATAGTTCTGTTGTAATGGAGTATGGACTTTCTATTGAGCTTGTTGATCTGGATCTCTCTGCTCTCTCTACGTAATATTGAAACAAGGTTGTTGCTGTTGTCCTCAGAAATTGGGATTTAAGACTATTTTTTGACTGCCTTTCAGAAATAGACATCCTTTTTACCATATTTTCCATGGTTCTAATCAAACTATCTAACTTTTCTTCAGATGAGGATGATTACTCTTCCTTAATTGTAACTCTCTTTTCAAGTTTACTTTTTGATTTCTTGATCAACAGATTGGATTCAATGCTAACAAAATTTATCTTCATCTCCTCCAATGAGGTGGCAATTATTTCTCTAAGTTGATATGCCATATTAGGGTCAAAGGCATCTAAATAGTGCAACAAGGCCAAATCAGGTGGAGGTTTGATAAAGGAAGGAATGGAATTGTACACCATATTGAAATGAGTAGTATAGTCTTGAACTGAATCATTAGGCTGTATTTTCAATGAGTTATGCTCAACCAATATATGGAGAGGATTTTTCTTTCCTCCCACTTAGCAAGAAAAATATATGTTAATTGTTGTGAATCTAACATGAAATGAGGTCCCATAGCCCAGAATCACTTTTTCACTTCTCCTGAGAAACTCTGGGCAATAATTCTCATCTTCACATCATCATTATCTACCTCTTCTAAATCTATGAAATTTTTTTATTTTTTCAATGTGTTTCCTAGTTTTAACCTTGGTGGTTCTTTAAAAAATAGGTGGCATATTTCCATTGTTCTGTGATAAATCAGTGAGTTGACCTGGAAAATCTTAGGGGGGAAATCTGGCCATAGTTGGTCTAGGAGACAAGCTTGTAGTCACAACCGGAAGTGTTGTTATCACTGGTGGTTTTGTAAGAGGAAGTGTGGATGATGAAGAAAAAGTAGTGAGAGGGAATGTAGTTGAAAGAGGATCAGCAGACAAGAGCTCCTGCTAATATTGTATAAAAGTCTTCTCAAAAGTATATTGAAGATGGTTTTCTAATTTTTTAAGTTTGTCAATTTGACTCCAAACCTTCCTATCAAAATCTGCCTCTGAATTGGATTCTATGGATGGGAAAATTGTTTCAAAATTTAAAGTGTCGAATACAATTTTAGACAGAAAAGATATTTCAGATAACCTTAAAGGATCAAATAAAATTTCGGATAGAGATGTTTGAGATTTGGATCTAAATAGTGATAACTCGAACTTCATATCAAAAGGAATATCTTCAAGTGAAATCAAAACTGAATGTATAGATGTAGACCTTACCAAAATATATGAACTTGACTGAATCTTAAAATGATGAGGTATTTGCTTTCTTATGAGTCTTTCCAAATATTTAATGAGAGATGATGGATGTGGATCTAGATTCAATCATGTATGCCTTTTAGGAGCCAGTGTTGACTTATTTTGCACTTTGGTTCTCTGCAATTTGAATCAGCCTTTTTGAAAACCAGGTCCTGCCACCCACAGGCCTAGAATTCAATGAAAATGTAATAATACACCCAGGGAAAATTTGTCACTTCGCTCCATGACAATGGTGCCAGAAATGTTAGCCTCCACAATGTCCCAAGGGTGAAAGGATATCGACGAAGGTAACCTGAAACCAATATTTTAGTTTTGTAGCTAGCCCTACCAAACCAAAGTGGGCTCATCTATGAAAAACATAGCTAAGGATATGACAGGTGCAAAAATGGATTTCAGTCTAAATAGCTCAACTCTAGAGTTTTGAAAGTTTTAGGGTTTTTCTGCTAGACTAGGAGTGAAAATTAGGGAACTAGGTCAAAATATCAAAGGTTTCAGCCACAAAAGATATAGATGAGAAATTTAGTTATGTTTTTGTGATGGCTTAGGATTTTGTTGGTGCAATGTAGGGTTTTGAAAGAGAAAGAGATCATAATGAGCATGAGCACAATGAATTCATTAATCAAGAAGGAAAATTACACAAAATGATATTCCAAACAAAACATAGCTTTAATGAAAAGAATTTTGCTTATAACCTCTTAGGAAAAATTCTGATGATCATAGATATAGTAAGGAGACAATTATTTTTCATATAAAACTATAACAGAGAGAAAAATTTATCACAGACTCAAACATGATAATTCCTGAATAATCGCTGTAATTGTCCTTTGATTTCCTGTAAAAAGTGATGAAGTACAAGATACAAGATTTCCACCCTCTAATGTCCAACCATCAAAATGACTGAAAAATTCATACATATAGAATCAAAAACAACTTCCCCTCTCTTAGGGTCGATCCTTCAGTGTAGGAACAACTCACAAGATTCTCTCAACAAAACCCTAAAGACTAAGAAGGTTTAAACAAACCCTCCATTTAGAGTTTGACTGACCTGCTCCTCATTAATGAGGTAAAAAATTACATCAAAATTACCATCGCAACCTCATTTTCATCATATTACATCAAATCAGCATGAAATTAAAGAAATTACATCATAAAAAAAAGAGTTACTGAGAAAAAACTTGAAAATTTCACAACAGGTAAAATCGCAACGCATGTCCAATAAAGCGCAACACATCTCTCATAAAGTGCAGCTCCCAGCTTGTGAGAGACTTTTGAAGGCCTTACCATACTCCGAATCAAGTTCTGAAAGATGCTATGGAAATATGAGGATGTCTAGTTGTCACTATACACCTTAATAAAGTAAAATGGACACTCGATGAGGGATCAAAATTAATTTTCCCATAGGTACTCCCAAAAATGGAGCACATAGTCCAAAAGAGTGGTAGAAAGTGTGTTTTTGACCTCTTTTTTGGCATTTTATCTTAACTAGTTCGCTAACAAGGCACACAATGTGGATAGTTGTGATGTATAAGTCATAATATATCCATAAAATTTTACTTTTTTGCATTTGTATGGATGAGAAAAAAGCACAGCACCTTGGCTGTATTGTAATTTCCAAATTAGCTAAAAGTATAAAAAAAAGAAAAAAATTTCAAAATATCTACACAATTTCTCCAAAATTGTCCCATGAAGGTCTGTGATGATATGTCATGATATTAGAGAGGCTTCAGTAAGTAAATACAACTTATATTTCTCTTTTTTCCTCATTAGGGTTTCCTTGAGCTTCTTCTTTAACTTCTTGATTATGACTTGGGAGACCTAATATCTTGTATAGTAATGCATGTCCATGTGTCTTTGTAGGTTTTTGTTCCTATTTTCCTTCTTGAGAATAATTTCCATGTGTCAGTTCACTTTATCAACCCAACCTACCTGGTCTTTTTCAATTTCTACCAAGATAAGTTCATCAACTGTCATTTGAGTTTTTGGTGGAGATGCTTCTTTCTGCTTCTCAAGTGCCCTCTCAAGGCATATTTTCCTTGGTCTATTTGTTCTAACCTTCTCTTCCCGATCCTCTGAATCATCAATATTAGCCCTGCCTTACCTTTCGCATCGTCCTTTGTCAAATCAACTTTAGGCTTGCTTAAGAGTAGTTGATTTACTTTTAGGTGCATGTTCTCCTGCTGCAAGCATGAAACCAAGAAGTTTTCCTTTGAAAAAATCTCTTCGAGCTCTCTAATATCAACCTCCTTCTCCATGATGATATTCTTTATTGTTTTTATCTCTTCATTCACTCCAACTCTTCCATATCAGTGTCATTATGGAATGTTTCCTCATCCTGCAATGGTGCCTCATGTTGTGATTATGATCCTTGGTCACTTGATGTAGGCATAGCCCTTCCAAAAATATTTGGAGCAAGCACAAGGCTCTCACCTTTGACATATGTTTGTGTCACCTCTACCATAGGAACTCTTTTGGTAAATTTCTATGTGGAAGCAACCTCTTGATATGCTGGTGAAGCCAAGGGTGTAGAGTGACTGCTAGACTACACTAGAGAAGACAAAAGTTAAGTTGAAAATATAAAAAAATCCCATGAAAAAATGATCTTTTTGAGCTTATGCGAAACTAGGATCTTCACCAAGCCATGGTGAAACAAACTAGCATGATTATTTTCTCCCAATCTTCTTACTTTCTCTGCCATTTTTATGATGCTTTTGTAAAGGTAATGAGGCAAGTTTAGGGTTCTTACACTGGTGAAATGCATCAATAGTCTCATATGATACTAACACAACCTTGAGTATCTACCCTCACATGTGAAATATCTCACGATCAGTTTAATGAGACGAGCATAATTGTCCAGCAATTGTCTAAATGTAAATATATGTGTTGGAGCTACTTTGTATGCTCACTTTAAGTACATTTTATAGCTGTCAAAGTCAAGGTCTCTATTCTTGAACCAAATTTCTCCACTGTTTGGAATCCTTGTGGATGTAACAACTGTCTCTCTTGAAAGAGTGAACACCACCCCTGCAATAGTCACCTTATCTCTTCTCAATATGGCGGCAAAACTGCTGGTAAGTTTGTAATGAAAACCTAGTTCATCTACCTTTTGGAAAAATGCAAGGCAACCAACATCCTGAAATTATTTCTTGAGGAAAGGTTAGGGCATGATCTCTTCTAATGAAATGGGCTCATTACTGTTGATATGACCTCAGTTTTCCTTTTCTACTCAGTGGTTTCATAATCCATTTCTAACCCTAGATCAATGGGAAAGGGAACTAGGGTTTAGTGAAGGAAAAACAGGGGTTTGGGGAAATTTGGGGAATGAAAGGAGATGAAGGGGTTAAGGGCTTCCTAATTTTTTTGGAAAATTTAGGGGGGTAGGAAGAGATGTTAGGGAGTATGGGAAAGTGAAATTTGAGCTAATGAGTGAGGGAAAGAGGTCTGAAGAGGGAAAAAACAATCCTAACCTAGAAATGTCTAGTCCAAACTAGGGTTTGTAGGAAAATAGGGTAAATGAGGGATAGTGTTGGGAAAAATACTGAGAGGGGGGGGGGGAGTGAATCAGTGTTTACAAGAATCACAGTATTTTACTTTTCTTTACTGATTTATATACGTGACTCTAATTATTCCAACTAGTGTATGTACATGAATGTTTTAAAGGAAGCTTGTGTAAACCCAAATAACTTAATGTCCAGATAAATCTTCAAAAAATTTACTTAGCCCAATTCATCAGTTACACATCAGATATTTAAGCATTAAACATGAGCAGTAATAACATAATAAATTATCACAAAAAGGCATCACACATGAACACCAATACTTAAGGTGGAAACCCAAGTCGGGAGAAAACCACCGTTGTTGTTGTCTCTGTCTTCAATATTTATTATATAGAAAAATTATTACAATGTTTTACTGGTGCAGACTCATACGAGCTCGTAGGCACCCACCTGCAAAAGAGAGCATCATTTACCAGCCACCACTAGAAGGGAGCTTTGACCCCCTACTCTTGTTTACTAGCCACTACTAGAAGGGAGATACAACCTCGTAAACTAATCACCAACTCCTATTGGCAGGAAGCTTCGAATTCCTTACTGAACGCTCCAACCGTCAGCATCACCACATACCACGTTTCATAACACTAGATCCACCAGCTTCAATACTCACAACTTGTAGTCCTATTTTCATCACATAATCCATGTTGAACCCTTTAACATCAAATAAGCCAAATATCAAGACAAAAACTGATTACTGTACCCAAAATATTCATCCAATTCCTGAAAACAACCACTGAACCAAAAAATCACCAATCACTTGAACACTAAACCAACCATTGAAGAAAATAGTCATTTAACCAATCACTAACTCAATTCATACAGAATAGTGAGATCATTGTAACCAGAATATCAGAATTGAACCCAAATTGCTTCATCAACACACTGAATCAACTGCAACCTTGATAATTCATAAAAAAAAATTATACGCTACTTCAATTAAGGCAACTAGTGTGTATACATGCTTTTCTATAGAGTAACCTGCATGCATATCTCAATATACTAAGTTATTAAAATTTTTACTCTGAATCAGTCACAGAATTGGACAAATATATTCTAAAATATTTTGATAGGTTACAGATCTCTGAACCCTTATGTAGTTAGCAACATCAATTATAATTTTCAACTACTCAAATTCAACTTCAAACATTGTTACTAAAACCCAGATCAACATGAAGACATAATTGACAGACAGAAGAAATACAACAACGGTGATCTAATTGATCTATCATTTATAAGAATAAACCCTTCCTTTACGCACGCAGCATCAACAATCAACCAATCACTGATCTTTATACACAATCAACTTGCATCATAATCAGTACTCAAACAACCCAGATCTATATGAAGACTTCATTGTTAGACAACAGAAATGCAATAGAAATGATCAGACATTTTCTTCAGCAATTGTCAAAAAAACCCTAACTTTCATACGCGCTTTTACTGAAACGAACCTTCGGGTATATGCACTTTCACCATGATGAACCTGCATATATATCTGTAAATATTACAGGACTGTGTAACACTTCAAAGCAGAAAAATTGCTAGGGTCATATAATTTACTTCAAAAATTATGCGCCATACCACAAATCTAAACAACTCATAAACAGATCACGCAAATACATAGTTATTTAAGGTCTAGAGATCCTGATCCATTATTTTATTCATCAGTGCATCAAAATATCATATCTATCTATTGAATATAGCCCATTCCATGCAGATATATTTTAGATTGAATTATTCATTCAATTCTCATTCATATGCATGTAGGTTTTAACCCTGAACAAAAATTATCTACAAACGAATCTTAAAACAAAAAATAAACAATAACAACATAAAAACATAAAACAAATATACACAGAGATTTTCCCCTGGATCCCAAACTGGGACTACCAGCTTGATTTTTCATTATATTCCTTTTAGTGTTACCACACATTTATATACATGCCGAAGCATACATAAACCCCAATCCATTACCCCTATATTAGAACATAACCGTAGTTCCCTTGATCGGATCTACAAAATACCAGGGGCCGAAAAACCATCGTCCCCCAAAACCATGTACAAACCCATGCACAAAATTGTGGGTGGGTCCACACACCAAAAAAAATTTCTTGGGGCACTGCCTCGGACCCCAACAGGGGGGCTTCCGCCCCCCTGTGACCCCCCTGCTATGCTCAGCGCGTGGGACTAGTCATGGAAATAATATAACACATATCCAACATTCTCCCACTTGTTGTTTTCTTTTTGCAAGGGGCCTTAAGAGAGCTTAGTTATTATCCCAGCTCTGCAACACCCATTGTTTCTCTACACCAAGAGAACTTCTGAGTGCTCATAGATTTCTTCAATGCATCTACAACATTCTTCAAAATGTCCACCTTTACCAACAACACCCTTTTATCCTCAACCATATCTCTCACAAAGTGATATTGAACATCAATGTGCTTTGTCTTTGAATGATAAGCAAGGTTCTTAGCCATGAAAATTTCACCTTGGCTATCACAGTATATCCTTATAGCTCGCTGCACCAACCCCATACTTGAACAAAATCTATGCAACCAAACTGCTTCCTTGCTTGCACGAGTGGCTGCCATGTATTCTTCCTCTGTAGTTGAAAGAGTCACTACAGATTGTCTTTTACTCATCCAACTGACTACACCTCCAAATAGGCTAAACACATACCCACTTGTAGATCTCCTTTGTTCCAGATCTCTAGTTCAATCTACATCAACAAAACCACGGATGTCTAAAACTCTGTCCAATCCTGGTCTTCCCTGGTAGCACAAGCCATAATCACTAGTGCCACACAAATATCTGAAAACCTGCTTCACTACTGTCCAATTCTCCTTCCCGTGCTTTACATAAACCTTCTCAATACTCCCATTGCATGTCCAATGTCCGGTCTAGTATAGACCATTGCATGCATCAGGCTGCCCACTACACTTACATATGGGACACATGACATATCCTCCTCTTCTTCTTGTGTCTTGGGACACTGTTCAACAGACAACTTTACACCTACAGGAATAGGAAAATTCACCGGTTTACTATCCTGCATACTGAACCTTTGCAATATAGTCTCGAAATACTTCCTCCAGTTTAACAGAGCTTCCTCTTTGCATAATCTCTCTTAATTTCTGTTGATCATAGTCTGCTATATGTAAAATTTTCACAAGCAATTTGGCTTTAACCTCTCAAATCCCCTCTTTCAGCCTTAAAGGATTCATTTTTGTGCCTATCGTTACCTTTCCTGCCCCCAAATTACATTATAAAAGGCCACAGATCATAAATCCAAAAATCTATCGGGCCTAGCCCCTTCGGCCAAGCCTTTGCTCCTTTCCTCCACGTGACCGAAAACTAGAACCAAGTGCTAGATCTACAAGCGCTTATCAAATGAATATCGGGTGCATTCTGAACCGCCGATTTATATAGATCGGACAGCGTTTGTTGACCTCTGCCATGCCCCTAACCCGCCTGGCTACCTTCCGATCAAAGTGTGAAATCAACAGTCCGCAGCCCGCCTGTTCTGGTGGTCCCCATGCCCGCTCCCATTGCAAAAACCGGGTGGTATGTATCGCACTGCCTTTTGGCAATGGGCGGTAATTCCTATTTGGCCAGCGATTCCATACAATGTTTGCCATGCATCCCAGCGTACGGCTCCAAAACCGCCGTTCATCGCACGCTATTGTTCGGTAAAGGATGCGCACCGATATCGCTGTCAGCCGTCGGATCTGGAGACCTTCATCGAACGGTCGATCTGCATCAAAGCTGCATGGGTTTTAATTCACAGCAGATACACCCTTGGCCCACTGTTAATTGCTCCCAATACCTTTTCAACTGTCGATATCCCCCGGGATCGGACGGTCTAGTTTTAGCCTACGCCACGACATTGACCCTGTATCTCCACGTCACCTTTCCGCATGTCATTTGTCGTACCTTCTTCCGCCTTCCTTATATTCATCCAAAGGGTCAAATTCAAAGGTTTTTCTTATTCGCTGCACTTCACCAACCTTCACTAAATGCGTTTTTCCACCCAGTCCATTTACCATCACTCCGCTGCATTTTTACGCCACCCTACGTTGTTTCACCGTTTCGCCATGTCTGCACAGCCATTTTCATCAATCTTGCCACGTCCATCATCATTAGGCCTGGTTTTCTTTAACGAGTTTGCAGATTTTGTAGGTGTACATTGGCGGAGAACTATTATGATTCACAGTCTCCATTACTGTGATAGAGCACACGTCAAAGGACCATTTTTCAGAGCAGAATTATGAAGAAAGTCCCTAGAAGCCAAATCGACAAGACTTCAATTAAAGAAGCAGGGTTCAAATCTGTCAAACCCTGCAGGGACATTCAAGGCGTCGAGTTCACAGATGAGAACATTAATGGAGCAGAAGAGGAAGATCAGTGGATGATTGAGAAATTCAGCGTTCGGCGTTGAAGATTTTAAAGCTTAATTCAGGATTGGGAAGGTAGAGGATACAATGCACAGAGAACAATGCCCTCAAGGTTTATTTTAGCATAATTTTCTCCAGGAAGGACAGAACGCCCATAAGATTTCTATTTTTCAACCGTGTTCCTGAATAGATTGTCACTTAGAACATTTATTTCAAGAAGAAGATCACATAGTACATATAGCACTACAAAGTCATCGAGAAGTATGGGCATGCCCGTTTCCACCATTTTGTCTTTATGAAGCAAATTAATGGTTCATCACCTACTTCATTTATTAAGTTTTCTTTTTCTCTATAAAACCCCCAAAGAACAGATTATTGAGGGTTCGAGATTTTATCAGAAAACTATGCAGTGAAAGGCTTTTTGTATACATTTTGTAAAGCTCTTGTATGAAGGCTCAGAGCCCATAGGGTCCCAATGAGGAAGAGTTCTATCTGTTAAAGAGAATTATAGTCTTTGGTATTTCACAGTGTGTAACCTTTTCTCTTATGTGTTATATTAATAGATCATTTCATTTCATCCATCTTTCTTGTATCATGTTTTGGAATGCAAGTGGCTCACTGATTTTTGGTATGGATTCATCTTAGTTGATTCCCATGCTCGGATCAGTCAAGCGCTTTAAATATGTCTCATGCATGATATTTTGTTTCATCATTTAGCTAAACTGTATTTCTGCTATATTAGTTTCTTTGGGAGGGTGATTTTAAAATGCTATTATCATGTATGGATTCTTAGATTGGTAAGCCCATGCATGGTGGTATTGTATATCTGGGTATCATCTTAATGTTAACTAATATCTCCTCTACATTTCATTCACTACCTACACCTTCTGATAACTTATGTCTGTGAAGTATTTCTGAACTGGCCAGCTTTGCAATAAACTATCTCCGAATTTTCTGTTGCTTTTGTATTAGATTTCTACATCTTGCCTCTGTAGTATCTCTTTTCCTGTGTCAGTTTCTGAGAGTTTGGTCCCATTCTAGTTTATTTCCCTATTTACAGGAGATAGCATGTGAGCTGAAGTTGACAACTTCATACATTATATTATACGCTCCTTGCTATGATAAGATGTCCTAGGCAGTGGTCTATCACAACTCTAGGCTGTCTCTAGGGGCGAAAACATCTTTTTGGCGCCATTGCTGGGGAACGAAATTGAGAATTTTAAATCCCTGGGCCTCGACAAAATATAATTCACTCTTCAAGTAGGTGAGTATGGAGAGTTGAGAGTTGTAGATATCTCACCTTGTCGACTCCACATTTGTTCATTTGATAGATCTATTTGCAGTCCTGGCTCCTCGTAAGCCACACCTGAGGTTAGATACTTCTAAGCCAAAGACACCTTCAGTGTCTGACCCTGAAAATATCATACATAGAAGAAATTGGAAGGAAAGAAAATCAGTCCATTCTGAGATTCCCGAATTCTCTCAAGAAGACTATCCATCCTCTTCCTCTCAAGGAGTCCAAGTAGAAAATCCCTACTACACTGAGGAAAATCCTGAATATTACTCAAATAGTCCACCCTGGGAGGGTATCAGAAATAAAAACAGTCTTCATCCTACTCCTAAGGTTGAATAGGTCAAGGAAGTAACCGAAGTATCTACTGTTAACAGACCTTTGTTCCCCTCAACCCCTCAAGCTGCAGTTGAGTATATTCCTATTATTATTCATACTCCACTTCCACCTCCTCCTCCTCCTCTTACTCATCAAACTATTGCACTACCTCCACCTCCTCCAATGGCCAATGTTTCGGCCTTATTGATGAATAAATATGCTCCCCTGGCATTACCCCAAGTGTTGAATGATATGCCCCAGGATTATCTGAAGATCTTGCCCAGATTCAATGGGGAAAATGAGATTGATGCTCAAAAACATCTTGAGACTTTCTTCTCGTTTGTAGAGAACTTTAATGTTGAACATTTATATGTGGTCTTAAGAATTTTTGTGCAATCTCTCGATGGTGAAGCTCGAAAATGGTTTAAGACATTGGCTGGCTGTTCTATTACCACTTGGGATAACATGGAAGACACTTTTCTCAGGGAATAGGGAGAGAAAAAAGATCATGGAAATTGTCTCATTGAGTTCAATAAACTAAAGAAAAGACACAATGAAGGAGTGTCCAAATTTATCAAGAGATTTAATAAATTGTATCTGAGTCTCCCTGCTAATATGAAACCCCATCAAACTGCTGCTAAAGTTGTTTTTGTAGCAGCCTTTGATTCAGAATTTGGTTTCTCTCTCAGAGAAAGAAAGCCTGCTACTCTGGATGATGCTCAGGAAGATGCACTAGAGTTGGAAGCAAACCTTTCCTCCTCTGGAAAATCAAAAGGAAGATCTGAACAAGATACCAGAAGATGGGGCAAAGAAGAGGCATCTACCTCTAACCAAGACAGAGACTCAACCAATGAAAAAATGGAAGAAATGATAAAATTGATTAAGAAAATGGTCAAGCTTGAATTGGAAGCCAAGAACTCAGCCTTCAAGAATTTCCAGAATGCTCCAAACGGAGGTTACAATACTCAGTACAGAAGACCACCCCTGCAAATATTTCCAAGGGAATCAAAAGAGCAACAGGATCAGGTACCACACCCATTATACCTGGAAGGTCCAAAAGATGATCCCACTGGAGATACTGCCTATGGACTGGAGGATGCAAATCTTGCTTTCTCGGATAGAGAAGAAGAGTAATGCTCACTACAAGAAGAAGAAAAGGCTAGAGACATGGAAGACCCGGAGATTGATCATTGTTGTAAGCAATTTGTTGACCTCATGCAAGCACAGCTCAATAGAAGATATGACCTCAAATCATCTAAGAAGATAACTCGTACTCAAGAGCAAGAAGAAGAGCCACATCAGAAGGAGGCACCTGCTCAGGAGGAGTCAACAATGCAGAAAGTCACAAACAAAGGTAAGGGACCTCTAAACAAACCTTTGCAGTCTAGTGATCAAATTCCTTCCTCTTCAAAAGCAGTCATTCCCCCTAATGTCAAGTATGTGTCTAAAGAAGTCAAGCACCCAGCTGAAAATAAAGAGTCAAAAGAGGTTGCGATAGAAAATTCCCCTCCTGCTTTCAGTCTGCAAAAGGAACTTGAAAAGGTCAAAATCCCAGTCCCCTTGACTGAACTGTTGAAACAGCCAGCATATCAATCTTAAGTCACCTCTTTTATGCTCCCTCCAGAAGCACCAACCAACCTAGATAGTCTCAACCTTCAAGAAGAAATACCCATGGTAGTTTTTGGCCCACATGTTGAGAAGTTAGATCCCTCTTCTCCCCCCTTCTATGTGTATCTAGTGATTCATGACCTGCTACTACATAACTGTATGCTAGATTCTGGAGCTTCCCACAATGTTATGCCTCTGTTAGTCATGGAACAACTAGGATTACAAATCACATGTCTATATAAAGACCTCTAGTCATTTGATTCCAAAAGAGTTAAATGCCTAGGGATGATCAAGGATTTGGTGGTCAATTTGGCCCAAGTTCCAGCAAAGAGTGTGGTCATGGATATTGTGGTGGCTGACATCCCAACTCGCTTTGGCATGTTATTGTCAAGGTACTGGGGAACAAAAATTGGTGGGTCAATCAAGTTAGATTTAACATATGCCACTATCCCATTTTTTGGTGGCTAGGAGAGGAGGTTGTATAGGGAGACTAGATTTGTCAAGATGGTTACTAAGGCTGATAATTCTGTAAATTCACCAGTCTACAGTAAAGAAGGAGATTTCTCATGCTTGATGCTCGAAGAAGATCAAGATTATGCTAATGAACCATACTTCTGCCAGATTCAGACTGAGCAGTCCTTAGAGAGCCATGATGTAGGAATTTGGACACTTCATTTTGATGGAGAAAATTCTAAGGAAGGTAATGGAGCAGGAATACTATTGGTTTCTCCTTCAGGAAAATGGGTACCATTGTCTTTCAAACTAGAATATGAAGCCACCAAAAATGTGGCTGAATATGAAGCACTTATGTTAGGATTGTAGACAGCCAAGAATATGAACATACAAAGCTTAAACGTTCTGGGAGATTCAGAACTGGTGGTCAGGCAAGTCAGGAATTAGTGTCAGACCAAACACCCTAGGCTGAGGGCTTATAGGAATGAAGTTTGGGACATGGTAGAAAATTTATTCTTGGCATTCAATATCCAGTTCATGCCCCGAGAACAAAATAGGATGGTTGATTCCCTTGTTGTGGCTGCTAGTACATTTCGACCACCTCAGAACCCTCTTTTAAGGTATGAATTTCAGGTGCATTATCGACCATCAATCCCAGATAACATCAAACACTGGTAGGTATTTGAAGATGAATAACAGATGAAGAGATTCCTGGAAACAGTAGGATAATTCTCCAATATGGAGATTGATGCTGATGAAGAAGAGGTTGAGTCTGAAGATACTTTGGAAAGGAATTGGGAGGAGAAAGTGGCAGGTAATAAAGTGTTGCAGCTAAAGGGAAACATTATACCTAGAGGGCTGGTGCCTTTAGAAATATTATTTGACAAAAATGATGTCCCGCTGCAGCCAAGAAAAATGGTAGAAGAGAATCAGGTAGAAGACCTGAATTTGGGTACTGAGGCTGACCCCAAAATTGTAAAACTATCTAAGAAAATCCCTGAAGAATATAAAAGGCTATATTAGAAATTATTTCAGTCTTATAGAGATGTGTTTGCATGGTACTATTAGGACTTGAAAACTTTTGATGTCAGTATTATGCAACACAAAATCCCACTGAAGGCAGATGCAAAGCCTCATAAGCAGAAACTTAGGCAAATAGATCCTCTACTGCTTCCTTCTACTGAGAAGGAAATTAAGAATCTGTTAAAGGCCAAAATAATTGTACCATTGAGGTACTCTGAATGGGTGGCAAACCTTGTCCCTGTCCAGAAGAAGAATGGAGAAATAAGGCTATGTGTGGATTTCAGAAATTTAAACAGAGCATCCTTAAAGGACAATTATCCACTGCCTAAGATGGATCACATATTACAGAGGGTGGTTGGAGCTACCAGAATGTCAATGATGGATGGATTCTCTGGTTATAACCAGGTGGCTGTACTTCTAGAGGATCAAAAGAAGACTGCTTTCACCACACCATGGGGTACATTTATGTATGCCAGGATGCCTTTTGGATTGATTAATGCAGGGGCCACTTTTCAGAGGGCGATGGACATTACTTTTGTTGGGGAGCAAGATAAATTCCTGGTGGTCTACCTCGATGATATCACTGTATTTTCCAAGAATGATACTGAGCACATTGAGCATCTGCGTAGAACTTTTGACAAATGCAGAAGGTATGGTCTCTCTCTGAATCCTCAAAAGTCTTTATTTGCATTAGAAGAGGGTAAACTTTTGGGCCATATTGTGACTAAAGATGGGGTGAAGATAGATCCTAAGAGGGTAGAGGTTATAAATGGTATTGCTTTTCCCAGAAATAAGAAAGAGGTACAAGTATTCCTAGGGCGTATTAATTTCTTGAGAAGGTTTATTCCTAACTATGCTGAAATAGTTAGACACATAACTGACATGCTGAAGAAGAATAATGAAGTTAAATGGTCCCAGGAATCACGAGAGGCATTTACAAGAATAAAAAATTCTCTTGCAGAAGCCCCTGTGCTAGCTGGACCAGATTATGATAAACCTTTCATGATTTTTTCTTTTGCATCACCTCATACAATATCAGGAGTTTTATTGCAGAAAAATGAGGAAGTGTATGAGAAACCTATTGCCTTTTTCAGTTAGGTGCTTCATGATGCAGAATTAAAGTACAACATATTGGAAAAGCAATCATACACCCTAGTGAGATCCCTCAAAGCATTCTGTGTATATGTCTTACAGTCCCACATCACTGCATTTGTGCCTGCAGCTGCTGTAAAAGATATTCTTATTCAGGGGGATAACAAAGGAAAAAGGGGTAAGTGGATTGCTAAAATACAGGAGTATGACTTAGACATCCGCCCTACTAAGTTGATCAAAGGAGAGGGGCTTGCTAAAATGTTATCTGAATCAAACTATCAAGCTCTGGGCATAAATTTGTCCATTATAGCAGGTGAGAAATCTGATGAGCAAGATGAGTGACAGGGAATTGGAGTAGCTACTCCAGAAGCACATCTAAAGTACCTCACCAGTCTGTGGTACAAAGAGATAGTAGAATATCTCCTCACACTCAGTTTCCCTCCAAGCTGTGATAAGGCTAAATACAAAACACTAAGATTGAAATTACAGAAATATATAGTCGCCAATGGCTGGCTATACTGGTGAGATCCCTTAGGTATCTTACTGCTATGTCTCACAAAGGATGAGGTAGGGAGTATTATAGCTGAATTTCATGAAGGAATCTATGGGGGCACTACAGATGGAGGGCTACTGCTCACAAAATACTGAAGGCTGGTTTTTATTGGCCTAAGCTTTTTGGAGATGTTTTCGCTCAGGTTAGAGCATGTGAAAAATGTCAGAAATTTGCTGAAAGGTAGAAATTAGCACCTCTTCCCATGATTCCTGTGCATGTAGATGAACCATTCAAACAGTGGGGAATTGATTTTATAGGTGAGATACATCCTCCATCAAGTGGTCAACATAAGTGGATTTTAACAGCCATTGATTATTTCACTAAATGGGTGGAAGCCATACCTGCAAGGAATGCTACAGATACTGTGATCATAAAGTTCATGGAGGAAAACATCATATCCAGGTTTGGTTTCCCTGCCAGAATAGTGAGTGATAATGCACAGGCTTTCAAGTATGCAAAATTTTTGAGTTTCTGTCAGCAATATAATATCACACTAAGTCACTCTACAGCCTATTACCCGCATGGAAATGGCTTGGCAGAATCTTCCAATAAAACCCTGGTGAGGGCATTGAAGAAGGCTATAAGTGACAATCAGATGAATTGGGATTCCCAATTGAAATTTTCTCTGTGGGCCAATAGAATTACCAGCAAGAGAGAAACTGGGAAATCCCCATATGAACTTGTATATGGGAGGGCAGCAGTATTTCCTATTCAATTAGCCCTGCCAGTAGCCCGATTCATGCAAGAAAGTCAAGAAGAGCCTGATGATATGATCAAAAGAATAAACTAACTGGTGGAATTGGAAGAAACATGCAATAAAGTGAATCAAAGGCTAACAGAGTATCAGGAGAAGATAAAACACTTCTTTGATCAGCATGCTAAGGACAGAAAGCTGCAGATTGGTGATTTGGTGCTCAGATGGGATATCCGAAGAGCTGAAAAAGGTAAACATGGTAAATTCGACCCCCTCTGGTTTGGTCCTTTCAAAATTGTGGAACGGGGGGGAAATAATACTTTCAGGTTGGAGAAATTACAGGGCGACTTGCTGGATGCCCCTGTAAATGGTCAATTCCTTAAACCCTATTTCCAGTTCTGATTTAGGCCGAAACAGCCTGGTGTATTATATTGTATATTAGTTCTTGTTTCGTTTTTGATTGAATAATGTGAGTGTCATGATGAATCATGAAGTTAAAAAGAAGAAGGGTTGAAGAGCGGTATTAACAAAAAATATTATCCAGTGGTCTGCGAAGTTCTCGACACGTCCAGGGAGGGACGTACCGTCCTGAGATGGAGCCGATGTTGATCATAGTCAACTATCTGTAAAATTTTCACAAGAAATTTGGCTTTAACCTCTCAAATCCCTTCTTTTAGCCTTAAAGGAGTCATTTTTGTGCCTATCGTTACCTTTCCCGCCCCTAAATTACATTATAAAAGGCCACAGATTGTAAATCCAAAAATCTATTAGGCCTAGCCCCTTCGGCCAAGCCTCTGCTCCTTTCCTCCATGTGACCGAAAACCAGAACCGAGTGCTATCTCTACAAGCACTTATCAAATGAATATCGGGTGCATTCTGAACCGCTGATTTATATAGATCGGGCGACATTTGTTCACCTCCGCCACACCCCTAACCCGCCTGGCTACCGTCCGATCAAACTGTGAAATCAATGGTCCACAACCCACCTGTCTTGGTGGTCCCCACGCCTTCTCCCATTGCAAAAACTGGGTGGTATGTATCGAAATTCCCATTTGGCTTGCGATTCCATACAGTGTTTGCCAGGCGTCCCAGCGTATGGCTCCAAAACCGCCGTTCATCGCACACTATTTTTCGGTAAAGGATGTGCAGCGATATCGCTGTCA
Source organism: Pinus albicaulis (assembly GCA_034641835.2). NCBI lineage: Eukaryota > Viridiplantae > Streptophyta > Pinopsida > Pinales > Pinaceae > Pinus > Pinus albicaulis. The sequence continues at coordinate 74,732,425 of MU968411.1, forward strand.
GCCGTCGGATCTAGAGACCTTCATCGAATGGTCATTGCGCATCAAAGTTGCATGGGTTTTAATTCATGACAGATACACCCATGGCCCACTGTCAATCGCTCCTAATACCTTTTCAACCCCCGATCTCCCCCGGGATCGGACGGTCTAGTTTTAGCCCACGCCACGACATTGACCCCGTATCTCCACGTCACCTTTCCGCATGTCATTCATCGTACCTTCTTCCGCCTTCCTTATATTCATCCAAAGGGTCAAATTCAAAGGTTTTTCTTATTCGCTGCACTTCGCCAACCTTCACTAAATTTGTTTTTCCACCCAGTCCATTTACCATCACTCCGTTTCATTTTTCTGCCACCCTACGTTGTTTCACCATTTCACCATGTCTGCATAGCCATTTTCATCGATCCCACCACGTCCATCATCTTCAGGCCTGGTTTTATTTAACGATTTTGCGGATTTTGCAGGTTTACAGCGGCGGAGAAATATTATGATTCACAGTCTCAATTACTGTGATAGAGCACACATCAAAGGACCATTTTTCAGAGCAGAATTATGAAGAAAGTCCCTGGAAGCCAAATCGACAAGACTTCAATTAAAGAAGCAGGGTTCAAATCTGTCAAACCCTGCAGGGACATTCAAGGCACCGATTTCACAGATGAGAACATTAATGGAGCAGCAGAGGAAGATCAGTCGATGATTGAGTAATTCAGCGTTCGGCATTGAATATTTTAAAGCTTAATTCAGGATTGGGAAGGAAGAGGGTACAATGCATATAAAAAAATTCCCTCAAGGTTTATTTTAGCAGAATTTTCTCCAGGAAGGACAGACCGCCCATAAGATTTCTATTTTTCAACCGTGTTCCTGAAGAGATTGTCACTCATAACATTTATTTCAGGAAGAATATCACAGAGTACATACAACACTACAAAGTCATCGAGCAGTATGGGCGTGCCCGTTTCTGCCATTTTTTCTTTATGAAGCAAATTAATGGTTCATCACCTAATTCATTTATTAAGTTTTCTTTTTCTCTATAAAACCCCCGAAGAACAGACTATTGAGGGTTCCATATTTTATCAGAAAACTATGCAGTGAAAGGCTTTTTGTATACATTTTGTAAAGCTCTTGTATGAAGGCTCAGAGCCCATAAGGTCTCAGTGAGGAAGAGTTCTATCTGTTAAAGAGGATTCTGGTCTTTGGTATTTCACAGTGTGTAACCTTTTCTCTTATGTGTTATATTAATAGATCATTTCATTTCATCCATATTTCTTGTATCATGTTTTGGAATGCGAGTGGCTCACTGATTTCTGGTATGGATTCATCTTAGTTGATGCCCATGCTCGGATCAGTCAAGCGCTTTAAATATGGCTCGTGCATGATATTCTGTTCCATTATTCAGCTAAACCGTATTTCTGCTATATTAGTTTCTTTGGGAGGGTGCTTTTAAAATGATATTATCATGTATGGATTCTTATATTAGTAAGCCCATGCATGGTGGTATTGTATATCTGGGTATCAGCTCACTGTTAACTAATATCTCCTCTACATTTCATTCACTACCTACACCTTCTGATAACTCATGTCTGTGAAGTATTTCTGAACTGGCCCGCTTTGTAGTAAACTATCTCTGAATTATCTATTGCTTTTGTATTAGATTTCTACATCTTGCCTCTACAGTATCTCTTTTCCTGTGTCAGTTTCTGAGAGTTTGGTCCCATTCTATTTTATTTCCCTGTTTACAGGAGATAGCATGTGAGCAGAAGTTGACAACTTCATACATTATATTATACACTCCTTGCTATGCTAAGATGTCCTAGGCACTGGTCTATGACAACTCTAGGCTGTCTCTAGGGGCGACAACAATTTCCATGCCCAAAATATAGTTTGCAGCACCAAGATCCTTCATGTCAAATTTGGAGAACAGTTGGGTCTTCAAATCTTGGATAATTTCTTTGTCATTTCCAATCAACAACATATCATCCACATACAATACCAAATAAATAACATGGTCACCAATTAATTTAAAATAAACATAGTGATCCTCCTTACTTCTGGTGAATCCAAGTACCCATATATAGGTATCAAATTTCTGATACCACGTCCTTGGTGACTTTTTTAACCCATACAGAGACTTCTTTAACCTGCATACAAGTTCTTTCTTACCCTTCACCATAAACCCTTCAGGTTGCTTCATGTAGATCTCCTCTTCTATATCCCCATGAAGAAATGTTGTCTTCACATCCATCTGTTCTACCTCAAAATCAAATGCAACAACAACAAATAAAAGTAGTCTAATAGAAGTAACCATGAAAATAGGAGAAAAAATATCACCAAAATCAATTCCCTGCACCTGGGAATAACCTTTTTCTACTAATCAAGCTTTGTATTTCTCCACCTTTCCTTCTACATTCATCTTCTTCTTAAACACCCATTTGCTCCCGATGGGCTTCCTTTTAGTCGACAACTTCACAAGATCCCATGCCTCATTTATGTGCAAGGATGTGATTTCATCAACCATGGCCTCCTTCCATAGTTTTCAGTCCTCTGAATCTCCTGCCTCCCTGACAGTTACGGGATCATCATTAGTTATAGTTAAGGAAAAACTTGAATAGAAAGAAAATGGACTATACCTTTCTATTTTTCTTCTTTCCTGAATTGATCTTCTCACAGCTGGAGTTTGTGGCTCTTCCTCTAAAGAGTCTTCTTTCGTTGTAGAGTTTGATTCATCCTCCTTTAGCTCCAACTCTATATTCTCAAGTTCCTTTGGTAGGAATTCATGTTTAACAACATCTTTCACCTCCTTAAGAACCACATCTCGGTTGTACACAACCTTCCTTGTTTCTGAGTTCCAAAGCTTGTAACCCTTTAAACCATCCTTATACCCAATAAAGATGCACCTTTCAGATTTATTATCCAACTTGGTCCTTTTCTCCTTTGGAATATGTACATATGCATCACATCCAAATACCCTCAGATGTGAAAGAGAGGGTTTCTTACTAGTCCATACCTTATGTGGAGTCTTATCCTCCAATGATGATGAAGGTGATCTGTTAACCAAGTAACATGTAGTATCCACTGCCTTTGCCCAGAATTATTGTCCTAACCCGGTACCACTAAGCATGCTTCTTACCTTTTCCATCAACATGTTGTTCAATATTTTTGCAACTTTCTTTTGCTGAGGTGTGTATGGAGTAGTATTCTTCCGTGATATACCACACTTCTTACAGAACTCTTCAAATTCCTTCTTGTAGAACTCACCACCATTATCTTTCCTTATCACCTTTATCTTCTTTTCTGTCTGGTTTTCCACTAGAGCCTTAAATTATTTGAATCTGTCAAAGACTTCAGATTTATTCCTCAAGAAATATATCCATGTATTCCTTGAGAAGTCATCTACGAATGAAACATAGTACTAAGACTTACCCAGTGATGGAACCAATATAGGTCCAGACACATAATTGTGCAAAAGCTCTAATATCTTGTTCTCCCTCTTAGAACCAGAAGGAAAACTCACCCGATTTTGCTTCCCATATACACAATGTTCACAAAAATTGAAATATAGAGAGTTATTAGACATACCTTCTACCATACCATTCCCATGCAGTATCTGAAGGCCCTTATCTCCAATATTTCCAAGCCTTTGATGCCATAGCATGATATTTTCTCTAGAGACCGATAGGCTTTCCACTCCACTTTCGGGAACCACAAAACTATTGCACCCATCAATAATAGTGCTTCCCTGAAGCTTGTACAGAGTTCCAATCCGAACTCCATACATTAATACCAGTGCTCCACGAACCATCTTATAGGTGTCTTTCTCGAACACTTTTTTTACACCTTCATCATCCATCTTTCTTACAGAAATCAGATTTCTAGCCAATGTAGGAATGTGCAGAACACCAAGTAGTGTTCTAATCATTCCACCTTGCAGCTTCAGCTTTACTTTTCCATGTCCGACAATTTTGGGCTTTCTATCATCCCCTAAGAAGACATCACCACCATCATATTTCTCATACTCGCAAAACCACTCCCTATGGGGAGTGAAGTGAAAGGATGCATCGACTCAATCAACCATGACTCATGATCTACACGTGTATTTGAAGAAGAAGCAAAATACACATCCCCACCTTCGTCCGAGGTGTTTTTGGCCTCTACAGAAGGAGCATCATCAGATCCCTTTCCTTTCTCGGGAGATTTAGATCTGTAGTCCTTTTTGTAGTGCCCTTTCTTTCCGCATTTTGAGCACACCTTTACAAACTTTCCAGGAGATTTAGATCTCCCTCTCAAAACCTTATTCTTGTTTCTGTTTTGGGACCTTCCTTGCATAGATAAGGCATCTCCATTTTGAACCTCTATATTTCTCTATCTCATCTCCTCCGACAACAAGGCTGAGACAATGTCATCAAAATTCAAGGTAGTTGTATTGCTACCTATTGCAATAACCAGAATGTCCAACGAATCTGGTAGAGAACACAACAAACTGATGCACTTATCTTCATTTGAGATTTTAATATCAACAGATGATAGCTGGCTTATCATAGTATTGAAGGCGTTCAGATGCTCTGTCATCGAGTCTCCATCCTTAATCCTCACGTTATATAGATTTTCTTCAAGAAAAATTTATTCACCAGAGACTTAGATTGGTACAAAGTCCCTATCTTGTCCCACAAGGTCTTCATCGTAGATTCCCCAGATACATTCAACAATACTGAATCTGAGACACGCAACCGTATAATGCTCTTTTCCTTTCAATCTAACTTCTTCCAGTCTTTATCTGACATTTCTATTGGTTTAGTACCTGGATCTGCCGCAATCCATTAATATTTACCCACCAGCAGATACTCCATCTTGAGCTTCCACAACTCAAAAATATGACCATTAAATTTCTCGATCTCTATCTTCCTGCTGCTCGCCATATTATTTCACCACAAGAATTGATCTTGCAGATCTCCCACTAAACAGGGCCTACCTCAGGCCTGAGAAAAAAACCCCTTAGCAGAAAAGGTGTCCCCTTGAAGCCTAAACAACTCTGATACCAAATGTAGGTTTTAAACCTGAACATAAATTATCTACAAACGAATATTAAAACATAAAATAAACAATAGCGAGAACATAAAAACATAAAATATATATACACAGAGATTTTCCCCTAGATCCCAAATCAGGAATACCAGCTTGATTTTTCATTATATTCCTTTTAGTGTTGCAACACATATATATACATGCTGAAGCATACATAAACCCCAATCCATTAACCTTGAATTAGAACATAACCATAGTTCCCTTGACTAGATCTACAAAATACCAGGGGTTGAAAAACCATCATCCCCCAAAACCATATGCAAACCCATGCACAAAACCATGGGTGGGTCCGCTTATGAGTGGGTTTTCACACCAAAAAATATTTCCCAGGGCGCTGCTCTGTGACCCTCCTACAATGCATGGTACTAGTCGTGGAAACAATATAACACATACCCAACAATGCACACCCTTTCACTATAATATTCTCCTCCTTGTATAGATTGAGCCTTTACCAATACCATTAACCAGAACCATACAAGTGCTGATGATATTCTTGGACAAAATCAAATAATTGTTACTGTGCTCAATATTCTAGGCTAATACCATCGTAAGGACCCCTGATATCATAAACTGAGTGTGTAAATACATAAGCTAGTTGGCTTCTTTGTCCCACGTGTATACACAACTTTTATTCACCAAAAATTCGTATACACTAATTCTGGATGTATACTCAGGTTCCCTTCATCAAACCTATGGGTATACGTGGGTTCCCTTCATAAATACTGTATATACATCTTCAAACTTTACCTTCACCATTCTTCTATCAATGACTGGAATTCCTTTCTTCATCACATCTGAGATGAACTGTAGATACACCAATTTTACATTTTCAACACATAGGTTACTATCAAAAGGAAACTCATCGAGTAGGTTGCCATCAAGGACAACATATTACATCATAATTCCAACATATAGGAATGATTGGAAATGATTAGGAGAGTGTATAACAAATGGGGGAAGGTGAGTGAGCTTCAATATTAGGGTTTATTTAGCACTTTTGTCAATGTGAACATGAAACCAAGAAAATTCACTGAAAACCCTAGAAAAGGGAATTTCTCTTTCCAAGCATGAAATGAAGACACAAGAGGTGATTTGAAAGCCCAAGTACTTGTCTCTAATACACTATACCTTCTTGTTGATGAAGAAATCCTTTGCAATGATGATTTTTCCTCCTAAATAAGAAAACACAACACTCTCACAAAGCACAGAAAAATTAGTGTGTGCCCAACACCTGCACAACACAAGCGTAACATGATGGAGAGATGGGACTTCCTGAGGAAATAAATTGTTGCTCTGAGGGTAAGACTGACTTTTCTTGGTGGAGAGAGGTTTCTAGAAGATGAAATGAGCAAATGAAAATCTCATTTAGTCTTGTGTAGCTTTGGAAATCCATTTTCACCCTTGGTGGTTAAGTGGCCCCACTAAGTCTTTTTCACTTTTGATTTTGAAACTACTACTTTCAAACCTTAAGAAACATAACAATTTTAAAACATTCATTAACATTCTTGAATATTACTACTCCTTCAAAGCTGAATTTGGTGGTGAAATGACTGATTTTATGATTTTGACACTAAGACCTAATGATGACACTTTATGAAATGAGCTGAATGATGACCATGGTTATGTGACTGAGTTGGTGATGGACACATTTCAGTGGTGACTCATCATATTTAATTATGGCAATGACCAAAACATGAATTTTTAAAGGAGTAGTACTCACCTAGACACACTAGCCAATGACTAAATTTTTATTTGAAGACCTACTGAAACCATACAAATTTGACCTAATACCCTAACAAATATTTTTAAGAGCATATTTGATCACTGGTGACTGGAAATACTTGTAGTCACTCAAACTATGAAGAATTTTACATAAGAAAAATCATCAACTACATCACTCACATCATGAGAATATCAACAGCAACAAAAACAAAACAAAAAACCTAGAAGACCTCCGGCTTCAAGGCTATCAGCAATAGGACCTCTAGCAGATTATCACATGCAGCTTCAGGATCATTTGTAGCAGCGTCAAAACCACCAAAGGCATATTTAATAGTCATATCAGTAGCCTCAATATCAGCTGCAAAATCACATCAAGGGTAAGGCGCATGTATGCAATCATTTAAACCTTTCTTCGAATCTATTCTAGATTAATAAAACATTAAAAGTGTGAGAAGGAAAGATTTATTATAGCAAAAATTAGCAGCAGAGAATCCTCAGCATTATCTAGTAGCTAGCTTCACTTTTCCACCAAGACACACACACATGTGGGAAAGAAACAAGACAAAAGTGAAGAAGACTTAAGAAAGTGGGTAGTAAGAAATTAGTTGTGATTGAAGAAAAAGAGTGCCAAGGGGTAACTAAGGGTGAAAAAAATTAACAAACAAAAGCACTCTAAGTTTATTTTGCAGGAAATGCAAATAAATAAAAAAATGGAAAAAGAGAAAAAAAAATTAGAAAAAAAAGGGTGGACCCACCACCTCTTTGCATGAAAATATTAGTTTCTACAGGAAAAATAGAGTTTCTACTGGCATAAAATTTGCTACAGGAAAAACATATTTTCTACAGGAAGAGAAAATTGCTACAAGAAAGAAAAAATTTCTACGGGAAGCTAATGGAGGATAGCAAGAGAAAAAAATTTCTACAAGGGTGTTGGACAATGATTAATTAATAGCTAAAAGGTACAAAGAAACACAACATAACTACAAAGTATTTTCTACCAACATGGTAAATTATCCAAGGGTGAAAGATATTCAAGTCACCATTTTGATAATCACATCATTCCATTCATTTGCTTCAGTTTATTGGTGATCATTTCTTCCTCTATAATAAAAAAGAGCTCTTGGTGAAGTGTTTTGAATTCCATAATTTAATGAAGAGAATCTAGACTATTAGTTAAGGGTGTTCATAATAATTTGATGGATAATATGATGTGTCATGACCAAGAATTTGTATCAATAGTAAGAGGCTTTTAATTCAATGAGAATGACGTTGGTAATGAGCTAATGGATGCCAATAAATCCTTCTTTTCACAAGGAGAATTTTCATAGAGATAATAAGAAGACAAACCAAAAGAAAGGTGTTTCCCTCACAAATAGAAACCGTTACAATCGAATACGAGTAGAAAGAAGAGCAACATGAGGATCAAATTATGGACCAAAAAATAGAGAATGACTAGGCCAGTATACATGAAGAACCACAGGGCAAGGGGGATGAATAGGTTTCTCAGAGGATGAGAAAAAATTCCAATTGGGTGGTATGATGGGCCTCTAAATTAGACATAAATTAAGGCCCATCTAAAATTTCTTAGGAACATAAAGGATATATTAAATATCTTCTTCTACACTTAATAATGTTTTTTAAGATTTAATATGCTCATTAGGAAGGTTTAGATTTAATTTCATATTTGTGCTTAATATTATTTTTTTTTGAAGGAGATTGTGAGAATATTGGGCAGATTATGAAGATTTGAAGAAGGGCATAATTTCGGGACTTGCTCCATACTACCAGAGGACTAATATTGGAGAATAAATGAACAAAATATCATGAAATTATTGAGAAATTCTGTAGTAATTCTGGAGCTTCGATGATTGAGAAAATCTAGGAATGTCTTCCTTGTCATTTAATGAATATTCCTAGTGTTGGGAACCAGATCCACTATTTAAGGTATATTGGAGGGGAAAGCTTCCACTTTTCAAGGATAATTATTTCCCATATTTTTTATAAGTACCAATTCGAATTGGCCACTAGGGGCATGTATTTTTTAGTCTTATTGTGGAGAAAATTTGTTGTTTGACAGCTCCACTTTCTTTTCTTGTAGGGATGTACTTGGACTAATTCAGTAATGAAGATTGGTGCCAATTTTAGATTCTAAGTCTTGGTTTCTTCAATAGGACTATAATTCCTCCTTGCGCTTAGCCATCCTAGGAACATAAACTCCCTCTTACACAATTTCCTTATGTTCTTTTCACTTCTTATTCACATGCATCTCTTATTTATGTTGTGCATATTTTTGTATTTAGTATTGTTTATTTTCTTGTTTTAGGATTGATTTAATTGATTGAAGTGAGTTATTTTGTAGGTTTTTTTTCAGATAAAAATAATTATTCATCCTTATAATAACCTTTTAAGGTCATCTTAATCATTAAGCTACTTGGATTTGGTTACTAGTTCATGAATATAAGATTTATGGAAATGCCTTGTAGAGAAATAGTTGTAAATTTATGACATTTTTTAGAATGGGTTAATAAGATTTAGTTGAATTTATTTCACTTGTATTAGGTTATAATAATACTAAATTTAATAAAAAAATTCACCCCAATTTATTTTCACGCGATTAGTTAGGCATTTGATAGATTAACTAGCTCACCAGTTCTTGAAATTCCAGATTTTAGAGTAGCAATTTTCTGTTATTTTTTAGCACATTTGAAAAGAGGTATTTTGGAGTGATCCAACTTGGAATGGAGACCTAATACATCATACTTAATAAAAATAACTTTTCCCATCCCATTTTCACTTGATTTACTTATTCATTTAGTGAATGTTCTCCAAAACAGAACTTCCTTTACCAAAAACAAAACTTCCTATAGCACTCTCGTACCATGTGCAAACTTGACTAGATTTTCTCCCAAAGCTTCGTTTTTGTCTCTTAGGATTGAATCATGACCCCTAGGATCTAAATCCATGGTTGAGGAAGAATAAAAACCACTTAATACATGCATTTTTACAAAGTAGATTAAGCCTATATATTTGAATTCATGCTCTTAGGATGTCAATTACAAATTGTTGATCTTGCCTAGGATTATTTTCTTTTCAAAGCAACACTTACATTTATGAAATTAGTCATCAGATTAATAAAAGGACACATTTTATGATGCACATATAGTTTTGATACCTCTTAAGTTTGTACGAACCCCGGGTTGATAATTAAAGTTGCTAGCCTTGGGATTTGCAGCATTCTTGTTGCAATATTGAGGTCCACCAAATATGATGAGTATATACTAAGAGATACACACCATTAATATCCTTATAATACCAAGAAAACGCATCCAAGTCTTTCCTCAATACATTTCACAATTTTTCTTCATGTTTTTTCAAGAGATATGGGTTGATTTTTAGAGTTCTATATGGGCCAAAATATATAGCCTTAGCATCTTCTAGGCTAGAGTTAATAGAGCACAAATCAATCTGAGTAATAATCTTAGATTATTTCATTATTTCATCAATTGGTATGGAAGTGGGAGGTTGATTGTGTAATATATGGTCAATAAGGTCATCCTCATCAAGTTTCCCCCCTCCTATAACATTATCTAGAGTGCAGACTGAGTAGAGAGAAGTTTGATAAAAATTTTCCTCTTCCTCATCCTCTAACCATAAGGGTACATCATTTTCAATAGAATGTTGAGGAGGAGGATACAACATAAGTTTTTTTTATAAATTTCCATTCTTGATATTCATGTTCCCATCCTTGCAACTAATGTAGGCATGAACAATGTCCAACCAAGGTCTCCCTAAGATGAGAGGATAGCCATTAAACTTGGTTTTAGGTTGGAGGACAAGGAAATCAATAGGGTACTCCCAAGATTCAATGGGTACCATGACATCATCAATAATTCCCTTAGGATCTATTGTGGATCTATCTGCAAGTTGAAAAAATATGGTGATATTTATCAAATCCCATTAGATATTTAGCTTCGTCATGGTTTCCCTATTCATCACATTGATTGAAACCCCAAGATCAATCAAGATATTAGGGAATATGATGCCATCAATGTGTACATCCACTACTTTGGTACCAGGATCTGGGTATTTTGGGGAGATCACCCTCCTAATCATCATATTATATAGTTGTCTAACAACACTGATGGTGGGGTTATCTCTTCTTCTTATCCCAGGTCTTTTAGAACATTTTTCCTTAATAATATGGTTGTAAATGGGAACATATTTGAGGGCCTAGAGAAGGTGTATCTTCACACAAAATTTCTTCAGTTATCCAAAAAGAACAACCTATTCTAGTGTGTGTTGGTTAGGGTGGATCAACCTTTTAGGATAGGGAGGTGTACTGAATTGAGGGACACTTTATTCCTGCTCTTCCTCAAGCCCCTCTCGTGGAGAATGTGGGTGATTATCTGGGAGTACATTCCCATACCGGTGGTTGATCTCTTGGATTTCCACAACCTAAGTAGGATAGGATGTCACTGAACTATAGACCTATTGTGCCTTCTTATTATTCAGCTTCATATTTGGTTGAGGAGACATTTGAGGTTATTTAGCTGGATTATTGTGAGGGAGTTTTCAATGAGATTGAGGTGGAGGAAACAAGGCATGAGGTTGAGGTGTTTGAGGCTTCCATCCTGGTGAGGGGTTTACCCATTAGTAATATTGAGGTGGATAGATTTGGAAAAGAGACTGAGTAGGTTGAGAAGGATATTGAGCAGCATCATTCCAAGGAGCCATAGGCCATGATGGATAAGTGGAAGGATACCAAGGTTGGAAAGGTGCATTCTAAATTGGATTGTAATGAGAATAATGTGCACCTTCCATGCCCTGTTGATATGGTCGATGAATTTGAGGTCTTATTTGGTTAATGAATCACAACTACTTTGACCCACTCTCTACTCCTCCCTGGTATATAGCCTTTAGGCCTGACATAGAGGGGCATTTGTTTTTTGTGTTATTTTCTTCATAGACTAGGCATATTTCTATGACATTCAATTGGCATTCATTTCTAGGATGTCCTTTAGTACATCTCGGGTAAAATATTGTCAGTGATTTATCTGATTCCTCTTTATTTATTTTTATTTACATAGTATCCATTTGCAAGGAAAAGGTATGCAACATTTCATTATTGAAATATTCCAACATATTCCCTATCTCATGCTTGATGGTTGTAGTGGAGGGAGAAGAACTGACCAAGCTTTAGCTATACCTACCATTTTTCGTAGCATCCCTAGAGTGATTATTTAATACATTTTTGATGTCATCAAAAGTTAATTGGTAGATATATCCTCTAGATAGCATGTTGAGGGTTTCCATCACATTTTCACTTAGCCCTCGAAGAAGAAATATCTTGAGTGATTTGGATCGACGGTACATTTGACCCTCCTATAAATGAGTTGAAATATTTTCTCATATTCATCTATGAATTCATCAGATCAAAGAGTCATCCTAAATATTTACTCCTTTTTTTATTTGGACCTACAATAATCTTGATATTTTTCATTGAAGGTTTGTTGCATTTCAGCCTAGGTAGTTACGCTACCTCCAGGTATACCCATAAACCGGCGTAAGGATGCATATTTAAGGGTAGAAGGAAACAAATTCATCTTCTACTCATGAGAGGCATAATCATAGTTCCTACAGACAACAAGGAAATAAAACATGAAGCTGTCAAGGTATTCAAAGGTCAAGCCATGGAAATATGGAAGGGATGCATGGCTTATATTCTTCATTCTAGCCTCTCCATTGCTTTATCTGATAGGGAAAAGATCATTATTCCTATTTTCATCCATAGTTTGGGTAGGTGGGAGATATTATTCTTCTCTTATAGGTTCTTTAAATATTTTATATTGCTCACCTAAAGTCTCTTCTAACACCCTTGAAGTTAGAGGGAAGTTCACAACCACCAAATAAGAATGAAGGTTGGCTTCTTGAGGGGGTGCGGGGTTTTTGGTAAGAATTTTCCTTGCTTATCCCTACTCCTATGAGGCATGAAAGAAAAAAATTATTTTTTTATTTATTTTTTACATTTTCAAAGGAATAAGATTGATGCAAAACAAAAACAAGGAATGCTTAAGTGTAAACAACACCTACTTAGACACCTCCCTAGAAATGGTGAAAAAAAGTGGTGAGCCTGGTATTGCACCAAGAAAGTTGCAACTCCCAAGGGAAACTAAAATTATCAAACCGAGGTTTGTACAAACTTAGAGGCGACAATGCTATATGCATAGTATGTTAAGTTATACTCATGTCACCCTTAGTCACGAAATCAGGTCAAGTTGTTCATAGACCATTCCTCCAGCTAACTATGGTGAAAACTTCTTATGAAAGCATAATTAAACCTTATTCTAACTATAAAAATGAAAATTTCATTCATTCAAATGTAAATATTGATTTTCATTGAATGAAATACAAATGGATATTCTACTCGCACAATTAAATCATGTTGCACTACTTTCACATCTCATCAAATGAGTAATCTATCTGTATGCATCATTACTCTATTGCACAATTGTTTGAAAATAAGGAATCTAATTTTAAAATCCCTATGATTAAAAATAATAATTCTAACTTTCTTTTTCTATCTGATGGTTGCAGTGAGGAAAGAATGAGCTTCGAGTCCTCTCAAGGTCTTCCTTAATCATAAAATCATAGGTTGCAAGCCATTATTCAACTTAGCTAGGCTATTATCAAACTAGGCAGAATAACTGGTTGAAAAGAACACTGCTACGATGTTGTTAAATGAGGTGCTACGGGAGGGCTTGTATTGCTACAGAAGTCCATGTTTTGCTACAGGAGGGGTTTCAAGAGCATTCTATGGATGGAAATGATGTATTAGGGATGGAGGAAGATGGATTAAGTTTTAAGGTAATGAATAAAGGTTATGTTATCCCCTTGGACAGGCCTAGTAGCCCTCGAGGGTCTATCTTACACACAAGTATATGCCCACGGTGTCCTTTATTTTCCTTGAGAGATTGAATTTGGAGGCGGATATTAGAAGTAGCGTGAGGTTCCTTGGAGAAGGATGGAAAAGTCCAAGTCGATGTGGGAAGGTATGCCCACCCCACAGATCAACAAAGTCCCTACAACTAACCAAATACATGCATCAAGTGACCAGTAACACAGTGAAATAAATTATCATGGAAAAGATTATTTTAATTTGATTAAAATATCTTATATCCACAAAACTACTCTAATCACTAAACTAATGAAAATAAATCCTAAGTTGGAGGGAATAAGCATGAAAAAGGATCACAACTAACATTTATCCATTTCAAAGAAATTGTAAACAAATAATTTTGGATTGAGATTGTAAATCTTTCCAATCACTCTTCCAACAAAAGAGGTAATAGGTAAGCCTAAAATCACAAGTTTTTATAACATAAAATCTACTTAAACAAGAGAAAGACATGAAATTCTTTGAAAAAAGTGAAAGAAATCTATACAAGGGAGGTAGTAAACCCTATGGGTTGGGCCCAAACCCAAGGGTTTCGACCCTCCAAATCTAATGTTGATGTAGATCAATAGTAAACTTCTCATTAACATAAAATAATAGTCTCATACATCATGAAATATAAGAATGAAAATTTCAAGTACTAGGCTCACAATATCTACTCTTATCTGAAACAAAATTTTGAATCCTAATGAGCCTTTCAACTAGTTTATTTATACAAAAAGGTAGCTAATGGAAGCTCCCTTGAAAAGAGGAGTGATTCCCTCCAAGATCTTGAGAATTGTGGATTTGGTCCTCCTTTATCTTCACATGTACTTGGATTCCCCCAGTTTCTATTGAGTTCAAACCATGAGTGAGAATTGTGTGATCTGGAGCCAAGTTGGAGAGTTAAGGAGGTGGACAAGCCCCTTATATTCTGTCTCAGTTGTCTCCATCAAGATCCTTCATAATAAATTCCTCAGAAATGCTTATTTTTCCTAAAATTCAATTAGATTAGGCCACACAATATGACAAACACCTTTTAGTCTTCTTACTAAGAATATTATGACTAAAAATGTTAATTAAGTTTAGAAGAAAATAGTTTTAAGGGATGGAGGATGGCATAATGAACTTCAAAATGTACCTATTAATGGGAACCATCAATGATGGCAGTTCCTATGAAAATCAGAGTGATTCCCTCCAATATCTCAATATTAGTGGATCTAGTTCACCTCGATATTCATATGTATTTCGAGTCCCATGGCTGCTAGTGAATTTGAGCTATTGGTGTGGATTTTGTGATCTGAAGCCAATTTGGAGACTTAATGAGGTGGACAAACCTCCTATATTCTCTCCTGGTTGTCTCCATCAATCCCCTTCATAGTAAAATACCTCCATAAATCCTTATGTTTCCTGAAAATAATCGCATTAGGCCATACAATATTAAAAACATGCTTTGGCCTTTCTACTAAGCATATTATGGGTAAAATTTTGAATTAATGTTAGAAAAGGAGAGTTTTAAGAGTTGGAGGATAGCATAATGAACTTCAAAATATACCTATTGATGGGACCCATCATCACCCACATGTTGAAGTTGTTTCTCACCCTCTAAGAAACGCATTCACTAATATGAATCTCATTCATGGCCTTGGTGGCTTCTCTGACATCCCAATGCACCTCAGATGTTGTGCCTTCCTATGGATAGAAACCTGCATTTGCCTCTATGTGTGTCCATTCATTTTTTTCCTCTACCTGGTTTCTTCCTTATTTTAGGCCCGATAGTAAGGGAAGAATAATTTTTAGTCATATCCATTTGATATTCATCCTTTTCATGATTATTTTGTATAATGGGGTTCTCTCCCAGGAATTCCTTAATATTTATGGGGGGTAGTATTCTTTTATTTGTGAATTGTGAGGCAGGTTCTGCCATCTTATTTGGCAAGCCGTAAAACCTTTTGTCCCCACCATCCTAAATGTGTCCTCAAAATGTAGGATGGATTTCACTTGGGCTGCTATGTACCTAGGTTCTAATTAAGGATCAGAGGGATTTTATTGTGGTTGCTGATGACAGCCTTAGGACTCACTAGTTCTGCTAGTGATATATAAGGGCTCCTTTCTTTTGTCATCACCCTTATCACTTCTTCATTCCTTGTCTCCTCATGGGTAAACCAAGAGGATAATGCCATAAATTTCATTCCTCCCAATCTTGAGTTGGGGTCCAAAAAATTCATGTCTGTGAGGATCAAATTCTGCATGTAAAACTTAGCTAGCTTGGCTCTATCCTCGATACTGGCCCTTTTAAAAATTCAATGACTTTCTTGTAGTCATGGAAAGTTGGGGAGCCATAATATTCCAATGTCCTATTTTGAAACTACATTCACTTCTCCCTAAGGAAAATTGCATAAGATTTGGATGTCTTTCTGCACTATATGGATTTCATAGATAAACTTTCCATAGTGACAAGTTGTATCTGTTTTTCTTACAGTTTCTCTCTTATCCTTATGTTTTATTCCCATAACTTATATCTCATGAATTCCTCCCCAAGTCTCAACTCATTCAATTCCTTTCCCATCTCATTGACTTTATCCTCCATGAGTCCCACATTTTCTACATTATTGGAATTTTCAGTCTGCATCCATCTATGTGTTTTTCCTCTTTCCTTCATTAACTAAAAAAAGAGTGGGATAGAGAATTTATTAGGTATAATCCTACCTCCCTCAACAAATTTATAGTATGATTCTAGATTGGGTTGTGTAACAGGCTTCTGTAGTTCATGGAAGCCTCTCTCCTCTTACTTTTGTGTGGCTACCTCTTCCTGTAGTATCTCCTGTTGCTCCTATAGTAGCCCTTTCTCCTCCTTTAGCAACCCTTGTTTGACATGTATCTCCTCTATTTTATATTGTAGTTCCTATTTTATCTCTTGTGGCAGGGAAGCTCATGTCTTGAGCCTTTTAGAGGTGATTTCTCTAGTGGTGGGCCTCCCTATGGGTGGAAAATATAATTACCCTTGTATTTGGGGGAGTTAACCTCCTCTATTTTCACTTCACTAGGTCCCACTCCCTCTCTCCTACTTGTTTATTATTCAATGGTGATAGGGACTTTTGTAGGAGGTTGAGGCTTCCCCTTCCTTATCTTGGTGCTCTTTCTTGTTTTGAATTAGAAAAGGCCTTGATCGAGCTGCTTTGTTTTCGGCTTAATAGGTGTGCTAATTGTGGAAAATGTGGAATCTACTTCTTGCTCTCTTGTCCCTGGTGAAAGCCTCATTTGTTTTCCTTCTTGAGGTTTAGAGGGCACCTCAGGGTTCTCTTCCTCTGCTTCTTGCTTCTATCCTTCCTTCCCCTCCTCTATTTTTACTTCTTCTTCCTTTGTTTTTGTTGCTTCCTCTTCTTCCTTGGTTGATGCTTTCTCCTTCTCTTCTCTACCCACTATACTATAGGTTAGTGTTTCCTCTTCCTATATAGAGGTAATGTCTTATTTTTAAATAAAAAATTCCTTGTCTACATCCAAAAAATAAGTCCATGGCACAGGGTTACTTAGGTGACTTAACACATCCATAACAATCAACTTAATGAGACCATGGTGGGAAATTTGTGGGTGTTTCCCTTCCCTCACTTTATGGCTCATTTCAACAATAGACTGAAAGAGGAAATGTGGAACACAGAGTCTATGTGGAGTGGGTAATTATGCTTTGAACCTTAGCTCATGGAGAAACCTAAAATTATAGGCATACACCATTCTCAACCTCCCCTCGCAAGATACGTATTTGATGATTTTATAGGCTACTTAATCCCAGGGGTAAGATAGCATCTCTTCTCACTCCATTTTTATCTTCTACATGATTTTCTCTATGAATGAAGAATTTATTCCTGGCTGTAACACTAACTTCTTTATCATCCTTACTCCATCGAACTCCTAAGGGTAATGTTTTCACTCTGCTAATGAGTTCAACATTTAAGTGGATGGGAATTCCTTTAAAAAAATTAGTGGCATTATCTTATCCCTGAGAATTTAGTTCCATGGAAAACTCTTGAGTTATATCATCATCATACCCTCTTAATTTATCAAAGAACCCCATCCATTGGTGTCTCCTCAGGAATATGTCCAAAACAGGAGGATGCTGATGGATTATTTTTGTGTCTGTGGGTTCTCTCCTATTAAAATATCCCCTGGTTTCTCCTAATTCTCTTTCTCAAGGTAACCTAGGTATTTTTCAAACTTTGCCTCAGATAAATATCGAGCGCAAAGATAGTGTCAAATTTTTCTCTTTATCACAGGAGGAGAAGTATGTTAGTCATAAAAAAAAAAAAATTATATGCCCCTGTCTTGCCTTAACATATACAGATATTCAAAGGGAAATATTGTACAATTTTTTGCTACATGGTACTTAATTCAAGTAGAGTCCTCGTTGAATATGTATGGAAAATAAAGAGGGAGAATGTCGCTTACTTATTTCAAGATAACTTGGTCATGGGCATGTGGATTTTAGGTCAAATTTTTGTAGTTTTGGCTCTCCTTCTCCCCTTAGTTCTCTCTTGCACCTCCCTTTTTTTGCTACTATAGAAGTTCAGAACCCTCTGTAATAACTGAGACCATCCTATAGTAACACCTATAGCTCCTCCTGTAGCACCTGCAAACATAGTTTGTAGCAACTTGATGGAACCCTAGGTAGTCTCTGATAGAATCTAACTCATCCTTATCCAAATTTTTTCTAGAAATAAGCGAGTTAATACCTCTACATTTTATTCCTTTTGTGGTAAAGGCTCGGAATGCTATGGTGACTTTGCATCTACATGAATTTCCTTTCTGAAAGTTGTCCCCACTCTTTGTAATCATTACTCTACTCCTCTTCATCATGACTCCATTCCTCATAATCAATGCCCCACTTAAGTTTCCTTTTCCAAGTTGCATGTGTAACTTAATGAAATTTAGTTTACTAATTGAAGGTGGCCAAGTTCACTATCCACCTCCAACCCATAGAAGCTCCTTCTCGATATTTAAACACATTTTTTTTCCAATATTTTCATAGGGAAGAAGTGAGGAGCCTAC